>OZ023242.1:16309941-17032289 GCA_964006365.1 Trididemnum miniatum | reverse complement strand
TGAAAACATAGGACATGCAGATAAGTAAATTCCAAACCGTCTGCACATGGTGAGATTGAGCACTTTTTCGTTGTTATCATTTGACGCGGGTTCGAAACTGACGCGGGTTGTTGATGCTTTGATTTGTTGCTTGTAGAAAAACCATTAAGCAGGGATAATCACCGCGAAGCATCTTATGCAAAGACCCAACAACAAAGCGTGTGTGAGAGTTGAATCAGTAACCACCTTTAACAATGGTCGACATGGAAACAACGCTCCACCCACTCCGTCACGTTCACTTTGTTTGGGCGTTGCATCGTTATGACTAGAACAGGGGTCGGCAACCTTTCGCACTAAAACAACCAAATAGTCCGCTTGTTACAATACGAAATCCAGCGGGAGACGCAAAACCACCGTCAGGTCCAAAAACTTCAGTTATTCCGAAATCGAATCCTAAAAAACGTCTTTATTTACCTCCAAACAAAGCCACAAGTAGGGGCTCAAAGAGCCGCAGGTTGCTGACCCCTAAACTAAAACATGTGTGCAACATGATAATCTTGCGTCGGAAAGCAGCTCAATCGCCTAAAGTTTGCAGTGCGTTTTGACGAGATCAGACGTTTTTACGGGCCCCCCCAAATCTCCAGTTTTTGCTCGTGTTTGATCAAACGCTGTGCCAAAACGTCGCAAAAGTGCTCAATCTAACCGGGTGTATGCTATTCAGCGTTTCATTCCGTTTCATAATCATATTTGAACCAGTCCGATATCGAAACGCAAAGCAGTGCATTTGCTTAGAGTTGGCACAGCGTTTTTACCAAAATGACGTTTTGACGTGATCAAACGATTTTTCAAATTTCACCCATTTTTGAACCCGCGTCAAATGATAATAACGAAAAAGTGCTCAATCTCACCATGTAAAGACGTTTTGGAATTTAATTAGCTTTATGTCCCATGTTTTCAAAATCGTGATATCGAAACGCAAAACGTTCAAATAGCGCAATGTTTGCACACCAGTTTTGTCAAAAATCAACTTTTCGCCAAAACTGAAAAACTGCACTTTTACTCCAACTTCGTCGCAATTCTGCAGATAGAAGGCGTGAAATGCCATCAACTTGACAATACTCACCGAATAGGAAATTTCATGTAGTGTACAAAACATGTGTGCAACATGATAATCTTGCGTCGGAAAGCAACTCAATCGATAAAAGTTTGCAGTGCGTTTTGACGAGATCAGACGTTTCTACGGGCCCCCCCAAATCTCCAGTTTTTGCTCGTGTTTGATCAAACGCTGTGCCAAAACGTCACAATAGTGCTCAATCTAACCGGGTGTATGCTATTCAGCGTTTCATTCCGTTTCATAATCATATTTGAACCAGTCCGATATCGAAACGCAAAGCAGTGCATTTGCCTAGAGTTGGCACAGCGTTTTTGCCAAAATGACGTTTTGACGTGATCAAACGATTTTTCAAATTTCACCCATTTTCGAACCCGCGTCAAATGATAATAACGAAAAAGTGCTCAATCTCACCATGTGCAGACGTTTTGGAATTTACTTATCTGCATGTCCCATGTTTTCAAAATCGTGATATCGAAACGCAAAACGTTCAAATAGCGCAATGTGCTGATGAAAGGCGTGAAATGCCATCAACTCGACAATACCCACCGAATAGGAAATTTCATGTAGTGTATAAAACATGTGTGCAACGCGATAATCTTGCGTCGGAAAGCAGCTCAATCGATAAAAGTTTGCAGTGCGTTTTGACGAGATCAGACGTTTTTACGGGCCCCCCAAATCTCCAGTTTTTGCTCGTGTTTGATCAAACGCTGTGCCAAAACGTCGCAAAAGTGCTCAATCTAACCGGGTATATGCTATTCAGCGTTTCATTCCGTTTCATAATCATATTTGAACCAGTCCGATATCGAAACGCAAAGCAGTGCATTTGCTTAGAGTTGGCACAGCGTTTTTACCAAAATGACGTTTTGACGTGATCAAACGATTTTTCAAATTTCACCCATTTTTGAACCCGCGTCAAATGATAACAACGAAAAAGTGCTCAATCTCACCATGTAAAGACGATTTGGAATATACTTATCTGCATGTCCCATGTTTTCAAAATCGTGATATCGAAACGCAAAACGTTCAAATAGCGCAATGTTTGCACACCAGTTTTGTCAAAAATCAACTTTTCGCCAAAACTGAAAAACTGCACTTTTACTCCAACTTCGTCGCAATTCTGCTGATGAAAGGCGTGAAATGCCATCAACTTGACAATACTCACCGAATAGGAAATTTCATGTAGTGTACAAAACATGTGTGCAACATGATAATCTTGCGTCGGAAAGCAACTCAATCGATAAAAGTTTGCAGTGCGTTTTGACGAGATCAGACGTTTCTACGGGCCCCCCAAATCTCCAGTATTTGCTCGTGTTTGATCAAACGCTGTGCCAAAACATCATAGAAGTGCTCAGTTTATTTGGGTGTTGTTTAGCATTGTTTTGTTTTGTTTTTGAATGAGTTTGATATCGAAACGCAAATATGTGTTTTCAAACTCTAAAAATTATTATCTGCCAAAAAGTTTTTAAATATTTGATTAAGTGGAAACGTTTTGGATAATATTTGGTTTCGTTTTACACGTTTTAGAAAAGATTTCGATGTTTTTAGCATATGGTTTTCACGCATTATTGTTTGAATTTTTTCCCCACGACATTTTAATGGAAATTTGTGGTCGAGTGCAAGAAACTTAGGATTATTTAAAACTTTTGAAAATGAAACTTTCCTCGTTTTTTGTTTTAAATTTTTATTGATGTTTCGCACGCCTAGCTTTTGCACCTCATTTATTGGGCATCAATTCGCCAAGAAAAATTTTTGATGTTTCTGAAGTTTTGTAGTGTTTTGGATTTGGACTGGTATCTTTTTGGGTTTGCTTTTGTAGTCGACATTTTACAATCACAGTCACATCAGAGTTTAAACTCTGGTCACATTTATAATTTGCGTAAACGTGTTTTGGATCTTTTTTTTGATCCAAAAATGTATTAACAAGAGCTTATAAAGCAACAAACAAACCAAAAAGTGTTGTTTTTGTCCGGTATTTTTTCCGTTGTGTCTGAACGGCCTGAACGCATTATTTAACAGCACATTATTTCACGTAAAAGCTGCAGCGCTTTTGTTTCTTCTTTTTCTCTCTCGAATTGAACCGCGAGAATTTAAGTTCTCTCGTTTATTCTGCCAGAATTACAGTGGTCAAAAAGTTTGCGCTTACATGTCGATGGTGAAGTGGTGTAGGGATTAGTGTGATGGACTCCCACTCGCAGGGCAGGGGATCGATGTCCTCCTAGGTATTGATTTTTTGTCAGCGCATTATGTTGAAGTCGCTGTAGCCATTCTGTTGAAAATGATTTTTCGCATATTTAGCTTCTCGTGAAAATTTCAATATGCTTGGAGTTTCTTAGGTAGTAATTCATTCCTGGACTGCTGGATACGGTAGGAGCGCAGTCCAGACCAGGTGAAGTGTAGCAGGTTGTTAGCAAGGCTGAACCCAAATACGGTACTGGTAATCACATAATAAAAGCTGCGGGGTGGGAGCAGCAAGTTAATCTTGAAAATGGAGTGGTAAGGTCAAGGCTATGAAATGCTAGAAGAGCACCTGAATGAAGTGAAATTATTGCGATGTACCGGTAAGGACATTGACCTACAGCCTACTGGATATGTAGATCAGTACTCTCCAGTGATATAGCTTACAACTACAAGGGTGGTGATCTAGGCAAATCTGGTGCTTTGCTGTGTACCAGCCAGCTTTGTATTTCAATACATTGCAGATTTTGGTTCGTCAGTTTACTGTGTTGTAAAAATAAAATGACCTGGAAATAAGCATAGGTAATCCATAGATATATACCTGAATACGAGTTGACTAGCCTTTAAAAGGAACTAGAAAATTTTAGTTGTGGATATATCAACTCGAAAAAGATGGCTACAACAAATTCCAGTCAAGTTCAAGAAGCTATTAGAACTGTATCCACTGCTGGAATTGGAATATTAAGAGGGTAGGAAATGGTTACTTTTTTTGTGTAAAGGCTAATGACGCTTCTCTGTGTTGGTGCTGGTAACAGTGTTTGAGTATACAGGTATAGGATGAAAGTTTGGAGCTTGTTTGCATCAACCCGCATCTTATAACAGGCAGATATATCACGAGCACAAGGACAACTAGGGGTGCTTGTGAATATGAACCCTAACCTCAAACCACGACTTAATTCAAACAAGACCCGAAAGTTTTTATTTTGTATATGGTAGACTATGTAACAAAATATTGCTGCTATGCCAGATGGTCATATTATAAATTGTTTTTGGTAGACTGGTAAAGTAAACAATAATTGTTGGCCATCAGTGTACAATCAACTGTCTTTGACTTTTCTCATTTCAAGTGCTTTTGAAGGTTAATATTAGCAAGCTATGGTATGCTGTTTTTAAAAAATCATTTTGTGCAACATTTATGTAATGTTAAATTGGAACGATGTGAAATCATCCTAGGCAGCTAGGTCTTTCGCCATGTGACATTAGCAATGAAATATGCGGAGTGAAACATTCTTTGAAATTAAACTTTGATAGTACCAGTTCTGATAACGACCCCCTCCAATCCTTAATCTGGGAACTCAGTACCTTTGGCAACTGCTCTGCTCTTCAAGCACATTTATTGAATTCATTCAAATTTTTGAAATGGAAAGTAAGCCACCATCCTGATGAGTTTAATGCCAAAGATTGCCAAATCATTTTTACCAATTCTTTTTGCAGTATTACTTAATTTTCCAGCAAATGCTGTTCCTACACCAAAAACATGATAAAATCATACACAGAACATGTATCATGGCTACCTAAAATTAACAATCAATGGTTTTTGAAAGGCTCTGCTATTTCACCATCAGTGTCTTCTGATAGTGTGTGTTTCAATTCCTTTCTTAACCGTGAAATTGAATGTTTACTTTACACAAATAATTTGCTAAACTCATATTGTTTCATTTTCCAACCATTTGCTCTTTTTCCATGTGTGGATGTGGTGACGCTAAATGAACAGTTTTCCATATTGTACTTGAATGCGAAGGGACTACATCAATTAGTAATGCTAGCAGTGAAACAATTGACAAACGTAAAAACATATTATATCACAACATTAACAAACTGTCATACAAAGATTTATTATGAGATCTGATGATTTTTCCTCAGTGTTGGTAGATTACAGTCGTGATGGAAACTGTTATAATGTCGTTACTATCAAAGCGTGTTCAGGAATGTTTTGCTTACCTCAACACTTTCATTTTCCTGCCTCAGTGATATAGATTACTTTTTTTATCTGCATGAGAATGATTTTTATTTTTTATATGGTTTAAGTGTTACTGGTATATTGCAATTTCTAAGATGCTCTTCGGTGTTGTTTTGTCTATTTTCTCAACTATATCGTTCATTTGTTTTAGAAATTGTAACTAGGTGCATTTGCGCATGCTGTATTTTTCCAGTCTTTGTTTATTTATACTCATTTTTCATCATTACTCCTTTTACTGTTGTACTTGATTTCATCTATATTGCACTTTTGAGGATTGTTTAAAAGTAGTAGTATATACTGAATAAGTTTCAAACTTACTGTTTTTTTGTTTTGCTTTGATGCTGAAAATCACGTACTTAATCTACTCTTAGTAGGCCTATACACGGTATCAAAGATTTTGGTTTAAAAATGCATCAAATCTTGATATTAATTAACTCTTCAAACTTTGTAAACAGAGCTCTTTTGACAATATTTGCGATGTTTTGTGTTTTTGATTTTGATGCAGTGGATGTTATCTGTGCACGTGTTAGGCACATTTGTCTTTGGCTTGTATATACTGAAGGCTAGGGTTAAGGACTAACCCTAGCTCTTAGTTGTTCAACGTCACCTGACGTCACAATACATGAAACGAAAAAAGTTGCAGATAACCAGTTGTTCACCACACCTATTGTTATTACATCTGTTTTTCACTAATTATTAATTAAGTATTTGTTAAGCAATTAGCAGATTGTTTGATGGTTTTGAGCACATTCACCTGTTTACACATTAACATACGCCAAGCATTATCACATGCTGATTGCAGGTCCTACGTCACAGGTTTGATTCATGGCTGGGGTCAATCGCATTTGACATGTATACAGGGTGGATGTTGACTTGAAAAACATAAGCTCACTTCGCAGTCTTCCTCAATTACTTTTCAATTTTCTGGTCAATATAATTTGAAAATGATCTTTGTTATTTAGTTTATTTATTTGAAAACATATTTTGAAAGACCAAGGAAAGTTTTGTGTATCTGTTGTAAGCTTATGCACAGCCATATGGCAAACACTCTGCAGCATTCTGCTGAGTGTTTAATGAATAATTGTTTGATTGATGGCATTACAAACCTTACAGTATGCTGCATCTTTGATTAGGCCTACAGAGTCACAAACATCATAGGGCATATCATAGTGCTCTGCCTACCCAAGCCACATTGCATCGGTACTTTATTAGATGTGATTTTAAAAGCCATGGGATTTGATAATAGCAGTGTTAATTGATTTGTGACGTATAGCATTGATGTAATGGCGAGTTTAAAGAGTCGGCTGTCAATATAAACAGTTGCAATTATGACATTGTAGCATAACAATGACTACATTCCTGATAGAATTAAAAATATATATAATTATATTGTTTTCAAATTTTGGTTGAATTTGTTTTTCAGTATACAAGGTGCTTTAAACGACTCGTCTCACACTCAAAAAGTGACTATTGACAAAAAGTATATAGAAAAGGTTTCGAAATCGATGGATAAGGTACATGAATATTTATTTTCCATGAAAATCTACTTGTTTTTATTGGTTTGTGTACTGCTTGCTCATCAGCTTTTTAAGCGGTATTGTTACGATTTTTGTTACGAATCTGCAGCTGGAATTCCCAAACTTTTCTGTTAACAGTGCCTTGTGAAAACTTGCTGATGTTTTGGAAACTTACCAATACAGCCTAACAATGATAAAATTTCAACTTTTACGAAAAAATTTTCTCTAAATCATGTTCATTGTTTAAAATGCTATGTCAGTATTTAAATGTAAGTGAGCTTGCTGCTTTATGCTCATTAGTCCAACTGTGGTGCATTGTTTGATGCTGCAACACGTTCCAGAAATGTAACACCAGTTACATTGTACGTTACCAGTAAGTTTTGTGGTGAACCAAGGCACTGGGACACCCAGTAGAGAACCACTGGTCTACAGCACTAAATTTCTAACATCAGTAAACATGTTAGAAGCAATTGAAAAATCGTCACAAACCAATCAGGTCTTTGTTATACTTGCCACATTATGCTGAAATCTTTCATAAGGGGGGCATGTCCGTGGCTTAGCGCTCGGGCAACACAACACAGGCAACAACCCAACACCCCGACAACACAAAAAACGCATCAGTGTTGGTGACGCTTCGTCTGATTTGACCAACCCGAGAATCAAACCCCAGACCTCCCATACAATTAGTGGTGTCTTTAACTACTACTACAACAACCAATCAGTTTGGAAATACATTAGTACTGCATTCTAATGTTTTGTAATATGTTTGAAGGTAGCAAAGTTTTGCCAACAACCAAAAATGAATCTGAAGAACAGCCCTCCTTATATTCTTGATATTCTACCAGATACATACAGTCATCTTCGACTAATATTACAAAGGTACTTTTCCATGTGGTGTTAATGTAAAATTGTATTGCAAGTTTACTTATTATGTGGTATAAATGTTTCACCTTTTTAACTGTATTAAAACATTAGGTGTATCTCACCATGACTTGTATAACCTATAAATATAATGCAGTTTTCATAACTTTGGCATTTGCAAGAATTTGGTTTTAAATGTCTGTTACTGATTTTTTGAAAAGCCTAAAACTTTGTTAATTTTTTTTGCGCTTAAGTTTTATGGTTAATGTTAAAGGAATTTCCTTTTTTTATGTCTGTGCCAAACTGCCAATACATTCGACTAAAAGGACTGATTAGTTTTGGCTTACGTATTTTCGTATGTAATTGTTAACACTCCCGTTTCCTTAGAGCATTTTTACAGTTTTACCAAATGTTACTCAAGTAGGCTTAGCTTAGTTAGTCTTACATGCATTTATATTCTTCTGTTGCAAGGAGACGACTGAGGCATTGCAATGAACTTGCTTAGGAATTACCTAGCAGCTGCCCACTTGTAGAAGGTGGGGTAGTGCAAGCATTTTTACCAACACCGCAACAAGCTAATTGATCAACTTTTTTTCCTTTTATGCTGATCGTCTAACCGAGAAGCTGTTATTGATAGTAATACTGTGAGTAATACGTTAGCATGCTGCATTATAGCATGCTGCAATACGTTAGCATGCTGCATTATTGGCAATATTGAATGCTAACCAAGAATGGTATTTTTTCAGATATGAAGACAGGCTACAAGTCTTAAACGATTGTGAATATTTCCGAATTTTTTTGGATAATTTGATCAAAAAATGCAAAGAGGTAAGCCTTGGAAATTCACACCGTGTTTAATGCAGTGGTTCTCAGTTTTTTGTGGTTGTGACCCTCTTCTAGAGACTCACAACGCCGGTGGTTTCCTGTTTTGCAATAAAATCTTCTCTCGAAATTTTATTCATAATAGCTACAGCCGTCATAGTACTCGTGGTATTAAGCCGCAGTGTGAACGAGTTGCAGGCCCATCTTTGTTTTTAGCCCCTGGGTCTGGGCAACACTGTGTCCGATTTGACCGGACCGGGAATTGAACCTCTGACCTCTCGCACCGATAGCAATGCCCTTACGTGCCGGAACTTGGAAATACATCCATCTGTTGATTTTTATGTAATTTTTTATACAGGCGATTAAATTGTTCAAAGAGGGTCGGGAGCGAATGTTTGACGAATCTTCACCTCATCGTCGTAGCTTGACCAAACTCTCACTGGTATTTAGTCACATGCTTGCTGAATTAAAAGCTGAATTTCCTGACGGAAGGTTTATCGGTGAAGATTATCGAATAACCAAAGGAGAAGCGTCTCAGTTCTGGCAAAACACGTTTGGTTCAAGGTATTTCTACTTTGTGGCTAGTTTGCGCTGCGTGGGTTTGCAAATTGCTGACGTATCAATTACGTAGGCCTTTTCTTAACGTGAATTTGAAATACTTTTTTTGCTGTAGAGGTATACTAAATTTTAATAAAAGGTAGCTTTTTTAGTTAAAATATTCTGGAAATTTAGCAACACTTTTGCCATATTCTGTGGCTGAAACTGTTATATTAATTGGGGTGTCCTATGTTTTTTGTACAGTGTTAATGTCTTCATTGCATGATACGGTAGAGTGGAGTGAAAAAACTTTTTTCTTTAATGCCACTGCATCATCCATCTAAAAACCTGGTAAATCACTTGAAACCAATTTTTGGCAAGCTTGGTGGGGTTGGCATTTGAACCCAGCCACCTACCATAGGTCAAAGGTCACGAAAAGGTCGAATTTTTAAAAAATTGACATATCTAAAGAACTAAGCGAGGTAGGAACTTGATATTGATCTTAAAATTTGCAGAATCACCAAGTTTATATCTGCCTTAAAAGAACATTTTAGTCCAAACCCACTCGATTTGGAGTAATTTGGAAAAACGCATTTTTGTGAAAAACGTGGTGTTTAAAGCTGTGGTTTTGGAAAGATTAGCACAAATTGTGACTATAGTCATACTACTTTTGTAGATTATTTGATACTAAATGGAGTTACTACAAAACATGTGTACCTTTTGTTGAAGTACTGACAGCATATACTAATGAACCCATTAGGAGGAAACAGTCTGTTGCGAGTTTTTATATTTTTATGCAATTTTAATCTGTTATTAAAGCATGTACAAAACAATATAAGTTTTGGTAGATCTATGACTTCAACTAGGCCTACATAACTTTTGAACTATGCAAACCGTTACTACAGTGTAACAGGTTATCCTGTCTCGAACACACTCTACAACCTGTCTAGTTACGAAAGCTACCTGGCTTGTTTCTGATTGTGTTCCAACCATGTAACTGATGACTTGAACACATTACCAGTACCGTATATCACGTGTTAATTAACTGTGGCATTCGTACATTCCCGATTAGACTCAAGTGTAGATTAGCACAAATTACGTATGTTTTATAGTTTAAATGATTCAGCACCATTACATTGAATAAAACAAACGTAATTTGGCTAATTTATGCTCAAGTCTACATGGGTTTGTTATCTTTCAGCTGTGCATTTTTATTTTACTTCTTTTTGATTAGCAATCAAGTGGGACACTTGCCAATTATGATGTCTTAACCTTTGAGAAAATCTGTATATCTACATTTGTTATAGGTGTAACGATCTTAAATGATAAATTCTAGTTCATGAATCATGAGACTAGGTAATTAGGGAGAATCTTCTAATCAAACGTCCACATAGGGAATAAACAGAAAAATATTAATTTGGACAAGTAAATTTTTGGAAAATGGCCAAATAAGGTAAAAAAATTAAGGTAAACAAAAGTTGAAGAAGAAAATTTTTGCAAAAAGGTAGTACTGTGCATTGAAATATCAATCCACGACCGGTTTCGCCCTATTTTGGGGCTCATCAGGTGGATGTAGATAAGAATAAGATCAAAAAAAATAAAAAATAAAGAAAGGTGTAACGATCTGAGCCACTTTTTTGTGATGTGAGAATGCTCTGATGTCAGATGTAGCAAGAATGTTAATATTTTTCACTTGTGTGTATCTTATCTTTCTGTTTGGTTGTCTTGTGTTAAAAATATTTACGTTTTACACAACCCACTCTTGCAGATGTGTAATTTGCTAGTTTTGGACTACTGCATCACACTTGTCATAAAATGACTGTTTGATCGTAGTTAGTGTAATATGTATAATAATATGTTAACACAGGAAATGCATTATATTACAAAGGGTTGGCTGAACAGTAGGCCTATTGATATTTTACTTTATATTTTATAACTTCCATTATATTGTTTAATCTTGTAGGTTCTAAATTATGCTTATTCCTTTCAAATTATCAGCATGCAAACTTGCGTAAACATCTCAATGGCCCCTCTATTACCTAATTTTAGGATTTCTTTTTTTTCGTATTATAGCTATATAAAGTTTATGCTTTAAATCATGATTGTTCTCGATGGAATTAGTATCGTATGCTGTCAATACTTCAACAAAAGGTACATATTTTTTGTAGTAACCCCATCTAGTATCAAATAGTTTACAAAAGTAGTATGACTACAGTTACAAATTGTGCTATATCTTTCCAAAACTATATTAGAGCTTGAACACCACGTTTTTCACAAAATGCGTTTTTTCAAATTACTCCAAATCGAGCGGGTTTGGACTAAAATGTTCTTTTAAGGCAGATATAAACTTGGTGATTCTGCAAATTTTAAGATCAATATCAAGTTCCTGCCACGCTTAGTTCTTTAGATATGTCAATTTTTTAAAAATTCGACCTTTTCGTGACCTTTGACCTATGGTAGGTGGCTGGGTTCAAATGCCAACCCCACCAAGCTTGCCAAAAATTGGTTTTAAGTGATTTACCAGGTTTTTAGATGGGTGATGCAGTGGCATTAAAGAAAAAAGTTTTTTCGCTCCACCTTATAATGGTTTCGAGCTCATTTTCAGAATTACCGGTATGAACTGGATTTTGAGCCAAACGTTTCAGCAATGAATGATAATATTTTTAGTAATGCTCTACCGTAATTCAATTCGATTGAGCGTTTGTTCCGACTCAATATTTGTGTTATAATGCAGTTTTATGACGTGGAAAAGTTTTGATTTGTGTTTAGTTTAAACTTATTCTTCACTCAGTTTTGATTTGTGTTTAGTTTAATTAGTTTAAACTCATTCTTTTCAGAACCATTATTCCCTGGAAGATGTTTCGGCAAGAGCTTGCTAAGGTCCATCCAATCTCCTCCAGTTTGGAATGCATTGCTTTAAAATCTACAATTGATCTCGTATGCAACGATTATATTTCAAATTTCGAGTTTGATGTTTTCACAAGACTTTTTCAAGTAAGAAATAAGACATAGACTTTGTTACACTTTATTAACGTGTTGTACTATCAAAATCTAACATTCTTTGGTGGGTTGGGCTTGTCCAGCTATTTGCATCCTTGTAGTTTTAAGCCTGAAAGTGAGAGTTTGTTAATTACTTGAATATTGAGTGCTGATTCAGTGTCCTAACTTGTCGTGGTGTTTTTAGGAAAACGAGAAGTCACCTTTCTTTGTTGCAGTAAACCAATCCCATATTCAAAAACAGAAATATATACCTGTACAGTAAAATTACAGTTGAAAACAACGAAAAACGATTCGGTCACCGAAGTCAATGGCCATAAATCGAAAGCCTGATATAAACTCAATATATTTTTCAAATGAGCCAATTTGTTCGCCGAGCGCTATCATTAGATCTAGAATTCTAGACCAGGGGTTCTCAACCGGGAGCCATTGCCCCTTTTAGGGAGTCATGAAGCATTAACTCGGATGCTGCAGGCGCGGGATGTATTAACTTGTTAACGGTGATCAACCTCTCAGACCAGTGAACAGCTGTAGCTACTATGAATGGAATACCGACAGAAGATTTTATTGCTGAGCAGAAAGCCACTGGTGTTGAGAGTCGCGAGAAGGGGATCACAAACCATGAAATGTTGAGAACCATGCTCTAGACTAGACCATATTCTAGCAATGAATACTCTTCTTAGTGTATCTAGGCCCGAATGTCTGCTATCAGTAGCAAAGTGATATCTATTTTTGAAAATTTTGACGCGTTTCATGTGCTTTAAGTCTTGATATTGTAACTAGTCGCTATGGGAATCTTGAAATATTGGCGCCATTTTCTTCAATCCTACGCAAATTGGTAACAGATTTTTTAATCAGTTAAAGAAAAATTGCACAGGCTCCTGCGTTATGGTATTGGTTTCTTTGTTTAATTCGAAATACCATGAATATGCGACGAAAATAGCTTAAAAAGGAAAAATAAAGCCGCAATAAATCTTAAAACTGGCTGTTTCGGCAGCATGGATTCAGCTGTCATCATCAGCAGTGTGAGCAAGACAGTTTCAGTTTTGTACTGTCTTCGCTTACCGGATACTTACACTGCTGATAAGGATAGCTTTGTGTTGCTTTTGCTTACACTGCTGTTGATGACTGCTAAATCTATGTTGTCGAAACGTCCAGTTTTGGCTTTGCTGTAGCTTTACTTTTCCTCCTTAAGTTATTTAATTTGGTTTTTATGACATATTTTGGCATTGCTGACATGTATATTGATAGGTCTTAAACCTATTCCACAAGGAAATAACAGTCAAAACCGCATTTTTGCTTGGATTTGCAAGCTGTTGCTCTACACAAATTTTCTGTCAGTAACCTTTAATCAGTTTTCTATTCTGACTCATTGACAAGGCTGGAAATGTCTGTAATTGCATCACACACGGCAGTATACTGTTACTAATGTGTAATTGCGTAAAAAGGGTGACAATAGCGTATTAATTTTTGATACTCTGTTTTTCTTGTGTACTGACAAAAGTGCGTTATGTCTTCGGACAAATTTATTTCGTTGACGGTAATTCATTTATTCATGCGATATACATGTAATCAGTCATGTGACATATTTTACATAATATCTATTTAATTTCGTGGTGGAATAATGGCTTATTTCAATAAAAGCAGCTTATGCTATCATTTTACATGTTAAAACTCCAGGCCTTTTTAACACAACCCTTGTTAGCGATTAAAAACATACCGGTACAAGAGTAATTGTAAGAGTGTATTGTACAGATTTGGTTAATGGCTTGGCAGTGTCTCGCATTTACACTTGTGATTAAGAATAACGCTCCGCGGGTTCGATTCCCAGCTTCTTGATGTCCGCTTACTTCAATGTCATTAAACTAACTTAAATTTTAAGCCATATGTACATACTTAACCGACTACGATATCGTATAAAAGATGATAAACCTTGTCCGCGTCTTTCTTTGTCAAATCGTACCTACCCAGTTCAGTGCGTAGGCGTTTGGTTTTGAAGTACCAGGTACATTAGCCTATTGCTAGGTGAAAGATTATAATTGTTTTAGCTTCGTTGTAAAGTTTTCTGCGACTGCAACTTGCTGATGTTAAAGTATTTTGCTTCAGCAACTTGCTGAGTAACTTTGCAATTCTTTGCATCGCTTTTCCTATATCTGTTGTATGTAACGCTATATATGGATGCTTAGCATGTATTTTGCGGTAACTTAGGCAGGAAGAAAGGTGTTATTGCTGTTTTAATTTTTGGAACTTAGTCTTTTCCTTGTTTCTAGCCTTGGTCAGCACTTCTGAAAAACTGGAATATGCTTGCTGTAACGCACCCTGGCTACATGGCTTTCTTGACTTATGATGAAGTAAAAGCGAGGTTGCAAAAGTACATCAACTTACCAGGAAGGTACGTTTCATTTGTCTACACGCAGCAGTTTTGGCGTAAGCCCTAACTTTTAGCTTAATGCAAAATCTGACAGCTCAGATGGTCGAGTGGTAAGAGCGTCTGCCTCTGTAGCGGTAGACTCGGGTTCAATTCCGAGTCGGGTCGAATAAGGACTTTAAGATTGGTATTCATAGGTTTCTTGCTTGACGCTCAGCATTAAATGTTCAATGTGTAGAACAAGCCGGCAAATTTTTTTCTTGTGCCGTTGGGAAAAGAATTTAGCAGGATTCCCCCGTCTTTGTGTGGTAGACAGACTAAGCGAGCTCGTTATAGCGATGTCTTTCTCGTGATAGGAGGATAAACATTCAACTAAGCACAAAATACATTACAAATGTGCAGTTTGTTTTTTTTTTCTTGTGCCGTTATACAAATTTTTTTCTTGTGCCGTTGGGAAAAGGCATTTAGCGGGATTCCCCCGTCTTGGTGTGGTAGACAGATGGCCGGCAACTCCTAAGCGAGCTCGTTATAGCGATGTCTTTCTCGTGATAGGAGGTTAACTATTCAGGTAAACACAAAATACGTACAAATGTGCGGTTGTTTTTTGGTGTTATTTGTCATTGTTAGTAGTTTTTCTTGAATAACTTGGAATTTTGCTTTTGAATTAAACTTTAAATAATTCTCTCAGGTTATTTTCAAATTATATTGAACAGAAATTTCAACGGTAGTTGACCGAGATTGCGGAGCGGCCTCGCGCTCTTCGAGTCATCAGCCACCCGGTAAATATGTCAAATGCGATCGGCCCCAGCCGTGAATCAAACCCGTCACGTACGATCTGTCACTTGCGCGCGGTACCGCTAGGCCATGTCGCTGACAAGTTGGCCCAAAACTGGGCAGCTTTTCCCGTCACCCGTTCATGACTGAAAACTTTTACTGAAAACTTGCCCTATAACGTCAAAAAATTAACTTTATAGATACCTGTTAGTGTTTCAAAATCATTAGTATGTTCATGGAGTATTTGTTTTGTGAGGTGCTCAACATATCACATCCATTATTTATAACTGTTCCATAAGCTTGCTTTTGGGCCACCCCATATACAGAATTTTTGCTCAATTTTGTTTTTCAGCTACATTTTTCGGCTGAGCTGTACAAGACTCGGACAGTGGGCGATTGGCTATGTGACTATTGACGGACAGATCTTGCAGACTATCCCGCAAAATAAATCGTTATGTCAAGCTTTAATTGATGGTTTCAAAGAGGGCTTGTAAGTACGCTTTACTGCTGCTCTAAGAAAAATAAAAAGTCAATGCCGAAAGAATGCTCAATATTCTCGCAGAATCAGAGCAAAAGTCATTCTCTTAGGTGTAGCCCAGTAGCTTTAACCTTTCTGGTTGAGCGAAACCTCTATGAAACATTTCGAGAAACCCCTGTGCTGTGTGCATTTACTTGAATTTAATTTACTTGCGGAATTCCTGGACTGTACTGGTGGAATCCCGATTGAAAACCACTGGTGAAGCCGTACAGTGTATTCTTACGTTTTGTTTTACGCTAATATAATCATCGTAATCTTAAATTGAATCTGTAGTACTTTCGTGATATGTACTAGTACTCCAGTATTAAAATTGTTTTATGAACAACTAAATTTATATCTTTGAAAATTATAATTAACTATCGCAGCTTGTATAATAGTTACATAAAAACAGCAAGGATTGTGCCAAGCGTTTATTTTTCACTGATGGATTGTTTATTTACATAATGGCTTCTGTACGTGACTTTCAAGAGTAACAAATTGTAAACAATTGAAAAATCATTGCTTTCAGTTACCTGATGTAAATAAAACTCAACAAAGACACAAAATTGGTGACTTTTGTAGTAACAGTGTAGTTTTTGAATGTAATGGTTTTAGAATTTTGAATGTATCATAATAGCTTAGTTTTTTTAGATGAGTATTGCTATTTTTAAATTTTTGGAGACAGCATAAAGCTGCTTAGTTCTATTGTATATAGTTACTGCCCACGTATTGTATACGTAAAAAATATTTTGGAAATAGTAACTTGTATTTTTAGTAGCTATGCTTGCCTTTGTTAGGGTTTAATTCGACGCTTCAGTAGATTTAGATGTTGACGCTTTGCCTTAACTAACCTTGCGAAATTTTGTCTTGAGCTGTGCTTAATTTTAAAATTTCGGTTTCTCTGTGCGTTAAATTATTAATGCAACGATTTATTGGCGTCAGAAAGGCTTGCGATGAATTTGTATCAAAGATTTTTTTAACAGAAAATCCTATTTACGAAGGTCATTAGTCAAGCTCCAGTCTTAGTGCAACACGTGTTAAGCATGTAAAGGAGCCTGTTGTTCCAAGAAGTCATATCTTAAACGTGTTCTTTGCAAGTACATAGTGTTTTCTGGAGCTTTTGCAGTTTGAAGCAATGAAATGTATACGAATTTACTTAGTTTTTGGAAATCTGTTAAGGTTTTGCTGCATCAGAACTTTTTCATCACTTCTCTATGCCTTTTTCCTGATTTTGCATAGCAAAATATAACCCTTGTCTTTTCGGTCATAGAGAGAACTGTTGGTTTATTAGTGGTTCCACTAATACGTATTTAACCTATTAACGCTTAGCATACTTTAAAGCAGGTTTTAGATCAAAAACAGTGCTGCCAGTAACTTGTCGTAGTGGCAGTAGTTTGCTACTGTGGAGCTGTTAATCATAGTATTTATAATCTCTTTTTAATTGTAGCAGCACCTTTAGAATGTTGCTGTGCTGCACAAACCTAAGCTAACAATTAGGGCTAGAAAGTCGCGGCAAGGCTCTACTCAATTGTGCATCCTTGCACTTTCGAAATGAAATTATTTACACAATTAACAATTGATTTATTTCTGGTCAATTGTTGCTCTACTGAGCTAAATTTCAATACAATGCTGCTAGTAACTTTAAATTTATCCTATTCTGCGTTGCTTTTTTTTAGAAGTATGATTTTATTTGGAAGTGCGTTGTTCAGTTGCGACTATGGTGGGCTGCATGCTATATATATTCAAAGCTTAATATGAGTTTGAGAAGTAGCTCGTAGGCATATCAACCATTTCTCTAATTTACTGCATGCCAAAGACGTGTTATGTTATGGGAACTACCTTTGCTTTGGTTCTGATGTGATGCTGTATGGTTAGAATTGAAGGCTACCCTGCTATCTCTACTTTTATTAGAAACATGGATTACATAGTCACTTTATTTTCGAAATTGCGAGTATTTACTTAAAGAATGGATGTCGTTAAATCGGCTGTAAAAAATAACATCATCGTATTTTTGATTGCTCAACGCTTGTGCATTTTCGATACTTTTTAATAGATAAATCTATGATTTACTAAGTAGAAATAATGAGCCTAGGATGGTAAAAAATTTTTGACAGTGCATGTCGAAACTATGTCGTAATGTTGAGTGTTGTTATATTTGGTACGCTTGGGCCAAATGATCTGCAATTGATGCATCGATTTGTGTTTCAAAATATTGGTTATATATGTGTCAAAAATCTTTGATGACGTGCGAAAAGTAATTGCCAATTTGTGGATTAATATCCCTGGACCAAAGACTGAAATCCCCAGCTATGTGGTGTTAAAATGTAAAAATGCAGGTCGAAATATCAAGTCACATCAAAAGCTGTGAGAAATAGTTAACTGCAAGGCTGTCAGCCACAAATAGTTGTGTGAACATTCTAGCCAACTTAAAGCTGGTGCTGGAAAAGAAAACCAATTACCACCTGGGTTGGCCATTGAAACATAAACACATATTTTTACGCTGCATAACTTGTATGATGATGAAGATTGGTTGATTTTTAGCACGAATAGCAAACGATTTGAATGAGCAATGTTGGTTCAAGCGGCCTTCTAATGTTAAACGCTGAGCAAGATAACTAAGTGTACAGTGGTATAGTCTTTGATATGGTACGGTTGGGATTTAAGCCCCGATCTCAGGGCTACGCAGCGAACGGTTTAACCTATGAACCAGGCACAGCCTTGTCAAAGATAGGTACAGTGTATACTGCTTGTTAGTCACGTTGCTTGCCGTCGATATTGTGAGGCTTTATTTGTTTAATGACTAATATTTTGATGGCCTGGTTTTCCTATTTAGTTTCAGTTCCAGTTAGTGCGTAAGTTGATTGTTTTGAAAAACCT
Source organism: Trididemnum miniatum (assembly GCA_964006365.1). Taxonomy (NCBI): domain Eukaryota; kingdom Metazoa; phylum Chordata; class Ascidiacea; order Aplousobranchia; family Didemnidae; genus Trididemnum; species Trididemnum miniatum. Next base: position 17,013,731 of record OZ023242.1, on the reverse strand, counting down.
TATTTTTCTTCGTTTGGAATGGTAACTGTAGTAATAATTCTGTACTATGCACAGTTGCACACGATAAGGCTGTGTTAGTGCTGTTAAATATGCTGTTTGCGAAAAAAAATCGATTTTTAACTCTTTGTTTTCAGAATATTTTACGCCCACGCTACAAATAATGAATCAGACCTGCTGCTAATGCTTCCAAGCTAATGCGCTTGGGTGCTGATTGAAATAAAGTGGACTACTATTCGGCTTGGGGCAACTTGTAATTGAGATGCCTAACCCAAACACTATCTCCTATTTTTAACCGTAGCAGCCTTAAACTAAACCCTAACCTGTCTTCATCCTCAGTTGCTGACACGGAAAGTTCTTGTCTCGTTGTGCTAATTGAAAACACATCTAGCTGTCCGGCATAAACTCATTTTTAAAATTCCGTTTTTACTACAAAAATTTCATTCACAAAATTGTGATGACTTTATGAATGAACGTAGTAAAATTACTGTTTTGTAGTTACTTATATCCTGACGGTCGGCAAGTCAATCCTCCTCTTGAAAAATCGAAAAATGATGAAGAACACATAATAGTTAGTCAAGAACAGTATGAGCTGTATTGCGAGATGGGTTCTACCTTTCAACTGTGTAAAATCTGTTCGGAAAACAACAAAAATGTGCGGATAGAACCATGTGGGCATTTGATATGCAAAACTTGTCTCGAATCATGGCAGGTATGGAAATATGAGTCGGAGTTGTCAATGCCACTAATTTTTAATTAAGTTCTTGTACAATATTGATCTAGGACTTTAACATTAAGATTACATCTAATTGTTGTTGTTGAATTGAGATGTGTTGTGCTAAATTAGGAGTAAAATTACCTAACACAACTGTAAGCATCTTGTAGCAGCGACTCTTGTAGTGCATTGGAAATTTAAGAGTTTTTTTTTCTCACTCCACTGTATTTATGATTGAGTAGCGTCCATGAACCCCAACAACGGCGCGAAAAAAGAATAGCGAATTGGTAAAACAGTTTCCGACGAAAACAGTATAATGACTTCAAATTTTGCAAATTAGCGCTGCAGCAATTTTTTGCTTTGATCGTCATATTTAAAATTCAACCTGTCACACAAGCTGTAGCATACTTAAGGAGGGGGGAGCAGGGGCGCACCCAAAAAATTTCAAAGGGGGGGACTCGATCTCGCACTCAGGAGCGGATCCAGAAAATTTTGATGGAGGGGGCATGAAATTTTGAATCAGGTTGAGTGTTAACTAAATACAAAGACGTTAGACCCCAAAAAGCGTAAACAGCCCTTAGAAAATGTTTTCATGTCTGCGACGTACTCAAGAACTTTTTTCAGGGAAGGGGCACCCAAATTTGCTACATTTTTAAGCGTTCTTTTTCAGGCAGAATTATTTGAAGCATATTGCGAATAAAAAAAGGCTCTAGGGGGGTCCTGGAGCATGCTCTCCCGGAAAAGTTTTGAAAATTTACATACTGTAGTGGCTAATTTAGCACTTTTTGAACAATTTTGAGGCAAATTTTGTTTAAATTTTTTGCCCCTAAATCTGAGTGTTTCACCAAATATGATCATTTTGTTCGTACATTTTCAATTAGGTCTATGTGTGCTTAGAACGTAAGGCTCATTGTTATCGAAAAGGTTCGAAATTATGGAAAAACTATATTCATCAAAAACATGTTTGAAAATGGCTGGTGGGGAGGATGCATCCCCCACATCCCTCATGGATCCGCCCCTGCCCGCACGGATAACAATGTCTCCTACCACTACACCAACCAGCCGATTTGGCTTCAGCGTGAATGCGACAAATTTTGTCACAGCCGTGTTGAAATAACAGCACGTACTGCACTTGCACAGTTTGGACCCTTCACTTTAAAAACAAAAGTTCGGTTTGGAAGGGGGGGGGGTTCGACCCCGAAACCCCCCTGGGTGCGCCACTGGGGGGAGCATTGTGCTATGCTCTCCCCTTTTTGACTTTGCCTTTTAGTATAAGATCAATGTTGCTAAGTAACTGAAATGTGCTGGACTCCTTTTGTAATTTATGTCGCCCATCTCTTAACATTTCTCGCTGTGCCACTGCACACAGTCCTTATGTTCTGTTTTTCCAAACCGTTTTGCCGCCGTTCTACCTTGGCTACGTGTAATACAAATTTACTTCCAAAGGACATGGACACATCCACTATTCCCACCTGTCCCTGGTGCCGCTGTGAAATTAAAGGTACAGAATCAGTTGTGATTGAGCCTTATAAAGTGGAAGAAGCTTTATCTGAAACAGAAAATACAATAGAAGATTTAAAAATACAGTGAGTATTTGTATATAGTTGCATATTTTTCTTTCTATTACGAGAAAGTAATTATAGCGCTATCGCGAGCTCGCTTAGCAGTTGCTAGCCATTTGTCTACCACTAAAATGGAGATCCCGCTAAATGCCTTTCCCTGCGACACAACAAGGAAACTTGCCGGCTTGTTCTCCACGCTGTCCCTTTTAAATCTAAGCGTCAAGCAGGAAAGCTGTGAATATTAATTTTACAGTCAATGGTTTGACCCGACTCGGACTCAAACCCGGGTCTATAGCTCCAGAGGCGGACGCTTTTACCACTCGGCGATCTGAGCTGTGTTGTGGTGGGAACTAGACAAGGATGAACCACATGTCTTAGTTAAGGGAGCTAATTTTTTTAGACCAAATAAAGAAGAAAAACGTCCAGAAGAGGATGAGGAGTCGTTGTTTGGCGAAATTGGTGTTACTCTTGTGGAGGTGAGTTTGTGTCTACATCCTCTTATGTGATAACAGAGTAATTTTGGTTGGAAAATGACTTGTAAAACATTTGTTTAAAAATCATTTCAGTCTGCGTCCTAGCAGGATCGCATTAAAACTTTAAGGGCTTAAGGTCTGATTTTTCTCGGGTGAGATCATGCTTTTTGTCGACCTAATTTTGACGTTAGGAGCTGACCTTTTTTGTGGAGGATATGATTTACGGTGGCCCTGGGATATGGCCCTCTCCCCTTACACCGCCCCTGCGTCGTGGTTTTGCAATTTTTGAAATCCATGAAGTCGTGGCAACTTGGTAGTGGGTTGCGTTCATCAATGTTCTTGAAAAATCTCAAGTTTGGATTCAACAACTGATAAAATAATTTGATTTCTTACAGTCGGGTACTACCAATCGCCATATGGTTGTGCCACCACTTCCCCTTACCCATCATCATCCATCGCCCTCCATGCCTCGACGACAGCCCCCACATCCCATTGGTAGCCATCCATCGCATCTTGGTCAAAATAAACCCCCAATTTCCCATTTTGATGTAAGTTAGTTTTTTAGAAAATACAGGGTGTCCCAAAATAAAGGAAATCCATTTATTCGGTTATCATTTATTACTAAAACAAAATACGTTGAAAATGTTAATATTTTCTCCGAGCTTATGTAATAACAATCGAAAAATCAAATCGTCATTACCCTCGTGACACTACGAGGAAGCGTGTAACGAGTGGCGGGGTCCATCTCCCCCGCTTAGCGCGTGGGCAACACAGCTCCGAAGAAACGACCAGCAGTAGTGGGCCGTCAGCGACCGTGTTCGATTTGACGAGCCCGGGAATCGAACCCCAGACCCCTTGTACCGATAACGTGTGCTTTACAGCTGTGCTAACTGGAATAACAATGGAGTACTGGAAGTTTAGCTACATTTTCAGGTTTCCATGGGCTTCATTTTTAGATTTTAACGTTTATGTGGGTTATATTTTGGGACACCCTGTACTGCTAGTGGTGTTAATGTTGACCGTGAATTTGCTATTCTACGGCTCATATTGAAGTTTAGATAGCATTTAGTACGCTTGTGCCTCTTTTTACCGAGATATTTGCCCTAAGAAAACCTAAAGTTGACTCTATTGCCATAATACAATAAAGATAGTAACAAATTGTGTATTCTTGAAAATAAAAACGTTAATGCAATATTGTAATTTTGAAACACAATTTATGGAATTTCTGAATGCAGTACTTTTAATTACAAAAATTAGAGCCAATGATATTTTAAACATTTGAGTGTCTTCAAGAAGTTTCGGATTTATATGTAAGCCATTGTCAATCATCTTATTCAAATAGAATCTTCGTAATTAAAGAGTGACTTTACAGGTCGTTTGTTGCCCGCTACATTGCGTGCTATTTCAACGTTACGTATTATGTTCTTAGAATGTATGGTAAGGAGAAACGGTATTCGTTAAGTTCATGCAATTACCTTTGTGACGTCGAGGCTCGCGTAATACAAGCCGCTATCATAATGTGTAAGCTCGGCGCTGTGATTGTGCTTCTCAACCTATTTCATTGACCCTTAATCAATATTTAAAGCTAAATTCCCTTTCCACCGGAGCTATCAACTTGTAGTGCAGTTATACAAGGTAAGACCTGAGCGATCCTGTTTCGGGATTACGCCTCTCATCAGTGATAACAATCAGGGAGGACCATGTCGAAAACCACACAATAGCAAAATTACTCAATTAGGCGTTTGGGCATTCAATACAGTGAAAAGGATAGCAGTTGCTATAGACAAAAAGTAAAGAACAGACAAAGTAGTACAGGTATAACGTATATGTAAAATGTCACATTATAGCCAAAATCTTTGAAAATCACACTAAACGTCCCGCTGCTCCCTCCATATGTTGAACTCCTTTGCTAATACATATGTACCGTTTAATAAATGATCAGTAAGATGGGTTGGTATGACCAATTTCGAACGGTTGAGATGCCTGAGTGGTAAAAGTGTGGAGTCTCTGGAGCTGTAGACTGGTTTAATTCTGAGTCGGGTCAAACCAATGGCTTTGAAACTGATGTTTACAGCTTCCTTGCTAGACGCCCAGCACAAAAGGTACAGTGCAAAGGACAAGCCGGCAAAGTTACTTGTGCCGATGGGAAAGGCACTTAGCGAAATTCCCCCCATCTTTGGGTGGTAAACAGGTCGCTGGCAACCCCTAATGGAACTCTTGTTATTGCGCTTTAATCGCTTTTTCATAATAGGAAGATAACTATGCTACTACATATGTATAGAACTCTCTAATATGTAGCAGAGTTATTTGGAATTGTGGTAATGGAAGTACTAAATAAGATATCGATTACTTTGTCCTCAAGCCCAATTTTAGGTAGACTTTGGCCTGCGGTTTTTGATTTTAGTTTCTGCATCGTAATCAATTTTGATGTCACAGTGCGCTTTAGAGTAGCTACCATAATATGCGAAAAAGGAGATATTATTCCGTCATTTGGCGATGCGTATTAATTCTGACCAAAATTCTCTCATATTTTTACTGCAGCAAGTAGCTACCTAAAATATGCGGATTAGTAGACATTACTGTGTTTTCGCAATGCGTTATAAGTTTTTCCAAAGTTCTCTCATATTTTTTGTTTTGACAGGAAGTGACTCCTTCCGTCCCACCAAAGACTACAGCACAGGTCTGCGTATTCAATGAGAGACCAACTGCTAGGTGATGATCATGTTGTTGTTATGACGTTTACTATGACATAATCAACTTCTGTTATTGGCTGTGACGCAATTACGCATTTTACTGTTTGATTTTGTAATGCTATTGAATCAGAAGATTTTATAATTGTGCCATTTTTGTCAAGTTTCGAAGTGAAACACGGTTGGACATTGTTGTTTCGAGCTCATACATCTCATCAATTGCTCTCAAGCCTGCCTTAGACTTATTGAGGGAAAATTATCAAAAAAATCAGATTTTCATTATACTCCCGGTATTACGCCTAAGGGTGTAACGAGTGGCGGGGCTCATTTTCGCGGCTTAGCGTCTGGGCAACACTGTGTTCGATTTGACCGGTCCTGGAATCGATCCCCAGACCTCTGCACTGACAGCTATGCGTCTAACGACTGAGCTAACCGGCCGAGTCCATAAAATTATATCCAAAATTTTGTTTTCTAGGCTACTGTGTAATAGTGATAAATTACCCTCACCAATGTCTATACTGTCTAGCTTGTAAGCTAAGAGGGTTGTTCATGTTTATGTTATGATGGCCTAGTGTCTAAGGCTTGGTTTTCAATCAAGACTTGCTGCGACCAATGAGCTAGTGACACGTCACTTGTTGCAGGCGTGGGTTCGAATCCCACTCGAAACCATTTTTTTTTATATTAGGTTCAAATTAGCCCAGGACATGGTTGGTGTTAAAGCGTTAATTTGTCGAAATTTCCAGAATTTTTAAAGCTTCATTAATTTTTGTAGTGCCAGTGGTTGGGCTTCACAGACTGTCGCTCCACCTCTACCAAGAATGGTAAGTTGACGACGTTTTAAATGCATTTGAAATGCCCAGTTAAAGCGTTGTGATACTGTGATTGAAAGATGGCTGGTTTCCTGGATGCGAGGACATAAAAAATGGGAAAAACGAATTGCACTTCAGGTCTCGAATCGTAGGAAAAGTAGCACAGCTCAGAAGAAACGTTACAGCGGTGGCAAACCGTTGGCGACACTGTCCGATTTGACCGGATGACGGACGGGTAATCCAACTCAAGACCGACAATGTTGTCTTTTACAACTTGACCAACCAGCGCATGATTGAAATTGAAATAAACGATTTTAACTCGTGTCTCTCTTCTTGGAGCTCAGCGTTAGATCACCTTATCTAGAAAAGCCTGCTTGCTGCTGACAAGTCAGAAACTTAATGAGTTATATATGTATATTTTTTTAGAATCCCCAACTCGGTGATAACCCTGCAGCTGTTGGCTTCACCCAGCCGAAAGACACCTCTTCCTTGTCAGTAGCAGGTTTGTTGCATTACTTGAAAGAGCTGTAATGAAATGCGTCTTTTTGCTATCCAACCATAAACTAATCAAAGGTCTGTTTCGCACCATCACGCTCTTCAGGGTTCTCATTTTTGCCTAGTGTCTATCATCGCGGCTTAGCGCCAGGGCAACGCCGCTCCGAACAAACGTGGCAGCAGTTAGTAATGCTTTGTCCGATTTGACCGGCCCGGGAATCGAACCCCAGCTCTTCCGCGTCAATAGCGATATCTTTAAAGCACTACACCAACCGTACCATCGTCATGTAATATTATGCCTTGCTGAACGTAGATGTGAAATTTGCCAGCTGGGCTGTCACATGACATACGTAAGATTGTTTGTACTTTTAAGTCGTAACAAGCCTGATGAAATGATAAAATCATTTTTATGTGCGACAACCTATTGATGATGTAGGTAGTCAAAATCAGCGTCAGCCAGCAGTATAGGACCATCTTAGATTGTTCATCACTTCATCTGATCTAAAATTATCCTTTCTTACTTTTTCACTCTTCTCTGCCGTAGCTGAGTGATTAGAAAATCCGCTTTACAATTGTGGAAAACGTGTTACATTCCTGCCCGGTCATACCAGTGGCGTTCAACAAAATTTTATCTACAGCTGCAATAGCTTAGCATTGATGATCGTATAACGAATGAAAGTAATTTATCTCGTGAATGAAACAATATTAAATCAACAGCCCTTGTGGTATGGCGTGAGTAGTTCAAAAACGCTTAAAGCAAATTGATTTTCATTTTTTGGCCAATTTTGTTGCCTGTTTGCGAAAATTGCTGCGTTTATTATGACATCACAATGTAACAAAAACATTAAGACACTTCCAAATCTAAGGGTTCGTGAGTGCTAAGCCGGTAATTTTGCCGTTCTTCACCCATGAGCTCCATTTTCAAGTTGAGTTTTTGTGTGGTTACGGTAGTAGAAAGTGTATGCGTTTTTAAACCTCACAATAAGCGCTATAACGCTTGAAATGAGCATTAGATGGCCTGCTTCCTGTTAGTAACTCGTAATGCTTGGCTCAACCTTTCTCAGTTGGCACAAACAAGTAAGACACACATGTGTTTCGCAAAATCGTGTTGTCCCTTTCAGCTTTGTTCTCAATGAGCTTTGCTTCGATTAGGTTCAGTTCATCGCTTTCAAAATGCAGGTTTTTGAATTTTTTGTCGCGAAAGCGTCACGTTTGAAATCTGAAAATGACAATAGTTCGCTTTATTACAAAACCAATACTTCAGTCTAACTACAGCTGTTGAATTAACTATTTTACGTAAAACTGTCGCCTATTATTTGGTGTGGGGCTATTTGACGTGACCGTCTCGGTTTTGGAACATCTAACCCAAACACGAATCCCTAACTCTAAACCTAACCCTAGTCTGAAATCAGTAATTGTCAACCTTTTATGGCTTGTTGCGCCCTTCTAGAGACACTCAAACTCTCAACAACAGTGGCCCCCTGCTCAGCAACAAAATTTTCTGTCCGTATTTCATTGGTAGTGGCTACAGTTGTCCTTTGGTCAAAAGTGGGAAGTTATTGTTTAGGTCGTAAAAATAGTAGTTACACTCTGATTTAAATCACGTGTTAAAAAACTTGTCGGCCCTCGCAATTTGATTGTTCATACTTCATTACTTTTGTGAAACTTTAGATTATGTCATAACCCCTGCTGTTTTTGTTCTCCGCTTATATTAGTTTGCCCTGCTTTCACTTTTCTACCTGTATTTCTAATCATGCTCTGATAAGGACAGTCGATTTTGTCCGAAAACGTTCGGCTTATTTCATTTTCCGTATGTTATTTTGTAAATAATGTATGTAAATAAATAATGTTAAATGTTCTGCGATTATTAGCTGTGGTTGCCATTTGGATATTGTCAAGAGGTGTGGCCCGTAGCTAGTTAATATCTCGTGGTCCCTTAGGGACGCTAAAGGTTCCCGGATAAGTACCCCTGTCTTAAACCAAGCCCCAATTTTAGATCTAATCCGAAACTTAAAACCCTTCTTAACACCCTGCAATTCAGTCGCAAGCGTTGTATTGTGTCAGTGTTTAGCATGTTTCCTGCTTGGCGTTCATTTTTCATCATACAATTTTTGTGAACTGCTGCTCTTGAATCTATTAGAAGGAAGTTGTAGGTTTTACTTAAACAGACCTTTGAGTGATTGTTATTGTTTTGCTTCGCGGAACATAGAGGAATCTAATTTCGCTGTACCAGCAAAGCAGTAAGCATGTACGCTTGATAAATTGTTATTTAAAATTTATCCCTAATGTTGAGGTTTACCTTCAAGATATTTCCCTCTGATAACTCAGGTTCTATTAACAAGGATAAATAAAGTCACGGTAATTCTTCAAACTAAACGTTTCGACGACATAGATTCAGCTACCATCATCGGCGTAAGCAAGGCAGTGCAAAATTGAAACTGCCTTGCTTACACTGCTGATGATGACAGCTGAACCTATATTGTCGAACCTTCTTGTTTTAAAATTTACTTCGGCTTTATTTTTTCTACTTCAGCTATGTTCGTCCCACAGGCCTATTATTGTATTTTAAGTTGCATTGTTTGAAGTGCAGTTGCTGCATGGGCGCCAAAATGTCTTACGTACTCAAATTAAGTATTTCGGTGTTTAAGTTGGAATACCGAATAGGATAACTTCAGTTTCAATGATCCTGGGTAACTATGCCAACATTTACTTTTAGTTTATTAACTTGTCTGGTTCTAACGCGCATTTCAGAAGCCCGTAGGCTCTGCACCATAACGAATTTTTGGTGTCCTAATTACAGTGATATTATGACGTCAAAATTTTGATTGTGATGCAGAAATCCCATGTTCTTTTGGACAGGGAAATGGTGAATAATATGCGTTTCACAAGTATCTTTGCAATCGTGTTCTAATTGGTTGTGGAAAAAAGGCGTTGCGTTGCATCGTCATTGCACTGCGATGGCTAGACGAATAAAGTAAAAGCAAAATCTTATGTTGAATTTCAGTGACTCTAATGCGTCGATAAAGTAAAGTTGTATTTTAAAGTAAAAGCGTATTGGACGAGGTTACTCAATAAATCGCTAAGAACCTTCATTTTTTAGGCCGGCGTTCATCTGGTAGAATCACGTTAGTGAATAATAAGTAATAGCCAGCCGGCCTACGTAGTGGTGCAGACATCGCTATCGACTTCGTAGGTTTGAAGTTTGATCCCTGGCCGGTAAAGCTCGTCGCCACTGCGACGTTTCTTCGGAGCTGTGTTGTCCAGGCGCTAAGCTACGTATATGAGCCCAGCCATTTATTACACGCTTCGGCGTAATATCGCGGTATAATGAAGAAATGAAGTAATTGCTATTTGCAGTTATTATGCTTGGCGTTGAGCAGTATTGGTAGTGCGAAAAATAATAATTAAGTGGCATGCCGTCGTAATAAAGCATTAAATGTTAAGAAGGCCAATTTTTTCTCAAATTGCAATATCGATTTGAATTTGAAGGCACGTCTAATTCCCGTAAAGCAATTATATTGTTTTGCATTGATTGATCAAGCAGCGCAGTGGTAACCAATTGCTAGCGGTGCGGGAGGTCTGGGGTTTTATTCCCTGGCTGGTCAAATCAGACGCAGTGTCGCCAACACCTCGCTGCCGTTTTGACGTTTCTTCGAAGCTGCGTTGCCCAAGCGCTAAGCCGCGGAGATGGGCCCCGCCGCTCGTTACACGCTTTGGCGCAATACCTCGAGTATGATGAAGATTTGTTTTTGATGTGCATTGTTTAAAAAGTATGGAAATGCATTTGTTGGTTGACTATTTGGCATCAAGGTTGTTTTATTGCACCAGCGCCGTAGCTTTTTGCTTTTAATTAAATATGGATTGATCGATTTGATTTAAATATCTAATTAATTAAATATTTAATTAAATATCCAATCGATTTGAACCCTTTAGCATTTAATTAAATATTATTGAATGCGGGATTGATGCCCAAACTGGTCATTGTATACGGAACAGAACACAAATACCAACGCGTCTATTCGTTTATCTGTTTTAATAGCTCATTGTGATTAAAAAAAAATAGAACCAGTCCGTTCTAACCGTACTTTGTTTCATTTGTGAAATTATGTCTCGGGCAAGCGGAGTAACTGAAGTGCTCGAATGTTCTGTAGAACCATGCCGAAATTGTTTAGCCTGAACTGTTGGTGACAGAAATTTTTACTTAACTCTGAATTTAACCTCTAAATATCAGCTCATGCTAGCGCCAATACGTTAGGACCCAGACATCGCAAGTTGCTCGTACAAAACTTGGATGGCCCAGTGGTAAGAACGTCCGCCTCTGGAGTTGTAGACTCTGGTTTAATTCCGAGTCGGGTCAAACCATTCACTTTAAAATTGATATTCACAGCTTCCCTGTTCGACGCTCAGTATTGAAGGGTTAATGTGAAGAACAAGCCGGCAAGTTTACTTGTTGTGCTTTTGGGAAAGGTACTTAGCGGAATTTCTTCCTTCTGTGAGTGGTAGACAGGTTGCTGGCAACTCCTAAGCAAGCTCTTTTAATGGCGTTTTGATTGTTTTCTTGTGAAAGGAGGATAGCTATGCAACTGAATACAACAACATAAGACCATCCCTAAACATTTTTTGTTACGTTTAGCTCGAGATCCAGTCCCAGTGCACGCTCCTATCGCAGGAGATCAAAATGTAACGGGTACAAGCAGAGCTCCTCTCGGTACAATGGTAAGTGCAGACGTTTGTATTCTCTTGTTGCATTGGAGAGAAAAATTTGGCTGTTTTGTAACTTGCGTTCCGTTTTTCTTTAAACAAGCGTAAATATGTGGGCGTATCAGGATGAAATATTTTGGAGAAAATGACTGAATTGAATTTGGAATAATAACTTAATTCTAAATTGCAAATACCACGGGCTGCCTCTATCAAACTATAGGTGTTGTGATTACGGCACTTGGTGTATTGGTTAAGAACGTTTGATTTGTGCATGTACGGCTAGGGTTATTTTCCTGGTAGGTTTAACTAAAACTTCCAAGGACCTCGTCTTCGCCTAGCTAGGCCAAGCGGATTTCATAAAAATATGTTCTCCATTTGTCTTGAAAAGTTGTTGCTAGCAGCGTTTTACTTGAATATTGCTGATGATTGCTAACGCCACAGAAGTAACAGCTCCAACGTTAGCTATATTATGATTGTACATTCCTTTTTTTGAAAAATGCTGGGTGTCCAAACTAAACCTGTAAGGTCCAAAAATGACTTGAAAAGACCCAAAATGAAACAGTCATTTTCCTTTGTAATTTTTCTTGATTCTGGGACATTTTCATTTGGGCTGCAAAAATGCCCTAAAAGAACTTGATGTATCGATTGTTAAATGCTGACATTTTTCCACAGATCAGTTTAGATGAAGCCTTCAAGACGCCTTCGTCATCTTCAGCTGTTTATGATTTTGCCGATGAAATAAATCCTAAAGGAGTACGAGCAAAACCCACCACCTCTGCTTCACCTGATGCTAAAAACCCAGACAATAGACCCAGAGTACCAAGTGCCTATGACTTTGTTCTACCGAAGTATGTCTTTTTAACATAGAATTATTAATCTAACTATAAAGTTCAAATGGTAGGGTTGTAATTTTTGTGGTTTTGTGCTTTTGTAATACAAGAATTATGTAGCTGCCCTCCTCCCAATACCCAGTTTTGTGTTTAATTTTTCATCTAATCCAGTGGTTTTCTACCGGGGCTCCGCCAGAGCAGTCCAAGGATTCTGCAAGTTTACAATGATGAGCTGGGATCAAGTAAATTATAAGTTGATTTAACGCATAGGGTTCCTCGAGTCTTTGGAACGTTGCATTGGGGTTCCGTTTAACCAGAAAGGTTAGAAATTCTAATCTGACTATTACAGACAGCACAGACTGCTTACTTCTTCGAATTTGGCTGAATCCGAATTAGGATCATGCTTCCTACAAGGAGTACGCTCTTCCGCAGGCGTAAAAGAGCTTACTCACGTTAAGGCACGATTTTTGTTATAAAGATTCGGAGCATCAGCTACTTTCACCGTGTTTCGGAGAAGCGTGAAACGATGCTCGCGTGGTTGCCTCCTTGCTAACCCAGCTGGTTCCTTAGAATAATATATTATCAATTAATCGTAATGTATAATCGAGGTTATTTTCAAATTATATTGAACTGAAAACTCAACAGTGCTTAACGCATATTGGTATCACAGTGGTAGTGATGTTATAACTCAGATGGCCGAGTGATAAGAGCGTCTATCTCTGGAGCTGTAGATTCTGGCTTGATTTCGAGTCGCGTCATATCAATGACTTTAAAATTGATATCACAGCAATTTCCCTGGAACAGTGCGAAGAACAAGCTGGCAAATTTAGTTGTTGTCCAGTTGGAAAAGGCACTTAGCAGATTCCCCCATCGTGGTGTGGTAAACGAATGGGCGACAACTCCCTGAGTGAGCTCGTTACAGCGCTTTGGTCGCTTTCTCATAATGGGAGGATAAATATTAAATAATGAGGTGAAGTTTTGGAATAAGATTATATTGATTCAGCCTGTTAACTGCTTATTGAATCGTGATGTGAGTCAGAGAAAGAAGAACGCGAAAGGGTTTTTTCAGGATAAGTTTAAGTGTGAAAAGTCCGCATCTTCCGAAGACCGTTTGAGATAAAAAAGATAAATTCTTGCTTTTGCTTTGCAGGTCCACTCCTCATTTCTCACAGCCTCCTCCTAGTGGACCCCCTCCTAGCATAGCTCCTGGATCCCCGTCTCCTGCTCGATCCCGTAGTGATGCGATGAATGTATCTAGTGCGCCGATCATACCTCCACGCCAAGGCATTCAAAACCCAGCTTTTTCAATGTCAGAGGGTCCATCTTCCCCAAGAATATCCCTAATAAGGCGCAATGTTCCAGCTATGGAGTCGCCATCAGGGCCTACTGTGCCCCCAAGAGGATGTAAATCCCCTGAACCAGACTCCGCACTTACTCCTCCTCCACGCCCCCCAAAATCATCTCCTGCTCCCCCGATTCCAACCAGATCTTGCCCCGCTCCGCCCGTAGCAGCTTCTCCTGCATCTCAACCTAGCCTGGACGAAAATATAGCTCGGTTGATGGAGTTAGGTTATTCTTTTAACGACGTAAATCGAGCTTTGGCAATCGCTGAGAATAATTCCGCTGTCGCAGTTCGAATTCTTCAAAATTTTGTTTCAACTTCCACATGATTTGATTTTTTTTTTTAGTTTTCAATCATACTTGTGCGTGAAAAATATTTTTCAGTGGAAAAATGATAATATTCCAGGGGTTCTCAACTGGGGTTCCGTCTGTGCAGTACGGAGGTTCCGCAAGTTGACAATTGAGAGATTGGTTTAATAAGTTAAATTAGTGCTTGGGAGTTTCTAGCGCCTCTAGAGTTTTTGTTGGGTTTCCGCTTCACCAGAAGGGCTATATGCTACTGTAATCTTTTAATTGTATTTCAACTTCATGGCAGTTTGTTTTTGGCTCGACTCATCAACTACAAGCTTACTTCACGTGACTATCTTAAGGCTAATGTTCCATAACTTCTTATAATTCGGGGTGGTATAGTCGGTTAGGGCTAAGTCAATTCTTGAAGAAAATCGAGGTAGTTTAGGTGTGAAATTAGTTTAAAATGCATTAAGTGAAAGATCAAATGTTTTAATTTGAAAGCTGCGTTTTACAATTAGGTGATGACGTGGTAAGATTCATTTTGCTTACTGAACCGAAACATGCTCGTTGCTCAGTCGTAAGTGCAAGATGTTGCGTTTTAAAACGAAAAGTGAGTCATGGCGCGCCTTTTTTAAATTTTTGAAACGCCAGTCTCAAAAACAAAGCATTTAAAACTTTATTGACCATTTTTGAATGAGTGTGTTTTGAATTTAACAGTGTCTAGTTCTTTATAAACCCAGTTTTCTTGCGATAGAAATTTGAAATTCTACTGTAGTTTGTGCATTGGCCAACAAGTTAACAATGTTTGTGATCAGTTTTGCTAACATAATTTTTAATTCTGCTGTTAAAGTACTAACTAACTTGAAGCTTGGACTGTAGTCGCCTAAAACCTCATTTTTTAAAGTAATTAAACCCAGTTTTTGCCATTTTCAAGATCAAATATACCACTGTTAAGCCATTTTACCCCAAATAAGTGTTGAATCCATACCGAACTGATTAATTAAGATTTGGGTAAACTAGCTTGATGGTTAACACGTTGGTTTACAAGTTACCAGGTAATGATGGCTCACATTAAGTCAACTGCCAAATGAAAAAGTGGGTTTACGCAACGAAAGCGGAGCTAAGCTTTGTTCTTTTATGACGTCGTGCACCTAGGCTTCACGGCTCAACTTGCTAAGCCAAGCAGCGCAGCATTATAATAGCAAAGCTCTGCTCCACTTTGGTTGTGAGAGTTAGTTCTCCTTAAGCGCTAACTTAACTATTAAGTCAATTGTGTTTTATTCAGTTGCACCTCTTGACCCTGTCAGATGTCCAATTTTAAGAGGTTTGAAAGCCAACGGGCTTTCACTGTTAAATTTTTGATGTCGCAATCATTTTGTGATTCAAATGCAGAAGGTCCTTGGGCTTTTGGAATTACTTGAATTGGACATTTGATCAGGGCAATCTTAGCATGAGGCCATGTAATGCATTCCACTGTGGTGGGCCCTCAAAGTGGACACCCCTGTGTTTGCAATCGCATTGGTCCCCTTGAGCTGGCGTTGTGTTAGGGTCTGCAGAGTTGTGTGGTAGTCTGTATCCTACTGCGTTCTATGACAGAATTCCATTAAATGTGTTATTGCATATGGCTTTTCTGTTCAAATTTTACTTCAGTGCGTCTTAATAGCTCACTTATTACGAAAACATAGTAAATAATGTCATTAAAAACAAACTTTTACTGTTTCGTTCATCGATTTGAAACGATATTTTACGCATTATTTTCTTTTTATGTGTCTGAATTTGATTAAAAACTGATGTTTTTCTAACTTTGTGTCATTTTCATTTTGCATTATTAAATATATGTGATTTCTTCATGTAGCTGCTATCCTTGTTATCAATACTTGTAAAAATACGTGTTAATTATTTGTTTGTTTTCGTTTTTTGCCCTTTTTGTGTGTGCAATAATCTACTGGGATGTTTGGGACTCGTTTTGTTGACGGTTTTTGAAGAAAAATTTCGTGTTTTTTCAATGTTTTTGGGGACCAAAATTCGTGATTGTTGCAAGGATAGCATTTAATTGTGTGATTTAATTAATGTATTTTTAGTTTTTTTTTTTTGTTATCCAAATAGAGCAACTTCTCAATTACTTTTTTTTGGCAAATTCTAAAATATTGTGCTTGATAAATTTTTAAAATCCTTACGATTTAACTTTGGTGAAATTAATTTTAAATCTGTTTAGTGAGCTTGCGATTTTAAGCAGTTGATCCTAAACCTCATCCCTAATTCTTCCCAGGGGTGTAGCCTTCAAAAATCGGAGGGGAGGGGGAGAACAGGGCTGCATGTAGACAACGAGAAGCTCCGTTTCAGTGGTGGGATTCAAATTTTTGTCAGCCGGTTCTATTACGAAAGTTATTTTTTCAGCCGATTCTGTTTCAACTAATAGCACAAGTATGAACAGCAATCGTGGTCGGTTCGCTGATCTAATAAAGTTTGGCGAGACGGTTCTATAGAACCGGTGCGAAACGGCTAATTCCCACCATTGCCCCATGTTCATCCGCCCTTAGCAAACAATCTCCAAAGAAAGGTTTTTCTACGTCAATGATAAGGGCCCAGTGCTTCTGTGTTCTCTTGGTTACGCCCCCTGCTTTCATTACCACCATGCGTTGCTATATGTTTTTTTTTGATGAACCTCTCTAAGATTTTTTTGATATCCTCACGTTATTCACGGCGGCAAAAACACTGATATTAAGTTTATCGTAACGATTGAATTGAGTGAGAGCAATGGCTTGAAAAGCTTGTGCGGTTTTCGATTTTAAACAGATTATTGAACTAATTGTTAAAAACATGAAATAATGTACAGGCTAATGTTCCTTTATTATGACTTTTCAATTCAAATAATTGAACTGAAATAACCGCTATCCCAATTTTTGTTGAATCAGATACCTCCTCGCCGTGTTAAAGACTAAGCAAATCAACTGAGTTAGGGAAAAACGTCAAATTGTTTTGAAGTTTCAGTCGTAAATTATTATCTATTGGTAAAATTATCATTACTGTAAGTCGCTTGTAAATGTGTTGCGAAAATGAAGAATTTTTGCATAATCTAGTCATTCTTATTTAGTGTCCCAACCCGAATATTTTAAGAGAGGGACTTATTTTTTACTACACTCAAATTTGTACTTTGCTCTAAAAAACCTGGAGCTTTTAGAGAAAAAGCTTCTGGAAGAACGGAAAAAGTATCTACATTATTAAAGTTTAAGGTAACATGCGAAAGCCATAATACGTTATTGTCGTTCGACTTAGGTGTATAATATTTGCTATTTGATTGATGCTGAAAGCTAGTATACTGAAGTATTATCGAGTAAATAAAATTTGTTTTAAAGTTACATATTGCTAATTAATGTGCTTGATTATGATGTGTAGGCCTACTGCTATTGACTTTATAGTTTGGACCACTTTA
This sequence comes from Trididemnum miniatum, assembly GCA_964006365.1. Lineage (NCBI taxonomy): Eukaryota > Metazoa > Chordata > Ascidiacea > Aplousobranchia > Didemnidae > Trididemnum > Trididemnum miniatum. The sequence goes on along the minus strand of OZ023242.1, from coordinate 16,996,394 downwards.
TTGAAGTTATTTTGCTGATTGCTGTATATTTTTTGCTTTTTTCGTAAATAAACTACACATTTTTCTTGAGTATCGTCACACGTAGAATGGGGCCTTTATATATTTTCGTATGCGTAGGAAGGCATATTTTTGTAACACCAGCATGCATTAAAAGATGGTTTGCGGTGCCAAGGTTGAGGTAGACTGTTTTTTGTGACCTTACATCGAAAATGAATTTACAAAGCAGAAACTAGTCCCAGTCTGGTGAGAGCTAGCTATAGCCTTAAATGTAGGCCTACATTTTTGCAAAATGCGGCACGAAAATAACTTGCAGTTATCGTTGTTCTCAAACATTTAAAAAGAAACAAACTCGAGTTCTAGGTGCAGTAACGAAATCAAGATCACATCGAGAATTTTGTGAAGGAAAAAAGGGCAATTAGTTCGACTTTGGATGTTGTCTACGTGACAGTGCAAAGACAAGAGTCTGGATGTTACATTGAGCAACTCTTATGGGTACGCCAACAACATTTCAGTGGCATGACGTTGAAAACGGATTGGCCTCTTGATTAGGAAGCGTTGGTGCTTTTAAAAAGTAGTAGTTAGTAGTAGTTTATTTTATTTAACGACCAAACTATGTTTTACCTGAGGTCTCTGTTTGCTTTAGCTGAATGTAAAACAAAAAATACGTTTTTATTCAAAACCAAATCACAAAAAGCTATGTGTAGGTAAAAGCTTAATTTATTCAACTTAAACAATTTTTAGATAAAGGCAAGCGAGTTTATCAAAATAAGATCTTGCCCCTTTCAAAAATAAATAAATTTCAAAAAACTTCATGCTTGAGTGCTTTCACCGAGCCGCGTCATTCTCAGCTGAGATAGCAGTCTGAATTCTGAAATCGTGAAACGTGAATCTTAATCGTGACGGTGACGATCGTCGCCAAGAAATAGAAGCGTAGAGTAGCAGGAATAACTTTGATTATAGCGACGCTGTAAACCTAGTAAACAGCTTCATTTAGTTATTAATAAACAGGAAACTCTACTGTTTGCAATTAACACACAATGATTCTTGCTTATGTTGTAGATTTTACGCGTTAGCAAATAAGTTGATAATTTATCCTGCCGTACGTCGTTGCATCGTCGGGCGAGTGGGAACTGGTTAAAGTGCTCTATGTTTCGTGTTTAAACTTGTTGTTTGAAGAGCTCTATCGCTGTCGGCGCTAGGTTATTGCATCGTTATCAATTTACGTCACTACCTGGCCGTGTAATAGCCTGTTGTAAAAAGCAAGATGGTTAAGTTAATCTTTTTCAGGTAAGATGCTTTGCTTGCTTGAAGGCTAGGCTTATGTAGTTGCTATTTTTTTTTTTATAAAGACAAAGGATTAAACTGGTGCATGTCATATTTGTTAACTTTATTATTTCCATAAGTTATTGATATTAATTTTATGCACTTGATAATATGCCCTCAACAGGTTAATGCATCAAGGTCTGTTAGTACCAGTGCCGTACTGGCACTGCATACGCAGATACATGCATGGTTTACTGGTTTGGGTAGACTATTAGGTGAAGCAAAGGGAAGGCTTTTCACCCTTAAGCAGTTAGTTTAAGTGGGAATGCTTATCATCAAATCATTAATTAGATTTTTTACTACGGTGTAACCTCAAATGCAATACACAGAACAATTGCTTTTGATTTTGTGTGCAGGTCTAGCATTTTGTTATTCATATTTGCGATGTCGTCAGTTACTAAAGACGAAGTAGAAGCAGTGGATTCAAGTAACTTTAAACGCTGTGATCAAAGTGCATTTTGTCAGTAAGTGACTTCATTGCAAGTTGTATGGTATGCCTGTTACCAATACTGAATTAATAAAAGTTACGGTACAATTGGTGCTCTGCTTGTCCAAAGCTTTGCTTTGCAGTTAACTGCTGGTTGGTGTAATGGTTCAAGACATTGCTAATAGCGCAGGAGGTGTGGGGTTTAATTCCCTGGATGTTCAAATTGGACAGTGTAGCCAATGGCGGGTTAGATCTAGTATCAGCCCCCAGGTTCGATTAGGGTTAGGTTTGGTTAGGATTGGGTTCTGTTAGGGTTAAATTTAGTTAGGGTTAGGTTTGGTTTGGGCTAGGTTTGGTTAGGGTCAGGTTATAGGTTAGGTTAACAGGTTAAGGTCATAGGTTAGGTTAAGGTTGGCAGACAGAAAAAACTTGGGGGTTTATTCTAGATGAGACCCCCAATGGCTTCTCGCTTTTGCAACGTTTCTTTTTAGCTGTGTTGCTTAGGGGTTAAGGTGCAGAGATGGGCTCCGCCATTCGTTGAATGCTTTGGCGTAATATCTCAAGTATAATACTGATTTGATTTTTTGTGTTCCTGTGTTAGATTATTGTTAGCACTCATTTCACAAATTAAAAGAAGTCTGTATCAGTATATATAACTGGAAGGCTTTCATAAGTCAATGACCTGTGTTAACTGTTATAAGACTAGGCCTACAGTATACCGGTATGTAATCTACCATACTGAAAAAAATGATTGCAGAAAGCAATGCAACACTGCTCAACAAATTTCTGAAATTTAGGTGTTTCTTAGAACTTATTAAATAATTTAGTTTGCGCAAATTGGTTCATGTTTCCATGTTCAATTTTACACATTTAGCTGTTTAGGGAATGACTTCGATTGTTTACATAAAAATCTGTATGGTACCATTATATTGTAGTTGCGATATTGTACTATATGTGACAACATGGATAGAAAACTTTATCCTATTGTTTTGTAAAACAATGAGGGTGAAATTTTAATACAATTAAGGAAAATATCGGTATTGGGTCTTGTATGAATTAAGTGGCTTCAAAATACAATGGATGGTTCACTTTATTGCTTCTGGTGGGAATTTCCCTATGTGTCATTGCATAATTAAGACATGCGTTGGGTGAGGATAAGAGTATGTCTACATTGAGCATGACGTTTTGGTAAACTCTCATCAGCTTTAAGGTGAACCTTCCATTGTACTATGAAGCGGCTTAATTCATACAAGTTCAAAATGTTTAGGGTGTAAAAACAATCGGCCGTCTGCAACATTTCTTGTTTCATGTTCTTCTGATGTCGAACAACTGAGGGAACCTTTTCAATTACACCACGACTTTATAGGGTTAACCCTAACCCTCAGAAGAACGTGAGATAAGAAATGTTGCATATGGTCGACAGATCGTGTGTTCACTTCACCCAATGCTTATGCTACTGCTATTGTTTAGAGTTATTGCTACTTGCTTTCAGTTTTGTATTCATTTTACTGTTTTGTTAGTTGTATATCACTGCATTTTTTGTTTCAGACGCCAAAGAAATTATAAACCCAATGTTTCACCATATGTTATTAATTATAATTCATTGCGTATATCCCAACCAAATCAAGTGACTTTTGACGTAACTAATACTGACAATGGAAAAGCTTTTGTTGTCGATTTATTTGGTTTTGAAGATCGAACATTCCGCTTAAAAATTAATGAAGCTGCGCCAATTAAGCCACGTTATGAAGTCGTGGATGTAATTGACAAGCTTTCACTTCAATCGTAAGTACTATTTTTCTATTTTGTCGTGTGTTTAATGTGATTGTGAGATACTAGTGTTACTGTTTAATGATTGCAGATTTGTTATTCAATGCAAAACACTGTAGAACCGGTCAGTCGATGTAGTGATTAATGACTTTGCTCACAGTGTAGGAGGCCTGGGGTTCCATTCTCAGACCAATCAATTCGAACACATTGTGGCCAATGGCTCGCCACTGCTATGACGGTTCTTCACAGCCTGTGTTACCCAGGTGCTAATCCGGGCAGATGAGCCCTGCTACTTGTTGTTGCGAGCTTCGATGTAATGTTACAAGTATAATAAAAATTTAATCTTTTTTTTTGAAATGCTTTATATTGTCAGTGACCAACCATTAAGGCAGAAGTCTTGCAATTATACAATCAAGTGTGTAAAGTCTTCTGGTTGTAACGCAATTGTATGCTATTACATATTTTTTTAAATAACAATCAGCATGTGCTGAAGCAAAGGTTTGAAATGTAACATGTTTTATAAAAATATCTTTGCTGATTTGAATATTTTGTTTATTTGTTTCGTTGCAAGTTTTATATTCATTTTATCAAGAAGTTATAAATGTTATAATATATTCATTTTATAACATTTATATTCATTTTATCAAGAAGATGCATCTTTTGAAGAAGTGAATGCTCAGAATGACCGACTTGACAATAGGACCCTTTACCCTTAACTTTACATCTAATTCGAGCTTTAACTCAAATCCTACTATTTTGTCTTGATGCTCAAGAGGTCCTGTCTCTTATCTGTAGAACCATACTGTTGATATTTGTGGAGACAGAATAAAGTTTTTGATTTCTTTATAGATTTGAAATGAAAAAGGATGATGCAAAAGAGATTGTCACTCTGCTATTAGTCAATGATCCAAAATTGAAAATTTCGATTTCTTCTCGTCCATTTCGTCTCGATGTTTATGATGACGGTGAACCAGTTTTTAGTTTGAATTCGAGACAGCTTTTGCACATTGAGCATCTACGTGAAAAGCCAGCTACAAAAGCGTAAGTTTTGATTATTATGCTTAAAATACCTTAGAAATAGATTGAAGCTTTCTATCTCGAATTCCACTGCAAACATAGCTATGTTCCAGTTTTTTTTCGAAAAGCTGTTTGAATTTAGGCTTCAATCAGATTATAGGTGCAGCGATCGTGCTAATTTCTTAAATTTTTTTTACCTGTACTAGTGTTATAAGCAAGTCTTAACGTATACCGTTTTGTCGCTATTTCCCTATTTTTGCCTCACTGTGGTTTGTGTTATCGATGTTTGTTATTTCACGGTGAAAGATGAAAATTCACCACCACTTAATCAGAAAGTTTTAACGTTACGTGAACAATGCACTGCTTGCACTAGTTTAAAACTTTCCTATGCAAATAGAAAAGATCTTCGCAAACGGTCTGCCTCAAAGAAAGACTTACGTGGAGATATTAAAGCTGCTATTGGCTCCATTTTGTGTTGGTATACAAACTATGCTACTAAGCTTGCTTTATCAGTATGGTGTTTGATTCAAAAGTTGCCCCTAATCCTCAAGTTGTATCAACTTAAGTGAGTTGAAAATGGTAGATCCTTAGGGTTGCATGGAGGGTGGAGGTGAAACATAGATTTACTAGTAGGTACTCCTCATCTTAATGGTTTGATTTAGTAAATCAATATGGGTTTTCTTCTACAGCAGTTAAACGGTGTTTAGTGGTTTCCACGTACTTTTTCATCGTAACCCGACATTTGGTCGCAAGGACATTTGGGCGCCGAATACGTCCGAGTCCAAACGCGTTTTTTATCAACTTTTTGTTATCTATTTTTTGAATTAATGATATATAATTACTTTTTGTTTGCCACGATCTTACAGAATACATTAAGATGTGTTAATTGCGATAATGTACATCGAAAAAGATAAAGCAAAGCAAAGGTCATTTTAACGGTAGATAAAAACTCATTTCTACGATAATTTGTGTTGTAGCCTGAGAAAGTGATTAAGAGTTTTAGATTTAAAAGAAAACTGTCCACGTAATTTTAGACAGCGAAATAAAAAAGAATATTAAGATACTTAAGCAGTTGTGATTTGTAAATGTTTTGGAATGGATTCGTGTTTGATAAGAGTAAAATAATTTATCAGTCAACTGCTGTTATTTACACACAAAAACTATGATTCATTTGATTCGTATATTAAATTGATCAAGTATGTACCTCTTTTAAAATGATGATATTTTTTTAAACGAGAACTTCTCTTACGTTTTCATTAAAAATTTGCTACGTATTAATATATCATTACCATTTCATTGCAATTGTCTTATTCTTACGCGCTTACGTCGTTCGAGAACATTGCAAAAAAAACGTTCTAATTTTTAGATCTTTTGTGTTTTTCGTTAAATTTAGAGCCTAGAATTTAACACCTTGCTGCCAGCGCCCGATTTTAATCTTTAATCTCTACGGGTGGCCTCTCGAAAACATTAAGTCTCAAACTCTGCGAAAGCGATTGCGCTACAATTTTAGATCAAATTAATATACGAATGAAATGGATCATAGTTTTTGTGTGTAGGTAACAGCAACTGACTCATGATTTATTTTATTCTATCAAACACGAGTCCATTTCAAAGTATTTACAAATCACAACTGCTGCCTTAAGCATCTTATCATTTTTTTTTTATTTCGCTGTCTAAAATTGCGTTGACAGTTTTCTTTTAAATCTAAAACTTTTAATCACTCTCTCAGGCTGCTACACAATTGATCGTAAAAATGAATCTTTATGTATCGCGAACTTGACCTTTACTTTATTCTACCTTTTTGGATACGTTACCGTTAATTAACACATCTTAATTTATTCTGTAAGATCGTTGCAAACAAAAAGCAATTCTCATTAATTCAAAAAAAGCTTAGCGAAAAGTTAATAAATAACTAACCCTAACCCGTTTGAACGCGGACGTATTTGGCGCCCAAATGTCCTTGCGCCCAAATTGCTCTGCGCCCAAATGTTCTCGCGCCCAAATGTTCTCGCGCTCAAATGTTTTCGCGCCCAAATGTCGGGGACCGCCTTTTCATGGCATGTCGAGCATCTTTGCATTTAGTGATGGTTGTACTGAGGTGGTTTAGATGTACAATTGTACATGTTAGGTTGCAGTGAGCGACGGCTGTTTAAATTTTCAGAAGTTTCATTTTTATTTGACTTACAATGATTTCTTTGACCGGTAGAGCAGTGGTTAAAGACATTGCTATTGGCGCGTGATAGTCTTGGATTTGAATAACGGGCGGGTCAAATCGGCGCAGGGTCGCCAACGACTCGCCACTGCTGCGACGTTTCTTCGGAGCTGCGTTGCCCTGGCGCTAAGCCTCGGAGATGGCCACGCCTCTCGTTACTCGCTTCGGCGTAATAGGACGAGTAAAGTAAAGATATGTGAAGGTGATTATAGAGTACCTTTCCTTATTTGAAAAATTTATTTGTTTGGTATTTTCATTGTATATTTGAGATTCAGTGAGTTTTAGCAATGAATCTCTTTTGGCGATGTCTGTCCAGTCTATACATAGACTAAGAAAGTGAATCTAGTATTGTACTGACCATATCAAGCAGTTTAATGAATGAGTTAGCGCTTGAAACTGACTTATGTAAGTCGCAAGATCTTGGGATGATTTAACCTTGATCAGAAAAATCTGATTACGAGAGGGATTTGAACCCACGCCCGCACCGATTAGTGCATTATTTAGGATTAGAATTTTGTTCTTATGTAGTTGTTAAGAAACCGCCCAAATTTTAAATACTTTTTCTCAGACCCGAAGAAACTAAAGCTGAAGAGACTCAAAAAGAGGGTGAAGATGAAGGCGAAGCTCCTGCAGAGGTCTGTATCTGTTGTATTTGCAGTGACATGTTTCTGATAGTTGTTTGCATAGAGTCACCGACATGGTTTGCGGTATCGCGCGCAGGTGACAGATCCTGCGTGACGGGTTCGATTCACGGCTGGAGCCGATCCCGTTTGACACATTCGGGTTTCTGCTGTTTCGAAAAGCGCGAGCTTATGTGCCGGTCTCGCCGCTTAATTTTGGTGCAGAATTTTCCGTCCATAGTTTGAAAATAAGCTTAATTAATTGTTTATATAATATACGTGTGCTTCGTAAAAGTTTAAAAGTTTATCATGAGAATTGCTCTGTATCGTTTGAAAAAAGAAACTTGGAAAATTAACTTTAACTTTCAATTGTTTTTAAGTGTGACAAGCTTTCGAGTTTTGGCGCTTGGTTTTGCATTCTAGCAACGCATCCATTAAATGTATAACCTGTTCCCATTGATAAAGCAGTTCCGCTAGCTGGTAAATCTTAGTTAACTTTGGTTTGTCAATAGCCTTATTTTAATGATGATCAAACATTTAGAATGAAGGAGAAGGACAGGAAGCTGAGGAAAAGGAAGAGGAGGAAGCTGCTGCTGCTGAATCCGAAAAACCCAACCCTGATGATCTTCCTGGGATGTGGCAAGAAACTTTCAAGAGCCACACCGACTCAAAACCCAGAGGTAAGCGAATCAAATGCAATTTTGTGGCACAATGAATTTTGCCTAATTAAAATAATACCTTTGCTTAACCCCCCTAGTTTATGATTGATTAATTTCGTCACATCAGAGATCTTTTTTTGTAGATCGGCTGTCATGACCTTTATATACGTAGAGATAAGTCTCATCATTGATCACTAGAACCTCATTGATCAAATAGCCGAGGGCCTCTTATTGTCTAATTCCGTTCCTGGTTCAATGCATATTTCAAGAGCACATGTTTTACGCTACAGCACGTACCCAAAGAGTTTTTTGAACAAGCTTTCATAAGCGGCTTAATTAACTAAACTGGAAATTGCAGCGTGAATGTTATTACTCAATGACTCAACTTGATTACGTATCGGCGTTGCGCAGTGTGCACGATTTTCTGGTGATAGTTTTCCGGTTAACGCTGACGCTTGGAATTTTGTTACGTTCTTTAATGGACAAGCATGCTTCTCAACCTTTATTGTGCTGCGATTTCATTTAGGGTTACAGGGTCAAAATAGTGGCGTGGATAATGCGTCTGCCTCTGGAACGGTAGACTCGGGTTTAATTCCGAGTTGGGTCAAATCAATGACTTTTAAAATTGATGTTCATAGTTTTCTTGTTGTGCCGTTGGAAAAAGCAGTTAGTTGGATTACTCCAACTTAGAACAGAATGATGGTTGCCGACTCCTATGCGAGCTCGTTATAGCACTTTGATCGCTTTCTCGTGATGGGAGGATAAATGTGCAACTAAATAACTAAAATAAAATAGCCTACGTAAATCTGCACATACTGGGGTCAGTTAAAATGTTATTTTTTTAAAACGGGGTCACAGAGCAAAAAATTGGAAAGCCTTAATCCACACCTCAACAACTAATTAAACGTATTTTTAAATTGAAATTGAAAATCTAACCGTTATTGAAGAAGATTGCGAAGTGAGCTCTTCGAGTCAGCAGCCATCTGATGCAATGTGAAATGCGGTCGACTCCAGCCGTGAATCGAGCTTGTCACTTTGGATCTATGACGTGCGCAGCATGGCTGGACCATATCGCTCAACTCCTTGCAACATAAGTTTTCTTTAGGTCCTGAATCAATCGGACTTGATACCTCATTTATCAATTTTGCCCATGTCTATGGAATACCTGAGCACGCTGAACGCCTGGCTCTGAAATCAACTGTTGGGAAAGAGCCATACCGTCTCTATAACCTCGATGTTTTTGAATATGAATTGGACAGTCGTGCTGCTTTGTACGGTTCCATACCATTCATGTTAGCTCATAAGTAAGTTTGAATGCTAGTGGTTGGTTATGTATATCTACGGGGTAGTGGTTATGATAGGCTTGCATTGAGTAGTCTAGCCTGCCGAAAACTGCCCTTCCAGTAGTAACTTGACAAGCTGAACACTGTCAGACTACCGGTATGTATGTTTGACGCAGTGATTCTCAACCTTTTACGGTTTGTCGCCTTTTTCTAGAAGCTCTCAGCTCAACACCACTGGCTCCCTGTTAAAAACAAAATTGTCGATATTTCATTCATAGTAGCTTCAGCCGTCCGCTGGCGTTAAGTGGTTAAATTACCATTAATAAATCTTGCGCTTTTCGCCCTCTGATTAATGAACCGTGACCCCGTAGAAGGGCCAATGACCAGCGGTTGAGAACCTCTAGTTTACATTTCGCTCATCTTCTATTTCTATTATTCATAAGTAAGTATTAGGCTTTGATTAACATGTGGTTTTGCACCGTTTTTTTTTGTATTGTCGGTTTAATGTGGATTTGATTGATTTTTTTGTTATTTGTACGGAATGTTGCGTTTTTCATTACACTGAAAGCACCAGAGCGTGAATATACAAAAGAATAAATAAACGTTAACTCTGCTCATCACCGGAAACTCATTTTTAACTAACTTAATATCAAACTGGGCAGTTGACCTAATGTTTGAAGACATCGCTGTCGACGTGGAAGGTTGTGGGTTCGATTTCTGGGCAGATCAAATCAGACGCAGTGTCTCCAGCGGCTCGCCACCGTTTCTTCGTAGCTGTGTGGCCCAAGCGCTAAGCCGCGAAGATGGGCCCCGCCACTCGTTACACGCTACGGCGTAATACCGGGAGTGTGATGAAGATTTGATTTTTTAGTAAATCAAATCCTATCACCATTTAGCATCTTTTAATTTACTTCGTTTGTACGCTACACTTACGAGAAAGCGACTGCAATTCTGTCGCTTCTTTAATAAGTTGATAAAGAGTCAGCCTAGTAGAAAAATCTTAGAAGTACAAGGTCGCAACCATGAAGTTTGGATTGGATTTGAACTGGTAACCCTGCAATCATGGCCGTTTGAGGTTGTTTCACATGCTATGCCTTGCTTCTGACGACAATGTGTTTTTAGTGCTAAGCGTACAGTGGGTCTATTGTGGCTCAATTCAGCTGAGACTTGGATTGATATTGATTCAAGTTTGGACAACAAGGGGATGATGGGAACATTGTTTGGTTACTTTGCTACTGATGATGCCGTACCAGAAGTAAGTCGAAATGTCTTGTTTCTTGAGATTTTTAAGGAAATCGTTACCCCCAAAATAAAAAAACTGTTTTCGTCATAAGTTTTTGTAATTCTAGGGACTCGATTTGCATGCTTGAAGCAAATTTGGGTATCTAAAACGCCTTAAAAACTCTGGGTACTGGATTAGTGTAATCCCAAATTTGTTTTTGTTATAAGAGGAACCACACCAGCTGGTTAGTTGTTAAGACACTGATATCTGCGCGGGAGTTGAAATTCCTGGTCGGTCATCGAATACAGTGTGGCCAACAGTTCGCCGCTAGGACGTTTCTTCGGAGCTGTGCTGAGTCGTTAAGTCACGCAGATGAGCCCCGCCACTCGTTATACGCTTCGGTGTAATACCGCAAGTGTAATGAGAATTTTTTTTTTATGGAAAACACTGCAAATTGCAGTAGTTAATGTGCGATTTGCGTATTATCAGATCCAGGTAATCGCACATTGATATGCAGCATGCATTGCTTTGTTTTCCTAAGAAAACTGCACTAATCTATGTAGTTTGCGATAAACAAGCAGGTTAGATAGTAACAGATAGTTGTGATCCTAGACAACACTGCTTGAAATTGTTTTAGGTCAACGTACACTGGATGTCAGAAAGCGGCATCATTGATATCTACTTTGTCATGGGCCCTTCTCCCTCTGACGTCATGCGTCAATATACCCAGTTGACAGGTCGACCTTATATGCCTCCAGAATGGGCCACTGCCTACCACCAATGCAGGTACGATTTATTGGCAGTTTTCATTTTGCTTCGTGAGACTTTTTAGCACGTTTCATGTTCTGTGATATTGCTATCGGTGCGGAAGATCTGGGTTCGATTCCCGGGCCGGTCAAATCTGACACAGTGTCGTCAACGGCTCGCCAACGCTGCGATGCTTCTGTTTTACCCAGGCGCTAAGTCGCGGAGATGAGCCCATCGCGAGTATAATGAAGATTTGATTATTGATGCGCAGTTTGTGCAAATAGTACGCTGTGGCAGTGTAATAATACTTTCTGAAAAGGTAGCAATTCGTCAGGGTTTGGCCGGATATCTGCTCCGGGTCAAATGCAAACTACTCACTGAACTGAAAGCCTTATCGTTTTACCTCCCCAAGTTGTTGCGTAATGCGGTTCGGCCAAATTCAAAGTATGTGAGATTTGTCGCACTTTCAGTAAATTGAACTAAGAAATTAATGCGTTATTCTGGACTCACGTGGTTTCGAACCCACAGTTTTTGGTTTTAAAGTAAATTTATAATAAATAGATGGAATTACAAAGACGAAGAAGATGTTAAAACTGTGGACGAAGGGTTTGACGAGCACGATATTCCGTATGACTGCTTGTGGCTTGACATTGAGCATGCCGATGGAAAAAGGTGATTGGCTGCTTTTTTCATATTCAGCTTCTTGTCACGAAAAAGCGACGGAAGCGCGATGCATAGGACGAATCCAGACTCGCTTAGTAGTTGCTCTTTTCCGAGTTTTCTGCTTAACTTTTGCTTCTGACTTCCTCAGTTTGCTGCTTGTTTGATGTCAAATTTTAGCGAACTTTAGACCCACGGTTATTGGTTCTAGTTTCTGCATCATAATCAATGTTTTGACGTCATACCTATATGATTATGACATCAAGAAATCGATTGTGATGCAGAAATTTGAACCAATACCCGTGGGCCTAAAGCCCATTAAAATTAGACATGTGGACAGGGTATAAGTCTAGTCCCATTATGCGTTCGGTTGGTGTTATTGTTAAAGGTATCGCTAATGGTGCGGGAGATCTGGGGTTTGATCCCCGGGTCCATTAAATCGGACACGGTCGCTAACGACCCGCCACTGCTGGTCATTTCTTCGGAGCTGTGTTGCCCAGGCGCTAAGCCGCTGGTGGGCTCCGCCACTCGTTACACGCTTCGGCGTAATACCGCAAGTATAATGATGATAGAATTTTTTAATCCCAATATTGAAAAATACTGCTGGTCTTACCGTTTTTGCAGCGTTATTCACCCGCGTAGTTGTCGAATCGCTTTAGCACTTGCAATTTGAAAAGAAATTGGATTTATTTTGCAGATATTTCACTTGGGATGCGCTAAAATTTCCAGACCCAATTAAAATGCAAAACTCTCTTGCTGCTAAGGGCAGAAAGATGGTTACTATCATAGACCCTCATATTAAGGTGGACAAAAATTACCACATATACAGGTAGGTGGTCAATAAGCGACTGTAATATGGTATTTTCTTTGGTTTATTATATTTTTCTTGATAAAGTTTGGGATAGAAGTGCTGTGCATGCAAGACCAAAATTTTAGTGATTTTAAAATTTTTATTTTTTACAAGCTTTGTAGTGAGAATCTTAAAAAAATTGACTGGAAATTCTACGGGCAGTGCTAATCAAGCAAGCTTTAAATTTTACCTTTTGTTACTGTTTGAATTTTGATTTGTCAATAATATGGCGTGGCGGTACCGCGTGTGGATTACAGATCTTTTTCAACGGGTTCGATTCGCTGCTGGAGCTGCTTGCATTTGCCGGATATTTTGAGTGACTCGAACGATATGGAATTATTTCGCAATTAATTTTTAAATTTTCGATTTTAGTGAAGCGCAAAGCAAAGGCTACTTCATCAAAAACAAAGATGGCGGCGAATTTCGAGGTTGGTGCTGGCCCGGGGATTCGGCATATTTGGACTTTACCCTTCCGGAAGTCAGGTATTGTATTTGTGCCGCTTTATCACTAAAAAAGCTTTTAAGGAACCTTTATTCGTTTGAACGTCTTAGTACTCTTGCGACAGAAATTGAAAAGACAAAACTCTTTGCTTAACAGCTTTGCATTCAGTATTACAACAAAATTAGGGCACGCTGTGCCATGCCTGCCCAAGAGCTCATTTGATCTTACAAATGACCAAAATCATAAAAAAAGTGTTTTTCCAACACTGAAAGCTATGTTTCCTATAGTGCTGCTAACCAGACGGCTAGAGTAGTGGTTAAAGATACCACTGTCGGCGCCGAGGTCGTGGTTTAATTCCCAGAATGGGCAAATCGGACGCAGTTGCCAATAGCTTGCCACCGCTGCGACGTTTCTTCCAAGTGTGTTGTTCAGGCGCTAAGCCGCGGAAATGAGCCCTGCCACTCGTGCTACGGCGAATATATATTGAAGATTGGATTTTGATTTGATTTACGTGCTCTATAAGATATTACTCTTGCGGTATTTTACTTTCATTCTGAAAATGTCCTAATTTTAACTATATTTTATAGGCAGTGGTGGGCCAGTCAGTTTTCCCCTGACCTATACAAAGGCTCCACTCTTAATCTTTTTACGTGGAACGATATGAATGAGCCTAGTGTCTTCAATGGACCTGAAATAACCATGCACAAAGATATCCCTCATGGCGGAGGGTGGGAACACAGGCATGTCCACAATTTATACGGAGTTTTGCAAGTAAGTGTGGTTTGTGATCAATGGTCATGCATTGCGATAAAAGCTATTGGTGTTGAGTAGTTTGAATCTATGCAGTGTTTTGGGTTAAGGTGTGTTCCATTGACCATTTGGAATTTGGTTGCATTTTTTTATGTTGTAGTCACCTGTTTTTCGTCAAGAGTAACGCCTGTGTTGCTTTAACGTTGTTGTTAATAGCGCGTTGATAAGTTAAATCGACGAAAAAGGGTTGGTAAATAATGCAAGGTATCGGTAAATATCGGAAAACGACTTCTAAATTTAAGGCATGATGTTTTGATAAAAGTAATCTTTTTGCGTTTGTAGCATAAATTTTGATGCTCTTAGCCAGTGCTAAGTTCAGCTTTTCTAATTTGTGTTGGTGATGTTGAATTTATGATTTTTAGATGGCTTCGACTGTGCAAGGTCAGTTAATGCGCTCTGAGAACAAGGAACGAACGTTTGTGCTGTCTAGAGCTTTCTTTGCTGGAACCCAAAAATACGGTTTGTATTTTTTGTACTTTTACCTGCAGTAAAACTTAAGATGAAGTGTCCTATCTGGGAATTGAACCTTGGGTCTTCACATTTACTACGTTTCGGTTTTAAACAGGACGGTTTAGATGCATCTTTCATTGTTTCTTTTCATTTTTAATGCTATGAATTATAAAACTGTTCACAGCTTGAGGCGTGCGCGAGCATAATTTAATTTTTTTTTGTACAGGGGCTATTTGGACTGGAGACAATACAGCTGAATGGGGGCACATTGATTACAGCACCCCCATGCTCTTGACAATTGGTTTGTGTGGAATAACACATTGTGGAGGTAAGTTTATAGCTTATTACGTTTAATTGGAAATGTACAGTGATTAAGACATGGTTTTTGGATTAGGTTTGGCTGTCATCAAGCTTGTTTATACCACAAGTGAAAGACGTTATTTAAAACAGCGCTGAAAACACCGGGGGTTTGGAAACTGCGAATACATCTATGGGTCATTAAGATGTTATAATGATTAGTTGTGAAATGCGCTTTACATGATTATATCAAAAGTCTTATAGTGTTGGAAGATAGCCTGTAACTTCTCGGCGATCTCATCACACAACATCCGCTGTTCTCTCGCAAAAAAGGTAAATTACCAGTGAGTTCATGTGGTCTATCGTCATGTTGGGCCGGTCTAGTGAAAGTGGCACCGCGCGCACTTGACAGATCCTACGGGACGGGTTTGATTCGCGGCTAGAGCTGATCGCATTTTACATATTTATTGAGCGCCGACTTGTAGAGCCCAAGCTCACTTCGCAGCCCTCAGTCTGTTGAATGTTAAGTTAAAAACCTGCAATTACGGTCAGTGAGCGTTCGTGCAGCTCATGCGAAATCATCAGCTAAAAATACCCTCTTTTCAGCTGATGTTGGTGGATTTTTCAAAAACCCAGATCCTGAAATGTTGACTAGATGGTACCAAGTGGCCGCTTATCAGCCCTTCTTCCGTGCGCATGCGCACATCGAAACAACCCGCCGGGAACCATGGTTATTTGACGACCAGTGGAAAAAAGCCATGAGGGCTGCACTACGAGAACGCTACGAACTTCTACCTTACTGGTAAGTCTATGCGTGAACTATTGTAGGCTTACGTTCATACATTTACCAGGTTTTAGTAGCTGTGTGCGTTAGAAACCCCGTTTTTAAAACGACCGTAGAGATATTTGTTGTAAAGACAGCGTAACTTTAGGGGAACACACAAAAAAAGTACTAGCTTGAAGGACTGGTCACTGTGCAAGAATAGCTAGCTGCGAAAACAATCCTGCGTTGGGTAACATAAAAATGTCTGTAAGTGATGGAAATCGGCTCTCTTGGAAAAAGCAGTTTTATTCAATTGGAAAAATTGCATCAAGTGCTTTTCCCAAGGATAGAGCGAAAAAATAAAACCTTAGTATTCGCGGTATTACACCGCAGCGTGTAACGAGTGGCGGGGTGACACAGCTCCGAAGAAACATCGCAGCGGTGGCTAACCATTGACGACACTGTGTCCGATTTGATCAGCCCGGGGATTAAACCTAGACCTCTCGCGTCGAGAGCGATATCTTTAATCACTGCGTTCATCGACCGAAAATTTGGTCCTAATGGTTGACTATAAAGATATTTTAATTCTAGGCTATCTTTTATGTATTCAGGTACACCCTTTTCTACCAATCACACAAAACAGGGGAACCCCCGATGCGTCCCTTGTGGTACGAATTCCCAACTGACACTTCTCTTTTTGACCTCGATCGCGCTTTCATGGTGGGAAAAGCCATACTTGTGCAACCGGTAGTAACGGCCGGTGTCGTGTCAACGCCCGTGTCATTACCAGGTATTTACGCGTTGAATAGCTGAAGTTGATTGCAGTTTTTGAACTGAAAATTCAACAGTAATGGAGGGAGATTGCGAAGTAAGCTTGCGCTCTTCCAGTCGGCAGCCGTCCAAAATGTATTTTAAATGCGATTGACTTCATAGGAGTTTATGGATTCCAAGTTGAAACGTCTGTTTTAAGGAGTCTAGGTTAGGGTTAAGCCAAAGATGTTTTGACCACAAGTTCACTATCATCAGCAGTTTAATCAAAGCCGTACGAATTTTTATATCATAATTTGCTGCAGTTTAATTTCTAGCAACTATACCACATCTCATTGTACTCTTTTACTAGGCACTGATGGATGGTATGATGTGAAGACATACCAATTCTATCCTAGTCCTAGCACTATCTCAATGGCAACTCCATTTGACAAAGTAAGTATCATAACATGCTTTGGATACACTGTGTTTGAAGTGCTCTCCCCTGGTGTATTTTGTTGTCATTTTACGTTATATCCTATTTTGCTGCCCTGTCTCTGGTCTACTCGACTGCCGAGTACTGCGCACCAGTCTGGTGCCGCAGCGTGCACATACGGCTTATCGACAGTGTAGTAAATGACGCCTTGCGCATTGTCACTGGGTGCCTGCGTCCCACTCCATCGGTCTACCTTCCGGTTCTTTCAGGCATCCAGCCAGCTGAGCTTCGCCGCCAAGGAGCGACACTCTCTCTAGCCAACCGCAGCTCCCTGGACCCTGACCACATTTTACATGGCCAGTTTCATGAGTCACTGGACATATGTAGGGAGAGATTGAAATCTAGACGCTCATTTGTACCTGCTGCTCGGAAATTACTAGACAGTCTTTCTGAGATGGACGTCCGTGCAGCCGAGTGGACGAACACGAAATGGGACATGGAGTACCCTGCCAACGCATTGTCACTCCACGCTTTCATTCCCAAGGCTAGCTCCAGACCCTTGGGTATGGGTCTGCCCAGGGCAGCCTGGGTCAAGCTCAACCGTCTGCGTTCTGGTGTTGGACGTTTCTGTTCGTCCATGTACAAATGGGGTCTCGCTCCTCTAGCGAATTGTGAGTGTGGTGCCAGTGAACAAACCGCAGATCACATCATCTCACAGTGTCCCATACATCGAGCACCCCGAGGTATGTTTGGTGTAATGGTTTTGGATGACGAAACAAGATGCTGGCTGAAGTCCCTTACAGTCAGCATCTGACCCAAGCAGTTTGGTGGCCAGGGTGGTAAAAGGATAAACCCTCGGCCTTGGTCCTTCCATCTGTCTTGGAAGAGATGCCCCGCCAAACGACGACGACGATATCCTATTTTTGGGTGTTCCAATCTCTCCAGTGTTGTTTATTAGCAACCTGCTGTTCCAATCTCTCCAGTGTCGTTTATTAGCAACCTGCTGTTATTTGACGAATACCCGGATGAATATTTATATAACGTACCTAACTCCAACAGAACCAACATTCTTATTTTATTCTATTATATTGACAAACCCGATTGTTAAACATGTCAAAAGTGAAGCTGCGACGAGAATCAAACCCATGACTAGTGCAGCGCTTCCTGTGTTACGCGGCGCTCCAAACCACAGCGCCATTAAACAGTTTTTGCCAGGATATGCAAAATGGCGTTTGTAAGCCCACGCTTTGTCAGAAAAGAGCAAGGTTCTGCTGGTGCTTGGTACATTACATAAGAATGCTACCCGGATGCGAAATTTAGACAAATTGCTTAAAATTAGAACAAGATTTATGAACGTTCCTGCCAGTTCACGTAGTAGTTGAGCACACCACTATCGACCCGGTAGGGAAGGGTTTGATTCTCGGGCTGGTCTAATTGGACATAAAGTCGTTAACGGCTCGTCTCCGCGGCGACGTTTCTTCGGAGCTGTGTTACCCAGCAGCTTAGCCACGGAGATGGGGTCCGCCAGGCCGCCACTTGTTACACGCTTCGGCGTGATATCGCCACTATAATCAAGATTTGATTTTTTGTTTGTTTTTGATTTATTAACAGATTTATTTCAAACCAGCTTATTGCAAAGCTAAGAAGTTTTTAAAAATAAAGACTAGATTTTTGTAGAGATTCGTGCATGTTTAGCGCTACATGTTGCTACGAGTCTAATGCTTTGTTCCCTGAATAAATTTTATTTTTCAGATGGCAACTCTGCAAAGAGGAGGCACTATTATTCCTCGCAAGCTCCGAGTGCGGCGGTGTTCTGCGCTCATGATAAACGACCCGTATACTCTTTTTGTTGCTTTAAATCCACAGGTAAGACATCCTGACAAGATAAGCACGTTAGCTTTATCGTTATTCGAAGCGAATTCAGTCATAATTTTTTTTGCAATTGTAATTAAGTACTGTATGTTAATGATGGCTTATCAATAGCAAAATCAAAGTTTTATTATACTCGCGGTATTACACCGAAGCGTGTAACGAGTAGCGGGCCCATCTTTCCGGGTTAGTGCCTGGGCTACACAGCTCTGAAGAAACAACGCAGCGGTGGCAAGCTGTTGGCGACACTGTGTCAAATTTGACTGGCCCCGAAATCAATCCCAACACATTCGGTTTATCGATAGTAATATATTAAATTGAGCTTAAAAAAAGGTATTCTATTCACAGTTGTTTAGATTATTACCAGTGGTTGAGTTTTCAGAATTAAACACTGTAAAATTGACTTTGGTTTTGGTCTTAAAAGCTCTCACATCCATTATGAAGCCTGCAAAACGCAATATTTCAATATTTTGACAACCCAACGCTGCTTTTTCTAGGTTACTAGTTGTTGAATTACATGATATTTCTTGTCTTTTGCCACTTAATGACATCGTTTTAAGTACGAGAAGTTTTGTTATCTACGAATTTGTGGAATGTGGGCTCGCGAATCGCTTTGCAAACTTTGGTCGTAGTTTGCTAATGTAAATTCTGTCGTAGAGTTAGGGTCACTTGCAGTAGCGTAGCCGGCCAGAAATACGGGAGGGTAAAACAGTACTTTCAGCCGGTCCATCTCTGACAAACGTCTTCAGAGATAAAGAGGTCTTTGGTGGCAAAAAATCGCTCTGTTGCCACCCGTTAGTCAAGATAGACTATTAGATATCTCTTTATTATCTCTACATTAACTGTGGTACTTGAAATAAGTTCGGGGGGCAATCTACATTAATTTTGGTACTTGAAATTCCCCCTCGGTCACTTGTAAAAATTACTTAAAATGAGTTAATTATTTTCTGCCTATAAATCGATTTTGATCGATGAATTTCATAGTTTAAGATGATGCATTTATCATTCAGGGTCAAGCTAGTGGAGAAGTGTACATGGATGACGGACATACTTACGAATTCCAAAACAAAAAATACTGCTACAAGAACTTGACGTTTGAGAATAATCAGTTGACTTCTAGGTAGCATAATCTATAAGGTTTACTGGTTAAATGAATTAATATTATGCTGGAACTGGATATAGTGTATCGTTTTACTTTCGCTCATTTGAAGGAAATTGATAAATTTTATTGTGTGGATTACTAGAAAAAGTCTCTATTTAATAAAGATAACTTTTAAAGACAAATGATTACGAAGGCGTGCTTCAGTAAGCGTGTCTTCATTTGTGATTCCTAGCTGCATCATTCTAAATAGCGTAGTTAAAATTTATAAGGCCAATTTGAGACCCGATGCGTTGGTCGTAGAATTAAGGAAATTATCTTTTTTTTCATTTTCGACACCCAATGTCTTTTGAATTCTCGGTATTGACTGTATACAAATCAATTGTTTTTGATTACGTAGCTCCATAGACCCAGATGCAAAATACGAAACGAGTTCGTGGTTAGAAAGAGTCGTGATTGTGGGAATTTCAAACCCAAGACAAATCCACATACAAATTGGTGAGTGAAAATTTCTACAGTTCGCAAAACTCAAGAACATGAGCCTACAAGTTGGGTAAAAATTGCAGTAGCGAAAACGAGTATTTGAAGTCATTTAGTACATTATAAATCAACCAAAGTTAAGGTTTTTAATTGTGGTTAATACAAAATCGAATTACTGTAGTGTACGTTGTGTAATTTTGCTGATATTGTACGTCAATTTCTATGTATTTTTAGATGCCAAAAGGACGCCTTTGAGTTTTGATTACGATGCAAATGTTCGAGTTTTGACGATTCGAAAGCCTGGCGTCAACATGGAAAAAGATTGGACTATCACGATTGAAAAATAACTTCATGTATTTGTTCCTATGCTCAACAAGAAGCACGTAGCAATATGTATCTCTGGAAAGTCGTTCGGTCAATTGCAGTCAAAATAATGTTCGAAACGTACATTTTAGAACCACAATACTTGTATGCTGTGCAATTTTGTGATTACAAATTGTTATAGGTGAAATTTTGATGTGGTGTTTTTGCGAGTGTAATTCGTCAGTTAGCACAGCTTCCAGATGCTTAGTGACAGGTTCGATTCCCGGTTGAAGCCAATCGCAATCGACAGCGCACATTGCAGCCTTCCTCCATCCCAGCTTAGCTTTGATCCACCTTTAATCCAGCATTGATCCACCTTTAATTCGGTTTTGATCCACCTTTAATTCGGCTTTGATCCAGCATTGATCCACCTTTAATTCGACTTTGATCGACTTATGATCCAGCGTCGAACCACCTTAATTCAGCTTTGATCGTTCTATGATCCAGCATTGATCCACCTTTAATTCCGCTTTGATCCTATGGGTGGCAGAACCGGAAGGGACGCGTCACCCCCCATAATATTTCCAGAGGGTGACAGGGGGAGACGCTTTTTAGGTGAAAAAACGTCTAGCTTTAATCAGTATCGTACAGTGTTGTTCTAAAGCTGATTAAAAAATAACTCAGTTAACGAGCAAATTTGTCTTGCAGATCGTTATTCTACGTGTAATAATGACGATTGTATGTGCAATCGCATTTGTACTATGTACAATCGCAAGTTGTTACAACTATTCATTCTGATAACTTGTTATGACGGTACAATCGTCCATTCCACCGGTCTTACTGTCTTTAAAAAATAGCCATTCTGCAGTTACCCTGTCCAGCTTCTGCACAGTTACCCTGTCCACATGTACAACTTACGTGGGCTTTAATCCCACATTAATGTGGACTTGTTACTGAGGGCTTGATGTCATAATCACTTTTTTAAATTATGGCATCAAAAATTTAATCGCGATGCAGAAAGCTCACAGCAAAAAGCCCACATCAAAGCGGGCTTAAAAACCCACGTAAATTGGACATGTGGACAGGGTAAATAGAGCAACTAATTTAAACTAAAGATGAGCAAGGGCGGATCTAGGGTGGAGATGTGGGGTATGCATCCCCCCACCAGCCACTTTTCAACAATATTTTTGATGAATACAATTTTTCCATATTATTGAACCTTTTCGATAACAATCCTTACACTTGCAAGCATAAATCGAAATGTGCGAACAAAATGCGTCATTGGGTCATGTTTGGTGAAGGACTCAAAATTAGGGGGAAAACTTAAACAAAATTTTCTTTAAAGTTGTACAAAAAGCACTAAAATGGCTATTACGCTGCATGAATTTTCAAAAAATTTCCGGGGTAGCGTTCCACCGGACCCCCTAGAGCTGTTTTTGTTCCTCGCAGAGCCGGCACCAGAGCAGTCGACTTAGGGGGGCCAAGCGTTTATCAGGAAGGGAGGCAAATTTTGAAATTAAGCACAAAAGTCAATTTCTTCAAAAGAGAAAGCTTGTTAATCGGGGGGAGCCGGGCCCCCCCTTAGCGCCGGCCCTGGTTCCTCCATTTGCCTCGAAAAAACTCTGCAAGAAAAAATGTTAAAATGTGGTTCTCTTCCACCCCCTAAAAAATTCTAAATACGCCTTTTACCAGGGCTGGGAAAGTAAAGAAATAAACGATTTCGATGGAAGTTTAAAAAAGTAAAAAATGTTGAAATCGATATTACTGTACACCGAGCATTAGGCGGTGTACGCCAAGCATTTTTTGTGATGTCCTCTCATTCATGCGGTAACTTGCAAACGACGGACATAGCATAATTATGCGAAGCAACTTTGCTATTAAAAATCTTTTTTTGGGGGGAGGGGGCACAAAAAATTTATCAGCGAAAACAAGGTAATGACAGACCGATTATTCTAAATTTATTAAAGTGAGATAAAGCAAGCTGGACAAAAACAATCGATATGGAATATCGAATTGCGCCGAAAAAGAAGTAAAGGCAAAGCCATATTCGATACTCCTTCAAAAAAGTAAAAGCTCCAGTGCAGTCAAAAATTTCGATAGTCAATAGGTCGTTTCAATAAAAAGCAGTGTAAAACTATCGATAACTTTAGCATGCTGAGATGGCTAGCAATGGGATGCAGACTATCGCTTCGCGTTATAAGCATATGTTTCGTACGTAGATCGTCTGACAAATTTGTCAACTTCTTGTGAGATTGTATTGGTCAATCCTTTGTTTTAAGAACATAATGCAAATTTTCGATAAGATCTTGCTCTCATGTAAGCACCCTTCGAAGCGTAATCGATTTTTTAAAGCAAAATATTTTTAATCATTTCCGCGTGAGGGCAAAAAAGGAACAGATATTTGGTCCACCAAAGAACAGCGGTCAGAGCATCTGCCTTGACAAACAAAAACTTCAAGTTCGATTCTTGCTCTTCGAGCATATTGCATTTTATGCTAGGCCTATCACAAAAAGGAAATATAAATCTCACTGATGCTCAATAAATCTCAGCTTTAAAAACATCACACTTCACTCCAACATGTATACTACAATGTTTAATGAAACTTTGAACCCAAGAAAAGGCCTGTTTTACCAGTAGTCGTGTAGGCTACAAACAGGCTTTTTACTCGGTAAAACACATTTTATTGGCAACATCGGATCCAGAAAATTTTGGTGGGGGGATGCGGGTTTGAATTAGGTTGAATGTTAACCAAATACAAAGACGTTAAACCCGAAACAAAAAGTTAAATAAACCCTTTTTTCAAAAATGAGTTCATGTCAGCGGAGTATTGAGAACTTTTTTCGGCGAGGAGACCGCAAATTTTGACATTTTTTAAGCGTGTTTTTCTGGCAGAGCTAATTTGAAGCAAATCAAGGAACCAAAACTGCTCTATGGCGATCTGGAGGCATGTTTCACTGGAAAATTTGTATATTGCAAAGGACCATTTTGGTGCTTTTTGAACAATGGTCGAGGCAAAATTTTTGCTCCTAATTAGTCCTTTACCTCATATGTTGCATTTTGTTCGCACATTTTCGATTTATGCGTGCGTAAGGCCTAAGGATTTTTGTTATATCGAAAAGTTTCGAAATCATAGAAAAATTTTATTGATCAAAAACATAGTTGAAAATGGCTGAATGGATCCCCTACATCCCCCCTGGATCCGTCCCTGTTCGTTGGCTACAATATAATATACTGTAGTTATTGCCAAAACAAACTAGTGAAACAGCAATAAAATTCAATAATGTCGGAAGAGCAAAAAAATAAAACTTATAAGGAAGTTGGTAAATAAAAATACAAAGAAAATTAACGTAGTTTAGATTTTCCCCTCAAACAGGGGATTAACACTAGACAAGTCTACCACGTACTTTTATAGGACTGGGATCTAGAAAGACATTTTTTATTGCAAAAATAAGAGCCAACAACATTTGAAACATTTGAATATTTTTGAGGCGTTTTGATTCTTAAAACCATTGTCAATCTTATTCATACAGAATAATTTTATTGGAATAAGGCTGACAATGGTTAAGTATAAATCGAAACGTCTCGGAAGTGGTTTTAATCGAATTTAAATTCACGTAAAAATTTCCACGTCCAAAGTTGAGTCGGTACAACTAATATTATGCCCTGCAGGCACTGCACGTTCGGTAGGCAGTTACAGAGCGAAGGGGTTGTTTGTAGTGCCACGCATGCCTGCAGTGACATGCAGAGCCTGCAGGGCATAATTAGAGGTACCCAATTTGAGTTCTTAACTTTGCGAGTCTGTAACTTTTATGGAGTTCAGTTCGAGTTAAAGTACTTAACAAATTTAGTCGGTAACAGCAAACATGTCGTGTCGTTTTATCACAACAAGTGTCATCGCCCAAATCAAGTCCTAGCAGTACGTTTGCAGTAAATGCTCGGCTTTAAATACATTGTTTCAGCTACTGTTTTCTTTAAGATGCAAAAGTTGAGAAAATTGAAACATTTAGGATAAATTTTTCAATTTTTTGCTTAGCTTGCCAACTGGAATAACGATTTTTGGTGCAATTTGAATTAAAGTGTTGATTATTTAGGAACAAAATGAAAGTTTCTAACAGTGAAAACTTGATTGAAGTCAAAAACTGGGATCAAACTTTCTTAGACTTTAAGATTGAGAAAAATTGTTATAAAAATTGATATTTTGGCAAAGTCACACTTCGTATTTTCTTCCAAAAAAACAGTGTCATATGCCAATTTTTCTAATTGCTCTCGCAGATAAGCTTTAAACAACACAGCATTAGAAGTTAGTGGAACATAAATAACATCAAGTGTACAGTAAATTTCACATTTATTTAGTAACAAAAGCAGAGCTTTCCAGCAGCCAAGTAACCATACAAAATAAACGTTTCACAAGTTAAAGCAAGGCTCAACTTATATTCTGACTGAATACAACTCCATACCATATAAACAGCCGACAACGATGAAACAGCTTGAAGTGGTTTTATGATAGTGACCATATTTTAGAAAATGTTCATAATGGTTCAAAACACCTAGAATTAAACTTTGGCGCAACTTATTTGGAGCCCAAATCTCGAATTTCTATGATTTCACAATCTAGAAGATCATGGGTTATTACTAGCATTCAATGCTCAACTGCCAATTCCTCTCAGTGGGGCAAACCAGGGGTGGACATTGTCCCCTTTTTGACGAATCCTAATTTGATATATGCTTAAAACATTCTCGTATTGAAGCCTTTGGCCTACTGCTCCCTCTCCTTAAAATCTTCGCTACTCTTAGCAATCGCTCCCCCCCCCCATGGTAATTTGCCCTCCTCTCAATTTGGCATGACTATATGCTCCTTGACTCTTTTTCTAAAATGGAAATGAACACTCGTTTCGATACAATAATACTAACCGGTCTCCACGAAAAAAAAAATCAAAAAATGATAAGAAGTGCTAACTTCCTCAAAGCCAAAATGTGCTCTACGACGAACTGCAGCTCTTCTTTTTTAACGTATCCGAAAAGAGAGGTCTTGGATAGTTGCAGACTAGACGAACGCAAGCTCACTTCGCAGTCTCCTCAATTACAGCAGATATTTCTGTTTAATAATTGGACCACCCAAAAGATTAAGAAAATACTGATAAAATTTATCTTAGTGGAATCAAATGTAATTGATTAAAGTTGTTAAAAAAAGTTTGCAAGAAACAGAAAAACTAAAAGGATAATGTGTTTAGATACCCCAAGCAAACGAGCTCAATACAGTATTTAAAAAAGTGCAAATTGCAAAATTCAACACAACTTTTAAACACCTACTAGTGTGTAAAAAGGAATTTTTGGCTACGCAATTGCAAATGAAATAAATTCAAATAATATCTAAGCGAAGAAAACAACAAAAACAATGAAAAATACAATCAACGTTAAGAAAACTTTCACCATTAACCACCGGTTGGAGGTAATGCCTTGGAAATACTTCAAAATTTCACCATGAGCAGCTTCAACATTCAATTCACTTTCTTCAACATTTGAGTCGATTCTACAATTAAACCGTAAGAAATTCGTCATTTGTGCAGTTAGGGTGACCGACATATATTCAAGCAGGGCAGCACCCAAGGAGAGGGGCTATGGATCGAATGAAACACTTATCTTGCGGTTTTGAACATGCAGGGAGCACAAATAAACTAATGGCGTGTAGTGGTAACGGTGTCGCTATCGTCGAGTAGTTTGATTTTTGGGCCAATAAAATCGCACATAGTGTCGCCGAGAGCTCGCTACCGCTGCGACGGTTTTCGGAGCTTTGTTGCCTTTGCGCTAAGCTGCAGAGATGGATTTCGTCACTCTTTACACGCTTCGGCGTTATACCACGAGCATAAAGATTTGATTTTTGATCAATTTCACAACCTACCTCATTACTTGCTCTTCTTGTTCTTTTACCATTGTAGCTAGTTGCTGAAAAATGTTTCCCAGCTCGACTATAGTTGATTCGATCGTCTCCATCGTTTCTGCCCGCTCAGTTATATAGCTGTCTTGTTGTTCTATCAACTGCATGGACTGTTGCTGCGAAACGGAGTCAGAACTCCCATCCATGCGGATCGAAACGGAGTTGGATCTATTAGAGCGCTGTTCGTCCATTAAAAGAACTGATCCACCTGTAAAACAGTTGCTTCAAAATCAAATCAAAAATTTATCAAATTCAAATTGCAAATAACCCAAAGAGATTTTATGAAACATTACACAAACATTCATTAAATTCATTAATGTAAACAATGGAAGGGAAGCAAAGATATCATCCGGCAAATTTTTCTTAAAAATTAACCATTTAATCTCCTGACATTCCTTATTAGGTTTTACCAGAGCAGCTTGGAGTAGCAGCAGTAATAGCAGTGTCCTTTATTTCCAAACCGTCAACACGATGAAGAATACGATAAAACGAAGGAAATATAACAACAGTACAAGAAAAGGAAAGAGACAACAAAACGATTAACGTCATTGGGCATGCAGGTAGAAGAGGAGTTAAAAAACAGGAGTAAACATGATCGCAGCGCCAGGACCGGAGGAAATTTGTTTCAAAAGGAAAAGGCGATGAAAACTGCGGAAGACAAAAATCCAGGGTAGAAGTTATTCGTCCTCATCAGAAGCGGTCATGGTCAGTCACGTACCGCCTAAGGTAGAGGTGAACGATACATATGTTCTAAAAGTTGGGACATGTCACTGTTAGGACGGTAGGCGCGAACTGCAAGCCGCGACGACATAATCAAGCAATCACCAAATCAAAATGTGCCCGCTGCCAGTCAAAAAGGGCGAGCCACAGCTCGATTTTGGCGTAACTACGACGCCAAGATATCCCGCTAAATTCCAGACTTACAAAAAAAATATGCTGGCTGTAGTAGCAGTGAATTTTTATTTTCGCCCATGAAATACCAAACATAAATAACACAAACCAAAGCGAGGAAAAAAATAAGGAAATAGCGACAAAACTAACAACACCAGTACAGATAAAAAAAAGTTTAAGAATATTAGCACGGCCGTAGCTTCTGGCTGCAATTCAGCTTAAAAAAAATACGGTTTTACCTTGGCTACTAGAAGGCATTGATGAAGAAAGATTAGAACTGCTGAACTGGTCTTTTCGTAATTTTTGCTGCTTCATATTTTCGCGACGTATTTCCAAAACCGATTTGAAATTTTCTGACATTCCGGCTAACTTGGTCTGTAAACAATTCAACAATTACACAAAATACATACTGTTGTATTACAACGAACTTTCAACTTGAGGTGAAATTACCGAAGCGCAAAACTTTTGAACAAAACTAAAAAGTGCATCAAGAAAATCAAATCTTCACTACATTCGCGTTATTACGCCGAAACGTGCAAAAAATGACGGATCCATTTCCGCGGCTTAGCTCCTGGGCCATACAGCTCCGAAGGAACATCGCAGCGATGGCGACACTATGGCCGATTTGATCTGCAGATAATCGAACTCTAAGTTGCCGCACCGACAGTGATGTTTTCACTAGATACTACGTGTTTAAAATGCGTTACATACTATGCTCACTGCTCACCCTCAAGGTCTTTACCACAGATGTATTGTGCTTCTGTTCATCTTTTTTTGAAGTTGTAAAAGAATTTTCTTTATTTTCTTCTAGTTGTTGTATCTGCTTTTTGAGCGAGGTAATGTCTTGTTTAATGATATACGTTAATTCTTGGATTTCAACAGGTCGGTCGTCAAATAATGTTCGTTTCTTGCACACTGAAAGCAAGATGTGGTCAAAAGAGTTCTAGTACATTTTCCTTTATCGGTAGTAATGCAAAACCACTCTTGCTGTCTCGTTTTGAATTTTGTCAAAAATCAAATCTTCATTTCATACTCGCCGTATTACGCTGAAGCGTGTAACGAGTGGCGGGGCCCATCTCCGTGATTAAGTACCCGTGATCTAGTACTCATCACAAAAATGTCGCAGCGGTAGCGGGCGGTTAGCGACAGCATACCCTTTGACCGACTCGGGACATGAACCCAAGACGTTTTAACCACTGCGCCAGGCTGGTCCACACCCAGGCCCGAGTACAATATTGAAGCTCAAATAACATACTGTACAAAGGTGATTTTTGGCAACCTCTTTAAACAATATTTTATAACATAGCTTTTTGGGCGTCAATTTCCTCATTGCAGAAATTGAATAGTAACTACCTCAAGTACAATAATAGAAAGTATCCGATACAACATAATAATTGAAGGATGAAGTCGACCATTTCCAACCACTTTTGAGGAGCCATATTACAATATCAAGGCGATATCCATTAGCAGCTTGAATTAAACGCCATTCAGAAAAATGAAATTCCAAGCAAAGCAAATATATACAATCAAGGAACTTACATAATGTTAATTTTTCAAGTTTTTCATAAGTTTTGGCGAGATCCTCACCGATGTGTCTGCAAAAACAACAAATTAACAATTATAAAACACACTGAAAAGTTGGAAACGATAACTGCACTGGATTTCTGAAAGTGTATAATCAAAAATCCGTTTGCACGCATTATATCTGCAACGATATAGTTAAAATCAAATTGGCAGCCGCTAAGACTCAAAAATGCATAGCTGTGGAGAAAAGCACAAAAAGTTGGTCACTGAAATTGGTCCCTGTGGCTACTTTGGGTGACCAACTCGTAACCTACAAGGGATGTCCATTTCAGAATATCGAATCCTACGGAACAGGTTCCTATTTTGAACCGGTTAGGTTTTGGGCATTCGGTTTAATTGTGACGAAAAATTGCGCGTGATAAATCTTTTTAGATGTTGCGCATAAACGCAAGTGCGCGTTCGGTCTTGTGTGTGTGTGTGATCATGCGGTTATTGCGGTGTTCGTCGGAGGCTGTAAAAAATTTGTGGGAGGTGATGAGGGTAGTATGCACCGCTTGTATATGTATGGGAGCTGTATTTTTTGCATGCGTTTCTAAAATTCAAGAGGGGCATGCCCGCTGTTAGTGCCATGGCTACGCCACTGCGTGATATATGCTGCGAATTTATAGTGCCGTTATCCGTGTGCTGGCTATAAATTCACGAAAAATGAAAGAAATGGTTGATTTTTTTTTTGTTTTGCAGTAGTCGTGCGGCTGCGTGCAGTACTAACGGCCTTTAAATTTTGATTTAGGATTCGGTTAAGGATTCGAAAAAACTGATTCGGAATTATTCTAGAATACTTAATTATTCTAAAATGGGCATCTCTACCCTTACCCCAAATGGAACACTACCCCAAGCTCCAAACCTAACTCAAACATGAGCCCTAAAATCCTGTCCTAACATCTAATTGCTTCGCGCCAAGCTTAGTCATGTCAATATGTCCAGATCCGATAAAAATGGCAGCACTACAAAAACATAATAGATACTGTACAATACATACAACTTGTTAAAAAAAAGTGTTAAACATTTTAAACAAAAAGGCTCCTTATTTACCTCACAAAAACATCAACAAACCCTATATTACATGATCTCATTCGACTCTGACTAGTGCACAATTAGAATTAACATTGGTATTCAGTACCACAAAATTTTTTCGCGGATTTAATTACTCCAAAAACTTCTACAATAACCCATGCAATACATCCACATTACCACTGTTCCTTCCAAGTTTTTATTCAGTGCGAATTTGCGAGACGAGGTGAAATGACGTCACTCGCACAAATGTGCTACTAGCACATCGCCACTCGCACATTTCGACTAGCACATAACCAATCACTCGCACATCACTGTACTCGCACTAGCACATTTCATATTCACTCGCACATTATGACTGGACCACTCGCACAATTCGACTCGCACATCACCGCACTCGCACATTATGACCGTACCTTTCGCACATTGACCAAACAAGTACTCACACATTCCGGTGTTGTGAAAACTGACCAATCGCACATTGGCCAAAGTATAGCACTCGCACATTTCGGTGTAGTAAAAATCAAACCACTCGCACATTCCGATATTGCAAAGCCAAAAAATCAGACCACTCGCACATTGACCAAACTAGGACTCGCACTCTAAACTAGCACTCGCACATTGCATGTTCACTCGCACATTTCGGTGATGTAAACACCGGACCACTCGCACATTGACTAAACTAACACTCGCACATTGACCAAACAAGCACTCGCACATTCCAGTGTTGTAAAAACCGGACCATTCGCACATTGACCCAACTAGGACTCGCACATTCCATGTTCATTCGCATATTATAATCGGACCACCCAGATGTCCGGTCGAGTGCAAGTTTGGTCAATGTGCGAGTGGTCCGGTTGTAATGTGCGAAAGGAAATGTGCGAGTGAAATGAAATGTGCGAGTGCTAGTTTGATAAATGTGGAAGTGGTCCGGTTTTTACAACATCGAAATGTGCGAGTGCTAGTTTAAACAATGTGCGAGTGGTCCGATTATAATGTGCGAGTGAACATGTATTGCGCGAGTGCTAGTTTGGTGTGCGAGTCCTAGTTTGGTCAATGTGCGAGTGGTCCGGTATGTACAACACCGGAATGTGCGAGTGCTAGTTTGGTCAATGTGCGAGTGGTGAGACTTTTACAACACCGAAATGTGCGAGTGCTATAGGCCTATAGTTTGGTCAATGTGCGAGTGCTATAGGCCTATAGTTTGGTCAATGTGCGAGTGGTCTGCTTTTTACTACACCGAAATGTGCGAGTGCGCTAGTTTGGTGTGCGAGTCCTAGTTTGGTCAATGTGCGAGTGGTCCGGTTTGTACAACACCGGAATGTGCGAGTGCTAGTTTGGTCAATGTGCGAGTGAACATGTATTGCGCGAGTGCTAGTTTGGTGTGCGAGTCCTAGTTTGGTCAATGTGCGAGTGGTCCGGTTTTTACAACACCGAAATGTGCGAGTGCTAGTTTGGTCAATGTGCGAGTGGTATTGATTTTACAACACCGGAATGTGCGAGTGCTAGTTTGGTCAATGTGCGAGTGGTCCTGTCATAATGTGCGAGTGAACATGCAATGTGCGAGTGCTAGTTTGGTGTGCGAGTCCTAGTTGGGTCAATGTGCGAGTGGTCCGGTTTGTACAACTCCGGAATGTGTGAGTGCTAGTTTGGTCAATGTGCGTGTGGTATTGATTTTACAACACCAAAATGTGCGAGTGGTCCGATTTTTATAACATTGGAATGTGCGAGTGCTAGTTTGGTCAATGTGCGAGTGGTCCGGTCATAATGTGCGAGTGCGAGTACAGCGATGTGCGAGTGATTGGTCATGTGCGAGTCGAAATGTGCGAGTGACGATGTGCTAGTAGCACATTTGTGCCAGTGACGTTATTTCACCCTTGTTGGAATTTGCCCACGTGTGAATTTCAATAAAAAATTTGCTCAAAGATTTTGGAGGTTTAGAGAAAGTTTGATTCAATTTTTGCCTCAAAGCTGCGTTTTCAAAGCATGAAACATTTGTTTTGCACCGAAATATTGAACACTTTGATTCAAATTTGGCCTAAAACCACCATTGTAGTTATCAAATTTTAAAAAAGATTGAAAATTTTTGCCCAAAATTTCTCACTTTTCTCAAATTTTGCACTTTAGAGGGAACAGTGCTCATCACTATTTATGTATTTAAAATAATATGACAAGTTATAAAAACAAAGCAATATTTCAATACTTGCATTATTGTTATGGGTCGCCATGCAAAGTAACATAATTATTTAGATCTTTATTCGAAATGTAATGTCAATTTAGTTACAAAACTGAATCTTTCAGTTTCGTTCTGCCTTGCTTACACTGCTGATGATGACAGCTGAATCTATGTTATCGAAATATCAACTTACTTTGCATGTTTTGAAAATTCACTTCTTTTCTGAATTGGTGAGACTTTAGCTCTGCCTCCAGTTTTAAGCTGCACAAAAAATAGTTTAATTACTTTTGCTCAGTACCAATAAGCACTTTATGTCTCTTCATAACACTTTTACATTTTCACTTTTGGAAAGTAAAACAAGAACATCACTAGCAACAAAACTGTGACAATATTGATTGGGTTTAATGAGCCTTAGCTAGAGTTTGCATTTCAAACCGGTTAGGTACTAATAGCCAACAATACAAAGACAAGAAATACTAAAAAACAGTATATAGTTAACAATATAGATTTTAAGAAACCTTGCATAAATAAACAATTGATAAAAATAACACAAACTTTGGATGTACACAAAAATTTTGGGTGAAGTGAACAACCAACTGTCAGTGTACGATAGACCATCCTCAACTTTTCTCACTACACATTCCTCTGACAGTTAAAGTTAACCTTAACCCTTGAACGTTCAATGTCAGAAGAACGTGAAACAAGAAAAGTTGTGGATGGCCGATTACACACTGACAGCCAATTTTTACTCCTCCAAAAGTTCTGTGTGTGCATAGCAAACTACTAAAACATCAGATACCAGAAAATTGCTAATATTACATCGGCAGCAACCTTCTGCATTACCCATATTTACCTGAGAGGTCTTGAATGATTTCAAAACTGACTGAAATTCTGTGGTTCGATCACGAGAAGTTACAACATTTGGTTGGAAATGGTCACTGAAGTGCTCTACCGAGTCACCAGTGTCTGCATCTTTTGATGAAAACATACCACCTTTGCTCCATGAACCTAAAAACATGCGAGTCAATTACATGGTTTCAAATTTAGTGAAAAATGCCCATGTAGTACCGGTATATCATCAGTATCGTACATGCTAAACAGTGAAAGTCCCATTTACAAAAAAACAGCTCCAAAGCATCAAACGAACTACTGGTAATCTACCGTACAATATACTGCATATATATGCATCAATGCATGCAGTGTGTGACTAGTCAGCAATACTCTGCATGACCAACTTAATGTTGAGACACTTAACACTGGCTGACACACAACACAGGTAAATCAATTGCTAATTAACACAGCTAAACTGTAGACAAAATTAATCAAATTTTAAGCTTGAGTTTATGAGCCACATTGTCTCATTCCATAAATGTAAATTAATACAAACGAATCGGCTAGTGTTGGGCTAGCACCGGTACTGGTACCGATACTCAGTATAATACTGAATATTTATTTTCACCCACAAAATAATAATAAGGAAACAGTGGAAGAATATATAACCCTTGAAAAACTTACCAGAAGAAGAATGATGATGTGAAAATCTATGCCTAGCCGACATTGTTTGATGAACGGGTTGTTCGTACAAGCTATTCCAAAAAAAGTTCTTATCAAAAACTGTTCAATAACCCTAATTTTGGCAAGGTTAAATCCTGCAAAAGTTTAATATCGGTATCAGCAAATATACCGGTATAGCCTACCACAATTACAGATTAACAGAGAATGAAGTCAGTTACATACCGATACACTTCAACAATTCCTTGCCATTTCTTGGGTAACGTCTAGTATCAGCTTCCAGGTTTGGTTAGGGTAGTAACTGAACCAAACTCTAACTAAATTTAACCCTAACCAAACCCAACCCTAAACGAGCCTGGGGGCTGTTACTAGACGTTACCCCATTTCTCTTCCCACAGGTGCCTTATCAAACCTGGTTGTAATACCATTACAAAAATAACTCAAGTTCAGGCTCTTTACATCTTTTTGACATTAAATAGGACTATGTTTATTATTCAGTAGGCCTACCGTATCAGTATTCACTCCAGCTTATACCAGTGCACCTTTTTTTCCAGACATACCGGTAGGCTAGCCTATCCCTGTTATCATCAAGTGAGTATTGGCCTTAAGAATGCACAAAAGCACCACTTTCAATAATTTATCACACTCAGCAGCTAGACTAAATGGTCTCCCAACAGAATTTATCACAAAAATTCAGAACTAACCAAACATTTTGCATTATACCGGTACTTCTTCTTTCCCAGTTTGTTTTGCGCAGAGCTATTACTGCAAACAAGCTTTTATTATTAAACGTTTGTCGATAGTTTGTTATCTCCTACCATCACAACTGTTCTACGCTTGTGGCATACAACAACACGCACTGCGTAGGTCTATATTTGCTATCCTGCCCTAACTTCCCAACACTGGATTCTTCAAAACAGGCGATCAGTCACCGGAAAACGGTTCTGCAATGGCAAAATTACGCTTTCCGAGTTTCACCATTCCGATGGCTAACCAAGCAAACACTTTTTACCAGTTAAAGTAATTAAAAACACGCAAACAGATCTGTAAATCCAACTATTAAGAATCACTTTATTTAACTCATATTTAACTCAACAAATGCAGCTGGCTTCAAAATCGCAAAAAATATGGCAGTCTTAGGGTCTTTTTACCGGCAGGCAGTACTGAAGGTGTCTTTCACGTAACCGCAATGTACCCAATACACAGGATTACCACCGGACCACACCAAAAAATAAGCACGCTGCAGTTAGGTTACCAAAAAGTCAATAGCTCTTTATTGTGAATCCACTAAAAACCGGTGAAGACTAAAAAAAAAAAAAGTCTTCACGTCAACAAAGTCCTGTTTTTCACTAAAAATTGGAGAAGACCATAAAAAAAAAAAAAAGATCTTCACGTCCGCAGTATCCTATTTTTTCCTCTAAAAAATCAAAAATAAGCACGAGACTCAAAAATAAGCACGTTTCTTAGAAATAAGCACGCTCACGTTTTCTAAGATATTGCCCTTGAAAATAAACACGAAATGGTAACCGTGCCAACACATCAAGCACCAAAAGGAATATGTGGTCTGGAACGTCTTTTGTAATTGCGGATGACGTACCAGAAGCCGGCTCAACCACATCACAGCTAGCTAATGTACGATGTAGGGTAACCACCTGGCGCGGTACAAAAGTACCGGTAGGTTTTCGGCACCACAGGTGTAGGCACTTGATCGGAAGTGGATGCTAGGCTTACCAATGACGACCAGTAGGTGGCAACGCGATGCCGATTATGATGTAAATAAATGTGGCAGGGATTCGCGTGGTCAATGAACAGGAAATTAAAATAAAGAGGTGAAAACATTTGTCGTTGCCGTCCAGCCGCGCGCTAATAAAAGCACCTCAACAGTGAAAGCAATGAAACTATCGAACCATAAAGCAAAAAGATTAATAACACACATCAGTCGCAAAGTGCATTTAATACTTGCAAAGTTAAGACACTTGGCATAACACGATAGCGAAAAATTTCATCAAATTTTGGAATTAAAATGAGCAAAAACAGATATTTGAAGCAATACGGTATGAACGCTTTGAAACAAATTGGAAAAAATAAAATTTATAGTCTTGAAGACCTTTTTGATACAAGGTAAAAAGATACATTTTTGAAACCAAAGCTATTAATGAAAAACAGGTACCGTAACCCTAAAACTAAAGTAACCTGTTTCCATGTCCACAAAAAACGTACGCTTTCTCAGAGCGGGCAAGGCCAAGCACAACTTTCCGAATGCTCACTTTTGCAAAGCACCTCTTCACGTGCGGCTAAAAATGCCCACGACTTTGCAACTAGTTCGCAAAAAGCAAAATTTTACCTGACTCCAGCAAAGCCCGTGGGCCAGAAGCCAACAAAATATGGACATGGAAAAGGCCAAAGGAAAACTACCCAATATACAGTTATCCTGTCAACATGGTTCGCTTTCCGTTAGCCAACAGCCTGTGGGGTTTCAGCAGGACCGGATTTAGATACTAAGAGGCACTAGGCTATTTGATCACTTTGATTGGAAGAGCAAAAAACAGTTTACTCGTACTCAGATGTCCTATTTTCACTGAAAATATCGGTGAAGAACAAAAAAGTCTTCGTTGTTCGTGATGTACTTTTTCTCCAAGGCCCCCCATATTCTCCGAGGTCCTAGGCTTCAGTCTCTTAGCCCATACGTAACGTAAATCCGGCCCTGGGTACAAGCATCTTTACCAAAGCATTAATAATTATTTGGAAAAGTCAATGAAGACTAAATAATTGTGACACAGAAAGCTCTTGGAATGTCAGCTTACAAGAAAATAGAATGCTTAATTGCTGATAAGGTAAAAATGCCTTTACAAAATCAGTAAAACGTACCTGAGACGAAAATAACTCAAATAAACCCACAGTAATCTCAAAACTAGACGTTTCGACAACATAGATTTCAGCTGTCATCATCAGCATTTTTAGAGAATTACTGTGGCTTTAATTTGCTCCGTAACCAATCGGCACAGTTATGCTTTTGTAAGTCCCGAAGTACTTCGTCAGCAAATTTTTTTAAAAGCATTTTAGGCCCAAATTCGGACCCTTAAATCGAGAAAAATTAATGAAAACAGATTTTTCTAATTTTGGTCCCTACAGCTCTATTTGAGTTCCTACAAGCAGGGGCGTAGCCAGAAAACATTAAGGGGGTCACGGGGCGATATTTCGACAATGACAGGCCTTGTTTTTACGAAAGGTTTTTATACGTCAAAGGGGGCAATGCCCAGGTGTCCCTCTGGCTACGCTACCACCTCTAGGTTTATTTTGGGCGACAAAAATTTTTTTAATAATCTCATAACATAATACTGTAAAAGCTTTCGGAAAAAGAGCATGACATAAAAAAATAAAACAACAGATCATCAAACCAATAAAATCAAGTGCATAATCATTGAACAGAAAGTCTTTCAGCATGACCCTTATAGAATTGCAAAGCTTCATTGTTTGCAAAAAATAGCGAAGTCAAGTTGGAACTCGCACTCAAGCTCGCTGAACTCGATTTGTTTCAACTTTTACTTGAAAAACAAAAATTTTTAACTTGATTTCGAAAAAAGTGAATTCATTTTTGAACTTATCTTAAACTAGATGAAAACAACTTCAACTCAGCATGAAATCGATCAAAATTACTGAACTCGAATCTGCAAAATTAAAAGCTTGGAGTTTACAGTTCTTAGGCACAATCAACAAAAGTAAATTTGTTGAAATTGCAAGTTGATCGAGAAGTCACGTGATTAAATTCGGTCCACAAACGGAGGGTCAATCATAGTTTGGACACCGCTGACATCACCTGAATCTTCTATGTAACTCGCGACGTCATTGTATCCTGGAAACATAAAGATAGATCTAGGTAGCTACAATTAATGATTCACATTATCCCTTTTGCTAGTGGTGCCTCAGGAATGCACAAACTGTGCCATTGCACTGTGCATACTCCCAGGGCCATATTTTAGGTGGCACCAAAGAGGACGTAATTTAACGAGCTTTTTGTGGGGCACGGCCCTGATTGGCGGCGACCACGAGGAGCCCCCTATATCCTTCCTTTCCTTCATTTGGCCCTGGACACTCCACACATCATTTGTCGCGCCAAAAAATCCAGAAAAATATGCATTTTATCAGTTTTTGCAGACGTTTCAGCTTCCCAGTTTCAAGCCAGAACGAAGGAATATGAAGGTAGCTTTTGGTTTATTTTGAATCCCTACAGGTTTATTTTGAGCACCCAACCTTGTCCTTAGAAAAAAAATTATTATATTCTATAGTACTTTGCTTTGCACAGGCCCACCCTTGAGCATGACCGTCACTGCACTGCTTGTACAAGAAGATAATTCGAAAAAATAAGGCATAAAACTAATCCCCAATAGCTTGCGGAGAAAAAATAAAGGCACAGTAATCCTCGCAAGAGGACGCTTAGGTTTGTACTGCTTTGCTTACACCGCTGACGATGACAGCAGCATGTATGTAGTGAAAACGTTAAGTTTACGAATCACGGTGGCTATATTTTTCCTCTGACCTATTTTCGTCCCATTTTTACGGTGTATTCCGTAATTTCCTAACAATTTAATTTTACTTCAGTTTTTACCCAAAACAGCTGTGTGTCAAGCGTTGCTAATTCTTGCAGTATAATACTTTTCGAATCAAGTAGCTCCGCACTACGAAGTTTACACAGCGCGATTTTGAGCGACGCAGCAAATCAAGCGGTATAAAAAGTGTAGAAAGTCGACTTACCTGAGGGTTCTTGAGGAGGACGAAACGGCAAGCCTACGTAGCCTCCGTTGTCATAGCAATATTTGATGAAATGGTGCCAGTAAAAATCTCGGCACAAAATCTCCGGGTTTCCAACGACAATTAGAAGACTTTTGGCGCGAGTTAAAGCCACATTGAAGCGCTGAAAAAGAAAAAAATTATAAAA
This sequence comes from Trididemnum miniatum, assembly GCA_964006365.1. NCBI lineage: Eukaryota > Metazoa > Chordata > Ascidiacea > Aplousobranchia > Didemnidae > Trididemnum > Trididemnum miniatum. The sequence goes on along the minus strand of OZ023242.1, from coordinate 16,957,863 downwards.
AACAAAGCATGAAAGTAAAAAAAATAAATTTTACGGGTTTACACACCCCCGTTAAATGTGACGTTTACCGACGAGTTAACAGTTAAAACAAAATTATAAAAACAAAATAGGAAACCGAAAATAATATTTTTACACTGACCCGTCAAATGCGCCGTTTACTGACGGGTTAACACTTAGCAGTTTTTTAAGTGGGTTTACACGAAAAGCAAAGTGAAACTAATATCTCCCATTCTCCCTTCTTAAAACACTTCAGCAGCGCGTCTCTCTTTTCTTGGAAAACTTCTGCATTTGCCCTTGATACTGCATTTGCATTGATGCAATACCAAATTGAGCAGGGAGTTTGGTGAAATGCATAATAAGAGGCAACCTGAATCAATATTAAGCAAATTTACATCCCAGTTACAATTAAAACATAAAAAAATCAAATAGCCCGAAACAGCACTGTCCCACTCAGGAATAAATAGAAAACAGTAAAAACCTTGAAGTTGCGGAGAAAGCCCAACTGAAATTTTTCATCGTGAACCAAATGCTTGCTGTTGCTTCTCACAGTACTCATCAAAATAACCAATCTTTCTTGGCCCTGGAATTCCTCCACTGTTCCAATCTTCAAATCAACCTGATTTGTGACGTATTTTTTGAAGCGACCCCCTTTCACCATTTCTCGAAGTTTTTCGACCTGAAACAAAGCATTCTGCGGTTTTCAGATTTGAAAACTCCAAACTGGATGGTTAGCTCAGTTGATAAGCACAAAACGATCGGTGTGGGAGGTCTGGGGTTCGAATCTCAGGCTGGTCAAATCAGACACAGTGTCGCCAACGGCTCGCCACCGCTGCGACGTTTCTTCGGAGCTGTGTTTTTTAGGCGCTATGCTTTGGAGATAAACCCCGCAACTCGTCACACGCTTTGGCGTAATACTGCGAGTACAATGAAAATTTGATTTGGAACTGGGCTCTTTTGTTCTTGAGCAGGTTAAATACTGCAAATTTTTAAATACTAGCAAAAACTTTTCGCTAAATTTTTTGTTATGCGCAGCCAATTAAATGGTCAAGTGGACAAAGCAGTGGTTTTTGACATTTTCAATCCCTGGGACTTTCATTCTTAAAGATATTGGCTCGGGAACTTCTCCTCTGCGCAACCAGCAAAACTTGTGTGCGCAACCAGCAAAGAAGATGTATATTGAAAGAAACAACATACGACTGGGACCCCCACATTTTTCATTCCCCGTTAAAAACTAGTCGAGACCCCGTTAAAAACCAGTAAAATAGAGCATCTGCCAGTCACCAGAGGATCGAAAGGGGGGGGGTCAAGACTCCCCTAAATTTTCAGTTACGGATATTAATATTTCAGTACTTTTACGCTTCTCGACGCATAAAACTGTAATCTGCAAAACAGACATTGTTTATCTATGAAGTTCTAGACCGAACTTCCCTCTGGAGCAATAAATTCAAAAAGTGAATCTGAGTCGCGTCAAACCAATGACTTTAAAATTGGTATTCACAGCTTCCCTGCTTGACGCTCAGCATTAAAGCGACAATGCGGACACCGAGCTAGCAAGTTACTGACTCAGTTAAGAAATGCAATTAACCAGCTTCGTTCATCTTAAAGAGTAAGCCACAACACCGGCTACCAGAAACTACTAGCGAGCTTGTTATAGTTATTAGTAGTCTATGTCGCTTTCCGAATAAAAAATGCAGCTAAAAAAACAAACTTGGCACCTAGTATGAAAAACTTATTCGTATTTTAACGTACCTGCTTGCGGTAAGGAGTAATAATCCCAATATCTTCCGCACGGACTCGACTTTGTCGCCATTCAAAGAGTTTCGTCAAGTACTGGCTAATCTAAACAAAAAAATCAAAATCAAAAATTCACTATACTCGCGCTATCACGTCGAAGCATGCAGAGAATGGCGAGAGTCATCTACGCAGCTTAGCGCCTAGGCAAACTCAACACAACTCCAAAGAAACGTCGCAGCGGTGGCGAGCCGTTGGCGACGCTGTGTCCGATTTGACCGACCCGAAAATCGAACCCAGGTCTCCCCCAGCGATAGCAATGGCATAACAACTGAGCTAACTAATCTAAGCAAAACTGTTATTTGTTGTTGCCTTTAGTTGCATAATTGCATATTTTCTACATCATTTAACAGCTCCATCATCTACTAGCACCACTAACGCTAAATTCTGCGCAGAGTCAGCAGCAAATATGACATGTTCATTGACAGCGCTTGAGCTTACAAAATCTGTGTGACCGGTTCCAACTGCATTTGACGCATAGGTGGCTGCTGACTCGAAAAGCGCAAGCTCATTATGCACTCTTCCTCAATTGCCGTTAAATTTTTTAGTATCATGATTTATAATTTGTCACTATCGCAGCCTGTAAAAAGCGCTAATGAAGCATAGTCATCAGGTAAATCTTTCTTTGTTTACAGCTAAATTTTAGTAGCTTTCTGACACGCAGAATTTTCTTGTGAGCTTATGATGGAACAATAACATTGAAATTTGATTAAAAAGCAGATTTTTCACCATTTTTTTCTCAAGCATTTATCAGTGCTAAATCAACGAACAGAACAATTGCATCAGGGATTTTCTAAGGCGTTATAGGGAGCTAATTAGGAGCTACAAACATGAAAATCTGGTTCATCGAATCAGAAAAAATTATGGAAAATGGCTTTTTTTTATTTGAAGACCCTTTATGTTATTTTGCTATAGCATAAGCTGATATTTCAAAAAATGGAGTCAAAATTAAATGAATTCTTCATCCACACTGGACTATCAGTACTGAATCTTCTTCTCATCCAATCCGCATAAAAAAGTTTATCAAAAATTTCAAAAATTATCTATGGTAGCAAACCGGCCGGTTAGCTCAATTATTACGCACACGCTATCGGTGCAGGAGGTCTGGGGTTCGATTCCCGGGTCGGTCAAATCGGCACAGTGTCGCCAACAGCTCGCCATCGTTGCGACGTTTCTTTGGAGCTGTGTTGCCCAGACGCCGAGCCGTGGATATGGCCCCGCCACTCGTTACAAGCTTCGACGTAACGCCGCGAGTATAATAAAGATTGGATTTATTGGATTTGATTACCGGTGAGTATCAAGTAACAAGACTTACAACTGAAGCTTCTGCACCGTTGAAATAGGAAGGGCTGTTTTTTTCCCTTTTATCCGCTCCCCTCACTCCATGAAAAATAACTGGAAACCCTTTCGCAGGCAAATGTTCCCAATCGCAAAATTGTTGTCGGAGAACAAGATCAGCACATTCAACTAGCTCGTTGTCATAGAAACACTCGTTTGACACTTTCATAATCGCTAAAAAAACGAGTTAACTGAAATTATTTGGTTGGCGTAGTGGTCAAGAGGTCCGGGGTTTGATTACCGGGTCGGTGAAATCGAACACAATGTCGCCACAGCTCACCACCGCTACTATGTTTCTTCGGAGCTGTGTTGCCCGGGCGCTAAGCTGTGGAAATGAACCCCGTCACTCGTGACACGCTTCGGCGTAATACCGCGAGTATGGCCTAATGAAAATTCGATTTTTCTAAAAACGCAAAAAAGGATTTCTAGCAGTATCATATTACCATCATGAGAGCGATAATTGTTCAGCAATTTCGTGATGACTTGATGATCATAGCCATAATCACTAGGCTGGTAAATATCAATTGTGTCCATTAAGCGTTCAAGGTATGACATTTCTGAAAAAAAAAAGCGTGGTGGTTTCATTCACAGTAAACATAAACATGGTCTGTTTGTAAATAAAAATGTTTACAAAGCTAATCGAGCGGAAGTCAAGCTTTTTGCTTCTGTGCCATTTCTGAGCGATGAATCACCACTTTACAACAACAAATTTTATAACTACATAATTATCAGCAACCATACAATGGGAGGCTTTGGTTACCGAAAGTAATTCCTCGGACAGCATCAACCACGACAACCATAAATACAGAAAAAACGTTAGTTTAAAATTATTAAAACTGTATCGCAAACGCATAAGGGCTTCGCGTTCCGTTGAAATTTATGTTAACCCTTGGGGAAGCACACCATTATGTACTGTAGTAGGCTATCCTTGTCCAATACAAATGCTGCATTGAAATTTTATCGATATATAATAAGCATATACAGAAATGATGCAATGAACATACCCAAGCCGTTTTCCTTGGCAGCATATGAACGCAAAACTGGACCAAGCTGTTTCGGATCACCAGCTAGCACCAGGCGACCTTCGGGAGCCTGATGAAAAATAAAAAGTTAAACAAAAAGTTAGGAAATTGTGAAATCACTCAGCAAAACGCAGGCATTAAATTCAATTTCTATTTCTTAGGAATAATCTGGTGTTAACACAACACCTTGTTGCATGACCGGGCGGTTAGACATTGCTATCGGTGCGGGAGGTCTGGGGTTCGAAAACCGGGCAGGTCTAATCAAACACAGTGTTGCCAACGGCTCGCCACCGCTGCGACGTTTCTTTGGAGCTGTGTTGCTCAGGCGCTAAATCACGGACACGCTTCGGCGTAATACAGCGAGTATCATGAAGATTTGATTTTTGTTATTCGATTTACCTCGTTGCATATTGTATAAATATTCAGGAAAACTTTACTCGGGAAACCAGACTAGTTTTACACAGATTCTATCGGGCTAATAGATGTAGTAGATTTACATAAGTCTTGTTGAATTTTTAAGTAGCAAAAATTTAAACGAACATCATTTTGCAATAAAAACATATAAACGAAGCATTCGTCAGCGGCATGGCCTAGCGGTACCGCGCGCTGGTGACAGATCCTACGTGACGGGTTCGATTCGCGGCTGGAGTGGATCGCATTTGACATATTTACCGAGTAGCTGCTGACTCGAAGAGCGCAAGCTCACTTGGCAGTCTCCCTCAAATACTGTTGAATTGTCAAGTTCAATATAATTTGTTGTTTATTATTTGTAGAGAGTCGGATTTACCAGAAGTTTGTTGACGGCGATCATGCATTCTGGCTCCACGGCATGGCCTGCTTCGTCAACGAACACAAAATCGAAAGGATCCACCATTCCAGAAGATAACCTAAACACCATTATTGTTAGTCAACAAAAACACCTTTAGCTTTGGCTAAAACGGAGAGGGTGTCATTACAAAGCACACAAATAATGTTAACTTGCCTTTTAAGCGCAAGTATAGAAAAGTGGCTGCTACAAAAAGAAACACAAATTACCTAAATCAAATTCCAAACTTTGTTACCCAAATCGACCTCTCTAGATCAACTTCAACACAAGCTGTAATCGAAAGAGCCTGTCAATGGGAACATCGCGACCAGAAAACTGTAAAGTTTATCGATGCTCCCTTGCCTTAACCAACAGAGATTTTTACCCGATTCCTATGTTTGTGGGCCGTTGAAGCGCCAGTTTTTGATCCGCAATCGCTATAACTTTACAGCACTATTAACCCTACTTGTTGTGATTACTCTGATGCAGAAAAGTCGCGGGTATGGCCCATGATAGATTGTTCATGCGTGTAGTGTAAATGCTATGTGTAAGTTGAGTTTTTCTCTCACAAGCAGCCAAGGCCAAAACAAAAACTACAGTACTATTGCTAATATAACTGCAAAGGAATAACATACCTGCCGGCTGTGATCAAAGTGGTGACGACAACTTGGTAGTCGATTAACTCTTCTTTAGATGGAAAATAATATTCGCTCAATTGAGCGTTTGAGACTTTCTATAAAACAGCAAGTCTGAAAACCACTCTGAGGAGATAAAAACAACCGTGATGCCATCAAAAATAACACTGATGTCGTTAAAAACTTTCACGCCTTCAAAAACAACTGTGATGCCATCGAAAATAGGACTAGCGTCGCCCAAAAAACTCTTACGTTATCAAAATCAAGCCTGACGTCATCACATATCACGTACCTTAACGTCATCCGGAACGTAATTCCAGTTCCGCGATAAAGCATGCATGCGGAAAATTTTGCTGCGACCCAGGTGTCCGTGATATCGACCGCTTAAGGCTAGCCTTTGGACCAACAAGTCGCTGGCATCGTTGGAAGGCGCGCACACTAGCACTCTCTTCTTCAGACAAAGCACAACCTGCAATGTTTAACTTGATCAGCATCACCGAGACGGCTACGATTCTAGTACAACATTAGACACATGTAGTGGTTGCAGACATGGGCAAATTCACTTCGCAGACGACATTGAAACCCCATACCACGACTGTTTGACAACAACAAGGCCACAACTGTTTGACAATGCTAATAAATGTAGAGCTTTGAGTCATCAAAAATAAAATGCTCTAGAGCGGTTCGATTTACTGAATTTGATTATACTTGAGACATATTTCGGAGAGCTGCAAACTCGAAAAGTGGAAGCGTAACGTCACTTTATCGCCATTAACTTTCAATTTAGCGCTTCTCGATCAGCAATAAAGTCAGTGCTTTTGCACTAAGTTAGCTATCAAATAAACTAGGGCACAAAAGGGATGAATACAAAAAACATAACATCCATTGAATCACTGTGGTACAGGATGCTCCAAAAGTCTCGGGCACATTTTGACACTGAACATCTCGGAAACTATTAGGGATGTAAAAAGTTACAAAAAACTTAATCAATAGCCTTACAAAAACTTAACGTAATTAGCTTCAAAATGTCACTTTTTACCTTACTATCATTCATAATTAAGTAGATATGGGGACTTCAAATGTGACTAAGTCATGCGGAATACCCCGTACAGTATATCTGAAAATTGGGATAGGGCAGTGCCAAGGGTCATTTAAAGCGCTCCTTATTAACCAGGGACCTTCAAGTACGAAACAGCACAAAAATATATTTACCTTGTAGACCGAAATTATGCAATCTATTCACGGGAAAGACTATTCAAGGGAAAGATATTTAAAACAATCTACTGCAAACACGATAAACAAAGACGCCTTTTTCATTTCACTTTCACTACACTGTAAGTTTAATAAAAATCGCTACCAACAGGAGCTATAACGACTGTAAAAGCACCAATGTAACACAGGAGGCAACTGATACAAAAAGTAGACCTTGCTATTTACATAAAGCTTTTATAGATATGTGGGCTACATCAGTTTCAGGTAAAGGAAACAACGTCGAAATCAAATATTAAAAATCAACTAGCTATACACAAGTTCCGCTTTTTATATTGATGTACTATTTTGCAGTTGAGAATCGAGCTCGTAACGTAGGTTCTGTAACCCGTGCGCGGTAACGCTAAGCCGAGTCGCTGACAAAACAAATCGCGTCCTAAGAAAATGCGTCTTGAATATTCATGACAAACCAGCTACATTACCTGTTTAATGGCTTCCACCATAGTCACAGTTTTTCCTGTGCCAGGAGGACCATATATGATGTACGGAGCCCTTGACTTTCCTTTCATTATGGACCAAACAGCCATCTTCTGTTCTTCGTTAGTTTCAATATGTCTGTCGTAGAAGCTGAACAAAGCCGTTGATTGCTTTCAGTTTTTTCAAAACGAGAGCTTTCACAATCACCAACATCAAGTCTTCATTATACTCGCGGTATTACGCCGAGACGTGTAACGAGAGGCGGGGCCCATTTCCGCGGCTTAGCGCCTGGGCAACACAGCTCCGAAGAAACGTCGCAACGGTGACGAGTTGTTGGCGACACCAAGCGCAATTTGATCGGCTCAGGAATCGAACCCAAGGTCTCCCGCAGCGTTAGCGGTGTCTTTAACCGCTGCGCCAAACGGTTGCTTTTTGAAAACCATGTTTGAGTGAGCTCAAAGCCTTGTTGCAAACAACGCTTTTCGTCACTTCAGCAACTAACTGCTATTGCAGGTGGCTTACCAACAGAGGCGGCTCGTTCACAGGGGCTGCAGCCCCCCCCCACAACAATTTTCCCAGCCACGCAGAATTTTAACTTTACGTGTAATTGAAAAAATGTTCTGAATTTTCTACGTCAGGTTAAACAAAATCGCTTTATTTCACTCCATTTATATTTTTAAATTGGAAACCCGCAGGTCTGCCAGCCATGATCTTGCAGACGTGTTCTATTTTTGAAGCGTTGGGGGAATTCCTATCGCAAGAGTACCTATAGTGAATTATTGTATCAGAAATTTTGCTGTGGTGCAGTCTGCAATCCGCTGCAACCCATCGCGGCAAATTATCTGTGGCAGATAATCCTTAGTGCGTCATAAAGTCAAACGTTTCGTCGTTGCTTCTCACTTTCTAACCTGTGATAATTATGTAGTACCATTCTTAATACGTTAAATTTAACTTCAAATTAAAAAATTGAAGTGAAAAAGTTAAACTGAAAGCTGAATGAACTAGTCTAGTTGACAGTGCACTGGTGGTTAATTTTTGCTGGACAAACACTACCATAAATAGCACGCATTATTCACTTATTTGATAAAACATTCTTGCTTTATAGCAGAGGTGACGAGCATGCGGGCCGCGAAACAATTTTCTGAAGCCCGCGAACATTTCGGCGAGACCAGTAAGTGCTCTTAAACTTTCTTTTCCTCGTCTGGTCTTTGTGATGCGATATCAAAAGCTGGTCCCCTGATTGAAACACGTTATGCGTAAAATACAGGAATTATACAAACACAGAGTACAAGCCTTTCATTTGTTTTGGGATTCAGCAGTTCCTCCGCAGTTATGTAATTATAATAATAAAGTTCGTGGTTTCTTGCAGCTTCAGCATAGCGTAATATTTGAGTAACCATTTGAATGAGAGCTTAACTCGCCTTACAATTGCAGGGATTGTGTGAGTTTTCAAAAATGAGTTCGTGAGCGTGTAGTACCACATACGCAAATTTCACAACTTTTTAAGGTCTTTGTGATTCTGTTTTTCAATCAATATTTCGGTGTTTTTCGGCAAAGAAACGAAACATTGTGGATGGAAAAAGAGTATTTCAAAAAGATTGGACCGATATGTTTATGACTAAAAAGTTATGCGGCCCGCTTGCTCGTTGGTGAGTGACAAAGCGGCCAGCAACAGCAAATAGGTTCGTCACCCCTGCTTTACAGGTTTCAATATCTAGGCCCATACATTAGTTGGCTATTAGGCTACTTGAAATTTGCGTGTTGGACTACACTATGGAAAATTCTGTGGCTACTTTGAAGAAAATAAACTTTATCAGGCTGACATGACACGAGATTATCTAAGCTAATATAACTTTTGCTACTTCACGGAATTGCATAATTGTTTTATTATCGTGACGTGACTTGTAAATTGTGGAAGTACCGGTGTAGGATTCTTGCTAATGAATTACTTTTCGCTGTAAAATACGGTAGGCGTTAAACAAGTTCTTATATTATAATTTTACACCAAGAAGGAATAAAATTATAATATTCTTTACTGCCTATTACACTTCATTTCTCTAAACAATCCCCATCCAAACCTTCAAGGTAACACATTTGTTGGCTCACTTTTTTTCCACGTATTGTTTGAAAAAGTCTGGTGGAACTTCTCCTGAACGTTTTTTCGGCTCGAAATTGATTGATTAAATGTAACTTTATCAAACAGTTTTGTGTAATTAGCGATAGCTTCTACACATCCGACCACCAGCGACCAAGATACATTTAAGCACCTTAATCACCGCGTTTTTAATCAATTTGATTGAAAAGACTGCAGCTTCCCCTTCGGAAGCAGTCACGAGTCACCACTGCTTACCAACATAAGAAAGTTGTCACAAGCATATGCGTAAAATTCACTGTCAATTGACCGTAGCTGACTACCACAGGTTAACTGATTAGCATCAATTGCCTTACCTCAGTGAGCTTTCCAATGCAGGCAGAGGTTGATGGATACGAGTGACGGGAAATATAACGTTTTGCATCGCTGGTGAAGAGCAATCCTCAACAGCTCTGTGCTCAACTTTCATTGGAAGACGATTGAACGTAAAACGAACATGGAATTTCATTCCCCGGATGTAAGAATCGGCAAACCTGACATGAAAGTTTGCAATTTTCGTGTTTTTAAGTCATAACAATGTTATACTATTTTTTCAAATCTTCAGTAGTACCAGATTAATAAAATCCTAGAGTCCAAACTAAAATAAATAAATAAACATCTGACGTTATTTTCAAATTATATTGAACGGAAAATCCAATAGTACTTGAGGGAGACTGCGAAGTGAGCTTGCGCTCTTCAAGTCAGCAGCCGCCCGGTTTATATGTGAAATGCGATCGGCTCCAGCCGCGAATCGAACCCGTCACGTAGGATCTGTCACCTGCGCGCGGTACCGCTAAGCCATGTCGCTGACATAACTAATGAGCGTGAGACCGATACTACCAACTTTAAGCAAGTAAACTGTTTTAAAGCATGATGCTTTTTCAAGCTGAAGTGACTTTTAATCAAAACGAGAATACAAAAGGAAGACAAACGGATTTCCCAGTCTACGTTTCAAGTATAAGTGGTTTCTAAGACCCAGGAGCTTTTTGCATGATGAATTGAATTTTTGGCTCATAATCACTTGTTTCGATTATGACAACAAAAAATGGTTCTGATGCTAAAAGCCCGTAGAAGGTTCCGTAGGGAAAGCGCTGCGGTTAATTCATTCACAGAAGATCAAACATTTGATCATATCATTTTGATCAAACTACTGATAAATCAAATGATTTGAAACTCATATTTGCATCAACTACTGACTTCAGGTTCGAAACCCCGAAAGGACATTTCATCATCACGCCACGAAACACCCAAGACCTTTTTTGCCCATGGGGCTGAGCTTTAACGGCCCCAGACCCATCTGCAAACAGAACTTACAAACGGTAGCAAGGGCAAAAGTGATTCAACACAAAGAACGCTAAGTTCAGTAGATTAAAAAACAAAAGTTTTAAGAACAGAATTAATGTAATTTCTTCATACTTTAATTACAAAAATAAGAGCCAATATTACTGGAAACATCTAATTTTTCGAGACGTCTTGATTCATACTTAAACCATAGTCAATGTTTTTCAACTTAAACTAATGTCAATCTTAATCTATTTGAATAAGATTGACATTGGGTTAAGCATAAATCAAAACGCCTTGAAACATTCAAATGCTTCCACTACCGTTGGCTCTTATCTTTGTAATTAAAATTTTAAGTTCTACGTTGTCTTACGAACCTTCTGTGGAAGCCGATTTCAACGTCTGCTTCGTTGACATGATGCACAAAACCTTCATATTCTCGACTTGCGTAATAACCCTTCCCGTTCGTTTCACGCAAGTATATTCGATCACCACGCAAAACAGACGGACGTCTCTCAGCCAAACCAGGAACCTAAATTTAGTAAAACTGATTTAAGATAATTCGCAAAATTGAACCAGCAGCTCCGCAGCTAGTTAGTATAGCTGTCAAAGACATTGTTATCGGTGCAGGAGACTAGGGTTCGATTCCAGGGTCAATCAAATTCGACACAGTGTCGTCAGCGGCCCGCCGCCGCGGCTACGTTTCTTCTAAGCTTTCTTGCCCAGGTGCTAAGCTGCGGCGATATGTCCTGCCACCCGTTACACGCTTTATAAAAAAAATACCGCGAATGTAAGAAAATTTCAATTTTAATACAGTACCAGCAGTTTTAATCATATTTGTAAGAGCGTAAACACAGATGAAAGTTTTACCGTAAACAGGCCAAAAAACAGGGATTTTTTACAGCTTTCAGAAAACTGAGTTTCCGAATATCGTTGCATCAAAATCCGTCCAAAACTGAGTGATAATTTTGCACGTTCGCATAAAAATTGTCAAAATTAATTTTGTGCAAATTCACTTTCAAAATTACAGATTTTAACGTCATTTTAACTGCCAAAATCTCGGAAATTAGCATAAGGAGGAAAAATCAAGCCATTGAAAGTTTTATACTGCCTTGCTTACACCGCTGATGATGACAGCTGAATCTATGTTGTTGAAATGTTTATTTCTAAGAATCACGGTAACATTATTTTTCCTCCTTAAACTATTTTCGTGCCATTACCGTATTCTGAAGTTTATAGGAAATTAAATTGTGCAGTGGTAGTTTTCTTACCGCAAGCTTAAACAGACGACCTTCTTGGATTACAGTAGCAGACCTTAGATTGTAATGCTGAATATCAATCTGTGCTTGTTCTTCTTCGATATGCAAAAGAAGAGAAAATTTCTCGGTATAATTTTCGAAGCTCAGTTCATCCGACAGCAAGTCTCTAAACAGTTGAAAAAGATTAACAAATGATAACAGCTACTCGTAGCCAGTGGCGCGGCTCACCCCTTAGGTTTTACGCCTGAGCAACACAGCTTTAAAAACACATCGCAGCGGTGGTGAGCTGTTAACGACACTGTGTACGATTTGACCGGCTCGGGAATCGAACCGAAAATCACCGCAGCGTTAGCGGTATCTCTAACACTACGCCAAACAAACGGTTTTTGTAAATCAAATCATTATACTCGCCATATTACGATGAAGTGTGTTCGAGTTCAGGGGTCCATCTCCGCGGCTTAGCGCCTGGGCAACACAGCTCCGAAGAAAACGTCGCAGCGGTGGGTGGCGAGCCGTTGACGACCGTGTCCGATGTGACCGGACTGGGAATCGAACCCCAGACCTCCCACTTCAACAGCAATGTTACCAACCACTTCGGTAACAGGCTAGTTCGATCGAATTTTTTTATTTATCACTTTCGCGAGTTCAAAAAAATCAACTAGCAGCGACATATTTCAATGGAAAAACGATGGAAATGTAATATTCACCACTGCCGAACTCAATACCAAAAGTGGATGTCGCGATATCGTGATTTCCGAAAAAAAATCACTTCTATCGTGGCAAACTCGCCTACTGAGCGAAACGACCCAGTCACACCGACCAAAAAAAGTAAACTAGTGAGCTGTGCTAAGCCGATCTACACTACGCACATTCGAAGCGTTAAATTAGCTCTATTTCTTTTCAATATTTCTGGTACCGAGAGGTTGGTGGAGCGTTTAAGGACATTGCTATTGGTGCCGGATGGAAAATTGGCCACAGTGTTGCCAACAGCTCATCATCAATGTGTTTCTTCGGAGCTGTGTAGCCCAGGCGCTAAGCCGCGGAATGGATCCCCCCACTCGTTGCACACTGCAGCGTAATACCGCGAGTGTAATGAAGATCGGATTTTTTATTTATGGTCGTGAGTACGTTGGTTGCTCCAGTGAAGATGATAAAGATTGAAGATTAAAGCGCCAGAAAGTCTGGGCTTACAAGCTCAAACGCTTTCAATAAGCGCAGTGTTAACTAGGCTTCGGAACAATTAGCACATCTCAGTAGAAACGTACCACTTTTCATTGAAATACATCAGAAGTATAAAACTTTAAAACCCAAAGGTCTGTTTCGCCCGAAACCGGAATCTTTAGGGGTGTTTTATTGAAGCAGAAGCTTATATAGGCTAATCAAAAGATAATCAGCATATCCAAGAAACTAGATGCATAACACCCGCATAGTATTCATTGGTCATGCACCAGTTGCAATTGAGGTGATTCAACCCTCGCATATTTATCATGTAATGCAGCTGCTTGATCCGGATGTGCGTATGCTAAAGCCAAATTACGCAAGGTATTACCAAATGCAATTGTATAATACTTTTTCATTCAACGTAGAAGGTATACCATTATCTTTTATTTAACCTCGGTAAATACAGCATTAATATTGCTTTTCAGCGAATTTTGTACTGTACGTCTATCACAAAATCAAATCTTCATTCTACTTGCGACACTACGCCGAAGCATGTAACGAGTGGCGGGACCCGTCTCCACGGCTTAAAACCTAGGCAACACAGCTCTGAAGAAATGTTGCAGCAGTAGTGACTCATGAGCCATTGGCGACACTTTGTCTGATTCGGCAAGTCCGGAAATAAAGCGATGTCTTTAAGCAATACGCAGCTGGTTGGTTTTCGTCTATCACATAATAAACTCAAAATTTTATGCGTAATTGAGATATAGTGCCATTGCGGCCGAGTACTGGTACTTACAGCAAGTCTTCATCCTTTGGACTTCTTGCGGGGATTTCCCCTTTATTATGACGATCGTCTGAACTTCGGAATAAGCCACGTTTAAATGCAGTATGGATGTAAGATGGTATTGTGTATGACAGCAGTTGCCGTCGCATGACAAGACGATTCCGATTTTCATCACTAAACACACAAAAGTGTTTACTTATGATGATACAACAAACTTAGTAGCAAAACAAAATTATTGTCACGCATAAGGGGAATTTCCAAAAATCAAATCTTTATTATACTGGCTCTGGCAGTATTACGCCGAAGCGTGTAACGAGTGGCGGGGTCCATCTCCGCGGCCTAGCGCCTGGGCAACACAGCTCCGAAGAAACGTCGCAGTGATGGCGACGCTGTGTCTGATTTGACCGGTTTTGGAATCGAACCAAAGACTTCCCACGCCAGTAGCGTTGTGTCTAACCGCAATCTAAGACTTAAGAAAATAATAATAATAATAGGCCTAATACATTTCCATAACGCTCTTTTCCTACGGAAAGTCAGATCAAAAGCGCTTGACAAAAACAACAAAAAACGCAAGGTAACTGTAAAAACAGTAGAATTAAATACAGTAGATACAAATACGAAGCTGCAACCATAAATTTGAAAAAAATGGTCCCCAGTATTAATTTAAATTGGCAAGAAACGTTTACAGTTCGGCTAACACTAAATGTAGATAGACAAATAAAATACTACCCAAGATCACAATGAAAAAAAAAAGTGCAGTGTCGGCTTAAGCTTCGGCAAGATTTGCATTAAACTATTAACAGTATGAAATTCTACACTTTATAAAATTACTAACGGTCGGTTTGCCGTGAGAGCAAACAGCGGTTTGGTTGCGTATATTATTGTCGGCAACGTGGCAAAAAAATATTCCCAAAATCACAGAAAAAAACGGTTAGGTGCTGAATGCTTCGGCGTAAAAATGCGTTTTCAGCAGGGTTTTAAACTGAGATAAAGTTTCGAAAAAGTACGAGGCACAAAAAAACGAATCGCATCACTAGACCGCAAATAACGGGAGGAATATGGGGCGCCGTGTGTAAAGCTACGCAATATAAAATTTTGCATTATTTTTTTGGTTAATTTTGGTTAAATTACGCGCAATATCATATATTGTTGCAATTTATGCATACTGCTGCAATATGTGTTAAATTGTTGCAATTTATGTATATTGCTGCAATTTGTGTAAATTGTTGCAATTTATGTAAATTGCAAAAAAACCTTTAAATCGGCTTTTAATTGCCATGGTGATATGCTAACTAAAACAGTCAGTGTTGCCCTTTCCCTTTTTCCATGAACTCATGTAGTGTACTGGCCTGAGGCGCTGTTGCACTGACTGTGCAGTGTGCCCTTATTGGTTTGGCTGAAACATTTAAGCTACTGGTTAAATGAAACATTTAAGCTACTACTGTTAAGCTACTGGTACCGGTATCCCTTGGAATACCAGCAGCTAGACTAGACTACCGGTATGGGGGTAACAACTAGTATCAGCTCCCAGGTCCAGTTGGGTTAGATTAGAATTAGGTTCAGTTAGGGTTAAATTTAGTGAGGGTTAGTCTAGTCTAGCTGCTGGTATTCCAAGGGATACCGGTACCAGTAGCTTAACAGTAGTATCTTAAATGATTCATTTAACCAGTACCTTAAATGTTTCAGCCAAACCAATAAGCGCACACTGCACAGTCAGTACAACAGCGCCTCAGGCCAGCACACTACATGAGTTCATGGAAAAAGGGAAAGGGCAACACTGACTGTTTTAGTTAGCATATCACCATGGCAATTAAAAGCCGATTTAAAGGTTTTTTTGCAATATACATAAATTGCAACAATATATGATATTGCACGTAATTTAACCAAAATTAACCAAAAAAATGATGCAAAATTTTATATTGCGTAGCTTTACACACGGCGCCCCATAGAGGAAACATGCTGTGAAACTAGATTAGCGAGTTAGGAACGAGAACTGCCATTTACCACTTTATACAAAAGGATTCCGAAACCATTCATTAAAATGGGAGTAATATGGGCAGATTCACGAATGCAGAAAATCAGTCTAGCAACAGTATTATGAACTCTTTGCAATTTGCACAATAGACAATCAGGCAAACCGATGTTATAAGGCATTACAATAGTCGACGTGTGAGATAATAAGATTATTTACTAGTTAACATTTTACAACTTTTTTCATTAATATATTGGCTCGTTTTGCTGACATTACAAATTTGGAAATAGGATTTTTTGACGGACATATTACAATCAAGAAAAACGCCGGGAGCGATATACTGCTTAACTTTTGTTGCTCTTAACGCAATGCGTTAACTTAGTTTGTTTATTAAGTTAACGCATTGCGTCAAGTGCACAAAAGTTAAGCAGTATACCGCCACTGAATTCTTAACGCATTTTTAAGCACTAATATCACAAAATCATTGCCAAGCACATCATCATCATCCAGTTTGAATCCGGTCTCTTCTTCGTTCCCGAAGGTGGCCGGATACACCTCATCCCCTCCGCAATCGCTCTCACACCTTCCCTCCATCTCGTTCGATCTCCAGCTTCCTCGATATTCAACCCGACTTCCTTCACACTCTCTTCCACCTGCTTTTTCTATGTCATTTTTGGCCGTCCTCGCTTTCGCTTCCCATTCACTTCCAGCATCATTGCCTTCTTCAGTATATTATCATCATCCCTTCTAATCACATGTTCATACCATCTTACTCCATTCGCCTTAGCTATTCTATCAAACGTTTCCTTCAAACTCAACATCTCCATCAGCTTCTCCATTTTCTTTCTATCCACTAATTTCACTCCACACATTGACCTCATCATGGCTCTTTCAGTTCTTTTCAAAATTGCCATTTCATTCTCCCTCAAACACCATGTCTCACTTCCATAGTGCATTGCTGATCTTACGCAACTGCGATAAACCATCTCTTTCATTCTCAGAATACCTTCTCCCACGCAATAACTCTCCGCATTCTCTAAATTTCATCCATTCAATCCTAACTCTTGATGTCACTGCAGTTTCACATCCACCACTAGCATTCAGCCTGTCTTCTAAATAACAAAATCCCTTCAACGTCTCCACTTCATCGCATAATACCTCCACTGGATCTTCCGTGCCTTCTGCAACATCTGTGGATCTTCTACAAACAAAATGTCTTGCAGAACTACAGGTCACCTTTTTCATTTTTGTGCATCTCCCATGTATCCACTTCATGCACTGTGGGCAAATTTCCATTTTCAGCAAATTTGGATACTTGGCAATTAAATATAATCCACCTAGTTTTACTCTTCTTAAAGTTTCAATTTGTTAAGACTTAACCGATTTTCAACTGTATTTTTTGCATTTAGTTGCACATTTATCCTCCTAACACGAGAAAGTGATCAATGCGCCATAACGAGCTCGCTTAGGAGTTGCCGGCCACCTGTCTATCACACCAAGACAGAGGAATCCCGCTAAGTGCCTTTCCCAATGGCACAACAAGTAAACTTGCCGGCTTGTTTTCCACACCGTCCCTTTAATGCTGAGCGTCAAGCAGAGAAGCTGTGAATACCAATTTTAAAGTCATTAGTTTGACCTGACTCGTAATCTAACCCGAATTTACAGCTCCAGAGGCGGACGCTCTAACCACTCGGCCATCAGAGCTGTTTAAACTGCTCTCAAACAATTCGTGAACACATTAGACCTGGCACTATCAGCGTTAAACGTAAAATATATTTGCACATCATCAGCATAGAAGTGGTAATTAAATCCAAACTAATTAATTACCAGTATATGACCAAGCACTGAGCCACGAGGCACGCCAGGAGATAATTCATACGAGGAAGACACAATATTGTTCACAACCACACGATGACTACGATTACACAAATATGATAGGAAGCAAGTAAGTTTAGAATTTTTTACGCCAAAACAATATGAAAGCCTGTCCAGTAAAATATTATGATCCGAAGTGTCAAAAGCAGGAAGCATATCAGTCATTATCAGCGCAGTAGAATTTCTAGTGTCAAGAGCATGAAGAATGTGATCAGTGATTTTGATTAATGCAGTTTCCGTAGAAGAAACACTTCTACAAGCAGATAGAAATTGATCTTGTAAATGATTAACCATTAAGTGCTCATTTAGTTGAACAAACATGATAGATTTTAAAGTTTAGATAAACATGATAGATAGAATATCGGTCTGTAATTACCAAGAGCATTGGGATCAAGATTAGAACTTTTCAGAAAAAAATAATAATTGCTTTGTTAAATTCTAGCGGGAGTTGTAAAGACGTGATTGAGTTGTTGATGATCTCAGTGATAGCAGAAATAATACTGGGACATTTTTTTCAAGAGAGCATTTGAAATAGGGTCTAATTTACAGTTTGTGGAATTTAAGGAATAAATAATGCTTTGTACTTCATCATTAGTAACAATAGATAAATACTTAAAGTGGATCCAGTCAAACATTCTGTTTCCTTATTAAAATTACTTGCTGCTGAAGGAGTGCTAGCCACAGATTGGTGAACTTCAAAAATTTTGTCTTGGAAACACAAGAATGTAACAATTACACCTCGTGATTTTGTTTAGAATACAAAATTCGTAACCATAAAACTGCTATCTCACAGTTCGAATACCGACGTGAGCTTTTCAGCTAAGGTTCGAATATCGAATACGTTATAGGCTAAGCTTGGTCAGCTCACGCTATACTAGTTCAAAACGTGATAGAGCAACTGGGCATGACGTCTATTGCCAAGAAAATTAACGTTATTTGTCAACATATTAGTAAATTTATGTAGATCTATATCAAGTAAAACTGAAAAACCAGCCTCAGATAAAATTTGGTAAAAAGTATATTAAAAACTAGTAAAAGATAAAATCGATTTCGACCTCAAAGGTCATCGTCAGTCATCTAAAAAAAAAAATATATATATATCTCAATAACTAAGTACACTAGAACAATATGTTATACTCAAAACTGAATACACAGAACAATATGTTATACTCAAAACTGAATACACTGGTTTTTCAGTTTTACTTGATATAGATTTATTCATGATACGAATGCTGAGAAACCGCTTCTATTTTATCATCACTTTTTTACTGTGGAGTTCTAAGTTGAGGGTGATTTAGGAAACCAACCAAAGTATTGTAAATTTATGTAGCTAAGAATTGTTTTCATAAGAAAACTTAAATGCGTTTTAACTTATTGTATTGCGGACTGAAAGCTCTACCAGGTTTTTTAAGACGTTTTCGACGCCAATTTGGGTCTTCAGAAACAAAAATCTTGCAAGAAAACAGCTTTCTATTTTGTGTCTCTACCAGTCCATTTTGGAAACTACAGCTTTACCTTGAGCTTCAAACACTTTTCTTTAAAAAAAAACACAAAAAAAACAGAGAATACTTACAACTCGGGTTTGACCCCTTCCAAAACTTCAACAGTAGGTGGTAATACTGGCGAAATTTCTTTTTTGTAAGGCACAGCAGGCTCTAGCATGTCAACGATGTCATCAGATTTGAAAAAACGAATATATCTCAACACGTAGCAGGATTGATCAGTTTCAGGCAGGGTAAAATAGAAGAAGAGGTCATTAATATACGATCCAACTTGGTTCACAGCACTACATGAAAGAGTAATGCGATACACAGCTCCTGCAACGACAAAATAAAACAAGAACTAAGGTCATTTTCAAATTATCGATTTTAAGATTCAATAACTAGGGGGACTGCAAAGTGAGGTTGCGCTCATCAAGAGTCAGCAACCACTCAAAACATGCATCAAATGCGAGCGGTTCCAGTCGTGAATCAAACCCATCGCAATAAATGTGTAATCCATACGCGGTAATAGCTAGGCCATATCGCTAAGGTACAAGAGTTGCCTTAGTATCATCACACCTACTTTTTTGCAATTTCGACACCACTGACAGAGAGTTTTCTTGAGTGGCTCCTGTAGAGAAAGTAAATATAGGACATACTAAAGCGCAAACGCTTCAAAAGACAAGGAACTGCTGACAAACCGTATTTATTCGAGTAGAACCAAAAAGACGCCAAACTTTCTGACCCAAAAATTCTGGCGTCGCATTATAACTCAACAAGAGTAAGAAATAAGTCAATTATACTTTAGGCCAGGGGTGGACAAAGTGCGGCCCGCGAGACCATTTTATGCGGCCCGCGGGCACTTACGAAAATATACACTCCTTATGCGAACAAGCCAAAGACGATTTTTTTTCTACAGCTCCACGCTCAATGTCAGTGAAAAAAAAGGACGTCTGCGGACGTAGAAGCGTATTTAGGGGGAGGAGACATTGTACCATGGCCATCACCCCCCTTTTGACTCTGCCTTTTAGTAAAAAAGGACAAAATTAATGGTGCCAAGTGACTGAAATATGCCAGACTCTTGATGGTTTCTGAAGCTTATGGCCAGGGACGGATTCAGCGGGGTAGGATGAAGAGTATGCATCCTCCCACCAGCCATTTTCAGAAATGTTTTTGATGTGTACAATTTTTTCATTATTTCGAACCTCTTCGATAGCGATAAGCCTTAACCACGCATAATCGAAAATGTGCAAACAAAATGCATCATGTTTGGCGAAGCGCTCAGAATCAGGGTCAAAAAATTTCAACTGAAAATTATTCAAAAAGCACTAAAATAGCGATTACAGCATGTAAATTTTCAAAAATTTTCCCGGGAAGCATGTTCCCGGACCCCTTGGACCCTCTCTTGTTTATCAATCAACTTCAAATTAGTTCTGCCAAAAAAAATTTGCCTACCCTCCCTTTTAAAATTTTTCGCTGCGCCACTGTGCGGACGTGATGACTTTTTTTGCTGTTCACTTGAATTTGAGTGAAAAATTGGACATCTGCGGACGTGCGGCCCTCGGCTTCAATTTTTTTTCAAATGCGGCCCTTCGTGTGAACACACTGTAACTATTGCCCACTCCTGCTTTAGGCCAACACGTACTCGTAATTCAGAACCGCAGGTCGTACAAGGCAGTGACTGAAGCAAACTTTCAGCGAACTAAAATGACAAAAGTTTGTTCTCGGTCGGTTAACTCAGTTCCTATCGGCGCGGGAGGTCTGGGGTTAGAATTTCAGATCGGTCCAATCGGACGCAGTGTCGCCTATGGCTCGCCACAGCTGCGACTTTTCTTCCGAACTGTGCAACCCAGGCGCTAATAGCACAGGTGGACCCCGCCACTCGTTACACGCCACAGCGTCACATTGTGAGTATAATATGGATTTGATTTTCGAAACTTCATTCTCCAGCAATTTAACGTTAGCACCATGGAGCTAATAAGTTATTATGAAACAATTCTAGGCTTAGTGATTGTATCGTTTTGTCACAATAAATTATCTGTCAATTGTTCTCAAACCAAGTTTATAATCATTAATAAAATACAGTCAAACCTCGGTTTTCGAACGCTTCGGTTCTCGACCAAATCGGTTTTCGAACTATAAATTCGAATTCAGACTTCGAACATAAATTCGGATCACGACCAAACCAACAGAGATGTGCCTCAAGGAAAATTTCTCGGACTCGCCGAGTAACGAGTATTCACGACGTGACTCGGCCGAGTCCGAGTATCTACGACGTCAAAATTTGAACTCAAAATTAGGTGAAGAGCAAAAAAAAAGGTCATCACGTGCGTAGAAGTCCCAATTTCGACTCAAATTCGGTTAAAAAGCAAAAAAATGGGTCAAAATGTCAATGGTTTAATACTCGGACTCGGCCGAGTAATAAGGCATTACTTGGCCGAGTACTCGGACTCGACTCGGCACATCCCTACAAACCAAGCGAATGCAAACAGACTAATTGCCTGCTCCCATCGCTTTAACACGAGGTAAAGACCTCACACGACGACTATCACGTCGCACAGATGATTCATCACAATAGTTTCGCAACTTTTATGGAAGAGGATTTTCCTTCAAAAAAGTGATGACTGTAAAAGTGCTTTTGCTGCTGCACAGTAGGCTACAGTACTGTATTTTTTTTACTGTTTTATTATTAATTTCTGCACTAGTACTGTACAGTATCTTAACCTTTAATGTTTTCGACGTTTTAAAAATGAAAGATACGAAACGTTTACTTTACAGTATGTTTTTCTTATCATCTTAGCTTGGAAATCCGTTAATAAAATAAAGCACAATCTATTTCTACCCATTTTTATTTATGGTATACATAATAAAGTACAGTTTATGGTGTAAAATACTCTTTACAAAAGCTGAATTCTAGACTTGGAACGGATCAAAATTAATTACATTCTAATGAAAAAAATTGTTTCGGTTTTCGAACAAATCGCTTTTCGAACAGCCTTCTGGAACGGATTACGTTTGAGAACCGAGGTTTGACTGTACCTCATACATCAATTGAGGAACCATTTAAGATTGCACTGAATGGAGCATTATTAGAAAGAACAGAATCGGCAAAATAGTTAGGGGTTTTCACTGACGAAAAAATGAATTGGTCCGTTCATACCAACCACTTATCATTGCAACTAGCAAAACTCACAGGCATATTTTATCGTTTGCGCAACTATGTGACTAAATGAACGCTTTGTATGCTTTGTTAGAGTATCGCATACAGCAGAATTCAATACTGTTCTATTGCTTAGGGCTGCGCTGCAAAAAAATATTTGGCAAAACTAAAAATAAGATTAAACAACATAAAATAGCCATTACGTTTAGTAATTCGTTTACTTCTTTAACAGCACTGCATAAAAACCTCAATTTTCTAAAGTTAGACAAGATCTACAAACTTGAACTAGCTAAATTTATGTAGATATCAAATTCATTACAACTAAGTGCCTAAAATACTTGTTAATATATTTACCAACACAAATCAATTCATCATTATGGTACAAGACGGTACCAAAAATTCTAATTTTTTCCTACCACGGGATAATTAAACAATTGCTCAAAACCAACTGGCTTTTAGAGGATCTGTTTTATGACAATCAATTAACTCAGAACTGAAGGAACTTCACTGGCATCCATTTAAAAAAATGATAAACAGCTTTTGATTAATGTATATTAAAAGCAGCATCGGTTTTGAACGGATTAAATCTTATTGATTTAAATTACCAAACATTGTTTATATTTTGAACCGCAACTCAATACAATATTTCTATGTGTTCACTAATTCATCTACGTTCATATGCTTGTTATTTTCTCAAAATGTTAGAAAATCTATTGTCATTCCTGGAACTTTGTAAGAGTGCATTAAGTTTTAATTAATTTTTTTGCTAATATCTATTATTTTCGTGATTTTTCCGTGTTTGTCCTTGTGTATTTTGAGGGTATTGAAATTGTACCGCTACAAATTTATGTTGTATCTTTTTTTTTTCACGGTGTGCTGTAAAGTTCAAGGAGCATCTCGACTTTAGTAACCGTATGATTCTTCAGTGATTCCGGCCTTTAAATCGCAATGTAAAGTGAGATAACGTTATATCCCCGATTGTTGTAACGATTTGAAGGAAATCACTAAAATAACTCTTCACTCTAATTTGCAGACGGGATACTGGGATCCATACTAAGCCTAATCATTACGGTATCCATAGCTACCCAGCTTAAAGCACAGTATTAAGGTTAAAGAGAAAAACAAATTTGCCAGAGACATGGCCTAGTAGTACCAAGCGCAAGCGACAGATTCTACCTGATGGGTTCCATTCGCGGCTGGAGCTGATCGCATTTGACACATATAACGGGTCGCTGCTAATTTGAAAAGCGAAAGCTCACATCGCAGTCTCCCTCAATACTGTTGAATTGTCAGATTAACCTCAGTTATTCACTTGTTGAAAGTTCAAACTGTAGCAGATAAAAGCGCCTAAATACACCCCAATTTTTAACTTCTTTTCGTTTATGCACAATCCATGTTCAACACTCACTTGGGGACAGTTTAATTATAGGGGAAGGTTCCGGTGACGTGCAGTCGAATTCATCTGACAACGACATGTACAAGCTATCGCGCAAGAAGAAGCATTTATGCAAAAGAATTTCTTGGTCACTGACGTTCCTGATTTTCACAGTAAACTCTTTTTGTTTCTACAAAAATATGACATTGAGTAATCAATCTCTTGGCCACCACTGTTTCAACTTTGCTTTGCCTCTCATCAGAGTAGTATGGAGTGACTAATTGAGCACCTTCAATAAATTTCTGTTTGTGGTACGTAAAACAACGTAATAAATCCCCACCTCTGCCAAGTAGGGAGCTCTTCGCAATGCAAGATGTAATGCGCAAAATTCAACAGTTTCCATGGGTGAGTTGTAAGAGCTTCTGCTTCCGGAGCTGCAGACTATAGTTTGATTCCAAATAGGGTCAAACCAATGACTGTAAACATGGTATTCACAGCTTACCTGCTAGAACAAGCTGGCAAGCTTACTTGTGCCATTGAGAAAGGTGTTAAACGGGATTCCACCATCTTAGAGTGGTAGACAAATGGCCGGCAACTCCTGAGCAAGGTTGTCATAGCGCTTTCATTGCTTTCTCGTGACAGGAGGATAAATATATATATATGCAACTAAATACAAAAAATAATACGCAAGAACAGAGGGGCTCTAGATAGTGCTTAACCAAGCACAAAACAAGGGAGCTTCACTTTAAATCTTACATGAGTACAACAATATTAGACTAAAAAAATCGAACTAGCGTAAATTGTATATAATAAAACAACATCCATACTTGTGTATGAGGTGTTCAGTTGTTACAACACAATCATTCATGAAATAAACTTACATCTAAGTCACAGGTGAAATAACCTGGGTTATCTTCAATTTCAGTGGGTCTGACAGAGAGTTTTACATATTCACAATTCAGCAGCGCATCTCTAAAACAAATCAAAGTAAACTAAGCAAAAGCAGCACTTCTTTTTAGAGCAAAATATTGAAAAAAAAACTAATCATAAATTAGACATCAACTTGATTCAGTAAGATAGATAGACATTTATTTTGCCAATTAGAAGAACAACACATGCGTACCCACAAAATAGCACAACATCAATCAATAAGGGCTGGTAAAAACAAATCTGTGGCTTCTTCTGCTCAGAAAAATTTTGGTAAAATGTAGCATATATATTCATTTAAGCATCATCTCTTTTTTAAAGAAACATAGGCATTGTGACTTTTTCTTTTGTACAAATGCAAGCCTACTTACACTTCAGAACAGAAACAAAATTAAGTTTCTAGAATTTCACTGATATTGACTATAATATGTACCGATAACAGAGAAGGCTAAAGGGGGCACTTACATAGGTGTATTCTAAGCATTTGCCACTGCTTCAGGCATGTCAGCTAACTTAATTAGCAGAAAACCACTTTCAAAAAATATTGGGATTGATAACAAAGGCCAAGAACATAACACTGCTTACAAAAAGCAAAGAATAAGTAAATACCGATACAAGTTGACATTCAGTCACAACAATTACTGGTATTTTGCCAGTAGATGCATATATCGCATTTTGCAGACCATAATCGATCAGGTTTGTAAGGTGCACTGTCAATAAATTGCTTTAATTGTTTTTCTCATGTACAAGATGCACCGCACTGTAAGACGTAACGGTTTTTGAGAAGTATCAAGTTATCATCTAAAACCCAATAAACAAAAAAATTCGATATTTTAGTGGCAATAAAGCATAAAGCACTACCAGATTTATACATCTGGCAAGTCCGTAAAATACGATACATAATTACAGTGAAACTTACTGCCTCATAGATGCTCGTAAAATGTTAAAAACTCTTTGTCTTTGCAACCGCATTTCTTCAGTGGTTTGTGAAAACTCATATTGCTTGTCAAACCTATAAAAAATTACACCATAAAAAAGAACTTTTATGCATTCTTTAAGGTCAAAAACAAAAAATAACTAGATAGTAGTTTGATTTGCGCTTAACCACCGGTGCTATAAGGTTATCATATTCAAAATTATCAGCACTGATAATGTTGTTTTAGTGTTTCTAAATGACAGCAACAGCCTTATGACAGGTAATATGATTTACAAATTTATAAACTTTCTGAGAAAAAAAATTGCATAAGACAAGCATAGATTGACAGACAAAGTCACTTGACACATAACATTGAGAATTACACACTATGAAAGATTGTGGGTAATGCTTGGTAGACTACTATTCATCTGTTCAGATCGTCATGCTGTAATATCATAATTGCAACTACCCATATACTCTATTTAAATCTGTTTTTACCATGCTTACAGCAAGTAGCTATCTTAGTTGGCACTGGCTATTTGTACTGGCCGATAAAAATAAGTACTTAGCTTATTTTATTATTCCTTCACACTATCCACATTTGTACAAGAGTGTAACAAAGTACCGGTAATAAAATAAACCAAAACAGCAAATGTTACGGCCCATAAAAATAGCCACTTTGCACTTAATCTATTCTTTGTATTTGGCATTCTATAGCTACGTCACAAAAGGGCTACCTGTACCAGCACATGATTAAAAAATTTAAAACAAAAAAATACTGACACAGAACACAGGTTAGCACAACTCGCAAATCAATATGGTGCGCAAATAAATGATGGGCTGGCACTGTACCCTCTAAGTTTTTACTAAGTGCAAATATGCCTAAATAGGCCTATATATTTTAATGAGAAATTTGCCAAAAGATTTAGGGTATTGAGAGAAACTTTGATAATTTTGCCTCAAAGTTGAGTTTCTAGAGTATGAAATGTTTGTTTTGCACTGTGCACCAAAATATTGAACACTTTGATTCGGCCGAAAACTACCATACCATTGCATTCGGCAAGCTGAAAAAACAAAATTGGAAATCTTTGTTCAAATTTTCTCATTTTTTTCAAATTTTGCACCTTAGAGGAAACAGTGTGATCTAGTCACTGGAGTTCTCATTATATTCAGAAAATAGCTTACGTCTTTTCTTTTTGTGTTTTCTTGAATGAGACATATCCATTCTTAACGTAAAGCTTTATGGGCTTAAAGCGTGCCAGCACGAACAAGATACGAGCATATGCAACAGAATTTCGATTCAAGACATTGGTTGCTTCTTTTCTGAATTTGTTTTCAAAAATCGATTTTAATTCTGGCTTTGCATAAATCTTGCCAGCAGTTAACTGACGTGCTTCCAAATACTGAAAAAACTGATCAGCAACTTGTCGTTGCTGTTGGTTGCTTAACTTTCCAGATCCTTTTCGCACCATCATAAATTGACAATATCAGAAACAAAATAACCCACCAATCCTATAGACTTCTAAAAAAGACAAACACAAGTAAGTTGTTGGACGAGGTGAACAATTGGTTGCCCCTGTATACTGTAATCAGCCGTCTATGACAGGTCCTACTTAACACCACAAAGGACTGAAACATCGCAAAGGATGACAAAGGACTTCAAATTGATGTACTAAACACTGCAAGATGCAAAGAACGACAAACAGACAAAGGACTTGATAACCATAACCTAACCCTAATGTAAAATCCTATGTCGTTCTTTGTTATGGTATGATTCCAAGCCCTTTGTCATTCTTTGTTATGGTATGATTCCAAGTCCTTTGTCATTCTTTGTAATGTTTAGTAGATCAATTTGAAGCCCTTTGTCACTGTTTGCAGTGTTTAGTAAGTCCTTTGCGATGTTTAGTAGCAGAGTAGGACCAGTCCATGACTTTTTTCCTGCTTGTTCCACATTCTCCTGGTGTCAGGCGACATATCAACAGATCAAGCCAATACCGGTACGGTAAAGGTTATGGTTAGCCCTTGATCCAACCTCTAACCCTCAGGAAAGAGTGGAACAAGAAAAGTCACAAATGGTCCATTGTACACTGACGGTCGATTGCACACTTCACTTTAAGTTGTCAGTACTGCAGCAGGTCAAATGGTTGATAAACTGTAAACAGATAGCTATAGAGATGCTCAAAGTAAGCAGGTAAGGGCAGTTGATAAATTTTGCTTCAGACAAGTCTGCAAGGATACCGCACCATCTACTGTGCCGGTATATATCCCATAATTGAGGTAATATCCTAGTCTAGTAAAAAAGATAATTTGACAATTCCAGCACTGTGGCTTGGCAACTCTAGCCTAGACTAGACTATACCATACTGTACTGGTAACAGTACCGTATGGTATCACACCCATACCGATAATTTAAACAGTTAAAAACAAAATTTTAAGTCATTTTTTGATAACTAAGCTCAGAGCTTTCTTGTACTAGAACTGATTAATTTCAGACTTGACTGCAGTCATAAAATTCACCATTTTTGCTTCATTCATGAATCATGATACCATGCTATCTCTCTTTTACTTCGTGGTAGTGTGCCTCAAACTTTTATCAAGATGCAGACTTAATGGCTGCGCAACCCTTTGGTTGTAACCAGCGATGGGATTCAAAATTTTAAGAACAGGTTCTCCTTTGTATCGTACTTACTAACAACATGTTCCCTCATAAAGGTCTAATGTCTGTAAAAAAAAGCAAGAACAAGTTCGCTGATTATCCTGACATTCCAAGAGCGGGTTCGCGCGAACCCCCTGAATCCCATCACTGGTTGTAACCAAGGTCTTTTGTATATTATCTGTGTATCTTCTCAACATTGCATAGACTAGGCTACCGGTACCTCTTTGTGTTTCTGGATAAGCTATTTTCAGAGATTGTGAGAAAAATAAATTAACTTACTACCACCACTTTGATTCTGAACACCTAACTTGGTAGCCTAGCAATGAATATAGAATATATCGTCTAGTCTATAGAAGGTCAGTCTCTGGCATTAGACTATAGACAGATAGACAAGGCCTATAGTCTACAGGTCTATTCAATGTGCATCGGCATTTGTTGACTTTCTTTTTGTAACAAACGTCTGAATAGAAATTTCGACAGAAATCACCTTAACCACTTAAATAAGCTTTGAATAATAATAACAATGACCTTATCGTCAGATCAGGTGACACTGGTTACATATTTACATGGCTGGCGATTGCTTTCAAATTACGACTAAATGATGCAACCGGAATTTTTAAACGGGGATTTCCCCTTAATGATTTAACCGAAGACGAAACATTTCTGACACAGTTGTCCATGGACCAGAATAGAAATTTGTTCCGGCAGGAATACATAATTTTTTTAGGAACAGAAGCCGTAATGAAACTTTTTTGTGGCTAACCGGAACAGGAATTCCGGTTGACTGTTTAAAAAATGTAACAAAACTCTTACCGTGATTGCTTGCTTCAATTTTCATCTTTTTGCTGATTCTGCGTATGATAATTTTTCATATTGGTATTGACAAAGCTGGGCACTCGGTACTTTAACGACGATATCGGTACCGATACTTTGCTTAAAAAGTACCGTCGGTACCGTCAACGGTACATTTTTAAAAAAGTAACGACGATATCCCTACTCGGTACCGATTTTCGGTACTTTTCAAACGAAACTTTTTTCTTAAAAGTTAGTTTTTGTTTTGGTTTACGTCTTGCAAAGCAACCAAATTAAAACGTTATCGAACTTTTTGTCGCATCTGGTGCCAGTGTAAGATCTGAGTTGTAGTCAGGAGCGAATCTTGATACTGCAAGCGAGCACTTCGGTTGTATCAACAAAGCGACGGCGGCACGCTCACTAAAACAAGAATTCTCATGTAGGGCAACATGTATAATCTGTTGATCTCTTGCATTAGTTATGAGGCTAAATATAGGGAGTATCATCTCCAGAAACTCGCCCTGGAGAGCAGAAAAGTTCGTCACACCGTTGTTTATCTGGCTACATTGCTTCATTCGAACAATACTATAAGGACGTGAAAGAGCTTATATGGCCTATAAGACCTATAAGAAAAAATGTTGCAAAGGTTCTTGCTGTGCGAACTTTATCATTGCATTGAAGGAGAATGTTTTCATTTTTAATGCCACTTTCAGTGGAGGTTGGTGTATCAGTGCAGCATTCTCAAAACTTATAGATCAATCAAAATCTACATTTCTCTCATAATTTGCAGGTCTGCAGTTTTACTTTGATTCACTGACACAGAAATAAATTTTTCTTCAACCTTTTTTACACAATCGCCCCTTTTTGAAAATTGTGGGTCCAAAATGCCCCCACAAAGCATCGGTGGGCAAAAATAGAAAAGGTCTAGGCTACACGTCCGCACTCCGCAGATATACTATTTTTCCTCTGAAAATCGGTGAAGAGCAAAAAAAAGATCTGCATACGGCCCGCAGTTTGCCCAGTTCTGGCGTTGGGGAATTTTTGTATAATTATTTTTTAAATTTCGTTATTTGTAAATCGAGATGTGCCGGATAGCAAATTTGCCGGATACCGAATATCCCGATATTCGGCAGGGTTTGCAGCCCGGTAGTTGTCGACCACTGATTTACAACAACGTGGCATTGGATTGATAACAATCCAGTGCCAGGTCTACTAGGCGCAGGGTATAAGGCTATAATTGATATAAGATGACCCAGATGAAACTCGCCACAAAACTAAAACTAACCGCGATGAATCAAGCATAAAGTTCCTTGTTGCTAGTCAACGGTAAATTGTTTAATGTTAGAAAAAAGCGCATGCGCTAATCCAGTTACAGGCAAACTTTTCAGAGTTAAGCAAAAAAAATTCAGGTTTTTTAAATCAAATAATATCTGCATGGAAACAAATATTTAATGATGGTTGAAATCTTTACTACTTTGGTCGACACTGTTCTGCTTACTGCATACCAAATTGTTCAACCATTTTTGGATTTTGTGCTTACAAGCTAGTAGGTAACCTATAGCTGCATTTTCTACGCCAGTAGGCCTACTCAATCCGCAGTTGGCTTTCCCATAGGTGTAGCCGCATTCTTCGGTACTACGTCGTACATTACCATTCCTACCTACAACCCTTGGTGAGCCAGATTTAGTTTAAGGAGGTTCTGCCCACCAGGCCTTTTTTTTTGCCCACCAGGTCTTATACATTAACCATTATAACTAAAAATCAATTTACCAAAGAAACAAATCAACGAAAATGCAAGCAATCATAATAGAATCAAAATCACAAAACGAAGCAAAACAAAAAGTGAAAAGCACTCACGTGTCACATTCACACTCAAAGAACTACCCCACAACGTGTTAATTAGACTTACGAAAAATCAATGTCGAAAGCACAGACCCCGAAATGCAAGCTCAATGGGGTCACATAATAAATCCCTCTTTGCTAAAATCTCTTTCGACTAGGGCTGATGATGCAAGAATAGTTTGCACCCGATGAGCTAATCAGCTCAGTTTGGGCAGAAAATTAATTATTTTACTCACAATCTAAAGCTGCAACGTTGAAAGTTTTCGATTTTGTTATCAACTAATGATAGAGTCAAGTTTTGATGGTCGAGAGTCGAGACGTCAAGAAAAAAAAAAAAAAAATTCGAGATCAAGACCCTATAGACTTGAAAATATTTTTGAGCCCGAGCAGAGGCGTAGTGCAGCCAAAAAGTTTGGAGAGGCCCGAGTAACAACTTATAAACAGATATTGATTATTTACAACCTTTATAAAAACCATATTCAGCAGAGAGTAACATCACGAAAAAAGGAAATTAGGAAAAGATTCCAAAATATGTCGTGATACCCCAATTTTTGGATAATAAATCGAAATTTATTTTGATACCCCAAACCGCTCCTTAATTATGGACAGTATGCGCAATCAGTGTGGCCCCACGATTTAACAAAGGTGGAGGACATTGCAGGGGGGTTGGAGGAATTTTACGGTTTTCACATAAAAAACACTCGTTTCAGCACACTTTCATGTCGAAAAAGGACATATCGGTACCTGCAGTGATGTGCAGTCACTACTATAGTGTCGGACAATACAAAAATCTTTTAGTAGAACATGTCTTAAAACAGAAGCTGGGTTAAAATAAATAAAAGCAGGCTGCAATCATTATTAGTTTTAACGCATTTGGTGGGATGACGTGTATAGATGTGTTCTAGGCTTTTTTAATTCTAACCACAATAATCTTAAACTACGCATGCAAAATGTTTTTTAAATTCTAAACACAGATCAACAAACTAACTTTACTCCTGAGTCGAAACGATTGATTAAAGCAAAAATTAAATAACAAAACAATGAAATTTATAGTATAAGAAAGAGGGGTGGGGGTATGGGGTTAGTTTGAAAGACAGAAACAAAATAGCACTGGCTATTATTTTATTTTTTTTAATTTTCAATTTTTTTAATTATAAAAAGTAAAACATCTCATTCCCCGAGCCCTAATGACACGGCGCCACTGAGCCGGAGATCAAAACTCAGTGAATTTGTTCGAGACCCAAGTTTTACAAGCAAAGCTTGGCTGACCGAGTGGCCGTCGCATTGGGCTGGGGAGCTGGTTTCGCGGGTTCGATGTCCGGCTTCCGTAGTACACTTTTTCATCTTCGCCGGTGTTTAGAGTGGCTTTGTAGATAACGGAGTGTTTAAATTTGTTTCAGTGGCGGCATTTTGAAATGAGTTCGGATCTTTTGTTTAGAAGAGATTTTTGGTCAGCCTGTAGAATAAATAGCTTTTCGGCTAAGCAAAGCGGGCATCTTTTGGCACCATTCCGTTATCTACAAAGCCACTCGAAACACCGGCGAAGATGAAAAAGTGTACTACGGAAACTGCGCAACAACATTTAAAGCAAGGTTTAACAACCACACTCATTCTTTTAGGGAGCAACACAAACGTAACGCAACCGAGCTCTCCAAGGCTGTGTGGAACTGCAAGGACGCGAAAATAGAACCCCTAATAACCTGGTCTATCGTTTACCGCGCCCCGCCGTACCGGAATGGTGCCAAAAGATGCCCGCTTTGCTTAGCCGAAAAGCTATTTATTCTGCAGGCTGACCAAAAATCTCTTCTAAGCAAAAGATTCGAACTCATTTCAAAATGCCGCCACAGAAACAAATTTAAACTTAAAAACCTGAAGTAATGACTTTGCTTTCTCAAAAAATCGATCCCACCCGCTCACATCGTCTTCGTCTGGTTCCCCGTCTTGCAATCGTAATCAAGCGCTTTCAGCTGTTGTTTTTTCTGCCCCTCACCATCGCTGCTTTGTATTTTACAGCACTGCAAAGTTTGATGCAGTGTTCTTATACGCTATCGCGTAAATCAACCTTGAGTTTCGCCCTGAAAGTCTACATTGTTTTACCATTTTGCCGTTTCAATCTTTCATGTTTTTATTGTTTTAGATTTTACCATTTATAGTTTTTAGCTTCCCCCCTAAAGAGCCTCACGGCGAAACAGCCTGTTGGGGTTTTTTTAATTTTTAATTTCATTTGGTGACCGATTTTCTTTTACTTCATTAGATTTGTTGACTGCTTTTTACACCACTGTTGAATGTTAAGTAAACGCAATGACGTTAGACGTTTAGACCCGAAAAAGGGCGTAAATAAGCTCTTTGAAAATGTTTTGCGTAAGGGGCGTATTCAAAATTTTTTTCAGAGGGTTGGAAGGGCACTACTTTTTGACATTTTTTTTCGACAGAGTTACTTTGAGTAGTGGCGGATTAAAGGGGGGGGGGGGGGAGCGAAGCGGGCTGAAGCCCGGGGCCTCACAACACTTAGGGGCTTCACAAATTTACATTTTTCTAAAGTTTTTTTTTTGACAAAAAATATTTTCGAATTTTAGAAAAGGTTTTCACTTGCAGAAACTACCAAAGTTTTTAAATTTTGGCGCTGAGGGGTCGGGGCCTTGGGGGTAAATGTGATGTGTTGTTAGTTAACTCAGTATTAATATTTATAAGCAAAAATCTTCTCAAAGTAAGAATCGCAGTTGTTATTAACTAACATTATTGCTTTGTAGGTCGCGGACAGCAATTTTTTTCAAAGGAAGTTATCCGCTTTCTGCCGATTCAAACGTCGCAATAAAAAATAAGATAAATGTTAATTCAGGTAGTAATGAACAAACGATGACACTTAAACGCCACTTGCCAACAAGAGTTCCAGGCTATACAATTGAGGTTATACTAGCAGAAAATGTTTAATGTCACTGAAGAATCTAGCGTTAAAAACTATTGCACCATCGTACAACGGTAGGCTAGCTACAACATCTAGGCTTCATAACTTTACACTCTAGAACAGACATGGGCAAACTAGTGCCCGCTGGTCCGTCTATTCTGACCCGCCGGTACTTGCACAAACTTAAACTCCTACCGTGAACTGAGCGGAAGACCTTTTTTTTCCTTAACAGACCATGGATGGCAGTGATTTTCAACAAAATAAGCCTCAGCGGTGCAAAATTGGAATAAAAAACGAGGTGAAAACTTTTCATTTAGGAGATCACATTCGTACCTGGACCGTGATCTCTAAAAAAAAGTCTTCACCTTGTTTTCCAATCAGCGTGCGGCCCGCGGCTTCAACAGTTTTTCCAAATCTGGCCCTTCGTGTGAAAAGCTTGCCCACCCCTGCTCTAGAATAAGTGGTAGTTTCAGCTTTAATGTGAAAGAATAAAATCTATTGCAGAGAGCAGCTGTAGCATAGTATAGTTTGGTTTTTATAAATAAGACATAGCTATATTTCAAAACAGGATAAAAACAGCGGCGGCGCTAGCTTCACGCTAGTGATAGGAAAAAACAGCGGCACTGGTGCTAGCGAACTACTAGCATAACGGGTAGCGACGCTAGTGCCCAGCTCTACCTATACATTAATAATATGATTAATGACTGTTATTAGTTGATCAGTCGCTTTATTTCTTGATTGTTTTGAGTAAAAGATTAAACCATCTAGGCTTCTGCATTTCCATTGAATCGATTTACCGAATCGTTGTTTATTATAAAAGATTATTGGAAATGAAAACTTTGTTTGAATTGATTTTCCATTTTTATCCTCCATTCACGAGAAAGCGAGTTGTATCGCCATATGTCAGACTAGATATCCTCACTCGCTTGGGAGTCAACTTTTCTGAGGGGCCTCTTGTCTTTTGTTGAATTTGCTACTTGTTCAAGCCACCAAGCAGCGACAAATATCGTGAAGTACCTTATCCGAGAACACAACAACATGTTGAGGGTAGGAGTTGAATCGTAACCTTTCGATTCATTATGGTCGCCATAAAAACGGCGCTCCAGACCGTTCGGTCACGCTACCGACGTGACTAAGAACGATTTTTAAATGATTCAATTTTTTTGGTTCGTTCAAGTATCGTACGCGTAAAAACGATTGTAAAATTAAACGAAGAAAAATATAAACCCATTAAACCGATTGGATAAATCGATGTAATGGAAATGCACTAATTGTTTTTAACAAAGAATAATATATTTGATCTTACTCAGTAGGACTCAAAGGCAGTGATTGAGCGCGCTGAACAAAGCACAAGAAGGCCATACTGGTACTGGTCTTTTTACGCTACTGATCAATATTGGTATTGTTTTGTTTTTTGAGGCTGTTTTTTCGGTTTATTGTTCTTTTCATTTTATGTCGTATAAGCTTTCGCTGAAGGGAAAGCAGGGCCCCCATTATTAAATTAGCCCAGGGCCCCACGTAGGCCTACTGTTAATCCGCCCCTGACTTTGAGGCAAATCGAGAAACAAAAACAGTTCTAGGGGCGTGCGGGGGAATGCTACCCGGAATTTTTTGGAAAATTTTTGCAGCATCATAGCCATTTTTGTGCTGTTTGTACAATTTTTAAGGAAAATTGTGATTCACTTTTTTACCCCTAATTTGAGTTCTTCACCAATATGATGCATTTTGTTTCCACATTTCGATTTATGCTTGCTGCTCGGTGTAAAGGATTATTGTTATTGAAGAGATTCAAAAATATGGAAAAATTGTATTCATCAAAAACATTGTTAAAAAGTGGCTGGTGGGGGGAAGCATACCCCACATCTTCCTCCCCCCTGGATCCGCCTTTCCTCATCTCTAACTTAAACTAGTTGCCACAAACACACTATGTAGCAGCCATGGGCGTCCGCAGAAAAAAATGCAGGAGGGGGCAAAAACATTCTCGAGATGGCCATCTTAGTGAAAGCTATAGTCAGGTAAGTGTCAGTGATAAGGTGACCAACTGACCATACGTCCGGCATCGGCCGATGCCGTGCGTGCAGAACTCTTCTTTCATGTTATTGTGTATTATGCGGACATAAATCAATTTATGTGCCACTAGGCTTGACAGTCTGTGAAAACAACTTTCTTTTCGCATTGTTTTCTTAGGTCTTGTTATATGTGGTTGGTTTGATGCTTACATTTCAAAACAATCAAATTTTCACTGTATTTGCGCTATTACGCCAAAGTGTGTAACGAGTGGCGGGGCCCGTCTCCGCTGCTTAACCTTCGAGGAAACGTCGCAACGGTGGTGAGCCGTTATAGCGATACTGTGTCCGATTTGATCAATCCGGGAATCGAACCCCAGACTTCCCGCACCGATAGCGACGTTCTGATCCAAAATGTCAAAATAAAAAGTAGTTTGAGCTCTGAAAATCAAACTTATAGCTACGGTCTATAAATCAGTGCTGCTCAATTTTTTTATTGCAATGTACCGGCAGCGCAGTTTCTGCCATCAAGGCGTACCAGTAGCACATCAGTAACAAGTCCAAATTTGTTTTACAAGATACGAAATGCAAGATACGATACTCGGTATATAGGCAAAAACCAGAATTTTTCTATGCAAGATGCAAAAAGTAAAATTAGACATGCTGCTGTTGCCGCGTGAATTTGCTAGTATACGTACGTCCACATGACGGATTGGTAATCGGCTGATTGGTGTAGCAGTAACGATATTGCTTTCAAAGTCAGAGATCTGGGGTTCGATATCCGACCTGTCAAATCGAATACAGTGCTGTTCACGGCCACCGTCAACGGCTCGCCACGTTTCTTCGGAGTTCGAAGCTAAGTTGCTCACGCGCTAAGTTACGGAGATGGTTTTCGTCACTCGTTGCACGCAGCTTCTGGGTAATACCACGAGTGTAACCAAGATTTGAGATTGAAGATCAATAAAAAAGCACAAAAACTTTTAACCGAATTCTTCATCTTATGCGAAGTGTGCACCTGCTCATCTTCCACCAGTCTATCCGCTTGTGGTTTGACTGAAGAGTAGCATTTGACACAAAGACACTTTTCTACTGTAGTCTTTGCGTCATGACAAAAGATAAATCGCCATGTCTGTTGACCTGAATAGAATGCGATAGTATGTACTAATTGCATACGGCCTTGAAAGACAAGAAAGTAACCTAAACGAATGGAATCATGCAGAGAACAATAAATGAATTAAGTATCAAGCAATAACTCGTACTGATCAACGTAAAATGATGCTCGGGACCTGTACCAATATTTTCTAACGTGCTTAGCACTGGCCTTGGTAACAGCATGCCTAAACGTAAAACCAGTTTCAATGATGTGTGAAGGGTGGAGTTTCCACTCATTGAACGGCCGGACTAATTTAGACAGCAGCATTTAGACAAACTCTTTTATGTTATAATTCAGAGGTGGGCAACCTGCGGCCCGCCAAAGCATGTGCTAATAGCCAGTTGGTTCCGAAACCTGTTTTTTTGCGATCAAGTTCAAACCCACTCAACACACGAACTGCTTTGAATGCTATTTTCCAGGCTGAAGATTTTGTTTTTCTAGTCATCTTTTATTTCAGAGACCTCTTTTTCACGCGACAGACCCTTTTTTAGTATTACTCCTGCCAAGAAGTGTTTTTTTTTTCTAAAAACTGCAGCCCGCTGGAAGCCTATATTTATAATTTGTGGCCCAATATCACCAGAAAGTTGCCCACCCCTGCTTTAATCAAATAGATTATTGCGAAATGTTTTGTTATTTTATTCGTTTTGTAGTAAACTCATCTGTATTTTTTAACTTTTTGTGTAGTTTCTTAACTTGCATTTTTTCATGCGTATTTTTTCAACTTTTTTGGTTTTTCAGGGGGGGGCAAGTGCCCCCTCTTGCCCCCCCTGCGGACGCCCATGGTAGCAGCTGATGTAGGCTACTTTCAAATGGCTATTTTTTGAGGCCAGGAAGATCGGTGGAATGGACGATTGTATCATCATAAACAAGTTATCAGAGTGAATAGTCATTACAACTTGCAATCGCACATTGTGCAGTCGTCATTTTATTCCACGTAGAATGATGATCCTTAAGACAAACTTGCTCGATAACTGAGTTACCGGTATTTTTTAATCAGCTATAGGCCCACGTTATACAATACTGATTAAAGCTAAACGTTTTTTCACCTAAAAATCGTCCCCCCTGTACCCTGCGCAAAATCAACTGTCCCCGGAACGTCCCCCTCGTCCCCCCCCCCCGGTTTCGCCGCCCATAGGCACGGGCTAACTTTTTTCTACCCGGACCGCCCATGGTCCGGAACCTGTTGCCCAGTACAGGGTTGCCAGATCCCAGTGATCAAATAAAGCCAGATCGAAAAAAATAAAAAGCCAAAAAGAGCCAAATAATTTTATAATTCATAACGTCCACAGATGCCAAATATTTCTCCCAAAATCAAGTGAAGAGCAAAAAAAACAAAGGGTCATCGCGTCCTCAGATGCCAAATTTTCCGCCCAAAATCAAGTGAAGAGCAAAACAAGGTCATAGCGTTCGCAGGCCCGCAGTTTGAGCCAAAACTTTTCAAAGTTTTTCGTGAAAACATGGTTTGACATGTTTTCCGCAGATGAAAAAAAGCCAAAACAACGCCAAAAAGCCAAACAAAATTTTGCTAGCCAAACAGTCTTTAAAAAAGTCAATTTTGAGGAATTTGGCGCTAAAAAAGCCAATATGGCAACCCTGGCCCAATAGCGGTAACCGACCCGGCAAGCGATCCCAAAAATAAAGCCGGTCCGCCCAAAGCCCATGCTTTCATGAACGTTACGCAGTCGGCAGCGAGGCGCAGTGGTTTGGAGCGTTGTTTTTACGCCGGCCATGATCGCAGGGTTAATGGTTTAACTCCCAACCTAGTCTCGTTGTTGCGTCCTTGGATAAGATGCTTCACGATGATTATCTGTGCTTGGTGGAATTTGGCAAGCTGCAAATTAAAGAAGTCAGAAAAAAATTCAACCAGAAAACTTGGAAACAAAGGCAACTTTTAAGCGAATCTGAATTCGTCCTAGGCATAGCGCCTCCGCCGTTTTCTCGTGATATGAGGATAAAGATGAAGAAATCAATCAACGTTTAAACACATTCAACAAAAAAATAAAAGTTGAAAGGGATTTCAAAAATTAGTAGCGGCTCGTTAGCGGCCCAATTAGAAACAAAAGTAGAACTGGGGCTGGGCCGTCAGCGCATCACTAAAAAGACCGGTTAACGGCTCGTTAGCGGGTCTTTTAGCGGCCCATGCTATCTCTAGAGCAGTCCCTCAATAATTTGTGTTTAAAATGTTCCTGCGAGGGTCGTTCATGATGGAATGCAGCTTCATTTAAAAACTCTTTCACCACATGCCCAAATCCTTTGATCGTTTTCGCCGATTTTCTTCCAAGTTCAATATCTCGCAAGAGAAGTTCGTACTGTACTTGGGCGTGGACATTTTTAACTGGCTGTTTTAAGTTATAAAATGATCTTTGATTTGCGGATATCTGCTAGTTTTTCGGTTTGCAGAGCAGACATAAAAACTCCAAGTTTTTGCCCTTGTTTCGTACAAATTTGTAGTAGCCTACCGGTGGCGCTGGAGATACGGCCAAGGCCAAAAAAGTTTGAACTGATTTGCGCTACACTATCCGCATATTTAGCGCTCATGCGTCTTGGTTGGTTAGACTTACTGTATACGGTATGGGGAATTTTCCACTTCCATAAAAAATATTGGGGGTGATGTTGCCGAATTATGGGAGGGATACATCCCTCTGGATTCGCACCTATGTCTTCATGGCTACGGCTAACGCTGTGGCTTTTTAATCTTTCCATGTATCGTTTTTTACAGTTCCATTTTTGTTATTTCTTTAATCAATTTTTGACTGGGTTTTCAGCTGCAACCTGTAACATTCTTCCAATTGCTCGCTTGGCAAGTAGTCTATTTTCAACAGTTTCTTCTTTCAATGAGCTTGTTGAATTTGTTGTTTGAGAAATTCTTTCAGGTTGATTTCAGAAAATATTCTCTCTCCACCAGCGGAAGAATGAAGCAGAACTGTCATGGTTGTCATGAAATATGATACTCCACTCTTTATAATCTACTTTTACCCCGAAAACCCAGTTCTTGGTAAGAAAATAACAGAACCCACGACAAACATCAAAAACCTAAGATCTGGGGGCAAAACCCCAGGCCTGGGAGCCTTGGTAGACAGCTGCAATTAGCACCTCTGACAAAGATAAACATCAGATAACATCGCGGGCGCGGCATTCTCATCTCCAGACTGCTTTACATCACACCTTATAAGCGAATAACAAAGTAAATAAATGACACATAGTTGAAACTTTGAAGAAAACTGTCAAGCAGCTGCTCTTTCTCCCATCATTCTGCTGGAATTTTCTTCCCACCTCACGTAGGCCTACAGTATCTACCGCTGAGAAGCCAATTATTATCAGAGGTTTGTTTTCACAATCTCAGTTAAAAAAATTTGAAGTGAAGTTGAGAGAAACAAAACTTTTAGTTGCTGTCTGCGAAAGAGTTTAATTAGCGCCAGCGGGAGACTATTTGCATTAAATGGGGCGCTGAAGCACTGCCGCTTCTCGGCTAAGATGACAGCGACGCTGCCGCTTGTCGCTAGTGGTCGAAAAAACTGCGGCGCTGCCGCTACCGCTAGCCCAGCTCTGGCCTCAGCTTGCAGCATGGTGAGAAGCCTTCCCGTAAAAATCTCTCCCATTTATATGTTAAAGAATGATATGTTGTTCTTGAAGTATTAAAATCTAAAATCCGCTGTTTGTGTTAATTAAAATAAACCTGATATTTAAAGGAGTGTTTCACATTCTGACGTGGGATCAACACCAGAAATCGTACCGTTCAAACATGTACACGCGCAAAAAAACTACTACTGAGAAGCCTACGCAAACGCATTTTAGCGAGTGCAAGTTAAGTTACGTGGTGGTGCGTGCACACGTGTGTAGACGCATTTGTACAGCATCAAACACTTTGGTTTCGGCATCCCGTTCAAGCAGCGGTGCCAAGATGTAATAGCACCACAGACTCCGGAGTCTGTGATAGCACTGCAGATAATTATAATTTTTGAGAATTGTTAAATGCGTAGACTCGCAGAAAAACTTCCATAATACTGTGCAGTGTTAGCAATTCCATACACACGAAATATAATAATGAGAAATTTTGTTATCCTCGGAATATCGAATATGTTTAGCAAGGGAGTACGCAGAAATTTTCAAAGAAGGGCGTGAAAGAGATTTTCCACGTTAAGGTACACTTTTTTCTTGTAGAATCTATGCGATAAAGGCTTTTGGCGTGTATCGGAGGACGCCAAAGGGAAGGGCGTGAGCATGGGAGCCGAGCCCCCTGTGTACGACATGCTGAGAATAATAATGTGCCATTTGAATGTGTCATCTTTGAAATTTATTCATAATTTTGTTTGCGTTAAATCCGCTGCATGAGCAAGTTCGAAACGCGTCGCTATCGTTTATTCGGAAACGTCCATACTATTTGGTGCGTTGAAATAAAAATAACGTACGAGAAATGTGATACTTCTAAAATCATTGCGATTGCTGCGGTAAACTTGCTAACTCGCTCGTCTCCGGTTGAATTAGATGCTGATCGCAAAAACCAAAAGTTTGAGAAATGCTTTGAACAGCACAACGGTTTTTTAAACTGTGATTTCATTTGAGCGTGAGAAACATTACAATATAATGAAAATAGGCAAATCAATTGAAGATGAGAAAACAAAAACATCAACAGCTGATTCCGATCCCCCCCCCCCAAAAAAAAAAAACAATTTTGAATGTAAGACCTTGAAAACAAGCGTTTGTATAAAGATAGAAGAACAGATCGAAGAACAGGAAATGCTGATTGATTTCTTCATCTTTGAACAGATCGAAGAACAGGAAATGCTGAAAACGGCGGAGGCGCTATGCCTAGGACGAATCCAGAATCGCTTAGGAGTTGCCTTTGCTCCCAAGTTTTCCGGGTGACTTTTTTCTGACTTCTTTAATTTGCAGTTTGCCGGATTCCACCAAGCACAGATAATCATCGTGAAGCATCTTATCCAAGGACGCAACAACGAGGCTGAGTTGGGAGTTGAACCATTAACCCTGCGATCATGGTTGTCGTGAAAACGATGCTCCAAACCACTACGCCACGTTGCCGGTTTATGCTAGGTTAAATGACCTTTTTCCATCGTGAGCAAAAACATTTCGTTGATTTAGGGGTCCAACTGAACACCGCAAAGGACGACAAAGAACCTCAAATTGATGTACTAAACACCACAAAATACAACAAAGGACCCTGAAATCCTAACCCTAAACCTAGCCTTAACCTAACCCTAATTTAAAGTCCTTTGTCTTTCTTTGTTATGTCATGATTCCAAGTCCTTAGTCGTTTTTTGTTATGGTGTGATTCCAAGTCCTTTGTTGTTCTTTGCGGTGTTTAGTGTATCAATTTGAGGTCCTTTGCGGTGTTTAGTGGGACCGTTGATTTCGGTTTGACTGGAAGTGTACCAGCGGCGAATTACTTCTGTGTGTTGTCAGCTGACGAAACACTTCTTTGAAAAACTCACGAAACGAATGCTAAGTTCTACGCAGGATAGAAGGCTTGTCGGTACTCGCATTCAACCTACTTGCAAGCTAAAGTTTAATGCGTCCCTAAAACCTACGCATTCTTCGGGGTAAGCAGCACAGTAATGCGTATTTGTCGTGATTTTTGTTACTTTGCTTGTGCTCGCACAAAACCTCCCAATGTTTTAAAAGTAAGCCGGCGCCAGTGAAGATAGCATTTACTAACACCAGGGGTGGGCAAACTTTTTGCACGAAGGGCCGCATTAGAAAAAATTTTGAAGCTGAGGGCCGTACTACTTGGAAAAGCGAAGTAAAAAAGATCACCACGACCGCAGATGTCCTATTTTCCTCCCGAAATCAATTGAAGAGCAAAAAACAATAAGGTTATCACGACCGCAGATGTCCTATTTTCCTTCCGAAATCAACTGAAGTGCAAAAAATATTAAGGTTATCACGACCGCAGATGTGAAGAGCAAAAAAGGTCACCACGTTCGCAAATCTCCTATACTCCACGCAATATCAGTAGGGTGCACGGTTCATATTGCTGTAAGTGCCCGCGGGCCGCATAAAATGATCTCGCGAGCCGCATGCGGCCCGCAGTTGCCCATTCCTGACCAACAACATTTAGGCCTACTTCCAGTTGGTAAATGCCACTTTAGGTGCCGCAGGAACCTCTTTTCTCACAAAACATGCGTTAGTTTGGTACACACAGAGCAAGGACGCATTTTCCAAAAAGATCTTGGATGCCCAAAAAAATTAGTAACAATATATAGGGAGCGAAATAAACGTCTGCGGAATACTAAGAAAAAAGCTGTTTTTCTGCATTACTTTTTCTGAATTCAGGAACACAATTCTCATTTTTGAGGAGCTCAATCGGTAAAAAAAATTGACTCAATTAAAGAATTTTTATTCATGGCATTCTCCACTAGAATCTCAATAGATTTGCATGTAATAACGGTATTTGAGAAAACACTGCTTTTACCAAAAACCACAACATTTATTGAAGTAATAATCAAATGCGACGTAAAACCAGCAACTAGCGCAGAGTAGTACATTCTTCATACAAAATACGTAGCACATTTTTGATTATATGATAGAAAAAATCACT
Organism: Trididemnum miniatum; assembly: GCA_964006365.1. NCBI lineage: Eukaryota > Metazoa > Chordata > Ascidiacea > Aplousobranchia > Didemnidae > Trididemnum > Trididemnum miniatum. The sequence continues at coordinate 16,914,354 of OZ023242.1, read as the reverse complement.
TTTTACACAAGAGATAATCGTTATTGCTTGTATTATCCCATTTCAACGGTATCAATTGCAGTTGCAAAATATAGAATGCTAAAAAGGTTTTTGTACCACAGAGTAGTCAATAAATCACAGTGGAACTCTAGGTTAGCGAGTTTGAAAGCTGTTGATTTCGTGATTTGATTAAATGAAGCAGCAGTAACAGCGTAAAAGTGATTAACTAAAATTTACTAACAAACGAGGGTGTAGCCAGAAAAATTCAGAATGCAAAATACAATTATGTCAAAAATTAAGGTGTTTTATATGAATCTTTTTAACATGCTACAGATCAAAGTTTGTAAAAAAGGAGTGTCTAAAAAATGAAAGTCCCTTCATATTTGTAAGATCAGATTAGAAGACGTTTATTACAAACCATCACCGATTCTTTATTTTAGCTAATCATGGGACACCTTCGGTTATCAGGACCTGCATAAATACAAAGCCACATTTACTTCAACAAGTGGACTTCCAAACATTGTTGAAACTCTTTGTTTTCAAAGTACGTTAACAGAAAGACACAAAATACTTTCAGAACTTTTGCGATCTATCTCTAAAATCAAAAATGTAATAGTAAATTAAGTTTCTTCTCCCAAATTAGGTCAGAAGTTGAAATGGTACCGACTTTTAATGGATTATAGGCTATGCCCTAGTATCACAGTACTGACGAGTAAAATCACAGAATCAGAAACTTGTACAGATCATAAAAAACTTGACGATTGGGACAACTTCATGCAAACGATGTATGGTTTGCAATATACAATATATTACCCACCAAACATATGTATTTGATGGAAAATGCACAAACAAATCAATTGATTTTACAGGTAAAACTAGAAGATATTTAAGAGATCACACGTGCCCTCAACTACAACAGCAGACAGTTCTAAGTGCTGTTTCCGTTACATTAAGAATTGATGTGTCAAATGTTTATGTATTATCACGCAAATCGTCCTTTTAAAAATCTTGGATGTGACCCTGCTGGCAACTAGTCGGGTAGAGGCTTTAACCGATGATAAGAGATGTTCAGAACGAAACAATTTGCGCTTTAAATTATTCAGCAAATTCAACCCAATTCCTAGATGGGTTTTGTTCTGAATAGGGTCATTCGAAAAGCAACCCAGGAACATTTTGGGGTAACCAACCTTATTCAACTTTTAATTTTGAAGCAGGCATTAAATCGACACCGAGACGCTAATTTTGGGTGCCGGAATATCGTACGGGGTACCGTAACAAACATATCCAATTATCCATCATACATAATGGGCAGAAATAGTTGTAATGAAGTCTATTTTCAATAACAGATATGAAGGGTTAATATTAAATGGCTATTCGGAAAAAGCGTTGGCACGGTACATAATTAAGTTTGGCAATTACAAATGAAATAATATCGACACGATACAGGAATAAATATGAAAGCATTAAAAACGCGTCTACACGAGCAGTGAAACAAAGTAGCGATGACGTAACGCTAATCAAAAGTTGCGACTGCGCAAATTAGCGGTAAAGCGATATTTGTGAAACTCTACGCTAAAAAACAATTTAGCAGTAAAAAAAGCAAGCGAATTCATAAAAGCCGTCGACTTGACAAGGGTAGCCGTGGCTTATCGATTAAGTTGGAACAGGGGTGGGCAAACTTTTCACATGAAGGCAACATTTGAAAAATAATTTGAAGCTGAGGGCCGCACTGATTGGAAGAACAAAAAAAGAAGATCAACACGTCCTCAGGTATCCTGCTTTCCACTAAAAATCAGTGATGAGCAAGAAAAAAACGTCTTCGGCTTGATTCACGGTGGGTGTTTAATATATTTCTGTTCGGGCCGTAGTTTGCCCAGCCCGGAGTTAGAACATTCAAAAACTTCACAAACTTAACCCTTGTAGATTTGAATTCGGATTATGGCACCAACTTCGGCTTTCAGCTATTACGAAAATCCGCATGCCATAAGTCATACCCAAGATAACGAAGACGATTCGTCTCGTACCGATGTAATCAGAGTCGGTTTTCGCCGATTTTTCGGGAAATCGTATCGCCCTTGTCCTTTGTAATATACAGGTCGTAATTCATAAGAAGGGTTTGAATACGCAAACCCTTTTATTTGGGGGTTGGGAGGTGGGGTTGTAACCGGGTAATCCCGAGACCGCTCTGATAAAGGGGGGATATACTGCGCAGGTGACGGATAAGGGTATCTGGGGTTTGGGGGTTGATTTTGAGCACGTGACTCAACGTACGGTGGGCTTGAACATTCCGAAAGTGTTTCCATACGAAAACTTTGGGACTTGTAAAAAAGACAAGTATCGACATAAGCTCTATTTTCATACGAAGTAGCAGAATATTGGGAGCTAGATGAGTGGGGGCGGTTGTTCACGTGACGTAGATGCCCCATTTCTGGGGCACATTCATCTCCCACCGAGTAGGAGCGGCCGTGCTTCTGATACGGAAAACAAGCGGAAGAAGTGTCGGAAGATTTTGTCGAAAAACCGTACGTCGATCCGGATCGAAACCTCCTGGAGGAATTGTACGGAGGTGGGGGGTTATGACGTTGACTGGAGGTGCTAAATCGAGGCAAAATTTTGGGCACATCTGGATAATCCTTTCTTTGCCTACCGGCTGGACTAAATGTTTGGAGCTTAGTCTGATACATCTGTGTGCCCACAAATACAGGTCCGTGGTCATGACAAAACCGCCCGGTACTGTTCGAAGGGCCTCCACTCCCACTAGCAACAGAGCGCAGATCACCATTTGGGGAATCGCAACGTTGTTGTCTATTATCAGCAGACTCTGAGCTGTATTTAGGCTCAACTTTACCAGCCAACTGGGTAACTTTTGAAGCATCTTTGTGTACAGAATGAGGCTGAGAGTTAAAAACAGTTTGAGGTTTCGCAGGATTTTCTTTCTGATCTTTTTCAAACGTGGATCCGACCAAAGCAATAAAAGATCCGTAATGATCATCACGCCGCAATGGGCCTTTACTTGGTAAATCATAAACTTGTACGCTAATTTTTCTGGAATTTGTAGGTGCTTTGCCTACTTTCATGTTGGAGCCAGAGGGCAATTTCGTGGGTACCATTGGATTCTGCAAATTTGTAGGCACAACTATATTCTGCTTCATTTCCCATCGTTGATCGTTCACGTATTTCGATGGTGGTTTTTTGAAAATTCCAGCCGGCAACTCTGCAGTTGTTTTTTCCTTTTTTAAACCAAGTCTTTCAACAGCAGACATACGAGCACTTTTTCTAGATGACATAAAAGGAGAAAAAGAATCTGCAGTCAAACTCTCAAGGTCACAGTTGGAAGACCTAGAATGCATTGTGTTGTTATTGGAGCTTTCATTCGTCTCAGAAGCGCTGCTAAGGGAAGAACTAGATCTGTAATTCCAAGCTTGATCTGTTGATAAACTGTTCTCGCTCACTGGCAGCTTTGGGTCTAATTGATATATAGGGGATTTTTTCGGGTTAGGTAAGTTTTTATGCGGTATGGGGCGAAATACAACCGGCTTTTCAAGGGGGGTTTCTTTAGATGGGTTAGTAGATGGGGGCGTTTTAATAGGGGCAATCACTGCCTCATTGTGCACCATATGCAAGTAATGTTGATCAGCGGATGCGAATTCCATGGAAAATTTTCGAAAAGATTGTATAGCACCTAAAAACAAGGTTTAAGCTAGAATAGAACCCAAAAATATATTTATGAAGTGTAATTATTCGGTAGATAGCTTCATCTTGTTTCTAGAGAAATTTTATTTCAAAAAATTCAGATCTTCATTCTGCTCGCGGTATTACGCCGAAGCGTGTTACGAGTGACGAAGCGTGTTACGAGAAGCGTGTTACGAGTGACGGGACCCATCTTCGAGGCTTAACGCCTGAGCAACACAGCTCCGAAGAAACGTCGCATCTGTGGCGAGCCGTTAGCCACACTACGTCCGATTGGATCGACCCGGGAATCGAATCCCAGACCTACAGCGCCGATAACAATGTTTCTAACTACTGCGCTAACGGCCGGCGCAATGTCGATTCAACGTAAGGAAGTCAATTTCATTTTGCTTCACAAAATTTTCTTGCACATATCTTCGTTGACAATTTTATAGGCTAGGTCTCTGATTGCAAATACCATCTCTCGCATTGAACTAAACTTTTTCAACCCCTTTGAATCTAAATCACCGACTGAGGAAACTAAAAACTGCAACGGAAAAAAGGCAACGGAAGAAGCCTACTCAAGGGGCGATAGGTCAAAGGTTAATGAGCAAGGTCTTGGTCTCTGTCAAAGTATATCTTTTTCTGAACGTTTTTCCCCGATGAACCATAAAGACTATTTAGTCTATGTTTGGGTACAAATCCCGATATCGAGTTGTTATGTTTTTCAAAAACATCAATCGCAACCAATACAGTATTAAGAACTTTTGGGTCCCCGTGCTCTTTTGCAGACCATTTTTTACAGGATGTTGAGACTACCAGGGGGACGCCGAGGCTACAGCCCCCTTTCATCTGGCCAGACAGGCTGGACTCTCATCACGAAGAAACATGCAGCATAAGGTGACCACTAAAGCATAAAAGTCGAAAGCTTAATGAATCGGTCCGACACAAATTACCTTCAGCGCTATATTGTTTTATGACGTCATAATGACGCAATAATCACTCCTTTTTAAAAACTCACTTTCTCTAGATGGTGATTGGGGGTTGGTCATCCGGTAACTCAAAGGGTCAAAGTCTAGTCCATTTTCGCCCATCACGCTGGGCAGATCAGTGTCAAGTGCACAGAATGGACTCGAACATCTGGCATACGAATCAGACCGCACAATGTTATCATTAGATGAAGACCTAAAATGTAAACAGCAAAAAGGGTAAGAACTGGAGCAGAGGTTCTAACCTGGGATCCATTGAGCTCTTAAGGGGTCCGTAAACCAAGCTACAAAGAAGACTTTGATATTTATTAGCTGGACCATTTGATGCTGATCGATACAAGGCTTCTTATAACGCAGGGGTTCTTAACCGGGGGTAATTACCCCCTGGGGGTAAATTTTAGCTACGGAGGGGTAAATTTTCTGAATTAAAGACAAAAAAAAATTTAATTTTTAGTACTGAAAAGGCAGTAGCGGTGCACTGGGGGTAAATTATACTTTTTTCTTTCGGCAAGGGGTAAACGAGACAAAAAAAGTTAAGAACCCCTGTTGTAACGGAATGTTCAATGCATGCAGTAAATCGAAAACGCTCCTAACATTTAGCTTATTACGTAAAAATTGAACATGAATATGACTAAGTGTTGTAAATACTAATGACTTTTCACAAAGCAAAATATTCACAACCCAGATGGCCGAGTGGTAAGAGCGTCTGCCTGCGCAGATGTAGGCTTGGGGTTTGATTCCTAATCAGGTCAAACCAATGACTGTTAAAATTGGTATTTACGGCTTCCCTGTTGGATGTTCAGCATCAAAGGGATAGTGTGAACAAGCCAGCAAGTTGACTTGTTGTGCCACACTTAGAAGGATTCTCTCATCCTAGAGTGGTACACAGGCGGCTGACAACTCCTAAGTGAACTCGTTATAGCTCTTTGATCGCTTTCTCGTGATAAGAGGATAAATCACTATGCAACTAAATACAAAACAAAATTTATGATTAAAAAAATATTATTTATACGATGCTAGCCAAATTTGCGATGCGCAAGGTTAAACGCATATTTTCTAGGAGTTTTTTAACTAACTTCAAACGTTCCAGAGTATATCTTTTCGTCTGAGCAGTAGCAGATACTTCGTTATTAAAGTGGGGAACTTGGGGTTCGGGGTGACTTCGGTCCGATGAGACTGTATTCTAAACAACAAATATACTAGACTGATTTAACGAACTTGATTGTAGGCTATTAAAACTTCACAATAAAAATCGAGCACGTAACAGCAATGGGTTGTGTAGTTGTTAGCGATACCAGTAATGGTGCGGTAAGTCTGGAGTTCGATTCTGAGTCTGGAATTCTCTAAACGTTGAGTTACAAGAATCTCCGTAACATTGTCTTTCTGTAAAAAAATGACGTTTTTTTCCAAAATGCAGCTCAAAATTAAAAAACTTTTTGATTTGACCTGTTTTTACCACTTTTTACGCGAAAATTTGATTCACTTTAGTTTTACTAGCACGCTCAATTCCAAAAACCGGAAATTCAGTAATTTTGTAAAAACTTTTTCCACAGATTTTTGAGATTTTCCTACCGTGATGACATCATATAACGCTTAAATGCTGTACAGTTAATGAGAAATCAATTAAAAATGTTAACAGACAGATGTCACAAAGGATGTATTTTAACCTTTTATTTTTATGAATGAAATGAACTTTATTTATAAGGTCACGATCCTTTACTACAATAACTAGTTAATGCCACACACAAGTAGCTTAGCCAAAGAAATTGGCCTTTATCCAGATGAAAAATAAAGGAATAAACCTTAATTGTTTTCATTCCAAAAGCGTTTTATGCCGGTGTTTTTTCTGGGCTGTAATTGCAACTAGCCGAGACAGCCCAGACCGGCAAACAAACCAACAAATCGTCCATAAAAGTACCATATGCTACAGTTGCGCAGCTTGGTAGATAAAAATTGGCCCCGAAAAGAGGGAAGCAGAAATTTTCTGAGGTCACCCAAGTTTTCCAAATCGCATTAGAACGAAACCTTTAACGAGTATAGAAGGCTTGAACCCGCATGCGCGTGTGAACCCCCATACGCTTACCGTTGGTGACGGGTTCAAATTTTAATAAGCTTTGCACAATTTACAACAAGTGTAAATACCTTTCAAAACGTTACATCGTCTTTCTTAAAAAAGGGAGGTCATTTGGCAGTGAATTTCGTGCCAGAAAAAATCTAGGGGTCATTATTTCTGACTAACTGCAATACCTCGCAAGACTTTGCACGACCAAGAAGTTTTTTCGGAAACCCTAGGAAGCTATCGGAATCTTTCGCGGAGGAGTCGCGGCCACATACCAAGGAATCGCAACTTTTCGCACGACGCAGAGAAGCTAAAAAACAAAGCAAGATAACTTCAACAAATGAACAAGATTTCCAAAGTTTTTTTTTGTCAAAATCAAAACAATTAAACAAAGAATTGTGATTATTTTTAAACTATTGAACAGCAAATGAGGGAGACTTTAAAATGAGCTTGAGATCTTCGAGTCAGCAGCAACCTGGTATGTCAAAAGCGATCTGCTAGAGCCGCGAATCGAGCCAGCAACCTGAGCGTGGCATCGCTAGACTTTAACTGAAGTAATTTACCAGAAATACCATTAGTAAACAAGTATCATATGACGTGCAACCTTACTTAATAAAAAATTTAATGTCGAAAGTACAGCTCAACAAAGCCTTAAAAATTTCTTACACAATACTGGTACCTTGTTTTGGCGACATGTTTTGGGGCATGTTTTTCCGTAAAAGATGGCCCAGTTTCACCTTCCATCCTGCTGGGCCACTCAAACGAGAAGGAGTGTCCACTTCTGGGGTGTTATCCTGTCCTTTCGGGGAGCTAGATAAAGGTTCGCTGCAGCTGACTGCATGACGATGACCTGAATATCAAAAACACTAAAATTGGTAAAAATCTGACGCTCACAGCCAACAAACAGCTAAAACACCTGGGCGAACGATTCGGTTTACTTCTGGTGCCATTGCCTACGGTATAACTCTACACTGAGCTGGGTCTTATTTGTAATTAAATTGCTGATCAACTCCATTTGTACCGTGTACTGATGTTCATTTTGGAAAATGGTACAATTAGGAGTTAGATAACAACTTAATTACAAATATTACCGCAAGAAACACTTTAGTACCGCAATTGGCATAAGGCCCACCTTAGCGTAAGCTCATAGCGTTGACAATGGTACCAGAAGTGAATCAAAACCTCCGTCCAAGTATTTTAGTTATTTGTTGGTTGTGATATTTGTAATTAAATTTTTAATGTTCATTTGTTCTGAATGAAATCTTCACTTTCTAGCCTTAAAAAAGCAACAAATTTAGCTGTGAACGCGGTTTGCGTAACATTACAAACTGAGACTTGAGATGTCCATGTCTTGTTATGTGCGATAAAACCATGTGACTACATCGCCTGATTCGTCTCCCTCTGCAAGCTAAGTAGAAGGTCTTGAAGTGACAGACAGGTTAGGACGCGAATTCAAATCTCCCAAAGTTAGAATATTTGCCTTCATAAGTGATGTACGTTTAAAAAAAATTAAGTTTTATTAAAATACTGCTTCACTTGAAGGCACATCTCTCAAAATGTTGATTTACGTCTCATATTGATATTTCAGCCTGAAAACAGTTGGTGCATTGCAAATTCTACAGCGAAAAGTACACAACGACCTGAAGTCTATTTGGAGGTGTACTCACGAATACGCTGCGCACGACCACGTTTGCTGGTAAATGTAGCAGGGTTTCGCGTGAACAGTAAATGAAACCAAAAAGATATGAAAAATTGTCGCTTTGCCGCTTTTCGGTAGACGCATTTATAAGGCAGTGTCTGCAGCATCGGCATACCGACAGGCTTCTTCTTTTAAAATTGCTCTTTGTACACACCAACTCCTAACCCTATTCCCAATCTCCCCACCTAAAACTGCACTCTAATATCCCTAATTTTAAGCTTCAAGTTACAGCTGATGACGTCATAACAGCGTGATACCAATCTTACGTAAAAAAAAACAAACAGTCTGGCGCAGCAGCGTTTGATTTGGTGCAGCAATACAAAAATTGGTCTGGTGCATTAGACACCCACTATCTTAAAATAACGAAACATACCTCGCTTTTTGGACAAGCGTGTTGTGTGCGAAGAATTCGTAGCGCCTTGTACTGCGAGAGATGGAGTTTTCTTTGACTTTTTCCTGAGTAAAAACAGAACAGTTAGGAACCTATAATCTTTACTTAACAACAAATTTTAGCTACTACATTATTTCAAATGTGAAAGCCATAAGTAAAATTTTAATTTTGACTTACTGCTTTTTTGTAGATGAGTTCTATGCTGAAGCATGGACGAGGGTAAAATGCATGCAAATTAAGCCACTACTTGCTCTACTATGCTCATGCATAAATTAGGGTTTTTATAAAGTTTCACAGGGCGGATCCAGGGTTGTTATAAGGGGGGCTAGGACGGTTTTAAGGGAGGTAAGATAGTTTCTAGGAGGGAGGCTAGGATGATTTATAGTTTTCAAAGAGGGAGGGAGGGAGAAGAAACTTATTTTGCTGTATTGTAGGTGTAAGAAGTACCGAAGGATTAATGAATACGTACAACCAAATATTTTTGGGAGGCTTAATCCTTTCAGCTCCCCCCTGGATCCGCAAAGGAGTATCAGTAACTACAGCACTCAGTATGCAAATTAAATAGTAAAAAAATATTAACTGCATAAGACGCAAAAAAAACAACGCAAATCAATAAAAATCAAAGCACGCAAATACACAAAAAAACTAAGTAAAAAATTGTTAGTTAACTACTGAAGCTTTTCGACCGCAACAGAATTTTAAAAGCTTATTGGTTATGGCACACCCAGAGGAAGCAACAGTGATTAGGAGGTAACTACAAATTTTGATTGCATAATCGGGGGAAAGAGTAAAAAGAGGGTAAAATGGGGAGGGGGTTAGAGTTGGGACGACTTTCGCCGTGATTCTTTCTCTATTCTGTCATTTCCACCATCGCTAGGGTCAAATAGTCGGCTAATTGTAATCTGTCGGTTCCGACGCTTGAATTCTCCATATGATCGCCTCCTGCAGCATCAATCATCGGTAATTGTCGGAAATTATCGGAATTGCTCGTTAAAAGTTGTTTCGGGTCACCACAAAATCGAATTAAAAAAAAAAAAACTTAAAAAGGTTTGGTTTATGCGATAACATTGCGATAAAAAGCACAATACTTTGAAGTAAACGCCGCGATCTAAGTGTTTTAAAGGAAGCTGCACAATACATACTATATCAAGGCTTGCAGCCCTGGACGAAAAATGGAATCCATCTCGAATACAAAACGGAGACTTTTAATACAGCAAGCCTGCCAACGTTATATGACAAGCGCTTGTCATCCCGACGGCCAACAGCCTACTAGTCACGACCGTAATGCCTGTGGATGATCCCAGTACAAATAGAAAACTGAAGCACCGGTCCACCAAGCTACGTCTTCATTGAAAAGCGAGTTAGCTCGTCATTAAATGTAGCGACTGATATAGAATTAAGATGCAGCAGTTACAAAAAATGACGGTTAGTTTCTGCACTGTATTTTTCCAAGCCATATAAAACAGCTTAGGTTTTATATTAGCGAAGTATATCAACCATGGAAAAGGTCTTAATTGAGAATCGAACCCGCGAAATTAGTTCCGGAGCCCAATGCACCAACCACTAGGCCAACTCCACGTGCAAAAATGACAGTTAGTGACTAAAACGTAGTAAGCAGTAAGTAATAGGTAGTGACAGTTTGCCTAAAATATTGGCAACTAGAATACACGATTAACAAATAGTACAAAGTAACAAACAAGGTTGCCAAATGACTGCTCTGTTTCGACCTCTCCGGTCTTGTCAGCGGAGATGGTGTGACCGACATTTGTCATAGGCAATATAAGCCGAGCAAGATGTATTCTGGTCACACCAACTGCATTGATGAGACTTGAAAGGTCGAAACAATGTTCACTGCTGGCAATAATGCTTAAAGTTCGTACTTCGACTTTTGCTGCACTTTGCACATTTCTTAAACCAAAGAGAAAATCGAAACCGAATCTTCGTTATGCTCGCAGTGTCACGTCCAAGCGTGTAACGAGTGGCGGGGTCCGTTTCCCCGGCTTAGCGCCTGAGCAACACAGCTTCGAAAAAAAGTAGCAGCGGTGCGGCGAACCGTTGGTGACTCAGTGTGAGATTTGATCGGCCGGGTAATCGAACCCACGACCTTACGCAACGATAACAACGTCTTTAACCACTACGCTAAACGACCGGTTTAAACCAAGGATAACTTAAAATGAAATATTTTTATAATGCTGCTACAGCACTTTAAAACAAACGATCTTGTGGTAACTTGAGTAAAATCTTTTGCCATTGTCTGAAAAGAACAACCGCAAAACTTCGTTTACGAAGAAAGAAATACCTTTTTGGGAAAATTTTAAATAGTGATTCAACTATTTATCAAATTTAAGCAAGTTGTTTGATGGAATTGGCAAAGATTTTTGAAATTTATAAATTAGGTCACAAAAATAAAATAGTTTGAGCTAATCAATTATTTAAGACTACCACGAAAATCAATAGGTTACTTCGAAATTTTCTTTTTACGATTCAAATTTATCAACACTGTGTTGGAAGAAAATAAAAATTCAAATGCTAAAAAAACAGATTTGAAATAAATCTAGGCTGCGTCCATTAAACAAAAAACAACGAAAAAAGAAAACAACAGAAAATATAAAATCAAAATAAAGAAGGCAGTGGCTAAGGTTACGGGTCCGTAAAAATAAGCTTTGTTTCTTATATGGATAGCCACTTCGAATAAAGAATGGCGGAGAGAGAGATTTTTAATTGTGACTCAGAAAGCCCACGGGATTCTGATGCACAAAAAATTGGACGCGTAGACACTTGACAGGGTAATGGGGCATTTTGTATGCGCCCATTTCACCAAAGTCAGTATCGATTGGGGGGGGGGGGGGGGGTTCTGCCAGCTGGAACCACTTTAACAAGCCTCTACTAAGTGAGGAATTCCGCATGTTTGGATAGAAATCTTTGAGTTTATAACGTTTCAAAAAAATGTCAAGTGTTCAATTTGGATGTGTAAAGCCCAAATACTAAATCTATTTTTCTCCATAATGCTCTTGATTCTAGGACCCGGTTTTTAATTTTAAGGACTCAAATCGGGGCCGTACAACGCCTTATAGATCTGATTTAGGCTTGAAAAATTCAAGACATCTTTCTACATTAAGATTTTTAGAACACACGATCTTACCTTTTTTCGTTAGACGATGATTTTTCTTGGGTACTTCGCAGCTTTACGCCGCTCATGGAGTTTTCTAGGGGCGTGTTCTGCTGAGAAACAGGGGTAACTACCCCAGATTTAGACCTCGCTTGGGCCTCCTCTAAACTGATTAACTTTGGAGTGGGCAATATCATTAGTGATCGGGGTCTTGGAGGTTTGTGTTCTGAAAATAGGAATCAATAGCTAGAAGCAGTAGATACGCTGTAAGCTCAAATACTGGGTTTTATACCCGACCAGGTCATCGCAATGAAATCAAACAGAATATGCGAATCAACCGAGCTTGTAAAATTTTAAAACGTTCATGTAAAAAAGGCTGTTACTAGATTGGTTTAAGCTGAAACACGTCCTAGACTTAAAGGCCGGCATTAAAGACGGAAAAATACAAGATCAAAATTGAATCTCAGTCAACGCGCATGAAAGACATAAAAAACTATCTCGCGGAATTACCCCGAAGCGTGCAACGAGTAGAAGGCCCATCTTCGCGTCTTAGCGACTGTACAACACAGCTCCAAAAACACAACGCAGCGGTGGCTAGTTGTTGGTAACACGGTGTCCTATTTGACTCGCCCGGTAATTGAACAATTAATGGTGCTTTAGCGACTACGCCAACGTGCCGGTGTGCAGAGTAGCACTAAATTCCAATATAATCAATGCAAAATTCTGACATACCTGCGTCGTATTGAATGGTTTGAAGTTCTTCGCTAAACAATATATCACCGTTCAGTATCAAAAATTCAGTGACGACTGACTGGACTCTGGCTTCTGTGAATGCGGCAAGACCTGCTTCAATTTCTCGAGATCGCAGCAGATTAGGCGCCCATACTATAGCGAGGTTCCGACTATGCATTGATGTAAGCTCTTCTTTTTGAGACATAAAGCGTAAGTGAGTAATCAAATGTTTCAACGTCCTAAAAAACAAACATTTTTTTAAAACCAGAAAAAGCAAGGACCAATATATAATTGTAGGGACCCAAAACAAACCAGTGGCGACCTAATTTAAGCCTATAGAAACCCCAAAAAAGCTTGTAGAAACCCAAAATAAACTTGTGGGGAACCAAAAAAAAAAACAGTTAGGGACCATCCAAGAACTGTTGAAACCCACTGTAAACCTATAAGGAGCCAAAATAAACCTATGGGGGCCCAAAACAGGCCTGCAGAAACCCAAAGTGGAGCTGTGAAAACCCCAAATGAATTAAAATGTCAATTTTCTTCATGTTTTTTTTTTTTTGATATTAGGAAACCGATTTTCATTTTTAGAACCAGGATCGAAGCATTATCATGAAGAATGGTAAAAAAAATTAATATTCAAGCCTTGCTAACATAAACTTAGCTGATTTAATTCTTTAAAAGCGCAGTGTTAAGGTTGAATGAGTTTAAATCGGATCGATTTTGCTTCATTATTAAACTTAGCAGATCATGTAAATAACGGCAAGGCTAGATAAATATTCGGAATAAAAAATCCACAGAGCAAATGTCATGCTATAGTGAAATACCAACAACTAGGATTAAATTGCTAGCAAATACGTCTTTTTTTGATAATTAACATTTAAAACGGATTATCAAGCCAAAACTGAGGAAGAAATAACCAAAATTTACCAAATTTCCAAAAATACTTAAATGTTGTCATTTTAACCCACTAGCCATATAACCTATGCTCTTATAGTTTTTTTAAAAGTTCACACCAAAATTTTCAAGGTACAAGAAGTTAAAATCTTTTTTAATGAGAATAAAATCTTTAAGCACAAAAAAAATAGCACTTAGGAAGAGACGCGACAGGCAAAACGCGACACGCGATAGGTAGGTTCAACTAACGCAATTGCAGCAAGCTTCACAGGGTCGATCAAACCCGAGCAAAAAAATTAAAAAGTGCCTTTACGGAGTAGCAAAACCGCATAAACACTTCCAAAATCTTCTTACACTCGCAGGATTACGTCGAAGCACGAAACGAGTAGTACAAGGCTCATCTTTGAGGCTTAGAACAGCTCCTAAGAACCGTCGCAGCGGAGGCGCACGGTTGGCGACGCTGTGTCACATTTGATCGGCCCTGGAATGAAACCCTAGACCTTCCACACCGTTGGCAGTGCCTTTAATCATAACGCAAACCACAATAGGTGCCCGAAATATAAAATTATCGTGAGCAAGAAAGAAGCAATTTCTCTTTCTTCATTTTTCCTTCTGAAGCAAAATTCAAAAATACACAAAATAGAATTGCAAAGATTAAACGTACAACACATAGCCTTTCCTTAAGGCTATGCAGATAAAACTACATTACCTGTAATGAGGTGGAGGGAGTTGTTGTATTACATCATGCACTTTTAACAGCTGGTCTTCAGCATTGTAGTCAGTAACCGCACTTGCAAAGCGATTGTACAACTGATATGTAAGAAGTGGGTTAGGCAGTTCTCTGTAAAATGATCATCAACGTCACATTCACTCTGTTGAACAACACAACTCGAGTTCGAGCCAGGTGTACAAAAATGAGACCATTTGGCGCCTTATTGGGTTAGGGGGGCTGGTTTGTACGGGTCAGAGTCAGGCCAACATGGCACCAAAAAGTACCAGCATTTTGCGGGCTTGGTTTGTACGGGTCAGAGTCAGGCCAACCAGGCACCAAAAAGTACCAGTCCACTCTTGCAGGCTAAATCTACTCCACGCTACGTAGATGATCTTTGCAAACCAGTAACAGGCAGGTAGAAAAAGCGATAGCGGGTTTGCATTGAGCAATGCGTCCTTATACGGAAGGTAAAATCTAACTCAGAAGCGGTTTCTATCAAATAAAAGATTAGCATATATGCAAATATAACAATTAAAACAATTGCACTTAAACAGAAATAAGTAACAAAACAATTTAAGACTGCAACAGATTAATTTATCTCTATTTAAATCACGAATACTCAAAACCTTAAGCCGCATAAAAGACAAAATCAACTGTACTTAACGATATAATCAATTTAATCACGCCTACCTCACTGAAGCAGCTATTCGGCCTATCTACAACTTTAAATTCTCAATGGTTTTCTTATGAAACGAGAAGGTTCACTTTTGGTTACAAGGTTTTCAATCTAGATTGTTTCTTACAAAACCCTTATTGCAGTATCTTATATAAACATTTTACAAGCACGTTTTATCAGTAGGGCCAAGTATCTTACAAAACAATGAATAAAAGTCAAACAGGGCAATGGGAGTTTTAAAAAAAAACTGTCTCATCAAATTAGAATTTTTGGAATTAAACCCAGCCGCAAAACGAACCCATGAATATATATTGCAATCCCCATTAAAATACTGAAAAAAATTAGGTGCGTTTATCGATACGCGACGTGCGACATAAATTATGATGTAAGATAAGTGAATCTAGAAGGTTTTTGCGCGATCACTAAGCAATAGCATAAAACAAACAGATGCGATAAAAAATTGTCGCCTGTCGCGTATCCGCAAACGCGAATTTGTGTTAAATACACGGTTACGTGGTACATAGCGTGCACAAGCCAACAGCAAAATGTGGAACCACTGCTTTCTGACGCAAGTACTATTGACGCGACCTCATTGGACTTGACTCATTGGGTTACAGCTTAAATCAAGACACGTCGAAAAGTTCATCTCCAATCACACGGAGTTGGCCGAATGGTTGGAGCGATACGCTACGGAACTGGCTACGTGGGTTCGATGCTCAACTAGGTCATCTTCCATCATGCATATAGTTCACTAATATAAAAACTTACACCGCAATTATGTGGCTTGAAAAAAACAATTAACAAAATAATGCTCGTTCAAAATCATATACAAAATGTACCTCACTATTAAAAGAAAAACATGCAAGATCTTGAGTGCAAATATCACGCAAAAAAAGAAACTTTGGTATAAGATCTATATACATTGTATAAAACACAGAATCTTTTTTGGTACATCTTGAGCATGATATGCTACAAGCTGTCACCGTAAAAGTTGCAAATACTTCAAGCAAAAGTAATGGTTGTGCAAAATGGTCGCAAAAACGAAATATGACTTGTTAAGTGTGCAAAGCAAAGTCCGTAAAACACTCGCTGATCGGAACAATACTAGAAAACCTCTCCAAAAGACCCAATTAGGTCGGTAAAACGTCCAAAAACACCCAAATCTGTTATGTTCCAGAAGTGAAAAAGCCAAACCTGTTTTTAGCGACCTATTATTTTGGCTTTCAAAACCAAAAACCTCATCAATAATTTATACGTTTTTGCAACATCAGTGCATTAGAAATGCATTAAAATCATGTGCAATATATTTTTAATAAGATATTGGCAGATGGCATCATATTTAAATTTACCGAGCTTGCGCAATCGTTAAGGTTTTCAAAATGATTCAAAAATTACACGCGTTTTATTGCCAGGCTCAGCTAGAACTTTCGTCAGCGACATGGCTAGCGGTACCGCGTGCAAGTTGCAGATTCTACTAGACGGGTTCGATTCACGACTGAAGCCTTTCATCCATTACCGAGTGGCTGCTGATTCGAAGAGCGCAAGCTCACTTCGCAGTCTCCCTAAATTACTGTCGAATTTCCATTTCATTAATTTGAAAATAATTTCATTATTATCAATTTAACTTTCGTATTTTAAAGGAGAAATTTTCATAAATTTTAGTTCAAAAAATTTGAAAATTTAGAACTAACTCTCAACCTTTCGGCAACTTGGCATCCATTTTCAATAAAAAACAAAACAACATAAAACTGTTCAAAAACTACTAAGTAATGTCTACATAGCACAAAGGTTAAATTCTTTTTGGTGTATTTATCCAAAGGGGCGATTAATCCCGGCATGGTCACTCATTCTGAACGGTGAACGTACTTTGCCTGAGTGCGGCTGATGAGAGCTACTAGCCCGAAACAGCGCTGTACGGAGATAGAACTGTTCGTGAGCAACCAACGATATTGTATCTGCATAACGTCATGCAAAAAGCTTTTCTCGTTGTTTCTAGTGTACCTGTTTCGTCATTACTAAATACCTTGGTGTTTCCTTATTGAAAAACATATCAGCAATAACCACGAACACATACCTGAAATAAAGCTTGCATAAGCCAGCCACGCTATGTGCATCACATCTACGACTGTTATCTTTTGCCATTCCAGGCACATTAGCTACGCTGGGAATGTCGAGCAAGTGGTTTTCGAGGTCAGGCCGACGATCTGAATCAAACTCATACTTGAGATGGCGAATTTGTGATGACCCGCCCGATACTCGATATATTCCATCGACAACCCCGTAATTTTCGACGAAACGGGTACAGTCAGCTACAACTGTTGGAACTGCAAAAAAATAATGCACAAATCAAAATCAAATGTTCATTCTACTCGCGGCATTACGCCGAAGCGTGTAACGAGTGGCGGGGCCCATCTAAGCGGCTTAGCGCTTGGGCAACACAGCCCTGGAAAAACGCCACAGCGGTTACGAACCGTTGGCGACAGCGACAAATTTGACCGGCCGGAAAATTGAACCCCAGATCTTCCTCAGTGTCGGCCACGTCCTCACCACAACGCAACCAGACTAGTCGTTGCCACAACTTCAGTTAGAAAATGGGGCTAGATATTTTGCTGAATGGAATGGAATAACCTTTTTGAAATTAGTCTGTGATTTGGAAACGTTGGTTTAATTTTACGTCAGTTATATCTAGCACAGCGACTCGCCACTACTGCAACAGTTAAAGAATATAAAGACCAAACAAAAATTCTCAACAAACTAAGTAAAACAAATTTAAGAATATTGACTAAGCGAACTGAGGTTCCATGAATCCATATAGCGCAGTATCACTGTAAAAAGCATACCTCGCTTCACGAAAGTTGCTGGCGATCTGCATACCCGCTCTAACATGGGTGAATACCTTAGGTGTCTTTTCCAACGGCACATTAAATAAACTCGTTAGCTTGTTCTCCACAGTGTCCCATTAATGCTGAGCGTCAAGCAGGGAGGCTGTGAATAACCTACCAATTTTAGGTTCAAACAAAAAAAATTTTAGATTCAGCTGCCATTATCAGCAGTGCAAGCAAGGCAGTAAATAACTGAAAGACGCCTTGTTTAGTGCTTACACTGCTGATGATAACAGCTACACATGTTGTTGAGACGTCCAGTATTAAGAACTGCTGTGTTTTTTTCCTCGGTAAGTTATTTGCGCCCCATTATCATAAATAATTTTTTTACAGGATGCATAGATTGAAACACGATATCAATTTTCATTTGGTCATTGTAGTATCATTTTAAAATTTTGCCCGCTGGCACCAGTGTCAATTACTATTTACATAAGATGGTTTTGTTCGTAGCTAGTCCATTTTAACACGCACAATTGTTTATTAAATATGCCGATTTTGAAATTTATTACTCAGAATTCAGTCTGCGCGGAATAAAAACATACAACTGTCGTTATTTATAACAGAAAATTGGAGAATTCAGTGTAATTTTGCAGCTTAAATGTCATTATCATCATTTAATGGCTGGGATCCAACAAGTTCCACAAGAAAGCGGCATTAAGATGCGACAAAGTTGACAAAAACATCAATTTTGAAAAAGTTATAGCAGCTACAATAGTTTGTACTTTACAACCACCGGGCTACATACACCCATAAGCAATACGCGTCAATAGGACGTAAAATATCACAAAATTGAATAGCTCAAAAAGAAAAATATAGTCACAGTAACCATTACTACTGGCCACAGCAGTTATTCGTCATTGACAGTCGCAAGTGAGAGATCTTTTGTGACCGGTTCGATTCTTGGATAGAGTCGAACGCACAACGCATAAAAACTGAGAGGCTGCTGACTCGAAGAGCAAAAGCTTCTTTCGCAGTCTCCTTCACATACTGTAGTATTTTCAGTTCAGTTTTTTTTTTGTTGATTATAATGTTTTTTTTTTGTTCTAGTAGTGAAATAAGTCGGCCATTTTTAGTCGCACCATTGAGCAAACCAAAAGAATACTTACTATCTTCATCCGTGCGATGGAGAAGTTCTCCCAGGTCACACCCAAACACTCGCTCTCTCAATATTCCTTTCTTCTTTAAATGTGCCTTGCTGGGACGCGTATCAAGAAAAGATCGCAAAAACTCCATGAATTTTCCATGTTTGCGAACAACTGCAGAAGTAAGATTGATTGATAACTCAAAAAATACACGAAGTTTAAAACAAAAAATCAAATCATTACTATACTCGCAATATTACGCTGCAAAGCGGATAACAAGTGGCGGCGCCTATCTTGGCGGCTTAGCGCCTGGGTAACAAAGATCGCAGCGGTGGCGTGTCGTTGCCGACAGAGTCCGATTTGACCGGCCCAGGAACCGAACCAAAGACCTTTAGTGCCGATAGCGGTGTCTTTGAAATGAAATGTTGTGTGGTTTTATAGCGCTTTATAACTACTAAGATCCTTTAGCGCCAAGACTAAATTTTGTCAAGAATTCACTGACGTATTTGTATTCTCTGTTATTTCATCCTTCGCGCTACACTTAATTGCTGAGCGTTTAGCAAGTGTAACAGCAAGATACCAGTTTTAAAGTCTTTGGTTTAACCCGACTGAGAATAGAACCCAGCCTACCAGCTTCCAAGGCGAACGCTCTTAACCACTAGGCCATGGTTTGACCACTACTATGCTAATCGGCCGGTTATTTTTTTAAAACCAGAAAGGCAAGAATAAATTGCGTTAAAAGCAATTTGAAAACAGGCTTATAACTGGAGTTGATAAAATCGGATTCTACCGATATTAAACACTAAAGGATGCAAATAAAAAATGGACGTAGAGCTATACACAGGTAGATCCAAAGGGAAAATCAACTCAAGTGACTTTTTAAAGATAGAACAAAGCGCACAGTTGAGATCAAATCTGGAGTTAATCCAATATCAACAATTTTGACTAAAAGTATTAGCTTCATAGCCGATAGAATTTCGTTTTTTTTAGTAGCGGCGTACTAAAAGCTCAAAACAGTACTCACAGCTTTCTCGCCAGACGTTCAGCACAACGGGAAGTATGAAGAGTTAAGTGTATTTATATATGACAATACGCGTTGTATTATAGGACTAGGGCACTTGAACAACGTTCAATCGATACAAGATAGTGTAAGTTTGGGCTGAGTAATAGGAAACACTGTAAGTACTTCAAGCACCCTCAGTCCAACGCCTTTGCTTCTTATTACCGACAAAAGGACGACGCAGGTCGATTTTTCAAATCAAGCAACACATTTAAACAAAAATTAATAGCTCTAAGCTTCGATCAGCACATATCCTATTGGTTAAAGCTGTCTTCTTAAGAACTAAACCAGCCAAGTGAAGCAGGTACATGAGTTTGCTATTGATTAAGAGCACCAAGCACGCGAAAAAATCGATATATTGGTTTGTTTTATATTGCAGCTGTCTGAGTGCAAGTAAATTTGCATTGTCTATTGATTTAATTCAACAGTACAGCAAGGCGCAAGCCAACAGCAATTTCATTTTCAAAAGACTGTATGTAAACACGAAACGATGATTAATACTCCACAGTTAATTGGAAAACGTGGGTTTAAACTACTAACAGAACGTGCAGAAAAATTTGAAATAATATTCTACAGTACTCTGAAAGGAGTTTAACCTTGAAATTCGAGGGAAAGAAATGCAGTTTTTGTTGAGGTATTGCATGATTGTAACAGTCAAGGTGTATATCTAGCGTGGTCTTAAGCAAACTTTCAATGGTAAGGCTTCAATTCAGTCAAAGACGGAAATTAGACGACAAAAGCACAAAGAAAAACAATTTTTATGCATACTATTGCCCTTGAGTTAGTGCTTAATAAACAGGTCTAAACCATCAACAAAAATCAAATTTTACAGTATCATAATTATCAACCAGCAGCTCCCGACCGAGTAAGTTACCCTAGCACCTTGGTTTGAAAAAAATATTTTATGCGACTCCACTATGGTTACCTTTACGTCCAAGCTAACTATCTCTACTACATTACAAACCAGTATTAAGCAATGCTTTTGCGACCGCAAAATTTCGTTACGTGACCCAAAATGAAGTCCAACCTAGTTGAGAAGCGCTGATTCACCACATACTTGGCTTTTCTTGCGGATGTGCTCCGTAAGCTGATGAAGAAAAATGCCGTTCGTGGGTTCCGACTGCATCTGTTGCGCTGTTAATCCTCTTCACACACTGAGAAGGAAAAGACCCGACCCGAAAACCTTGTTTTCCTCTCCACCAACCACTAACACCCATCTCAATAATCGACACCATGTCACCAACCTGTGAATAGAAAAGTTTTCAGAGCATGAAAATGGGACTTACACAGTGATTAAAAACGTCACTATAAGCGCGATAAGGTTGGGGTTCAATTTCCAGGACGGTCAAATCACACACAGTATTGCTAACGGCTCGCCATCGCTGCAATGTTTCTTCGAAGCTGTGTTGTCCAAGAGCAAAGGCGCAGAGATGATTCCCGCCAATGGTTGCAGGCTTTGGCGTATTACCGCGAGTATAATGGAGATTTTGTTTGATTTTTGAGTATAAAGCGAGGGCCTTGTAAATATTAAAAACGGTCATAGCCAACTCTTTGACAGATGTTCAGGTAAAAATCTATACCAGGGATGGGCAATCTTTTTTGGTCTGCGTGCCAAAATCGGTTAAAATCAATGGCCAAGTATTTCCGCGTGCCAACCAACAGTTTTCCGCTAAAAATATCGGCGAAGAACAAAAAAAAGTCTTCAGGTACACAAATGTCACGTTTTCCCTTGAAAATATCGGCGCAGAGCAAAAAAAAAAGGTCTTCAAGCCCTCAGGTGTCACACAAAAAAATAATATCGATAATAATAGAGCCATATACTGGCCAGTGAAATTTCTCCTGTTGCTTTTCCCGTTGACTCGTTTTCGTGGCCTCGCTCGCGCGCCAAATTCGGCACGCGTGCCAGGCGTTGCCATCACTGATCTATACCATCATCAATAAAGCTCTTGCATTCTAGTGTAGTACCAATATCGCCTTACATTGCCGGCTTGTTCTCCACACTGTTCGTTTAATGCTGAACTGCCAAGCAGGGAAACCGAGAATCCTAATTTTCAGGTCATTTTCAGAGACAAGGCTATCAATCCCAAGGCAGACGTTCTACATACCAAGCCGTTTCATTGGCTTATTTTATCCATTGAAACTGTTTTTGCAAAACATAAAAATGTGACGACCGACCGGTTCCGTAGTGGTTAAGGTCGGTGCAGGAGGTCAAGGGTTCAATGCCTGGACTAGTCATATTGGACAATCGACAACTGCTCGCCACCGCAGCGATGTTGCTGTGCTGCCAAGCCGCGGAGATGGCCACGCCAATCGTTACACGCTTCGGCGTAATACCGCGAGTATGATGAAGATTGGGTTTTTGATTTTGAAAAAATGAGACTAAACAAACGTATACAAGAATTTTTACAGCAAAAAATCTATATGAAACGCTATTCAAAAACTATTCAATTTAAAATATAATGTAAATATTACGTCTAGGTTCAGTTCATCATCATCGCGAGCTTGGTATCTTCTCACTACTCTTGCTGCAGCAATAGCAGGGATGTTGATGTCCGCAACATCCCCAAGAGCATGAGGAGCGAGGTTGCGTCCGTGGTTATCAATTTCTAACCAAATAAGCACAGGAGCACAAACGATCTGGACTTCACCGTTTTCAACATCTGTGATTGCTGATAATTTACTGAGATAACACTGAAGTTGGGAATGAATTTCCTAAAAAAATTCAATAAATTACAAACCAAAATCAATTCCACAGCCTAATTCTTTTCTATTTTTGCGTTTTTTAGCTAGTTTTGAGTAAACTTGACCCTTTGCAACGAATTCAGCACTTTTGCAAGATAACAAATCGACTTTCTAGCTTAAATTTGAACATTTAATTAATGTAAAACAACAAAGTAATCTCTAAACTAGGATGAGAACAATTAAAACATGCTAAGCACATGCCGATTTGATTTTCAGACCAAGCACCAGAACCCCAATTCTACGAAGCAAAATAACAAAATAGCATGATATCTTAACAGAACATCCTGAAAACTGATGAAAAAATTGAGCTTTTGTGTGGTTTTAATTTACAGCACAATAGGCTGGTTAACACAAAACGAACTATCTTTATCACAACTACTTACATCAAGAGTTTTTGTCTCTAATTCTTCTATGTTTAATACAGGCAAGTGAGAAAACTTTCTGTCAAACACACATTCATGTAGCCAAGTATCAAGAGTTCCAAAGTGAGCCAAACTTCTTCGTACGACCCAAGTGTTGTCCTTAAAAATACTTGGAAGTTTTTACAATAAGCAAAACAACATACCGGTAACTGACAAAAGAGGAAAAAAAAACACAATAACCATAAAATTGGACGCTTTGACAACATGCATCCAGCTGTTGTCATCAGCAGTGTAAATAAGGCAGCACAAAACTGAAAAAGGAGGTGACTGATAAAAATTTGTATAACTGACTAAATTTCCTCCAACACACAAAAATTTACAACTGCAACATGTTAGGCAGGTGGCCAGTTACACATTCATTAACCTACTGTGCATTCAGTTTTTTAAGGGGTTTTGAGAACTCGATGTTGGTTCCTGAAAATGATAACTGGGTCCCTAAAATCGAAACAATTAAGGGAGAAAAAGGATATTTTTTACATGGGGTCCCCACACAACTATTTTGGGAACCAAATTTTCCCTAAAAATGTAGTATATTGCTATTTTTTACCAAAAAGCAAATATTCATAACAAATGTTGAGTGAACAGAGTGGTAATTGACTATCATGGAAATCATAAATCAGTTCGTAGAGACATGCAACAATCAGCATTTATGGCAACTGCATTGCTTAACCTGATCAGAAAAATCACTATAAAGTGGTTCATCTAATATAAGTGCTACACCTTATCATCAAAGCTGGAAAATGTTAAGTATACATGCTATTTACTGCATATATACAAAATTTAAAAAGCACTATTATTCATCAATTTAAGAATAAAAAAGCTTTCATACTTTGCAAGTGATTCGGACATTAAATGCAGGATTGAATCCTTCAAAATTTAAAGAACCATTTAATTTGAAACCATCTGAAGATTCTTCAATGAAAGAAACCTTAAATAAAATTGAAAAACTAATTATAGCCATCAAATTATCCATAGAAAAAACTACTAGAATATGTAAAAATTTCAACCAAAACATGACTTCTAACATCAACTGGAGTATATGCTTCGATAGCGGTAACATCTTTGATCTGACTACCAATTTCTTTGTCTACATGTCCAATTTAAGTAATTCCAGCAGCCTACAGATTTTCTGCATTGATCACAATTAAATTTTTGATGTCACAAGCACTTATTTCAATTATGATATCAAAAATTAATTATTTTAAATTTTTTATTTATTTCATCAATTGCACAATGGTGCTTGGTATCACACCATAGCACATTAACATATGAAAATTATCATGCAGAAAACCTGTGGGCCTTTGTAACCACTTTAAACTGGACTGGTGGAGGGGGCAATCGTGATATTACTCATAAGAATTAAGCACTAATACTAAACACTTAAAGAAAAAAATGTGACAGTTAATTAC
Source organism: Trididemnum miniatum (assembly GCA_964006365.1). NCBI lineage: Eukaryota > Metazoa > Chordata > Ascidiacea > Aplousobranchia > Didemnidae > Trididemnum > Trididemnum miniatum. The sequence goes on along the minus strand of OZ023242.1, from coordinate 16,889,848 downwards.
CTTGATACGACCGTAATCCACTCTCTCATAATGAAAATGAGCACAATCTTCTATGCGAGGAAATTTTGGTTGTGAAGAATCACCATCAACACTTGGTTGTCTATAAAGACATTAAAATGGCAAGAAAGTACCGGTATAGAAAGCCATTCTATCAGTGCTTAAGAATTAAAAGGTGAATAACATTAGAACCAACACTAAGTCACTAATATTTATCACAATTAAGACATGCTTAACATTGTATCACTATGCCATTAAAAAGCAACTGGCGACTATGCAAATGGTTCTAGCTTCTTCATTTTTAACCATTTTTGCAGTTACAGTATGGTTTATTAATTACTCTTTTTCAACAATTAATGACTCAAAAACGAATTGGAAAATTTACCACAATAAACACGAAAAAATACTTGACTAATTGAATTAAAAAAAAACGTTGTACATTCAATCAGCCTACAGCTACCGGTACTTTATCAATTATGAAAAGTTTTTGGATGTACAGTAAATCCCTGGATGGCACAATGTAACATACAGTGAAACCACTACGTAAATGTAAGCAAGACAACTTCAGTGTGATACCAAATAATTTACTATGGTAATGCATTGCCTTTTGTCAAAGCCACTAACGTGACCACCCTACTTATGCAACTACTTCAACGACATTCCTTGGACAGCAATCGAGTTGAAGGGGATGCCACAGAGCCATCTCCTCGAAAAACAACACCATCCCCTCCATAAACATTTTAGCGTAAACCATTCCCTTACAAGTATAATAACCATCCCTCCCAACGTCAAAAGTAGTAGTACCGTCCCCCCAAAAATATTCTTACAACTCGAGCACTGCCTGTGGGTGGTCAGATAAACATGGTTCTACTGTATTTCAATCTTTAATGGAAATGCCACTAGTAAACTATTACCGGTATGTCGATTCCACATGATCTATTTTTAATTAAAATTATTAACATTTAAACAAGCACAAATTAAGATAAAACCCCAGCACTAAGCAACAAAAATAGGTTGGAGGTGAACCAAAAGTACAATCATTGCACATGGTGCCTGATCTAGTCTGGTACGTTGCAGTACCAGAAATTCAGTGGATCACAACTTTTTGGTGAGCTGCCAACTCCCAAAAGCATTTTGATAAGAGTTTTGTTAAATTAACATCAAAATGTATGATATACAAGACAAGCAATAGACAGCTGCAGTGAGAACAACTGCAATGTTTTGCCCAGCTAGACAACTACTCATAACCAAAATAACACACATAAATTAGCTTACCGCACAATCAAACAATACCTTGCATGGGCAATAACTTTACCACCTCTTCCTTTAACACTAGAAGATGGCAAATCACTTGCTAATGGCATGATAATAATCCAATCTCGTTGCGCTCATTATAGATTTATTCATTTGCACAAAGCAGTTTGCACGAATTAACTTTTTTGACTTAAAAAAACTGAGAACATAATAAGAGACTGCCAGCAATAATTCAGTATCGGTAAAAGGTAAACTATTATGTATCTTTAGCTTAAGTCTGTCCATGAAAAAAAAATGTTAAATTATGTTAACAGAACACAAGTACTGTACTTATGTGCACAAAGTGCTGTAGTCTATCAGTTTGTTAGAATAGGCTTACGTAGGAGCTAAATGCTTGTTGTACGTGTAGGCCTAGCACTGGTACCGGGTAACTGATATCTCTTAGTATTAGTATATCTGTATATACCCTATTTGCAATCCCTACTTTCCTTTGTTTGTAATTGATAGGCTAGATTGCTGCTTTGCTTTTTCGTTTCAGTTCTTCAACTTTTGTTTGCACGAGTCAGAGTGTTAGGATGTTAGTCCTGCACCATTGTGCAGTGTATTCAAATAAAATAAAATACCATTTCGCATAATAGCATATACCATACCGCACTTAACTGCTTAACACTGTTACACTCATTATCAGGTTACCGGTATAGGACGGGTGTCCTCATACAAAAGCTTTCCTGCAAATCCTGGCTGATAGAAAATCTACTAGGAATTCTGGCAAAAACAGGTCTGCTCTACCACTCTACAAAACAGTATAACCATAGTTCTCTATAATATGGTTGTACAACTGTGTCACGTGACCCACTCGTCACGCATGAGTTACAAGGTACGCTCCGAATTGCTCCCAAGGAGCACATCAGATTAGCAGTTGAAACGACATGAAGCTAGTTTGGAAGGCCTAGTCGTAGGAGACCTAGGCATAGGCCTAGTCGAAGGAAACAGGAGTGCAGGGAGGGAAAAGGTGCTGGGGGTGTAGGGGCGGGGGTGCAAATCTATGTTGAGCATTGAGGGGATGATTGAGCAAAATTGACACGTCCGCAGATGCCCAATTTTTTGCCCAAAATGAAGTAAAGACCAAAAAAAGGTCATCACGTTTGCTGATGCCTAGTTTTTTGCCCAAAATGAAGTAAAGACCAAAAAAAAGTCATCACGTTTGCTGATGCCCAGTTTTTTGCCCAAAATGAAGTAAAGACCAAAAAAAAGTCATCACGTTTGCTGATGCCCAGTTTTGAGTACCGGTAGGCTACTTGGACATTAAAAGTATTAGGGGCATGCTGCCGAATTCTTGGGGGGAAGCATCCCTCATCCTCCCTGGATTTGCACCCTAGTGTTGAGGGAGATGTGGGATAGAGTATGGGGTAAGTGTGGGAGAGTGTACGAGGTGAGTGTTGACAGGTTGAGGGTGTGGGAAAAGGGGTGGAGAAGTGAGTTGGGTTGTGGAGAGGTGCGGGAAAAGGCAAAGGCCTAGTCGTAGGAGACGGAGGTGCAGGGAGGGCATTCACCCTCCATTTGTACATTCCATTTGTACACCCTCGATTTAATGAGGTTGTTGCCTGGCATATTTTTTCATTATGTTTAGTCTACTTGTCCTGAGTCATGTACAGTGATGGGAATGATACTCTAAATTTGCGTTTTACTTCTTGCATCTACCCGAACCTCCTTTTGACTTTCAATACTCTAAAAGCAGCTTTTTTCCTAAAATCAAAAATCAAAAGAGTTCAGTGTAGCCTACCGCATGCTAAAATTCAGTTCTTTAATTTTGAAATAGCATTGTATGGCTTTATGGCTACAAGCTTTCAAAGAACAGTACCTGAACTTTTATTACGTCGCTATAAAGTTGTTGAAACTTTTTATGCGGCAGAGCAAGAACAACGCGCAGAAAAGTTTGAAATTGGGAAATTAGGAAATACTTCGACAGCTACTAATGCTGTATCCTGTATTCGACGATACGTAAAATATGAGTTAAGCAATGCTGATACACGATACTTTCAAAAGTAGCTAAAGCAATGCCGGTATTGACACAAAAGTATCGCGCGTTATGTATTGCTGATACATGCATCTCGATACTGCCCATCTCTGGTCATGTAAAGACTTTTGTGTAGTGATTTGGAGACAAATGTGTATGAAGTTGTCAGTCTTGTGTAGCCTATGATGTTTTTACTTATGGTACCGGTAGTAGAAGAAAATGTTACATAACTGGCATTTTGTATCATCCTTACAAGTCACTCTTAACTTCGGACAATGCAAAGGAATTTTTGGGCATGATTTAAATGCTTGAAAAATGGTTGACATTTTTTTGAATTAAGTCTGTTGAGTCTCTGAAAATAATTTTCTTCCATGTCAGCAGGGTTAACGATTTACGAGTAAATAGCTTCAAATGTGATAAGTGCCAACTTGGCAGGTTTTAAACTTACATATAATTAATTAAGGTAATGTGCACACTTTTTCTGAAAAAAAACGGTGTAGCTTCGCTTAGACTAGAGAAAAGCAAATGAAAACGCACCTACAAATACATCATTGCATAGATCTTTTTTCCTAACCAAATTGGATCGCTTACTCCCTACAGTTACTTACGCAGCAATTATCGGCACAATCCGCGCATTTGACGTTTTTTTGCTAAACCGCGACAAGCGCATTGCAATGATAGTGCGCGCATTCCAAGGTGTGTTATGTGTTAATAAGCCCATTTACATGGTCTGTTATAAAGCGCTTTGTGACGTAGGCCAATTCTATTTGCTCTTCATTTCGGTGCGACTACATGTTTGCATGCAGTTTGCAAATGACTGATAGGACTAATAGACATAATAGCACTAATTGGGGGAGCATGGGGGTATAGAGAATTTGGGGGAGTGTAGATGGTGGGGAATTGGGAACTTTTTGGTGGTTGGGGCAGTTGGGTCAAGTATGGGTGAAATATGGAAGGAGTGGGGAAATGTATTGGGGTGTGGGGGGAGGTAAGGGAAGGTGTGTTGGGGATGTGGGAAGTGTGTTGGGGTGAGGGAAAGTATGGGGTGGTGTGGGAATGGGGGTAGGTGTGTGGAAGTGTGTTTGGGGTGCGGCGAAATGTGTTTGGGATGTGGGGAAAGGTGCGGAAAGGGTGTTGGGGTGGGGGAAATGTGGGGGACCGTGGGAGGAAATGTGGGAAGAAATATGGCTAGAAAATGTGGGGAGAAGGGTAGTGTCACAATTTTGGCCCCCAACTCTCCTTACCCCAACCCCCCTGACCACAATTCCCCCGGTCCCTAACATCCCTGACCCCCCGAATCCAACTCCCCCAACCCAACCCCCCGACTTCAAATCCCCCAAACCCAACCCCCTCGACGCCACCCCCCCCGACCCCAATTCCCCTGACCCCAACTTCACTAACCCCAACACCCCCGACCCCAACCCCTCCAACTCCAACCCCCTCGATCCCAACTCTTCTGACTCCACCCCCGCAGTCCCCTAACTCCAACTCCCTGACTTCAACTCCCTCGACCTCAACCCCTCACTGCCAACTCCCCGATCCCAACTCTTCCGACCCCACACCTCGACTCCACTTCCTTAACTCCAACTTTTCTGACCCTGTGCCCCAACCACTATTCCGCCGATCCCTAACCCCAACCTCAAATTCTCCTACCCCAGCCCCCCTGACTCCAACTCCGCCGACCCCAACCTCCTTACTTCAACCCCCGACCCCAATTCTCCTGACCCCAACTTCACTGACCCCAACACCCCCGACCCCAAACCCCCCAACTCCAACCTCTTCGACCCCAACTCTACTGACCCCACCCCCCAACCACAATTTTGCCGACCCCAACTTCCCCGACCTCAGTCCCCCTGATTCCAACCCTCGACCTCAACCCCCTCAATGCCAACTCCTCAATCCCAACTCTTCCGACCCTAAACTCCCCAACTCCACCCCCCGACCCCAACTTTTCTGACCCCAACTTCCCCCCAACCACAACTTCGTCAACCCCCACCCCCAAATTCTTTGACCCCAGCCCCCTGACTCCAACCCCCCCGACCCCAACCCCCCTACTTCAACTCCCCCGATTTCAGCCCCCCTGACCACAACTTTACTAACCCCAACACCCCGACCCCAACCTCCCCCCAACTCCAACCCCTCCGACCCCACTCCCCTACTTTAACCCCCCCCCCCGACTTCAACCCCCCGACCCCAATTCTCCTGGCCCCAACTTCACTGACCTCAACACCCCCGACCCCTACCCTCTCCAACTCCAACCTCCTCGACTCCAATTCTTCTGACCCCATCCCCCAACCACAACTCCGCTGACCCCAGCCCCCTGACTCCAACCCCCCCGACCCCAACCCCCCTACTTCAACTCCCTCGATTTCATCCCCCCTGACTCCAACTTCACTAACCCCAACACCCCTGACCCCAACCCCCTACTTCACCCCCCGACCCCAATTCTCCTGGCCCCAACTTCACTGACCTCAACACCCCCGACCCCTACCCTCTCCAACTCCAACCTCCTCAACCCCAACTCTTCTGACCTCATCCCCCAACCACAACTCCGCCGACCCCAGTCCTCCTGACTCCAACCCCTCGACTTCAACTCCCCCGACCTCAACCCACCGATCCCAACTCTTCCGACCCCAACTCCCCCGTCCCCAACTTTTCTGATCCCACCCCCCAACCACAACTCCGCCGACTCCAAACCTCCAACCCCAAATTCTCAGACCCCAGCCCCCCTGACTCCAACCCCCCGACCCCAACCCCCCGACTTCAACACCCCCGACCCCAGCCCCCCGACTCCAACTTCCTTGACCCAACTCCCCTGACCCCAACCCCCCAAACTTTTCCTTATCTTCCTAAACACTTTCCCACATCTCCCCCACACCCCAGCACACTTTTCCACACCTCCCTCAGTACTTCCCCATACATCCCCCCACAACTTTCACTTCCCCCACATCTCCCTTCACCTTCCCCACACTCCAACACACTTTTCCACACCCCTTCTCACCTCCCCTTGCTCTTCACCGCACCCTCACACCTTTCTCCACATCTCCCTCACCCCCCCCCCAACACGTTTTTTACACCTCCCCCACACTTCTCCCACCTCCCTTTACACTTCCCCTCACCCCAACGCACTTCCTCACTCCTCCCCCCACACTTCTTCCTAAAAATTGTTTGTTATTACACCTGTGATTGCGGCATTGCTGCACTAAAATATCGTGGGAATTCTACTTCCGTACCTTCTCATTGAAGCGTGACAAGATAAAAAAGAGAAAAAGAAGAAAAAGAGTTGTACAACCATATTATAGAGAACTATGGTATAACTGTCTATACGGTATACCGGCAAGTGGTCAACTCGGCGCTATTTTTTCAAATGTGAATCCTCCTCTCGTAGCCAGGACTGAGGAACATTAGCTGTGCAAAGTCTATCTACGCGGAATACACGGACACGCTAACCGGTAACAACCTCGTTTCTGTGATAATATAAGTAGGCCTGCAAACGTGCAAAGTAATGAATGACGCTCAGACCAGATCCCGAGGTTGGTGAAGTAATCCATTCATTTTTGTGCTATGCGGTGGTACCGGTATGTTTTCTGCTGTTGTTGCTGTTGCAGCAACAAAACAGTGCAAATTTGAGTACCAATAATTGTGGTCGTTTTGTTGTTTCCAAAATTATGACCAAAAAACTTCAAACCTGGCATGATTTTATCATTAATTGTATGAAAAATACAAAAAAAAAAAAAAATTTAGCTACATCCACCGGTTGCCATATTCCTCGCAAGTTTCTAAGGCCAATTTTTTTCCTTGCTCTCACGCTGTCCCTTGCGAGCCCATTAGATTAGAGATGGCATGGGCCGCTAAAAAATCCGCTAACGAGTCGTTTACCGGTCGTTTTACTGGTCCGCTAACGGCCCAGTTTTATCTTTTGTTTCTAATTGGGTCGTTAACGAGCCGTTACCAATTTTTAAAATCCCTTTTAACTTTTATTTTTTAAAATGCAAGAATGGACTTTGGGCGGGCCGGGCTTTGTATTTCCGATGAGTTTCCGGGTCGGTTACCGCTACTGGGTAAGAAATTCTGGGCCATGGGCGGTCCAGGTTGCAAAAAAGTCAGCTCGTGCCATCTCTACAGTAGATAATGGAATGGATTGGTTTTTCCGGATACCACAATTTTTAAGGTCGATTCTTGTTAAGTGGTTGCAAAAACTGGATTGAGACTGAAGAGTGAGGTGGAGTGCATCGAGGATTTTAATCTTAGTTTGGTGCTAAGCGGTGACTGTGAGTTTTACTTGGTGATGAACACAATGATCAGCTGGATAATGCTTGAAGTTGAATGGAATTGGTACTGCAACACTTTGACAGTGTTAAAACCTTGGACTGAAATATCGGGGTATCGATAGGCATAGACCGGGTTAGACTTAGTATCAGCCCCCAGGTTCGATTAGGGTTAAATTTAGTTAGGTTTAAGTTCGATTACGAGCTAGATTTGGTTAGGGTCAGGTTAGAGGTTAGGTTAGGTTAAGGTTGGCAGACATAAAAAGCGTGGGGGCATATTCTAGATGAGACCCCATAGACTTATCATGGGTGCTTGACACTGTTATGTTGTGATATCACTACTCACTACTGCGACCATCTATACCAAAAGCCGCCCTCTGCTTTCCCCAATTTTTGTGCAGTCTAAAAAATTAAATTTAAGTTAAGTTTTTAACTTTCATTTTTTCGTACCGGTATTTTATTAAACTGTTATGCTAGCAATTTTAAGTTTAGTTCAGAGGCTAGAAGTTGTTAAGTCTAACTACTGTAAACCAAATGACCTGATGACTTCACCTGTTCACTTGAGCAACTAAAATCTATTGGTACTGCCCTAATGTGTACAGTTTTTATACCATTAGCCTAGATTTTAGTTGCCCAGGTGAAGTCATTCGGTTTCCAGTAGTTTCAATTTTTTAGTAGACTGTTAGAATCATTGGCTTGGCTGTTTTATGAAAATTGATTGTAGCATATACCAGTCCACTTTTTTAATTATTTAGTCTTACTAGATTCTGATGCTACAGTGCTTCGCTAATCTTGTCTGGTACTGTGCCAGTACTGGCATAATGACAGTGATCTACCATCTACCAATAATGCTTTTGTTGCCATTACGATTACTGGTTGTGAAACTGTTGAACAGTTGCAATAAAATAAAACAATGCTTTTGCATCCAGTGATAATTATTCTTCAAGTGCTAGACTAGACTTTCTCTGTAGCCTATTGCAATATCAGTATCGGTACTCAATGTCTTGCTAAAAGTTTGTCTTCAATTACTGGTAACGTTTTAATAGTTTTAGGAGCTTCTTGCATCATGGCTAAAAAGCCTAATATGTATGAAAGTAGCTATTTTAGGATGTACGGCCGTGGAAGGCCAACAATTTGGAGCACCTGGATGTACCCACCACAAGGTGTTTCGACAGTGAAATATTTTACCGAAGCTTTAAAAGGACATTTTCTATCGCGCAAGAGTGAATATCGTAAAGACTGGTTCCTGTGGGCACTTGTTCCAGTTTTTGGTTATATTTGTGTAAAGCTTCGACATCTCGACAGTAAGTAGAGCTGTTCTAATTTTTTTGTTGTTTAGTTATCATTTTGGGTCCCTAAAACATAGCTATCGTTTAGGCATTAGTATTGTGATATGATACGATACCGTTTTATGACTATGTCAACAGTACTGATAGATACCAAACTTTACTCATGCTGTGTAATTTTTATTTCAACTTGGGATTTACAAACTTTGTATGATATGTGACTTGTTGATTATCAGTTCATTGTAAAGTGCAGATATAACAGCAGCCAGTTCTGGTATATTTTGAATAATAGAAAGGTGTGGTGTTACTGTGTTCAGTAAAATTGATGAGACTTCATTGAAATTACTTGTCGTGGTTATGGCACTGGTATAGACCAGAGGTGGGCAACTTCTTCAGCTGGCAGGCCACGTGTGGCGAGACAAAGTCCTTCCCAGGCTGAATGATTAAGTGGTTATAGGTGAAGAGCAAAAAAATAAAAGGTCTTCATGTCCTCAGGTGACCTGTTTTCTACTGAAAATATATCGGTAGGTGAAAAGCAAAAAAAAAGGTCTTTACGTCCTTCAATGACCTGTGTTCCACTGAAAATATGGGTGAAGAGCAAAAAAAGTCTTCGTGTCCTCAGATGACTTATTCATTTTCCTGTAACTGCCGGCATGCTGCATAAAATAGTCTCGCAGGTCGTATGATGCCCCCCCTGGCATGGACCTTCAAATGTTGTGTGTTTGTGCCAGAAAACTAGTGAATTATGGGTGGTCCCAAAAATTAAATCGGTATCTACTTTTTTAGTCAAGATCTATATGTTTGGTATTTTGCTGCAAGCTGGAGGAGTGGCAGAGCCTGTTGAGTGTTAATGTTCATAAGTTGCTTTTGCTATATGCAAGTGTATATAACAATGTTGATGATGACGTTCTGACTTGAAATGCTGTAATATGTTGAATCTTTGCGTCTTTTTCAATGCCAGCTCGTTAGTGCATGCTATTGGTGGGGGAGATCTGGAGTTTGATTCCTGGATTGGTCAAATCAGCACAGTGCCACCAACAGCTCACCACTGTTGCAATGTTTCTTCGATGCTCTGTTGCCCAAGTGCTAAGCTGCGTAGATGGGGTTCTCTACTCGTTACATTCTTGGACATATGCCACGACTATAATGAAGATTTGATATTTTTAAATTTCTATGTAAGCTCAGTGTGTACCAGTGTTTGGTTGTGTTATTATTACCAGTTTCTTGATGTTTTTTTTTGCAGGAGATAAAGGGTATCCATACAACAAGAACATATCTTGGGACAAGCCCAGTTATATGTGGGGTAAGAGTATTATGCTAAAAAAAGCAGAATAAAATTACTATTGAAATAGGATCATGTCTGCTAATCTAGCTTACCAAAATCTAGTTTAACGATTCCAGTCAATTTACAGCTGTGCATTACAGTTTTCACTATTTGGTCGTTGCTGCACTTTTTTTATTGATAAAGAGTATTGGATTAAAAATGACTGAAAGGCCGCATGGTTCGGAGCGTCGTTTTTACGACGGCCACGATGGCAAGGTTGATGGTTCAACTTCCACCAAAGCCTTGTTGCTGCGTTCATAGATGCTTCACGATAATTATCTCTGCTTGGTGGAATCCAATTAGCAGCAAATTTAAGAAGGAAAAACTCAACGGGAAAGCTCAGAAACAAAGACGAGTCTGGATTTGTAGTACAGGGTGACCCGAAAAAATACCACCTATGAAAACATCAACAAATTTTCGTGGGTGGCATTTTTTGGGGGTCAGTCTGTATGTATAGCGCCTCCGTCGTTTTCTCGGGGCAGCAGGATCAATTTAAATCGATTTTTTGTCCAAGGCAGCTTTTTATGCAGTTTGTAAAGTGCTGCTACATCTTGTAATACCTAACAATGCTTTCGGTGGGTATCAACTATCAATAAAGAAGCGCTTTCAATTGCAAAAGTAAAATCTGATTCAGGTTAAAGAGTGTGCACAATGTCATAGCGTTTATCTTTATTGTGCTGGGCAAATTGAAACCAGATAATGGCTCGCATAAAGTTGGGCCTCTTGTACTAGCTATACCTATAAGTTCTTAATCTGGTGCCTTTTTTCTTGTCTTCTAAACCAGATGGCTTAGATCCTACGTGACGGGTTTGATTGGCGGCTGGAGCCGATCGCATCTGCCATATTCACCGGGTGGCTGCAGACTCAAAGAGCGCAAGCCCACTTCGCGGTCTGCTTCAATTACTGTTGAATTTTCAGTTCAGTATGATTTGAAAATAACCTCTTGGTGTCCATTTGGCGTTGTGCCAATTTGTCTTGACCCGTTTGTCTATAAACGAATCTTTACACCTCTTCATTAAAATTATTTCTTTAGGACCTCCTGATCCTGTTGAAGTAGAAAAGCGGCGAGTTCACAAGCTCCTCGAAGCACCAGAAAAATAATTTCACTTGAGACTTGAAATCAATTATTGTGGTTTACATTCAACCATTATTGTTTTGTTAGCGCATTTTATTAAGTGTGATTAAATTAAATTTGTGGAATTTGTGAGAGCTGTATCACAAAAACTAAAAAAATCACTCAATCTTACTTGTAGCAGTGTCTTTTATTTTTGCACTGTCAACACGATAGTAAATACCATAAGATGAAAACATACTAAAACGTATTAAGAAAAGAATACGAAACGCAATATTGAAGAGAAAGCTCAGAAAATTACGTTCCATCAAGTTTATTAATACTGCATAACACGCGATAATAATAGTAATACTGAGCGTTGTCCCTCCCCCCAAGAAAATTGAAAAGAAACATGTGCTTGGTTTTAGCAGTAGTTCGAAGTTTGCATGGTTATCAGTTTTCGCGGGACCAAATCCATCACAGAAAAAGAAAAAAACACCTCGAGCGTTGAAGACGAAACTATCAGTCGTTCCTGTTACTACAGCGTATGTATGTTTTCTCACCATTTAATTAAGAAGCAGCATACAAATAGCACAAAAAATAACGCAGATGATATAATTTAAGCAAAAAAATAAATTATAATAATTTTCCCCTGCTTCGCAAAAATTTCTCTGCTAGTTAGTTAGTTGCATATTTATCCTCAAGAAGCAGCATACAAATAGCACAAAAAATAACGCAGATGATATAATTTAAGCAAAAAAATAAATTATAATAATTTTCCCCTGCTTCGCAAAAATTTCTCTGCTAGTTAGTTAGTTGCATATTTATCCTCCTGTCACGAGAAAGCGATCAATGCGCTATACGAGCTCGCTTAGGAGTTGCCAGCCATCTGTCTACCACACCAAGGTGGGGGAATCCCGCTGAGTGCCTTTCCCAACGGCACAACAAGTAAACTTGCCGGTTTGTTCTTCACACTGTCCCTTTAATGCTGAGCGTCAAGCAGGGAAGCTGAAAATAACAATTTTGAAGGAATTGGTTTGACCCGACTCGGAATCAAACCAGAGTCTACAGCTCAAGAGACAGACGCTCCATACCACTCGGCCATCTGAGCTGTTGGAATCTATAAACAAACAGCAAAAGAAGTCGGAAGCAAAACTCCGGGACAAAGGCGACTCCTAAATGAGTCAGGATTTGTCCTACGTATACTCGTACAGCGCCTCCGTCGCTTTCTCGTGAACAGGAGGATGAAAATGAAGAAATCATTGAGTCCTAAAAAACACTTAATATATTCCATCAAAGTGTTTTAGAATAATATCTACAGACAAATCATCACAGCCCATCTTATGCAAGAGCAACAGCACCATTAAAAGTAATAGCAGAGTTTGCATAAGATGAAAACTTAGTGTTTGCTTCTGCGCAATATGATAAAGCAAAAATGTTTTCTCTCAATTTAATCGCATTTAAGCTAAAAACACTTAATGGTTTTGAAAAAAAAAAAAATGGCGTATTCCACTATTGATAGCGATTAAAAACAGCAGGCTATTTCATTTACGATACTGCTAACCACTTCGTATCTCATTCAGGAAATTGAAGATTTAGACGATGTTGCCATGACCTTTGCAAGTAAGCTTTTATCATCCACCATCTTCACTCATTTTACTTAACCTTCGATGAAGGGAAAGCGGCAGAAAATCAGTTCGTCCCGACCAAGTTTTGGGATGAAGCACCAGCATTTCCAGGCAGATTCTGCAAAGATACCAGACTAAAAAATCAAATCCTATTATACCCGCGGCACTACACCGAAGTGAGTGGCGGGTGCATCCCCGCGGCTTAGCGCCACGGCAACACGCTCCGAAGAAACGTCACAACGGTAACGAACCGTTGGCGACACTGCCGATTTCACCAGCCGGGGAATCGAACCCCACACCTCCCGCACCAGTAAAGGGTGCTTAATAACTGATCTAGCCGACTGATTGATACAAGACTACCACAGCCAAAAACAGCTACAGATTGATTGATTTCTTCATTCGCATCCCCCAGCCACAAAAAAGCGACAGCAGCGCTGCACTGGGGCGAATCCAGACTCACTTAGAAGTTCCATAAAGCGACATACCGGTTCCAAGCGGTATAAACCATTGTCTCTAAAATCGGTATATCTACATCATTTTCATGCTAGATCTTCAACATTAAGGTTTGATTCCTTAGCGAGCTTGTTTTAGCGCTTCTGTCACTTTCTTGAGTCACAAGGCTAAAAATGCAAATAAAAAATGAAAATGCATGAGGGCTGCTCAAGTGCTCAAAGTGTGGATCACGTAATGAAGCTCTCAGGTCTCAACAGAAATGACAAGTTATCGGCAGGCAACAATGCACGAAAAGTAATTCGCTTACCTCGTTAAGGATTTAGGTAGGAGATTGTAGCGAGTTAATTTGTTTGAATGTTTCTAAAAATTAACAACTTACGTTAACAAAATTCGATCTTTGATAACAAATTTACTCTTTCCATAATAAAAAATTATTCCTACTAAGCGATTTCTTCACAAAACGTACCGATTACGTAGGCAACCAGTAATCGGTTTATAGTAACATTTGCAACAGAAGTTGGTAAAAAAACCATCAAATCTTACCTCGTTGACAAAAATATTAGTGCTACAGCCACCAAAAATCAGTATATCATCCCACGCATCCCGACAAGCTGTGTGCCACATACGGCATTCTTCAGCTATAGGTGCTTTTCTCCATACTAACGTGGCTACGTTAAATATCCAACCATCAGCTGCAACAAAAAAAGGTGATAAGCAGGCCGTAAAAGTAGGACTCAAAGAGTTCAAAAAGTTTTTTTGGAGTTGGCTACACGTAGCCAAACTAAAAAACTCAGCGACATCACCAAGCGACACAGCTGGTCCTTCAGTAAGGGTTTTGATTCTTAGCAGGACCCGAAGAACTAGAGGTGCTGGCTTGAAAAGCACAAGCTCACTACACTGCCTTTCCATATTACTGTTGAATTTTCTGTTCAAAACACGAGTATTGCTTCAGTTGTTTATGATCGTAACCCGATCTGGGTTGGAAACATCAGTTGGTTTGAAAGAAGACGAAGTTGGAACTAAAATTTTTCGAAGTCAAGGTATTGGAATTTCAACTTGATTTTTCAACCAACCTACAGCCCTGAACGCGATGCGTATTTCCGCCAAGTTTTGCACAAAAAAAAAAACAAACTGGAGTTAAGGCAAAGAGAAGTGATGGCTTCAAATTATGCAGATAAAATTTGAAAAGTGCAGCGTGTAATCACTGTTACCAGTCAAAAATCTAAAAAATTTTCATGAGACCGAGATCGGTGCAGAAACAATGTCTTGATAAAAAACAGAACACCTAAGCAAGCCCACAGTCACCCTGTCCACATGCCCAATTTTAGTGGTCTTCAGGCCAGCAGTTCTTGCTTCTATAGTTGCTGCATCATAATCAATTTTTTGATGTCATAGTAAAAAAAGGGATTATAACATCAAGAAGTTGGTTATGATGCAGAAACTAGAACCGTGGGCCTAAAGCCCACTAAAATTGGATATGATAAATGACGCAACACGTACATAATGTGTTCCTTGCTGTATCCACACCGCCAAATAAGAACAAATCAGTATCTGATGACGCAGTTAAAGAGTGCCAAGATCGACCAATGGGAATGGAGGATGTAAATTTAAAATTTCTGAAAAAAAGTCATTAACGAGATATTTCGCCTCTAGAATTGTAGACTGACTCGGGTTTTGATTCCGAGTCGGGTCAAACCAATAACTTAAAAATTCGTGTTCATAGCTTCCCTGCTTGACGCTCAGCATTAAAGGGACAGTGTGGGGAACAAGCTGGTGAGTTTACTTGTTGTACCGCTGGAAAAGGTACGTGGCTGGGTTCCCCCCCCCCCCCCCCTTAGAATGGCAGACAGGTGGCCGGTAACTCCTAAGCGAGTTCGTTATAGCGCTTGGATCGCTTTCTCGTGATAGGAGGAGAACTATGTAACTAAATACAACAGAAATACATTAAACAGAATATCCAAAAGGGCCATGAATGGATAGGTGGGCTAAGGAATCTCAAGTTTCTCCCGAAATTTTTCGTCATTCATGTTAATACAATCGGTACTTCGATACACCGACACACACAAAACAGTACCTGAGCGCGATACTGCTGGACTATGTCGCTGAAGACAATATGCCGTTACGTCGAGAAGTACCAAAATACACGACCAAGGTCTAGCAGCAACATCTTCGTCAGCGGCATGGCCTAGCGGTACCGCGCGCAGGTGAGAGATCCTACGTGACGGGTTCGATTCGCGGCTGGAGCCGATCGCATTTGACATATGTAACGGGTGGCTGCTGACTCGAAGAGCGCTAGCTCACTCCACTACCGTTAAAGTTTCCGTTCAATAGAATTTGATATAACCTCAGCTATTTGTTATTATTTATTTATTAAAAACTCGTAATATGTTAAGATATTTACATTGAGGTCCACTGGTAAGTATCCAAACATAAGCTGTAAAGATCTCCCAGACGTTCGTACTAAAAAAAAATGAAAGTTAAATAATTGAGGTAATTTTTTTAATTATTGAACAATCCACAGTATTTAAAGCAGACTCCCAAGCAACTTAGCGCCCTTCGAATCAGCAGTCAACGGACACAGACCTACACAGTGTTTTTTTAAGGCGTTTTGAGGAACCGAAACGGTCCCTCAAAATCTGCTTCTTCGACAGTGTAGAAAGCTGTGTTGTACGTTATACATTGCTTGATGGTTTCCCAAGGCAAACCTGAAAAAACACTAGGTCAAATACTATCGGCCCTAGCCGTGAATCGAACCCTTTGCTTTTGTTGCGTCCTTGGAAAAAACAAATATCACCATTTTCCAAAAGTAACCAGACTCTGAAAGGTGTTTGGCATAATCCGACCCAAGACGAGCAAATACTATACACCCCCCATGACCGGCAACTTATTTTCACAATGTAAGCATATAGGCAGCTGGGCACCTATTATGCACACGAAGCATTGTATTTTGCTTCAGGTCGTTGGGCAATTAGCATAACCTTTTGTCTAAAAAAGTGAACAACTCAAAATTTAACCCGCAGGGACCTAAAATGTACCTGCAAAAGCCAAACATAAAAAAAACGAATTTTTCCTGATTGTAAGGACCAGAGTTGTTGTCAGGCCAAAAATGTTGAGCCTGACTAGACCCAAACCCGGCTTTTCAATCCTGAACCCGAATCTTAATTTATCAGCCAGTCTGTACCCGATTTAAACCCGAAATCAAAAACATCACTTCAAACTCTGAAGAAATTTTAACAAAAAAAAAAGAGTTTTACCCATCCACGACCATGTGTTCTCTTTGCTTTACTCCACAATCGCGAAAAACCCTATCACTCACTGAAAATCTCCACTTTGCTCCGCCGTCCGGTCTGAACCTGACCCAAAAAGTGCGAGCCCGATTGACAAATCTAGTAGGGACACGATTTTCATTATCAGAGAACTAAAATCGGGTCTCTAAAACGCTTTAAAAAAATTGCAATACGAATCCTTGTAATACAACTTTAACCTGCTTTTCTTAAGGTGGTAATTAACAGATTGTGACTTACCAAGTGTCGTCCACCGTAGACGTAAGCTTTGCTTCCAATAGTCGTCATAGCATGTGCTGCTCTAGGCAATGGTTTGTCTCCCTGAAGATGAAAATATGATGAAAATCAACCAAAACTCAAAGTATCTAATTTAACTTCATTATTACAATCGGCACGTTAGCTCAGTTGTTAAGCCCACGCTATTGGGGCGGAAAGTCTAGGGTTCGATTCCTTAGAAAGTCAACTCGGCACAGTGTCGTCAACGGCTCGCCACCGTTGTGACGTTTCTTCGGAGCTGTGTTGCTTAGGCACTAAGCCGCGGAGATCCCGCCACTCGTTACACGCTTCAGTGTAATAGCGCGAGTATGATGAAGATTTAAATTTTGATTTAATTTTTACACTCAGATTGCAATTTCCAAGTGCAGCAGAAATTACCTCATTTGACGCTTTTACACAGAATTTGACGCTTTTACACAGAACAAGCACAATCAACTTTGCAAGTCATAAACTTCTCTAGCACATCAAATCAGCATTCAGTCGCATATTTATCCTCCTATCACGAAAAAGCGATCAAAGCGCTATAACAAGCTCGCTTAGGACTTGCCAGCCACCTGTCTACCACACAAAGATGGGGGAATCTCGCCAAGTGCCTTTCCCAACGGCACAACTAGTAAACTTGCCGGCTTGCTCTTCACACTGTCCTAGGGAAGCTGTGAATACCAATTTCAAAGTCACTGATTTGATCCGACTCGGAATCAATGCTCAGTCTTCAGCTCCAGTGGCACACGCTTTTCCCACTCCACCATTTGAGCTGTTCTCTAATTAAAACTTTAGAACTTTTACGAAGCGAAGACTAAAGCACAAACTTTACAGGAGCGAATTCAACAAAATTTTTGGGAGGAATCAACTTAAATCAACTGAAAAAGAAATAAGGCCAAAATAAATCTCAAAACTGGACGTTTCGACAACACAGATTCAGCTGTCATCATCAGGAGTGTACGCAAGGTAGTACAAGCCGAAAGTTCAGTATTGCCCTATTTACACTGTCGATGATGACAGCTGCATCTCCGCTGTTGAAACGTCCAGTTTTGAGAATTAGTGTTTTTATTTTTCCTCCTTCAGCTATTTGCGTCCCATATTTATTGTATTCCTAAATCTACTTACTTTGCTTGATAGTTCTGTCCAAGTATCTTCATCCAGGTCATAAGCTACTAAATCGTTGTTCCATCCTCGATCATAGTTATACTATAAATAATATGCACAAAGTTAGAAACCAAGAGACATCGATGTACCTTCAGGTTGCCAATCACGGACTTTTTGCATCACACTTAAATTTTTGATGTTGAACCAGTCGTTAGCTCAGTTGTTAAGCGCACAGGCTATCGGTTCGGGAGGTCTGAGGTTCGATTTACGGACCGGTCAAATCGGTACTAGTGTCGCCAACGACTCGCCACCGCTGCGACGTTTCATCGGAGCTGTGTTACCCAGAAGCTAAGCTACGGGGAGATGGACCCCGCCACGCGATACACGCTTCGGTGTGATATCGCGAGTATACTGAAGATTTGACTTGTCATAATTCAAACAAGTCATTATGACTTGAAAAATTTAATTATGATGCAGAAAGCTCGTTCAATTTTGCCTACTAAAATTGTACAAGTGAACTGAGTAAATGCTCAATGTACCGCACTAAACTTTCTTCTTTTTCACTGTGATCTTGGGTAATATTATACATGTCACTCTGCATTTAGTGTTAACCCTAACGTTAACCATTCTTGCCAATTTAAATACTTTAAATAATACCGATGACCATTTTTTAAACCTGTTATAGCAACTTAAGATTTATGTTTACTGTATTTAATTGTACTGTTTCCACTGTTACGTTTTTCGCTGCTTTTATCGAGCGCTTTTGATCTGAATTTCCATCAGAAAAGCGCTGTAGAAATGTATTATTATTATTACTCGAAACACGCTTCAATGAGTTGTATCGTTTAATGTAAAAAGCAGTAAGTTTCTCCACATTGCAATTGCTGGCGGGCGTAACCGGTTTGCTCACGAAACTGAAAGCATTACGTTACATGTTTTGCTGCTACAAGTTCTTTATCGATCGTACTTATTGGTATATCCTACCCACAATCAGAGCCGAATGTATACAAGGAGATGCTCTAGTCCAAGGGTTGTCAACCTTTTATAATGCATGGTACCCCACTAGATACTCTAAACCAGTGATTCCCCACCGGGGGCCACGGGACGTTATCTGGGGGGCCACAAGTAGGCTGGAAGTAGTCGGGACGTTATCCAGTTGGAAGTAGCTTGGAAATAGAGTACCAGCTCTAACCTACTTTGAACTTTTGCTGAGCAGGGGGCCCACGAGTGTTGAGAGTTTTAAAAAGGGGCCACAAACAATAAAACCTTGGGAACCACTGCTCTAAACAAAAGTGACTTTCTGTTCAGCAATAAAATTTTCTGTTCTTGTTTCATTGGTAGTAACTACAGCTGTCCGCTGGTTATAAGTGGTTATCGTTTATTAAGTAATAATCCTTGTTCTTGTGACCCCATAGGGGACCAACAACCCCCGCTTGAGAGATCCTGCAACAGTCTATTTCGTTTTTATATTTACCCCTAGTAATCAATCACCAACGATCTCTAAAAAAGCTTCTCTCTAAAAAAAGACCCTCTGCTATCGTGACAAGGCCCATTATATTACCTAGGCTTTAGCCTACAACGCCTATTAATAAATTCAGCCTTGTCTACAGGTACGTTTACCGATACGCGGCACGCGGCAACGCGACTAAAATTATAGTGTAAGTAAATGCAGAAGGATTTTGCAGGTTTTCGCGTGATCGGTGAATAGTAAAATAAAACAAAGGTGCGAAAAATCTTTGTCGCGTATCGGTAAACACGCCTTAAAACTGCACACTCACTGAATCATCGTCAATATCAAAATCACCATTAGTGAAATGATGTCTGGGCAAAGGTGGCGGTCCATAGCCTCCAAACACAATCAATCTGATAACATAAAAGCATAATGGAAAAATGTATGAAACCTTGTCAACGAAGACTAATGGCGTGGGATACTCAGGTGCCCGAGTATTAAGAGCGTCAGCCTCTGAAGCTGTCGATTCGAGTTTGATTCCGAGTCGGGTCAAACCAATGACTGTCAAAATTGGTATTCACAGCTTCCCTGCTTAACGCTCAGAATTAAAGGGACAGTGTGGAGAACAAGTCAGCAAGTTTACTTGGGCCGTTTGGAAAACACTAAACGGAATTCCCCCATCTTGGTGTGGTAGACAGATGGCCGGCAACTCCTAAGTGACCTCGTTATTAAGAATGATCGCTTTCTCGTTATAGGAGGTTAAACATGCGACTAAATACAGAGTTCCAGGGTTTGGGTTCGAGACTAGTGCTAGGTGTTTTAACGCCAAATACTCTTGCATTCGTTAACGTCATAGTCAAACTAGACCACATACGAGTTAAAGATCTCGTGTGACGGGTTTGATTCTTGGGCAGAGCCCATCGTATATCGCTCTTAACAAGTATGCCAGGTGGCTGCTGACTCGAAGAGCGCAAGCTTCCTCTGTTAAGTTTACTTAAATAGTCGAAGCTGTGATGGTGTTTCACTATTCCCACCTGTTCTTGTAAATGCAACAAGCTGTTTTATTTCTTTCGCTTGGTCTCAAGTTTTCAGTTTGGGGGAATTCCCATTTCATCTCCGATAAGTGAAGAATCCAAACCTAAAATCAAGTAATTTGTTATTCCGTTATGCTTCAATGCCCAAGCGTTCGCTCAAAGATATAAGCACTGTGTTCGCTCAAAGATATAAGCACTGTGTTCAGCAAAAAAAAAAACAAGCTGAAGGTGGTCCAAACGCAAGCCATTAGCACTTCAATGAACAAACCATCATTTCATTAGGCCTACATGAAAGAATGGCTTTCAAGTACATATTTCGTTAGCAACAGATTGGCAATGTTGGAAAAACAATACAAGACAAGACATACGCTTGCACGCCACATTTCGTCAGTATTGAGTTTCTTTCAAGTTTATTCAGTGGTTGGTTGATCATAAAATAGCAACAAAACTATGTGGCAAATAATAAAACCCACATGACATACAAGGTAGCGTTAAGGTGGCTGCGAGAAACAACCTCCTTCAAATCACTCGGCTAGCCAATTCCTACTGTAATTATTGCTTTAACAGAATGTGCCGTGCAATCATTACGTCATTGAAATCTAGACCACGTCCGTGTCCACCAAACACAACTAATCTTCCATTCCAACACGCACAGCAATATCCCATGCAAGGAGGAGGAGATCCATTAACGATTTTGTGACGATACCTGCAGAGTATAATTGTTACGGACTTGTACAAGAATACTGCAGATCTTATCCCATTTCTCGCATATTTCGGGATTACTCGATGACCAAAAGGTCTGTTTGCAGCATAGAGCTGTGAACTCAAACTCGCTGAACCAGGTCTTGCCTTCCAAACCCGAAAAACAAGCATCCCTGAACTAGAACTTATTATTGACCTCGAAAAAAGTGGATTGACTTTTGAACTTATCTTATAACTTGACAAAACTTGCTCGAACTTAGCCTAACCTAACGAAAATTACTTCAACTCAGCATAAAGTCGGTAAAAATTACTGAAAATAAAAAACTCAAACTCAGCTGGCAAGACTCGAAGTTGAACTCGATCAAAATTCTTGCGAGTTTGCAATTTTCAAGCGGCCTCTTCTTCACGCGCTTCGGCGTTTCAATTTACATGTTTTCAAATAAACTTGGGACGAAAATAGCATAAGGAGGAAAATTAAAGCCACAGTAATTCTCACAACTGGACGTTTCGAAAGCATAGATTCAATTGTCATCATCAGCAGTGCAAGCAAGACAGTACAATCTTCACTTTTATATTGCCTTGATTACCCTGCTGATGACAACAGCTGAATCCAAGTTGTGCAAACGTCCAGTGTTGAGATTTACTGTGGCATTACTTTTCCTCCTTACGCTATTTTCCTCTCATATTGATTGTATTTCCAAGTTCATTAAATAAATTCACTAGTTCTTAATGTTTTATAATAATTGTGCCTTGATCACAAGCGGCAGCTTTGGGTCATTTATACCACGGACATAACCGCAAGTTAATTGGTTGAACTCTAACCTAAAGCCTTGTTAAGGCGAATTTGGATAGCATTGTTCTGTTCGCCTACATTAAAAATATTAAAACACAGTTTTATCGAATAAGTTGAAAGGCATTTTCCAGACGTCTAGTCCAACATACATCTGTTCGTGACAGACTCACAAAGAGAAAAACGAAGTGCGAGTGCGACACGAATATCAACCACAAGTTTGCAAAAGTCATTCATCATTTTTGAATACTTAATTACAAAAACATGAGCCAATAATATTGGAAACAATTTCAATTCTCTATTTGAATAACATTGACAATGGTTTAAATACAAATCGAAATGTCTCGAAAAATTCAATTGTTTCCAATATTATCGGCTGTTATTTTAGCAATTAAAGCATTCATTCAATCTTAATCAAAACATTGAAACAACAAGCTAACCATTTCTTGTTGTTCATGTTGTATTTCCATATCACTTTAGGATCGAGCCATAGCTCGACACCATTTTCAGCCTAAAAAATAATGAACTTTATCTAACGCTATCGGTACAGAAGCTGATGGGATCGATTTCCGGGCAGGTCAAATTGGGCACTGTCGCCAACAGTCCACTACCGCAGTTTTGTGTTTCCCACGCGCTAAACCGCGGAGATCTGCATCGCGACTCGTTACAGGCTTCGGTGTAATACCGCGAGTATAATGAAGATTTGATTTTCAATTTTATTGAACGCTTTTGGCTCGGGAAATCACGGGTTCGATTTCCGACCCGGTCAAATAGGACACAGTGACGTCAACAGCTCGCCACCGCTGCGACGTTTCTTCGGAGCTGTGTTTCCCAGGCAGTAAGCCGCGGAGATGGGCCCCGCGACTCGTTACACGCTTCGGTGTAATACCACGAGTATTTTTCAAATGCTTTATACTGAACTAAATTGAAATTCGGCAGCAAAAACCATGTTCTCCAAAGAAAAGGTCTTTACCCTTAGGAGTGACATTCCAAGACATTTCCTCAACCGGGACAGGACGGTATTTAATCCTGAATTTCCCCCAATAGTGGGGAATTCCCGACCGGTTGGAAACCCATACACTAAGGTGACTTACAATGTCGTAGCCTCCCCACAAGTACATATGTTCTCTCCATACAACTGCAACATGACCACTTCTTGCATGAGGTATATCGTCGTCATCCGGCAAAATCTCCATTATTAATGTATGTCAAATCAACTTAACATATTTAATTATTATACCTACTTAAGAATCTGCAAAAGCAAAATTACAGTCTTAAGCTAGTTATTAGTCTTACAATGTGTTGAACAATCCAATATAAGAGAAATAAATAACATAAAGCGGTGAAAAAAGAATTAAATCAACAAAAATGACAAAAAAGTACAAGTTAATTTGACGCTAAGAAACTTGACGCTTGACTTAATTGATGCAGAGATAGTCTGACGCTAATTTCGCAAACTTCAAACATGTTGTTACCAGCCAAATTAGGCAGCGCCAAATGAACAGGTTTCGACCTAACTCTAAAGTTTATATATTTGTTGAAATATTGTTGCACTTTAGCCTACTTCCAAGTTTGTTTTTACGCGAGTAGCAAAGTAATATTCACCCTCAGTAAAATTACTTCGCAATGGACAAACCTGTAACCAATTTAAAGATAATTTTAAACATGAACAATAAATAGAAATTTTTCTTATGAAAATTATCAACTGCAACAGTGATCTAATGCTTATAACATAATGGCAAAAGCATACAAATGAAGTTGCGGGAACGTAGACGCAAAAAAAAACAGTACATTTCAAACAGCCAAAACAAAGCAAAAAATAGCAGGAATTTCACCGTAAATTTAAATAATCTCTGCATTAAGCTTATCCACATCGTGTAATAATGAGTTGAAAACATGAATTGAGGAATAAGTACCCTACATACTCACAAATTTTGCAGGTTCTATGAATCTTAATTAATTTTAACGCCTCATTATTTTTCCTTGCCAAAAGTTAAAGATTATGATGCAGAAATCTGGAAACGAGGTGGGTTAAGAGCTTATGAAATTTGATGAATGAGACTAGACAATAACTTTGGTAAACGTGGGAATACGTAACAACTAACATAGCTTATAAAAGACAAGATACACCCAACGACGTTTAGAAACACAAAATCACTAAATTTGCCTATGAGGTAGGACTTTTGGGGTCACCAGCTCGGCACACAAACAAGACTTTACGCCTTGGGTTCGGTTTAGAGTTAGAGGTCAGTGTTAGGGTCTCAAAGCCGAGCCGGTAATGTCAAATAGTAACGCACTCATTTATTAGACGTAACTGCCACTGTCAGCGGTTTGGTGCTAGCTGGCAGTGGCTATAGTGCCAGCTAGCAAAAATTTTAGTGCCAGCTGGCACCAAATTGCTGACAGTGGCAGCTGCCACCAAATTGATCCTAAGCTAACATTGCATACACACCATTTTAATTGTTGACACAACAGTAGTTAAATTAAAGGTTTCTTTTCTGGTTTTAAAAAGCTAATAACACTATTAACAAGTTCCACAGGCCGATCACTATGAACCCAATGACCGCTTCCAGGGATGTGGGAGATGTCGGAATTCGGAAAAAATGCTTTTATATCTGGATAATCGGCAGGTCTAAAACACATAGTAAAATCTGTAAGTAATCCCATTTCTTATTCCTTCATTCTTGTCTTCCATCTACGAGAAAGCAACGGAGGCGCTGTATACATAAAACGAATCCAAACTTTCTTAGGAGTTTGCCTTTGTTTCACGGCTGAGCTTTGCTTCCGACCTCTTAATTTGCTACTTGTCCGGTTCCAGCAAACAGAGACAATTATAGTGAAGCACCTTATCCAAGGACGCAACAACGACACTTTGGTGGGAGTTGAACCATCAACCTTGTGATCATGGCCGACATAAAAACGACGCTCCGAACTACTACCAAGCTGCCAAACTACAAAGTTTTAAAACACTAACGCAGGGTTTCATCACCTGGGTCTATGAATGAACCCCTATGGAATATCCACACATAAATACGGTGTAAATTCTACTAGTACAACTAATGAATATTGACTGTTACAACATAAGTTTTTTATATTAGCGTACCCAGGGGTTTTAGCAGGATTTTTTAGGGGCCAAAGCCAGAAAAAGATTCAAACACGCGGGGAAATGGTGTGAATCATCCTGATAGGTGAAAGAAAAATATAGTCATCTTTAATTACCAACTGTGCTCAACTCAAAAATCAACTAAAGATTACGACAAACGTTGAAGCCATGATTCAGCAATTTAGTTATTGAATGAAGATCTTGCAAGCTGGATTCGATTCACGGCTAGACCCGATGCACATGCTTATACTTTGAGCGGCAAGTAACTTTTTGCATGTAATCTCATTCACTAGATTCAGTTTTAGTTCATTGCTGTGTTGACACAGCTCGGCTCATAGCTTAAAGAGGAAAACAAGCCGGCAAGTCTACTAATTGTGCCGTTGGGAAAGGCACTTAGCGGGATTCCCCCCTGAGGTTAGTGTGGTATGGCCGGCAACTCAAACAATCACAAAATTATAAAATGAAAAGACTTACGTAATAAATTCTGAATTGCCTCCTCCAACAAACAACGAACGTCCACGAAACGGGTAGAATTCGTTTTTATAGAATAATAATTTACGAGGCGCTTCAACATGTTTGCGTATTGCAGCGAGATTCACACGCCAACCATATTTTCCTTGATTGATTTCTTGAATATTTGTTAATATAAAATTGCGTTCCGCTTGGTCCTGAGTAATATAATTAATATACTGCTCAGATGGCCGAGTGCTCAGAGCGTTCCGCCTATGGATCGGTAGACTCAGGGTTTGATCCCAAGTCGGGTCGTCGGATCAAACCAAAAATCAAAAATTGGTATTGACAGTTTCTCCGTATAAATGCTTAACAAAAAACGACCAATGTGGAGAACAAGTTGGCTGTATACTTGCGCCGTTGGGAAAGTCACTTGACGGGTGTTACCCTTTTTTGGTGCAACAGACAGGCGGGCGGCAACTCTTCAGCGAGTTCGTTATGTGCCTCGCTTGTTTTCTTGTAACAGGAAGAAAAATATGTAACTAATAATAAAATACTAAACGCTGGGCAATTACTGATGATTTAACCGGCACAGGCAGGATCCTTCATTCACGTGTGAAGCTCGGGCAATTCTAAGATAATTATTTGTTTTCAAAGAGCAGCGGTTGCCAACTTCTTCGCCCACGCAGCACTGAAGTCTCAAAGAAATCCTTACTATTTCTGAATCGAAAACAACGTCTTTCGACTGCCAGGTTTAAATGAATACTGATAGAAGCCTCACGGTGCACTCACCATGATGCTACTCTTCAACTGATCTTCAGCATCGCGCCGTGCACTTGCCAGGCTTGTGCTCTCATTATCCCATTTTACATTTTCCATAGCTTCAACATACTTCATTGTCGACCCAGCTGCGATAAAAACACGCTAACACACAGTACGCGACTATTCGGCATGAGCGATTCGACGTGACACGACTCGGCATGACCGACTCGTCGCTGGGATGACTCGACGTTGGAACGTCTCAGCGTTGCGACGATTCGGCGAAAGTAATAAGCTACCCTAACCTAACCCTAACGTCGAGTCGTCTCACGTCGAATCGATCAAGCCAATTAGTCCTGCCTCAGTAACACACGTGCTCCTTCCAGTCAATTCTTCGATCAACCAGGTTGAATTTCTTGTCGAATCTTAGTTGCACAAACGTATTGTAAAAATTTGTACAAAATAAAAACTTGCACTAACGTTGTTCATCGTTAGGTGTCGCCGCTACCCAGTAAGTATTTCTTATATTTGTAATACCTAAGCATTTCCAATTCTGAGCGAAGCACTCGTTTTTACTGACAAAAATAAGTGGTAATAGCATTCAGTTCAACAGCTAAGACTTGGCTAATTTCGGTCTACAGGGGATTCACCTAACTGACAAGCAAACCGTTCTTTGCTAAGTGATGCAAAATGAAAAATATGGAGGCAAATATAGAACTTCTTGCAAAACTAAAAACTGATAGTCATGAAAAACGTAACGATCCTTGCAACAAATAAATCGACGAAACAAAGATAAAGTAAAAATGAAACAATATAAAAGAGTTTTGGAATACAATGAACATGGATCAGGTTGAAATAGCTCTAAGGATGAAAAATAGAGTCACCGTAATTCTTAAAACTGGACGTTTCGACAACATAGATTCAGCTGTCATCATCAGCAAGGTAAGCAAACCAGTACTAGATTCATAAAACAACAAGCTATAATTTTTTAATAACAATGAAGAAAGTAACATCATTCATTATTTCAAATCTTGTAGCTAACTCTAAGAATAATTATGGCAGTTACTTCAATACAGTTTTAACAACATTTTTCAGAACAACACCAACTTAAAGCATTACCAACTCTAACTGACGAAGACAATGAAGGAGAAGAATCCACTACAATCAGCTTATCAATGCGTTGAGGCTGCAAAAAATAAATCAAGCAGTCAATCAAGGGCACCTCAGTTGATACAAACGTACATCGTACAAGTGTGAATCATTTTAGGTCTTCTTAATTTACTTTTATGCTAAATGTGTCAACGCATAGCGCATTCATAAAGTATAGATTAAAAACTAACAATAACAGAGAGCACAGGCTGTCTTCACCTTGAGTTGTCTCTTTGCATTTTTGTATTCAGTTGTGTATTCATCCTCCTATCATGAGAAAGCGATCAAAGCGCTATAACGAGTTGCCACCCACCTGTCTACCCCTACCAGATGGGAAATCCCGATGAGTGTCTTTCCCAATTGCACAAGCGAACTTGCCAGCTTGTTGCCTCAACCGTCTGTGAAAAGCCAAAGTCATGAATTTGACTCATGGTTTGACCCCACTTGGAATCACATCAGAGTCTAGAGCTCCCTAGGTTGACGCTCTTACCTTTCGACCATCTGAGATGCCGAAAAAAACAACAACTCACCTGAGTAAGTGCTGTGTAAATTGCAACCCTTCCTCCCATACTGTGACCAAGAAATACACATTTTTTTATATCCAATACATCAAGCAAACTTAAAGCATCATCGCGCATATCTTCTAGAGTCATAGTATCATAATGGGTACTGCTACCGTGGTTTCTTGCATCGTAAGTTATCACCTAACAAAATAAATCAATATATATACCCTTTAATGCATCAGCAAAATACAGCCAATCTTCAAAAATCAAATCAAATCATCACTTAGCTACTAAACCTTACCATTCTTCCAGTTTTTTCATTTAATTTTTTTGAGAGATTGTTAAAATTGTTTTTATTTCCCATTAAGCCATGAGCCATTAAAATGGGAGACTCTCCAGAGTTGGAACCTTCAAGAATTTTATGAGCATTGTATGATCTGAAAAAGCAATGCAAACTGAGTTTTTGAATCGAAAAATTGAAAGCAAAAAAACTAAAGTTCTTTGGTTGTGTATTTCTTCCAAACATAACAAACACGACAATTATATAATTTATTTCATGAAATAATTAAATTCAACAATGGGAAATATTGTACAAAAATGTACACCCTAAGCATTACGCCATTACCTGTAAATACAACTTTTCAATGCTGACGAGACATTATTTCTGACGGACAACACCAAACAAAAGCGTCAAAAAATAAAAAGTGGTACAATCAATATAAATACACTATACTAATGTATAATACTACTTCAATGAAATACTGTAAATAACCATCACCACAAAATAAACACTTATTACAGAATGCACACTATCTTGACAATAGTATCAGCACGATTAATAACTCATGAAATATCATTACGATGAATTAATTGATATACTGATATTTGTATGATATAAAATCTGACAATCACTGTTTCTTCTAAGGTGCAAAATGAGAAAATTTGGGCAAAATCTTCCAATTTTTGACTGAGAGTTTTCTAGTGCAAAACAAAAGTTTCATATCATACCCTGGATTTTCCACTTTGAGGCAAAAATTGGACGAACTGTCTTCAAACTCCCGAAATCTTTTGGCAAATTTTTTATTAAAATTTACGTTTGGCCAAATTCGAACTTGCTAAAAACTTAGAGGAAACAGAGCTGACGATTGTTAAATTACTAACCTGATCTGCAAATAAGCAGTTCTTCCTTTTTTAAAATTTCTGAGATGACGACAGCAATTTAAAAATCCAACACTTAAAGGCTCCATTCTTGCAAAAAAATTTATCCAAGTTTATACCAGTACTCCACTAGCAACAAACTTTTGTGCACACAAATAAACACTGATACAGGTTTACAAGCCAAATAATATTATATCACCTTACTTGGGTCTACATCTGCCAAAATGCAATTCAAATACATTACCGGTATATAAGGCCTACTATTGTCAATAGACAAAACCCAACATTTGGGTGCGAGACATCTGGGTGCAAGTATTTGGGCGCAAGGACATTTGGGCGAGAAATACGTCTGCATGCAAACGCTTTTTTTATAAATTTTTTGTTAGTTTTTTTTTTAATTAAAGACAATTATTTTCTATTTGCAACGATCTTGTAGAATACCTTAAGATGGATTGATTAACGGTAACGTACATCGAATGAGATACAGCAAAGTAAACGTCAAGTTGGCAATAGATAAAGACTCATTTCTACAACCAATTGTCTGGCAGCCTGAGAAAGTGATCAAAAAGAAAACTGTCCACACAATATAGGACAGCAAAATAAAAGAAAAATTAATAAGATGCTTTACGCAGCAGTTGTGATTTGTAAATACTTTGAAATGGATTCATATTTGACAGAATAAAATAAATTATGAGTCAGCTGTTATTTACACACAAAAACTATGATCCATTTCATTTGTACATTAGATTGATCAAGTACCGGTACCTCTTTTTATCAATGGGAATCGCATGCCCACCTTGACAGGTCTAAAAATTGTAGCGCAATCGCTTTCACAGAGTTCGAGAACCATTGTTTCCAAAAGGTCATCCATCGAGATTAAAGGTTAAAATCGGGCGTTAACAGCAAGGTGTTAAATTCTAGGCTCTAAACTAACGAATTTAGTTGACAGTGTTTATTTTGCCTCACATGGCAAAATAGTTTCTAGGTCTATTTAGCCAGCAGTAGGTAAAATCAACATCTACTTCCGGCAAAATAGACCTAGAAGCTGGTAAAATGGCAAAATAGTCAAAAGTCATGTTTATAAACAACAACAAAGTTATGAAAAATAAGATTATTATTGTTATTAAGATACTGCACAAAAGTGTTCCCACTAGAGTGAAAAATTTGAGAAAAATGCGAAATTTCTGGGCAAAGTTTACTGATTTTGCACCAGATATTAATATCATAACATGCAAAACTGAAAAACTTCAACAAAAAACTTGAGTATTTTAATGCAAGACTGTAGCTTGTATCTTGGAAAAGCAAATTTGATGCAAAAAATTTGTAAAAGGGGTCCTGAAAATAGTGAAATCTTTAGGCAAAAATTTGAATGAATTTATCATTTGGGCAAATTCGCTCCTGTTGAAATCCTAGAGGGAACACTGCTGCACAATGGTGCTAGGCAGCAACACTGAGGCATGCTGACATGTGAGGAAAGAGAAACGTTAAATACATAAATAAAGCAAGCAAATAACAAAAACAAATACCCAGTACATAAATAAATAAAGCAAGAACACGGTAATAGAAGTGTGGCAGGTACCAATTACATATATATACTGTATATACATGCTAGATGTCAAAGTTCAAACATTTACCTCCATACATTGTAATATGTTAGTTGTCATTACAAATTGAGCACAGGATATGCACACAAATAATAAAAGCAAGTAAGGCACAGAAAGAAAGTAGGTATATCAGATAAAGTTAGATGTGACGAAAGTCAAAATACAAAACAATGGTCAGTGTCAGAAGTTCAGAACATGCTTATCATCCCAAATACTATGTCTATTGGTTCATAATCTGTAAATGCAGTCATATATATATCTGTTTATTTTAATTTTTACACTGTATTTGATTTTAGAAAGAAGTATATACTTCTCTAACAAGGTGATTGATATTTGGAACTATTTGCCTATCGATCTGTGATGTTGTTGAATCAATTTCTGTCTTTCAATTAAATTAAAATTGCAAAAAAACATGAGCTTTAGTCGCTAATACTTTTTTATTTCATATTGTATTTATTTATTTTTGTGCATAACTTTGCTTTGGGTTCTTCTAAATTAATGTTGTGCTCTGCAATTTTTGACTGTGCTTCTGGTAAATGCAATTGCCGTACTTCTGAGTTGGTGTTGGTAGGCCTATAACGCTCTGTTTTTTGTTTTTTTTATTCCAACACTGATTGAGGTTGAGTACCGGTAATATTATAAGAGGCAGATGAGATTTTTCTTTTAAAGTCTACTGGTAGTAGCA
Source organism: Trididemnum miniatum (assembly GCA_964006365.1). Lineage (NCBI taxonomy): Eukaryota > Metazoa > Chordata > Ascidiacea > Aplousobranchia > Didemnidae > Trididemnum > Trididemnum miniatum. Next base: position 16,858,537 of record OZ023242.1, on the reverse strand, counting down.
GTAGAATGTAGTAGTGAAGTTGCTAAGTGCTAGTTGGTGAACAGGTATTAATATTGCAATTATTTATGTGTTATCATCCATTTGCTATACTGCTATAGGCTTAATTGGCATAGTGGTATTTCTTGACCGTGCTGTGTGTAACTTTTTTGTTCATTTGCTTCACTGTTGTGCTTTGGCACTGGATCAGCCTAAATAATAATAATTTGATTCAACAAAGTTCGGCCAAAATACAAATTCAATACGGTAGTCCTTCAAAAGTTCTTAATTTCCTGCACAAGGCTAAATGAGCCTCAATTACTAGCTGCAAACCTGCATCAGACTCGACTAGCATTTTCCTCATGCATAAGTTTAACCAGTGGCAGTACCGGTACCTGTCTACTTGAAGTACCGGTACGGTACCTGTCTACTTGAAGCACCGGTACTCTTACGGTACCTGTCTACTTGAAGTACCGGTACTCTTGATAAAATTGGCAGTTTGGCACCACCACTCAAGCGTGACTGAACTTTTGCAAGATTTCACCAGATTTCGCTGGACTTCACTTGCATTTTGTAAACTTTTTTAATTACCGGCACACTTATTTGTACGAACAAAAATTACCAAAAACATATAAAAATCAATAAATGCATATTATGCTGAAAACTTTCGAGCAAATTGGTTGTCACACAATAGAGTAATAGCACACTAAAAAACGTAAAATCACTGATGCGTAACGCGTCTTTCTATCGACTGGAGCTATCTATGATTACATAATAAGTGCAACGGTTGAATGGCTAATAAAAGAAAGTATGATGATCAGATGATGGCTACCGGTACGTTGAATTTGGGTTCGCTTCGAATGATCATGGTAGCGGTAGTTGAAAAGGGTAGTGCGTAATATGTTACCGCGTGTTAAATTAGCCTTTGAGCCATTGAGACCAAGTAAATTGAGTAATCATTAGGAAAAAAACATGCAAAGTTAAAACATGAAGTATGGTAGATTACTGGCACTCTTAAAAGACTGGAATCTCGCTGTAAACGTCAACTGGAAACTTTCAACCAACTGATCAGAAACTTATCGGTACAGAAGCATTTTTTGTTATTAGCCAGAATAATAGCTAAGCAGAAAAAAGCTCATAATTTTACTGAAAGTGTTACATCTGCACTAACCATGACAAGAAATGTGCTGGGTGATAAATTAGACTGTTAGAGAACAGCCTCAAAACCATCTCTTTATTTGATAACACCGTAAAGAGGCTGATTTCAGCAATGTCAGATGACATTAAGGATCAAGCAGCAGTGAAAGTAAGCTGTAAGCTCGTTCTGGTGAAGTATTAGTGCTGGAATGGTATACCGGTACCGATAAGTCTTACGTACCAATACCGGTAGATACGCTTTGATCACCTTCTATCCAGGTTTAGTTTTTAATGAGTTGACCTCACTGTTTTCACATGTTAAGCAATGAAGCAAACCAGGTTAGATGTAGTATCAGCCCCTTGGTTTGATTAGGGTTAGGTTTGGTTTGGATTAGGTTCGGTTAGGGTTAAATTTAGTTAGGGTTAGGTTCAGTTAAGGTTAGTTTTGGTTAGGAGCAGGTTGGAACCTAATCCTAACTGAACCTGGGGTCTGATACTAGACGTTACCTGAGGGTTAGGGTTGTAACTAAACCGAACTTTAACAAAATTTTACTAGTCATATATTATAGTCTCGTCCAATCTCACTTACTTTATGGCATATTGACATGGGGCTCAGAAAACACAACAACATTAAAACCTCTACAAACTATTCAAAATAAAATAGTAAGAATAATGTGCAAGGTGGATAGAACTAGTCATGTGACAAATAACTCTTTATACAAACGATTAAGCATACTTAAAATTAAAGATCTTTACAAAGTGGAATTAGCAAAGTTTTTTCATTCATATCAAAGAAACAAATTGCCCCAAATCTTCCAAGACTATTTTCAACCTGTAAAAAGCCTCCATAAACACTTTACCAGAAATTTGCACACTGATAAATTTTACTTACCTGCATGCACAAGCAATTCATTTAAATCATCAATATATTTCGAAGGAGTCCAAATTTGGAACAATATACCAATAAAATGGAAAAGATTCTCAAGCCTAAAATTTCTAAAACTTTATAAAAGGCATCTAATACAACAGTATTTGTAATTGGAATTAATGTAACCATCATATACGTAACTTCGCTACAGTGATTGACGACATTTGTATTCTCGTAATTTTGCGGCAGTGGTTGGTAACATTTGCATACTGTACATATTGTGATGTTGTAATTTGATTTATTAGTGCATTTTTTTGTTAGCTATGTTTGACGTTTTCAACTTTGAAAAACCGTTTTTTTTTTTTGACATGTGTTATGTTAAATAGAGTGTAGCGACTTGATGAGCCCCAGGCTCTTTCGCATGCACGAATAAACTCTACTCTACTAAATTTAATCCTAACCAAACCTAATCCTGACCAAACCTAACCCTAACCATACCTCGGGGCTATACTGGTACAGGGTACTAGACGTTACCCTTGACTTGTATATATGTCTGAGTGCAGTTATGTTATTATTATTATCATTGTTATTAGCCTATTTATCTTCCTATCACGAGAAAGCGACGAAGCACTGTACAAGCTCACTTAGGAATTGCCGGCCATCTGTCTACCACACTAAAATGGGGGAATTCCGTTGAGCACCTCTCCCAACGGCACAACAAGTGAACTTGTCGGCTGTCTCCACACTGTCCCTTAAATCCTGAATGTCAAGTAGGGAAACTATGAATACCAGTTTTATAGTCATTGGTTTGACCCGACTTGGAATCGAACTCCAACTCTACCGATCCAGAAGCAGACGCTCTATACCACTCAGCTGTTGCTGAAGATCAATTTAACTGTTAATTGGATACTCTCCAGTTCGAATAACAAAAATTATGTCTTTGATCCAATGCCTGAGTACCATTAGATCTCTTGAAATTATGCCCTGGTGCTATCAATCCTGTCTTACACTATTGTGTCTAGATCCCTTGCTGAAACTTCATTTCCAAGTGGCTTCAAGGATGCAACAATCACTCCAATCATTAACCCTTAACTACTTGCACCCTTTTTTTTAGCGTAACTACTCGTGTGGTGTAACATACCGGTACTTTGTACACCAATGTTGACCTACCGGTACAACATTTATTTTCTGAAACAAATGAAAATATGCACAAAAACCACAAGAACGTGCTTTAGAGTGATTCATCAGTTGCAAGATGTGCACAGGTGTCACATTACACATCAGTTTGTGCATGAACACCTGTGCACATCTTGCAACTGATGAATCATCTTGAAGAACGTTCTTGTGGATTTTGTTCCCTAACTGCATCATCATCTGAAGACCGAATTCGTCTAGCCATTATGTATGAAGTATTTTTGCGCACAAAAACAGCATAAGCAAACAATAAAAAGAAAAAAATCTTTTTAAAAAGCACTAAAAATTATACTTACACATAAGTATTTGCTTGGTGTATTTTGTACACCAAACCAGCACCCCCACTGATTTGTCTTAGCATACCAGCTGCCACGTGTTATTCAAAACTATGCCAATGCGTTAAAGCATGCCTGTGGAGTTGTGGTGATTAGAGGATAGATGGTGCTTGCTGCCTGCAGAATTTCAAAATAAAAGGGGGGAGTCAAATTAGTAAAAATGGTGTACAAAATACACCAGCGCTAGTAGTTAAGGGTTAAGAACACCAATTTGGATGCAGAAATTTTGACAAATTATTGACCCTATAATACACCATATCTAGCAAAAGTTCTTGAAAAAGATGCTTTTTGCCAAGTTAATGATCATTTGATTAACAATGAGTTGTTATGTCCATATCAATCTTGCTACAAGCAACACTGCCATCATCGAAATTGTACATGATATACCGGTACAAAAAATAATTTGTGAGGACAAATTGACACTGTTCTTATGTTGGACTTGTCTATAAATGTAAATTTCATGTTACACCCTCTATGCTGTATGGTGCTGTCTATTCTGAATATCTCTCCTGCAGTATAGCTCGAGCTGGCCTAGTGGTTGAAAAACTCAGTTTTGTACAACATTTTAGGTGCCCTCAGTTTTTTGTCGCACTCACATACCGGTACAGTCAGTAAATGAGAAATGATGCAATGGATTGGTCTTTTGAAGTTAAGAGAACTCTCGAGTTCAAATGTATCAAAATGTGACTTGGGCACTTCTTCACCAGGTTCTTCAATTGCTAATACACTTTGTTTTAGTTGGATCTTACTTCAGCATAACATTGGTTGTATCAACTATGATTAATATCATTTTGGGATGTTCATTACCGAATCGAGTCGAATGCGAATTCTAAATGATGCGGAATCTTTTTTGATACTGCCGATTCGAAATGAAAAAAACATATGAATGGGATGCAGTTGTGTCACTTATCTCGGAGAATTAATAGTATAAACACAGTCATGCATTAGCACTATAACAGCAACAGCACAGTGGTGCACGCGCGTGTTTAAACAGGGACCAGGGTGCACTGATATCGTAGATAGCAGTGATGCACACACGCGAGTAAACTGCACACACCTACTGCGCAAGCTTATGCGACAAACATACACAATTGCCAATGACTGATGGCTGTTTGTGACGATCGTACGTATTGAAGGCGCGTTTACCGACACGCGGCAACGCGACACGCGACTAAAATTACATTGTAGGTAAATGTAGAAGGAGTTTGCAGATTTTCGCGTGATCGGTGTACAGTAAAATAAAACAAACAAGGTGCGAACAATTTTTGTTGTGTATCGGTAAACGCGCCTTAAGGCGTGTTTACTGATATGCTGCTAGCGGCAACACAACTACCTAGTTTTTTGTTTTCATTTTGACGTTGAATTTTGGTACTGCAACGCAATAAAAACGACGTCATATCAAGGAATTGCACCTGTACGATTTTTACCGCTTCATCGCCTGGTATCAAAAAATATTTGAAATAACCTTGGCGACGGCAGTGAGACAATGCACGTTTGATTGTTATGACATCATTGAACAATTAGCTTGCTTGACGCAGACTAGCAAATTTTATATCGCGTTAATCGCAGGCGAGTATGATTTGTAATGGTAATCGCATTGCCGCATATTCGTAAACGCACCTTTGTACCTGCTTCCTCAGCTCCGTCAGAGAGAGCTTTTTCAAGCGCCGGCCTTACCGTAACAAAATTACGAAATAGACTGACAGGCGAACATGTGGAGGCCATAAACTTTCTTCATATGAATGAAGATGTGTTGCAAATAGGCTTATCTGTTGTATAGTGTATTTTGTGCATTTTTTAAGTACATTTGTTGATGATTTTGCAGCATTGCTTTGCGCTCATTTTGTTAGCCTTCCAAATTTTGGATTCGCAATTCTGGATTCGACATTTGTGATTCAGATTCGATTCGGAATCAGTTAAGGTTCGGCTATGGCCATCCCTAATATTGTTTTAACTTTTATGCTGTTTTTGTAGATTTGTTTTGAATTATTCTTTTTACCAATATCTTTAGCAATGGCTGATTCTGTTGTATCACCAAAGCATGCCCCCATTGCAAATAAAATCGATATTAAAACCACATCAATTACTGATGAGTACGATGTCAACTGGAACAAAAAATTAGGCACTGGTATATCTGGACCAGTTAGAATTGCGACAAAACGAAGTACAGGTGAAAATTTTGCAGTGAAAGTTGTTGTTGATCGACCCAAAGCTCAACAGGAAGTACAAATGCATTGGATGTGCAGCGGACACCCACACGTAGTGACGTTATATGAAGTTTTTCGTAATGAGTTGCAATTTCCAGGCGAGTCTGAATCTCAGTCAAGGCTTTTGCTTGTCCTTGAATTAATGGACGGAGGTGAATTGTTTTATCGAATTAGCAAACAAAGTGGTTTTACTGAGCGTCAAGCAGCTGCTACTACAATGCAAATTGCCCTTGCAGTTCGTCATTTGCATGGGATGAACATTGCTCACAGAGATTTGAAACCAGAAAATTTACTTTACAAAAGCAACTCCGAGGACTCGCCAATTAAATTGTGTGATTTTGGCTTTGCTAAGCTTGATAATGGAGATTTAATGACACCTCAATTTACACCATACTATGTATCTCCGCAAGTTTTAGAAGCTCAAAGGCGACATCGACGAGAACGCAGCAGTGTCTCTGTTGCTTCTCCATACACTTATGATAAAAGTTGTGACATGTGGTCTCTGGGAGTTATTATTTATATTTTGATGTGTGGCTATCCACCTTTTTACTCGGAACATCCCACTTCACGAAGAGCAATCGATCGAAACATGAGAAGAAAAATTATGAGTGGAACGTACCAATTTCCAGAGCGAGAATGGGCAAGAGTCTCTGATAGAGCTAAAGACGTGGTCAAGCGTTTACTTTGTGTTGATCCTCATGATCGTATGTCAATTGATGAGTTAGTGCAACATCCGTGGTTGACAGAGGAAGTGCCAGATACCGTTTTGCAGTCTTTAGTGTACATGACCAGCAAAAGCAGCCTGCAAGAAGTGGCCTTGATGCACGATACTCATTTGAAGAAAATGCGAATTCCTGATCGACCAGTTAATTTAAAACCCATTGAATCTGCAATAAATCCAATTTTGATAAAACGCAAAGAAATAAATCGCAAAGAAGAGTTGCAGGGTATTCATTTTACAGTTAATGTCTCATCAAATCCTAATCCCCCATCTCACAAATCATTGCGAGATGTAATTGCTCGATGTATGTATCCAAAGAAAGACATTGAAAATCCAATGCCTGATATTGAAAGTGCTGTAGTAAAAGCTGCAGAAGAAAACCCCATGAATGAGTCATTGTCTGAAGTTTTAGAAAGTTATGGCTGGAATGGGAAAAGTTTTGAAAAAGAATTTGATCGAATGGAACTAGCTCTCAGCATCAAGACTGTTTTGGAAGCTTTAAACAACAATAAATTCCATATTTTTGGAAGGGACTAAGTAGTTTTAGTAAAGCTTGTTTATTAACCTCAGTATATAACTTATCCTAAATTTTTCATCATGTTTTTGTGTTGAAAGTGATTTATTTATTGATTTGTAGACTTTGTGTTTTATATAGTACGTTTTGGTTTGTTTTATGAATTAAGACCATTATCTTAATAAAACCTTATCTTTGTTGTTTTGCTTCAACTTGATGCTGACAATGTCAACGGAAACTTATTTTGATTTGTGAGATAACAAATCATGATGAATTCACACTTTGGCTTGTTGGCACAGTAGTTAAAGACGTTACTATCAATGCGGGAGGTTCTGTGTTCAATTATCGAGCCGGTCAAATCTTGCGCAGTGTCGCCAACGGCTCGCCACCATTGCAGCATATCTTTGGAATTGTGTTGCCCAGGCGCTTAGCTGCGTAAGTTGGGCTCCTCCACTCATTACACGCCTCGGCGTAATTGGAGATTTGACTTTGAAAAAATTCAAGTAATTTGTCTTCACCAAGGTCACAGCAAAAAATTTCTGTCTCAAGAAAGCAAACAAAGACAACGAAAGTATTTTTTGCACTATTCGTGTTTTCCCAATACTACCTTTTTACTACAATATTCATAAACAACGTCTTGTTCTACCTTCGCTGGGCAAAAGTGTCGCTTGTGCTAAGACGGTGGATATTTGCATCGGATTTATAATTGATTAGGAGCTTGAAAGTAAGCTTGCGCTCGGCGAGTCAGCACTCAGCAACTGCATCGTAAATATGTCAAATGCAATCGGCTCCAGCTGCAAATCAAACCCGTCACGCAGGATCTGTCGCCTGCTCGCAATGCGCTGAGCCATGCGCTGACTATTAAATTTACCTTAAAATTTCCATCTACGTATTGGTATGAAGTATTGTTTTATCAATTTGATTAAGAATAATGTAAATTGTGCCATTTACCAATGCTTTTGATTTTTGCACAAAAACCCTGATTTTTTCAATTCTTTTTAAAGTCAGCGTGTATCAAAGCTTATTATTTTAACTGTGCTTTTATGTGGTGAATAACAAAGTCATAATCAAAAGCTTGTTGAGTTGAATTCTGTTATGAATAAATATAGCAGTTGTCAACCGACTTTGATTAATGACCTAGTTAATGCATGGTATTTGATTTCATATTATGCTGTGAAATTTTATCTGAGGACCTGGTGGAGTAGTTGATTTTCTAAGGAAATTGTAGCGTATTCTAAACTTAAACAACTTACCTCAAACCAGAGTGAAAGAATGAAAACTGTTTTTGTCTCTTCATATTTTTAATAAGCGTTATTGAATCTGCCTTAGTTTGGCTGGCAGAAACACGCAAAACATTTATAAATGTAGTTTTGAAAACAGGCAAAAACTTAGGGGGGTAGCTAACTATTTCTAATAGAAGACAGTTTATTACTTTTCTAGTTAACACTGACATTTTGCTGTTTGAATTTCATTGAAAAGGCATAAAACTCTAATGTTGAAAGAAATCCGAATGTTTGCTTGGGTTGGCGTATTGTTAACTTGTATGAACTTTTGTTTTTATTTGGTTTTTGCAACACAGCTCCTAGGCATCACAGAAACGTCACCGCAATGGCGAGCTCATTGGCTGAGGTGTTTGATTTGACCAGACGGTTGGACTAGTGGAAAGATGTCGCTATCAGAGCGGGAGGTCTGGGTTCGATTCTCGGGTTAGTCGAATCAAACGGTGGTGCGACATTTCTCTGTTTTCCAGCTGCTATGCCGCAGAAGTGACCTTCTCACTCGTTACACGCTTCTGCATAATACCATGTTTGATTATTTTGTACTGTAATAGGTTTGATAGGCTATGCTGAAGAATTGATAGTTTGTGCGTGAAGATATCTTTGCAATGATCAGTGTTTTCATATGATATTTGCACTTATATGATCTGCGTTTGAATGACAATTGTGTTTGTGAGTACAAGTCATTAAGGCCAAAATGCAGCCTTTAATGTGATGAAACTGGTTTTTGGAGAATTTAACTTAGAGCAAAATACTATTAACCTTTGTGTTTCACTAACGTTTTGCTATGTTGTCAAACTGTCGTATTTGCAATTCCTTACGAGGCTGGAACAACAGTCCAACAATTTTACTGATGATGGTTATAGTAGCTCCCGAAAAGTCTGTGTGCTGTAATAGCTATTATTTTGAATGTTATTTAAAAAATATTGTTTTAGGTCAGCACGTTTTCAGATCCAGATTACATTCAACCGTAGCACTTAGCTCACCTCTCTTGTAGAACGTACAAAAAGATTAGTCGTTCTGAGGTGCTAAATTTTTGTGAAATACGGTAAACCTCGGGCATAACTTACAAGTCAGGCCCGATGATATTTTTCCGTTATGAGCAAAATCCGTGTACACAACTTGTATTTGAGAGTGATTGTATCCTCAGTTTGCCTAGTATGCATGTGGGCTTCAAATTCCGTTTATAGCAATTATCAGCTACATCTGAGTACATTATCATACAAGGTTTATTACGTGGTAATATTTATTACTCGAGTTTGATTTTCAATGGGATATGTTTTTTGCCTTATCAAATTATGCTATTTTTTTTTTATTTTTAAGAGCAATTTTGCTGTAACGCAACACTGCAACTTATGTATCAAAGTCTACAGCATGCATGAAATGTTAAAACTGCTGAAGGTTAACTATCCGCCAAAAATTTTGTTGGTTTGCTTCAGAAGCTCCAAAGTTATGTGGTTCTGTGAAAAGCTGTATTTTAAAAGCTTGGGTCAACTTGTTTAATGATTGTTGTGTCGAAGTATAAATCCGGTTTTCCTGCACTCGATTATTTGTTATTAATTTTATGTACTTGCTTCGTATGCTATGGCTTGTCATCAGTTCGTAATCCTCATCTTAGTGACTTTGTACTCAAGCGGCATAGCTACAAGCATTGAAAGCTGTTGCAGCGATGGTTAGTCGCAGTGGTACTACAATGCCACTTTTTAAGTCTGTAGTGTGACTGGGCCGAGTATTGAACCTGGTCTTCAACTCCAAGCAGCTGGTTTTTAGACGTTTTTAACCAATCGGTCAAGCAGCTGAAACCTTGTAACGTCGACTCGGCCGTTTGACAGCAACAACATCTTCAAAACGCTACTGTAGTAAATAGTAATAGAGGGTCACTAGCAGCTTCGTGGCATAATTTCAAGTTTGAAACCTTTAAAATTTGTTGGGTGGGCATTTATTTGCGTTTGTATTGGCGTTAACCTAGTCTCAGGGCCGGATTTAGACAATGAGAGACCCTAGGCTATTTGATCAATGAGGCCTTAGAGAGCAACGATCAGACTCATCTCTACACAGTGGCGAAGCGAAAAATTTTGAAGGGGGGGGGGGGCCATAATTTCCACACTTTTTTTAAGCGTATTTTTGTTCGGCAGAACTAATTTGAAGCTGATTGAGACACAGAAGAGGCTTTAAGGGGTCCGGGAGCATGCTCCCCCGGAAAATTTTTGAAAATTTACATGCTGTAATGGTTATTTTAGTGCTTTCTAAATAATTTTCACGCAAATTTTGTTCAAATTTTTTGACCCTAATTCTGAGTGCTTCGCCAAATATGATGCATTTTGTTCGCACGTTTTCGAGGTACGTGCTAAAGGCGTAAGGCTTATTGCTATGGAAGAGGTTCGAAATTATGGAAAAATTGTATACATCAAAAACATTTTCGAAATGGCTGGTGGGAGAATGCATGCCCCTCATCCTAGCCCCTGGCCATAAGCTACAGAAACAATCAAAAGAGTCTGGCCTATTTCAGTCACTTGGCACCATTAATTTTTTTTTTTTACTAAAAGGCGGAGTCAAAAGAGGTGGGGGCAAAGCACAATGCCCCTCTACCCCTAAATACGCTCTTGTCTCTACGTTTAGGCAAATAAAGGTCTTGATAGTCAATTTCCAAAAAAAAGGTCTTGATAAAAAGGTCTTTGTTGTTCGTGACGAGGCCCTTTATTTCTCCGAGGCCCTAGGCTTCAGCCTACCTAGCCTATTGGTAAATCCGGCCCTGCCTAGTCTAATAAAACGTACCCGGTGCTTTAGACACTGCCTTAATTGTTACCAAGTGTGTTTTAACTGTTTGTTAAATGCAAGTTTCATGTGTTGTGTAATATTGCAATCTATCGCTTTGTTTTTATTTCAGAGTTATGCTATGTGTTAGTAAAGCTAGATCAGGGTTGATCTTAAGCTGTGAAATTTTACAACTAACTCCAGCTTTTTCTGTGGATTTTAAATACCGGTACTTTGGAATGGATAACAAAGGATTATCGAAGGAAACTCTTGCTTCCAAAAATCCGTTAAAGTTATTTGAATTGTGGGTTCAAAAAGCTAGAAATACTCCGGCAATTGTACACCCCAGCGCGATGTCTTTATCTACTGTGCGAAAAGATGGGAGACCCTCATCTCGGATGGTTTTATTGCAAAGTTTTGATGAAAAAGGGTTGAAATTTTATTCTGGTAGAACTAGCGCTAAAGCTGAGCATATAGAATCCACTCCTTTTGTTGCACTGCTCTTTTACTGGCAACCGTTAGACCGATCTGTACGAATAGAGGGTAAAATTGAAATGGTTCCTTCAGACGAAGCAGATCTGGATTTTACCAATATTGCCCGGGCAAGCCAGCTAGCTATGCATGTTAGTGAGAAGCAAAGTCAATTTGTTGAAAGCCGTGATGTTTTGACGGCAAAATGGCAGCAGATATCTGCTCTGTACGCAGACAAACCCGTTCCTCGTCCAGAATTTTTTCAAGGTTTTAGGGTTATCCCGGATCGAGTTGAGTTTTGGCAAATGCACCCCGACACTATGGTGAACGATCGTATCCTTTTCACAAAAGCTCCTTTGCCTGATGATTATAGCGAGGGTGAAGATGGATGGAAATATTTGAGATTAGTTCCATAAAAATTACTTGAATCCACTACCACTGATTCAACGCATTTTGATTCAATGTGCACTTAATTGACCAGTGTATTTTTAATCAAAATTGCAAATTTGATTAGTTGCAAGAATTGATTAGTTGTGGTGGAAGCTGATTGTATTTAAGACAATTTTGATTGCTCATTCGAAAGCGTAAGCTTGCGTTATAGTGTTTCATGCTGCATTTTCTAATTTGTATTTTAATGTGTAATTTATTTTTGCAAAATTTTTGTACTATTTAATTTTTTTTATAAATATTTAACACATCGTTGATTCTGCTGCTTTTTGATTAAAAACTACATTAGATAATTAATGTATTTGGTTGCATAAAGTGTTATGTAACCAATTAGTGAAGCTAGTGATAGCATCAGTTTTGTACTATATACATTTTATGATAATGATCACTATTTTTTTCTTCGTGATCTGTTAGTGTCAATTTCGCACGTTCTCGGTTCGAATTTGGGCGCAGTCTATGCAAACTTTAGTTGGCTAGTACAGTTTATAAAACTTGGCTAGTACAGTTTGTGATTTATTTTAAGTGGATGACTGGCCAAATGTCGGTGAGTCTATTCGCACGAAACGGTTTTGCAACCGCACTCCTAATTTCGAAACTAGTCGCTGCGACTCGAGAAGTTGCAAGGTTTTCATTTTCAAAATGGGTTCTTAGACTTATCACGGCGATGAAATTTCGTTTCATGTATGCTTGCAAAAAACGTTACGAGCAAAATCAAACGAGCAAAAAACATTACGAGCTCGTATAGCACATTAATCACTTTCTCGTGATAGGAGGATAAATATACAACTCAATAAAAATAATAAGAGTTTTGAAGCATATAACAGAACGGGGGGAAAATGGTTCAAAAAGTTCATTAATTTTTAAAGAAACCGTGATGTCAAGATTCAGACAAAATTTCCTTTTGATTTGTTTAGTTTTGCGCTAGCTGTAAGGAGAACTAAATTTCCGTTCGCTACAAAATTTCCTTTTGATTTGGGTTTTGCGCTAGCTGTAAGGGAACTAAATTTCCGTTTGTTGCCAAGACAAGTTTTTTTCACCAATTTTTCATCATGAATGCTGAATGCAACTGGACTAATGCCTACCCTATATATCTTATTATTAATACTGTAGCAACAACCGCTATAAGTTTAGTGTGGAAAATTGAAAGCCACACCCAGAGGTAGATGAAGCAACATATTATGGTGCATTTGCATGCGATACGATAAATTTACATACGTGCGTAACAAGTTAGTACCATGAAAAGGTTTTGAATAATATTTTTGTGTATTTTTTGCAATGAAAGTTGATTTATATTTTCAGATTTAAATGTGTTATTGTTGATTTGCTGTGTATTACCAGTAACCGAAATTATTTTGCGTTTCGCCTTCTCTACTTAAGAATCAAACTCGGAATAACATCGCACTGTTTATGGTTCTGTTCGGTACATTAGTTTTCATTTTAATTGTCAAATCGTTATCGTGAATGCATAAATGGTTTCTCATACAGTACATTAGTTTTCATTTAAAATGTTAAATCGCTGTCGTGATTGCATAGATGGTTTCTAGTACAACATGTGAAAATAGCAAAGTGCAACAGCACGTTTTCGCCTTTTTTTCTTTTGGTATAGAAATGGTATATATACACTGTTACAGCTTTATTTCTTTTCATAAATCATGGCCATCTCTTCTGAAGAGTGTCAGAAGAAAAGTTTTGAGAATGCTATTTTTTAAGAAAAATATTCGGTGCATAAAATAAACCTACGTAGGGACCTGTAGGACACCAAATAAAAAAAAGCTGTTTTTGTTGGTTTCTTACTAATGAAAATTGGGTCTTAAGAATCAGGAAAAATGAGTCCCTAAAACGCCTTAAAACGATGGAAATGCAATTATTATTCTTTGCTATTGTGATTTGTAATAATTTCTTTGCTTTTTAGGTTATGTTATTATCTATGCTTGTACTTCGACGTGCTTTGCAGAATAGTTTAATTGTAACTTCGTTTGTGAGGTTGCAAAGTTTAAAGTGTAGGATGTCCATGTCTCATATGAAAGATGATATTGCTAATGTGCGAAAAGATTACCGGTCCGAAGATAATGTGTTTTTGGAAACCGATCTAGCGAGTAAGGATCCACTGAAACTCTTTGATGTATGGCTGGATTTCGCGTGTAACACAGCTGGAATCTTAGAACCCAATGCTATGACGCTAGCTACAATAAAGCCTGATGGACGGCCCTCTGCTCGTATGGTGTTGCTTAAAGGATACGATGAAAATGGGTTTCGATTTTTTTCTAATTACAGAAGTGCTAAAGCAAAAGCCATTGACAGCTCCCCGTTCGTTGCTTTGGTATTTTACTGGGTTGAGCTGTCCCGTTCTATTCGTATCGAAGGTCGAATTGAAAAGCTGTCTACTAAAGATGCAGATGAATATTTTGCCCAGAGACCACGACGGAGTCAAATAGCCGCTCATGTCAGCCAACACCAAAGCGCACCAATAGAAAACAGGGACGTGCTGCTAAGTCGACGAGCAGATATAGAGGGAACGTATCCAGACGAAGAAACGGTTCCGCGACCCGAATATTGGGGAGGATATTTGGTGCGGCCGGATATGATCGAGTTTTGGCAAGGCCAGAGAACTCGTATGCACGATCGTATAGTGTTTCGTAAAAAAGAGGATGCAACTGGTGAATTTATTCATGAAGGGGAAAACGGTTGGGTGTATCAGCGCCTGGAACCGTAAACTGTGTTTGTATCCCTAATTATCTTTTACGGAGCTGTCTTTAGGCCAGAAACCTGGGTGTCATTTGATGACATTTTTTTCACGTAAAAATTATTCAAATTTACCTCCCACTGATCCAAACTGTGATTTTCGTCCAAATATATTAACTTTGAAATAGCCCTGTCAACCATAACTCCCTTCGAAACCAAGTAGGACTTTTTGGCTTGATTGGCTCGGCGTTAAGTTAGGTTTAGAGTCAGGGGTAGGGTTAAGTGTGTCTACGCCTAGTTGGTCACGCCAAGATTTCACACCGAATAGTTGGCACTCCCAGTGTGATTGGCTTCCTGGTAAATTGCTACATCGCGGTTGTCGGAAAGTCATCGAAGATTTGGCCCCAAGGTTCTTCCTAAATGATAGCTCTTGTTACATCGAGTTTTTGTGAGTATATGTGTTTGCAAACAAAAAAAAATACCTATTATAAATATTTCAACTAACAAACGGCTAAAAACACTCTGGCATAAGACTCTCCTCAACGTACGTGGGTTTATAGCGTTGACAGTAGAACTCGGAACGAACCGAATCATCCGCCTAAGTGTTTTTACTGTTTCTTGGCTGTAATTAAACGAAATTGTGAATTACCTCCCAGTTGTATCGTTTGAAAAAGTCTACTATTGCTCTAAAGTTTGTATATAGTTTAACAAGCACCGTTACGCTTCAACAATTTTTTTTTGATTTCGTGAAGGAGTTGCTGTTCTTATGCTCTCGTTTCATAGCCAACGATTTGGCTTTACTTAAGAATCTTTCTTATTGCTGTATGCCTAAGTTTAAATGTGTGATTTTGTGAAATTATTGGATTGTTTTCAGTTTTTTGTACAGCTTGAATGATATAAATTATTGATCAATTAGTGTTAATTTTTACAGATTTTGTTTGCACCTATGATTGTATTCTTATATCGCTTAGACAGCCTCTGGTTTAATTTTCTTGTCCACTATTTTGCGAATTGCACCAGTAGGCAATGAAAACCAGCATTTGTATCATCGGTTTAACAGCTTTAGTATTTAGAGGTAACAAAGGGAAGGCATGCCTAGGGGCGTAATCATCAAAGAATTTAGGGAGGCTGTGGTTGGATTTCGACAATGAGAGGCCCGTTTTCATTCGTCCTTAATGATCAGTCTCTAAAAGATCTTAAGCGTCAAAAAAGGGAGGCTGTGCTCCCCTGGCTACGCAACTAGGCTTACCCCTTTTGAATTTGAAATGACTTTTTTTAACAATGGTGAAGAGCCGCCGTTATTGTTTTTTTGCATTTTTTTCAGTCTGGGAAGTTTTTGCGCACGCATAGCTGACAATAATGCACCGAATGCGTTATTGGGCAACTGTCTCTTGTTACCTGCGTGCGATTATTGCTTTGTGTGCTTGATAAGATTTTGTAAAAATAATGCCATTAGGGCAAGAAATCCCAAATTTCCTAACCATGTAAATTATGATATTTTATGTAATTGTTATATTGAAGTCAAGCAAATGTTTGAATTGACTGTTTGGTTGAGCGAAAACTTAGATATGATGGATCCGTGTCAAACAGTGACTATCTTGCATCAACGGTTAGCGAAAAACTGTATAAAATCATCGTGAAATGCATGCTAAAACTTTCATACTTATGAAAAAGCGCAAATATGCATATAGAATAAAAGTATTTGAAGAATTAAACCGGTTTGCAAAATCTACCAGTAAGAAATTCGCAACAACAAATACTTACCTCACTTATCAATGTGTGACAAGTCAGGGGCTGTTCAAGAATTTTTAGGGGGGAATGATAACGGGAAAATGCGTAGTTCGCGGTTTGCCACCATCCAGAAGTATCAAAGTAGGCCTACTATTGTATTAGTTTGTATACGTAAAAATTTTGGGGAAGGGTTTGATCCCTCCATGGATATATAAATGCTGGCAGATTGTAAATTACTTTCAAATCAATGGATTAGTTCAGTGATTCTTAGCGGCTTTTCCAGAAACACCAAGGTTCCCCAATAAAATATCTGGTGACCCCAGAAGGAATGCCAAAGTGTATTAACTACATCGGCCCCCGCAGGTTGCGCAGACAAAGGTCCCCAAGCTAATGTGTATAAGAATGTTGGTCCAAGGGATTGGAAGGGATAAGAATCACTGGAATAGTTGTTTTTGATTTGCGTTAAATATTGTGCTTACGTTAAGGAGGAAAAGTACTGCTTTGCTTGCACTGCTGATGATGACAGCTGATGTATGTTGTCAAAACGTCCAGTTTTTTGAGAATTACTGTGACTTCATTATTTTTCCTCCATAAGCTATAAGTTGCAAAAGCAAAAATTATGAAGAGTTCATTTTAGGCAATTATTGTACTCGGGTTTAATGTTTTTTGATCAACAGTTTCAGGAATATAGGACCACATGTTTTAGCACTGAAGTAACTTTAAGTAACTGTTAAATGAGGTTATTGCAGTTATTAAATAGTCCTGTTCCTGTGGCTTATTTTCAATATTGTTGTGGAGTAAGATGGAAAAACCCGGAACCGTCAAAACCCATTTACCCAATAACCCGAGCGTCAGATTCCCAATATGCTGATCTAGGTGAAGCAAAGAGTTATGTTCTCTTAAACCGATTTCTTTTCTATTTGGCGAAAGCAGGCACCGAGCTAGCAGGTGAACCGTTCTATTACATATTTTTCCCAGCCTGTGCATGGATATTCCAAATCAATATTGCCAGAAGAACATTCCTAATGCTTTCGTTATGCATGTTTATAGGACAAGGCTTAAAGGTAAGGCTAGTTTGTTTTAACGCCCTAGCTTGTTGTTAGGCTGTTTATTTCGTCAGTAGCTTGGCTGTGCCGCACGAAGTTGATATATTTTTAAAACGGACTCGATTCACAGTTTGTGCTGGGGGCGGATTTGGAAAAAAATTTTGGAGATTGCTTGGAATAGCAAAAACACGCGCTTAGTAACAAGTGTACCTAAAACTTTAGGAACTTTTTGAGCTCTCTTTTCCTCATGACCTCCCAATATGAGCCGGTCCCAGTTTACGCATAATTAGTTTGGGTGACTGCTGATTCGAAGAGCGCAAGGTTATTTTGCAATTTTACTGTAATACGTTGTTTAATTTTGGTTCAAAACCTTACATATTACCGTACTTGTTATTTGAATTAAGTGTGATGTAGGATATCTTGCGCCAGAAAAGACCGGCTTCACCGCCGGTCATACGCTTGGAATCTATGTATGAAACTGAATATGGAATGCCTTCAACACATGTAGTTGCCGCTGTGTCTGTCTCGTTTTCATTTCTGCTTTTTTCGTCACAGTTCTATAAGGTAAGTTTGGTTGTTATACGAGTGTACAGGTCCATTTGACGTGGGGCAACTCGGCGTTGATACAATTAAGGCTCGGGGCATGCATTGTATTTGGTTCGACAATCATGTGATCATCACCGTTTAAATATGTTATTCGTCGTAGCTCAGAGAGCTTTTGATGTCACCGTTACGCGGAGCTCCTGTTGACTACTCGCACACTCGTCGTGTAGCAAGTGATATCGATAATTGCTATTTTTGTGTCATGCATGATACTCGCTAGCTGCTGCTGCAAAAAAAACAAGCTCTTAACACTTTCTTGTGAATGCTGAGCACTAAAAAAAAAACGTTATATACCAATTTTTCGAAGCTGCTGGTAACTTATCACGAAAATCGTGTTTTCATCTCTTTTCTGCTTCGCAACATGCGTTACGATGGTGTCGCGGATGCGACTATGTAAGGAAATAGCGAAAAAACTCGTTATGTGTATATTAAGTCAAACCTTCATTATACTCGCGGTAGTACGCCGAAGCGTGTAGCGAGTGGCGGGGCTCATCTACGCGGCTGAGCGCCTGGGCAACACAGCTCCGAAGAAACATCGCAGCGTTGGCGAGCCGCTGGCGACACTGTGCCGATTTTACCGGCCTGGGAGTCGAACCCCAGACTTCCCGCACCGATAGCGTGCGCTTAGCAACTGAGCTAATCGGCCGGTTTGTATATTAAGTGATTGTTCTTAAATTTCGGATTGTATGCTTGGAACTTCTCTGTAGTTTGAGCAGAACACATGCAGCCAGAATAACTAAAACATTTTTAATTACTTGGCGCTTCAGGGTTTACTCATCTACAGATTCATTTTGCTTTTAACAATGGGATGAATATATAACATCTTGAAACATCAAGTAATTAGAAAAGGTTTTCAGTTCTTTTGGCTCCATGTTCACAAATAGTGTTAAAATTTTACTCTTTTGCCACTTCTCTAGCATAAATCTGTTCAGATACATTGTGAATTCTCTGCTTTAGGTGCCTTGGGATATCGGCTTACTGATGGCCTGTTGTTGGTCGTCGTGTGTCATAGTTAGCCGCATATATTTGGGCATGCACACGTTACTGGTAAGTCTTTTTCGTTCTCAAGTAAAATGAAGCAGTGATTCTGTACCCAGTTTTACTTTTAAGCCAATTTAAACGCATGCAATACCTTAAGTTTGGGAGAAACTACTGTACTTCGGTATTTCATGGTTTGATTACTCTCTATGAGCAATAACATTGCTGTCAGGTGTTGTCGAAGAATTCCAAATCCTCAAACTTTACCCGATTGATTGATTGGTGTTATTTTTTTGCAAAGAAAAGACAACGAAGCTTTATATATGTTTGTAATACACATTCAAACTCCCTTAGTAGCGTTTTTCCAAGTGCTTTTTCGATTGTTAAATTTGCTACTTTTTATTATAGATTATCCACATGTAGCATTTTTTTCAAGACGTACCTACTAAACTTGGGTGAGAGTCGAACGTGGGATCTTGCGATTATCGCCACCGTGGCAACAACGCTTCACCCTTCCTGCCGATTTACTCCCTTTTGCTTAATTTCCAGTTGAAATGGACATAATTTCTTAGGGATGTTTTGGGAATGCTGTAACACATAATCGGTTTCTTAACACAGAAAATTGGATGGCCTATAAATACCTACAAATTATGATAGAAAATCGAGTTTATATCGGGCTGTGGCAAAGCCAGTTAGAAATTGTGGTTAGTTTGCGGGCAACCGCTAAAATAAGTTAAGAGGTGTTCTCTGAAAAATAGAAAGTTTTGCTACCATTGGCGTAGGCCCCTTGTGGACAGGCAAAATAAACACATGAACGTAGATACCTATATGACGCTGGTGTAGAGTTGAAATGTTTCGGGGAGTGAGGCAATTGCCCTCTCTGTCCACCTTCCCCGGCTATTGCGCATTAAGTATTTTTTGCATAAACGTTGCATAAAACATTATTACAGTGTTATTATTGCAGGAGGTAATGGCTGGTACTACATTGTCTTGTGTTATGATATACACTGCTAGCTCTGCTGTTTCTTGGTTTGAAGAATTTCATCTCCAGTCCGGAGTGCTTGTATCCGCTTGTGTTGGGATTGGATCTTTAATTATGGCACGGATTATGTTTGCGTTGGATAGTGATATTGATCCGCAAACAGGCCACCGGAGATGGAATACAGCTCGAGGAGATTTAGCTGAAATTCTAGGCTGGTGTGCAGGTTGGTCAAAGATGATGCAAAAAATTATTATGATTCCAAAAAACAGCTGGTTAGCTCAGTTGATAAGCACGCGCTTTTGATGCGGGATGTCTGGGGTTCGATTCCCGAGCTGTTCGAATTGGCACTGTGTCACCAACAGCTCGTCACCGTTGCGAAGCTTCTTCGGAGTTGTGTTGCTCAGGCACTAAGCCGCGGAGATGGGCCCCCCCACTTGTTACACGCTTCGGCGTAATACCGCGAGTATAATGAAGATTTGATTTTTTGAATCTTACTTTCAGGTTTTTTTATTGGATCAAAATATGCTCTTGATTTTGGCATATTAGACCGACTCAACGACACTTCAGCGCTCATAATCTCACCTTTTACAGATGAAGCTTATACTGCTGCTTTACGTTGCACTGTACGTTTTTTTGTTGGTGGAGCCGTGATGCTTTTACCGTTTACATTATGCGTTCGAAAAATGCTGCTTCATTTTTTCATTCATGCTCATGGACTTTCTAATTTGAGTCTTGAAACGTGCAAGCGGACTTGTTCCGTCGAGCTTCCTTATAAGTTCTTTTCAGCTTTTGCTTCTGGCCTAGTAGGTACCCTCTTAGTTCCTTCATTTTTGCAAAGGTACCAAATGTGGTAATATCGCTACCTTTGCTTAATAGTTGCCTGATGTGAAGAGATTATATTAATGTCTTACTTAAACATGAAATTTTTGAAGAGAATTTTAGACGCCCTAAATGTGATCTTTCTAGTTTAAACGCCTGAAATAATCTTAGCGTAGCCTGGCTTTAAGAGCACAAAATATGTATAGAGATTTAAAAAAGCATAAGAAAGAAGTAAATTTTTTGTGTGCGATTGGGGTTGTGTACTTAAAATGCAGAAGTTTGCAATTTAGGGTAATGGTTAAAATTAAGTAGATAATACAACTCTACTATTTGTTTTGTAAAAATGACCATGATCTAGGCATTTAACGTTTGTATTAGCTTAAGTAGGAAATACAATTTAGAATAGAAGTTTTACAGATTCTGTTTTAATAAGTACCTTTGAGATCACCGTCACGCTGATCAGACTGTAGGCCGTTTTTGTATAGGCCTAAGCAAATTATACTGGTTTTGCAGATATTTTTTATGGCGCTGCAGTTGCTATACACTAGTGATAATTGTTTTTTAATGTTGTGATTTGTCGCTGACCTTTAGCTGTGTACAAAGTAAGGAATTGTCTCATAATCTGTATTATGCAATGCATGTGATCTAAAATTTTGATTGAGGTGTAGCTGTTGAAATGTAATTTAGCGACCGCACTGCAAGTAGGGTTTAGATCGTATGTAGCGGGTTCGATTTACGGCTGGAGCCGCTCGCATTTGATAGCAAATTCGGCAAGCTGCTGACTTGAAGAGGTCTAGCTCATTTGGCGGTTTGACTAGAGGCACAATTGTTTTTTATCCTCAATATTTGGAAAAAATTGTTGTAAGTCCTTTTGTTGCAAAATGGGATTTCATTGTAACTAGTAATACTTTTAATATACATTGCAGTGCAATATATTTGGATTTACAGTTGGTATTTGTAAAATTTACATTCAAATGTGCATCTCTGATAATGATATTTGTATCAATATTCACGAAATGCCATAGATCAACATGTGCTCTTGCATTGCTTCAAAAATGATTTGCTCTTTTCATTGTACAAAAAGAATACTCGATTTTTCACTGTTAAGATTTTCGCCCAGAGCTTTAACCAACTATTTTATTTCGACCTTGACTCTACCTCGTGCCAGCTTGTTGCCAATTCAAATTTGTACGAAAATGTTTAGTGGCATGGTGCTTGCTGAATTTTAGTGCGTTTACCAAATTTTATGTCAAGTTTCACAAAGTGTATTTTGGCTTAATTGGCTTTTTCCGATAATCGATTTGTCAATCGTTATTTTATTATCTGGTCATAGAACTTTACTGATTGGGGGGTAACCTATTTTTAAAACAAGCAAGTCATTTTTAATTTTGCAAAATTTTTATCGAATTTTGGTTGCTCTTGTTTTTTCCCAAGTTTTTTCGTTCCTTTTATGTTTTTGCTTAGATTTTAAAAATGGTAAGTGCTTTGCCAAGCTTTGTGTAGTTTTTCAGTAGCTTTGATTTTTTGTCTCATTTTTGCAGAGCAGAGTGTGGTAATTGTTCAATATATGGACCAAATCTGGACTAGTCGTTCGTAAAAAGCCCCCCAAAATGTTGAATAAGACCTTATTTTGATACTGAGATTTCATGTGATGCTAACAGATTGAATTATTTGCCGTAACTAGATTTTATTTTTTTACGAATTTAGAAAACGTTACAGTACATGAAAATTTGACAAAACTGGGTGGTTCTTAAAATGTTCTCAGGTGTAGTACGCTATGTCTTGTGAGTATAATCTTGTCCAATTTTTGCCAGATTAGTTGGCCAGTTTTTGGGAGGCCCAATTCCCTAGTGGTGTCTGTACTACCCCGCTTTTGTGAGGGATAATGTAGCTTGCTGTGAACCTTGACACATTTGACGCAAATATATAGTAATTACTTATATTTCATAAACTCTACACAAAAAGTTTCTAAAATTACAAACTAGCAGCAAAGTTATTTTCAAGAAAATACGAAACAAGTTTAGGTAAAAACGGAGTAGTAAACAAAATGTTTTAGAAACTGAAAATAAATTCAACCTATATGCAATTTTCAAGCGTACGACCACACTGCTAATTCCAAGAATGTGGCTGAGGGCGCTCAAACCAACCCCTAAAATCTTAGCTCTGCGATACTTCTAAATCAGGGTTGTGCCAACTACCACCCGCGAGACCATTTTATACAGCCCGCGAGCACTTGCAGAAATACAAACTCCTACTGTGAATTGCAACCTTTTTTTTTCGCTATTCACTGATTTTCAGCAGAAAACAGGACATCTGAGGACGTACACTGCATACTTTTTTTGCTTTTCCAATCAGTGCGACCCTCGGCTCCATATTTTTTTTTGAATGTGGCCCTTCGTGTGGAAAGTTTGCCCACCCTTGTTTTAAACCCATAAGCTCGTAAAATAGGCATTACCTCCCTAAAAAAATTCACA
This sequence comes from Trididemnum miniatum, assembly GCA_964006365.1. Taxonomy (NCBI): domain Eukaryota; kingdom Metazoa; phylum Chordata; class Ascidiacea; order Aplousobranchia; family Didemnidae; genus Trididemnum; species Trididemnum miniatum. The sequence goes on along the minus strand of OZ023242.1, from coordinate 16,835,321 downwards.
ATTAGCTCCAGCCCGGCGAAGTGGGAGCCTTTTGAACAGGGCATAAGCGAATTAAACGCACATAATCACAGTGAACAAACTAAAAATTCTGTGCGAGCAAAAAAATAATTTTTATCTGCTTCCTTCCATGTCGTATGATTTACCCCGACTTGTCACTGGAGATGGCTTTACTGTGCGCCTTCTCGTGGATTGCTTAGAACCGTTTCCATGACCACTAGGTGAAGCTTTTTTAGATTGACTTGCTTTTGCTGAATCAGTAGTTCGTTGGCTTAATCCAGACAATTTTCGTGGTTCTTCCGGAGTTCTCTGTTCCCCACTCGCGCTTTCTTCCCGAGACGCTTCTGCAAAGTATATCAATTACAGACAGCCGATATTTTGTCTCTCTGTAGCGGAAAACACGTAACGTTTCCCAAAGCGACTTTTTATTCCGCACGGAGTCGGGGTCAGTGGCGCACCAAGGAGGGGAATCCCCCTTTTGAAACCAAACCCTTGTTTTGAAAGTGAAGTGTCTGAACTGTGTAAGAGCAGTACGCATAGGCGCGGGAAGTAGGGTGCCAGGGGGGGCTCAAGCCCCCCCTGAACTTTTTTTAGCCCCCCCTGAACCATTTGAGCCCCCCCTGACAATTAAAACAATTATGCACTGAGTGCGACGTGATTAATGCTCGCAACGTACATACGTAATGAAGCAAATATTTTTTAAAGTGCTTTTAACCAACGAAGAATCACTATTCTTTTAAAAATCAGTCAGTTATTATTCACTTGGTCAACGTAAAATTTGGTAAAATTTTCAATGCTTGAAGTTCATTTTTAACCGTGTTTTATATCAGCGTTTGCAAACCTTTACAGCAGTCATGGACGATGGCCCAGTAAAAGTATAATGGCTGTCAATTCTTGTAGCTGCCAAACACTTTACGCCAAACTACTCTGAATGCTCGAATGAAAGTCGCTACTGATCATGGGAATTACGTAAATCGTAAACGAAAATGCGGTGAAGAGCAAAAAAACGGTCCTCAATCCTTCAGATGTTCCGAATTCCACCAAAATTTTTGTGAAAAGCTAAAAAAAAAGGTCTTCACGGCCCGGACGCGTTACATGAACTGGAAATGTTGGTGGCCAACCTGATTTGTGTACATGCCAAATTGACCCGCGATCGACAGCCAAGCATCCAAAGATCGACCGGTACATCGCGATCGACTGGTTGGGCACCCCTAATTAAGCTTATATGAGCTGGTGCAAGTTCTCTTCTGGTTGAGTTTTTTAATGGTTTTGAATTTTTTCTACCAACCCAATGAAGCGGCTAAATCACTACTAAACTGACACCGATGATCAGTAGGCTACTCGATTTGAGGGGGATGCCATCCCCCCTGAAAACAACACCATCCCCCCATAAAACATTTTAGCGTAAACCGTTCCCTTACAACTATAATAACCATCTCTTTTTAGGTCTGCATGAAAAGTTGTAGCCTACCACCCCCATAAGTGTTTTCACAACTCGAGCACTGCCGATGATTGTTACTAAAATTGAGCTAGTACGCCTACCTAAATACCTATATCTACACATCTCATTATGTTAAAAAATGATTCGGTGCTTTATTTTGATTGTGTGTTTTTTGTTATTTTTAAACCTCAATGGGGCATTGTTTGTTGCATGTAACTCTGATCAGCAAAGCAAAAGTTAGATCGGGCAAATTTTGTTTGCCTACTTTTTGGTTTTGTGATTGAGGTATTTGCATTTTACAAATACATGAGTAGTAATTCGAGCATGGTTAGAAAAGCCTAATGGTAGTAAGCAATCTTGTTTTCCATGATGAAAGATTATCCTGAAAAAATTCCGGTCACTTGAGCGGCATGCAATTGATGTCTATCAAAATAGGTCTGCTGAGTGTCCTGCTCTTAAAAACGTGCGTTCGAAAAAAGGGGGGTCTGGGGGGCTTCGCCCCCCAGACGTTGACACGATCTTACTATTTTGAGCCCCCCCTGTCTAAAAAACGTTCCCGCGCCACTGGCAGTACGTGCTGTTATTTCAAAACAGCTGTGAGAGAATTGGTCCCACATCATACTGAAGCCAAACCGGCTGGTTAGCGTAGTGGTAAGAGACGTTATCGGTGCGGGCAGGGGGAGATCTGGGGGATGCATCCCCCTACTAGCCATTTTCAAAAATGCTTTTGATGAATACAATTTTTTCATAATTTCGAACCTTTTCGATAACAATAAGCCTTACGCCCTAAGCAGGCATAATCGAAAATGCACGAACCAAATGCATCATATTTGGTGAAACACTCAGATTTAGGGGCAAAAAATTGCCTAAAAACTGTTCAAAAAATACTAAAATGGTCACTACAGTATGTAAATTTTCAAAAATTTTCCGGGGGAGCATGCCCCAGGACCTTCCGAAAGCCTTTTGGATTCTCAATATGCTTCAAATACTTCTGCCGAAAAAACTACGCTTGAAAATATGTTAAAAATAGGTGCCCCTCCCTGAAAAAATTTCTGAATACGCCGCAGACATGAAAACATTTTTCAAAGGGCTTTTTACACCTTTTTTGGGTCTACTGTCTTTGTATTTAGTTAACATTCAACCTAATTCAAAGTTTCAACCTCCCCCACCAAAATTTTCTGGGTCCGCTCCTGAGTGCGGGATCGAGTTTTTTTTAAACCCTCCTATGAAATATGCCGAGTGCGCACCTGGTTGGGGTGATTGTAAAAGTTAAGGCAAAAAGAATAAGCTACGACAGACTTTCTCGTTTGGTCCTCAAGCGGATATTTTTTGTGAAGCTATCGGCAAATTAGACACCTCACTTTGCGAGAGCTGACATTTATATGAGAAAGATTTAGTCGCGAATTTCCTATTTCAACACTTGGCTCCACTAAAATCTTATCTTGCTTCTCAGGAGTTTTTTGCGGGGTTTTTGAAAGACTTCTAGGTTCTCCTTGCGATGAAAGACTTCCTATTTCACCTATATGAGAAATGCTTAGATTAGAAATTATAAGAATAAGATTTCGGCGTGAAGAGGAACGTTTATTGTACGAGAAATATTTCTTCAAAGTGAACATAACAGCTCTGATGGCCGAGTGGATTTGAGCATCTGCCTCTGGAGCTTGAGACTTGGGTTTAATTATAAGTCGTGTCAAGCCTATGATCTTAAAATCCGAAGTCACAGATTCTCTGCTTGGCGTTTGGCATTAAAGAGACAGTGTGGAAAACAAACCGGCAAGTTTAATTGTCGTACCGTTGTTAAAAGTACTCAGCAGGATTCGCCCATCGTTTTAGACAGAGACTACCAAAAATCAAGAATATACTTCTCAGATTAAACACTCCTTCATTCCCATATAGTACACGATTATCATTATTGTCATTGATTGAAGATAGCCTCCCAAAGAAGCACTGTTTTGCTCTCGACCCTACAAATACTTGGTCAGGCATAGGCGAAAAAAATTTAACGACATAGATTAATACAATCAATTAAGTTAAAATCTCACACCTTCATTTTCTGGTTGGAATGATGATGAATCCTGATGATATCTGCTTTCTTCTTGTGGTAGCATATTGCTACCATCAGCCGGACCGCCGTATTGGTCTGCCAATAAAAAAATTTTGGTAAGTTAATTTGTACGTAAGCCTAACTTTAGACCGCCATCATTTAAAAAATAGTTCTTCAATCTTCATCCTCGACAGTGAAGTTCCACTGTTCCAGGACTTTTCTCTAACCGAGACGGGGGGTATTTTTCGCGACTGTCCTGGCCAAACCGGGATGTAGCCTATAGTGGCCTTTTTAGTAGGTCTACGTGATTTTATCTAATATACCTTTAGCCTACCCCTTTAGGGGTCCTTTTATTGCATTTTCTTAGCTCAAAAGCTGACTGATTTATTCCACAAATATATTAGGCTACCAAATAAGTCTTCCTGGGACTCCAAATCGTTTTTCGCATCCATTCCTTCTCCGCTTTCATTTCTCTCCGCGCTATCTTGATCCGTTTCATACACGTTATCTTTGTTGTACCAGGCTGGCTCGGGAATTTTGGGAGTTCTACCTCTAAGTTCATCATCCGTCATCTCATTTGCATATTCATCACGTGGCGGGAGTTCCCCGTATTCTGATATCTGATCAGCCTGAAATCAGTTAGAAAATATGTATGAAAAAAACACTAGATTCCGTGTGTAAGCTGTCTAGGCACATCATTAGGCTGCCCTTTACAGGACCTACAAGCTGGTTATCAGACTTGGCAACCAAAACGGGTTTTCACTACGCTCAGTTTGGTTGGAAATGTGCGCAACAGGCCTAGATCTTAATTACTATTCTGTTACATTAATTAAAACATTAACAGGTATTGGTTTCGTGAGAAGTTTATTTTAGTGAATAATAACTATAATCTAGTTTGATTTATTGACAGTGCAATAAGTGGTGCCGATGTAAGTGCATATGATCGTATATAAAGCTATAGTAAGGCCGGCATTAACAGACTTACTAAATGAAAGCTGGAATACACTAAATATATGGAAAGAAAATAGCTTATGGAGGAAAAATAAGCCGCAATAATTCTTAAAACTATGTTGTCAAAACGCCCAGTTTACTGCGACTATTTTTTCCCGTAAATGAACGGTGTAAGAAGCAATTCAACGACTAGGCGTTGAATTGAACCCATATTCAGACCACGAAAGTGCAAAGCATTTAATATGAGCTAATCTTAACTGTTTCCACATGTCCTACTTAAGTGTAGGGGCTTTCTGCATCCCAATTAAGTTTTTATGTCATAACCACTTGTTCCGTCAAAAACAGATTTAGTCTGCTTTCACGTCCATATTTGGTGGGCTTTTAGCCCACGAGCTTTGCTCCAGTCAGGTAAAATTTTGTTTTTGTAAGCTAATTTTTTACAAAGTCGTGGGCTGTCCACGCCGCACCTAAAGAGGTGGTGTGCAAAAGTGGGCTTGCAGAAAGTTGTCCTTGGCCTGGCCCATGTTTTCTGACAACATAGAAACAGGCCAATTATGATGTAGATAGCCCATGTGCTTTTGGAATCACTTAAACTACACATGCTCAGATGGCCAAGAAGGTATTAGCGTCCGCTTCGGGAACTGTAGACTTGGGTTTGATTCCGAGTCGGGTCAAACCAATGACTTTAAAATTGGTATTCACAGCTTCCCTGCTTGACACTCAGCATTAATGGGACTGTGACAAGAACAAGCCGGCAAGTTTACTTGTTGTGCCGTTGGGAAAGGCACTTAGCGGGATTCTCCCATCTTGGTGTGGTAGACAGATGGCCGGCAACTCCTAAGCGAGCTCGTTATAACGCACTGATCGCTTTCTCGTGATAGGAGGATAATATTATGCAACAAAATCCAGATGTGAACAGGGCTATTGTCAAAGCATACCAACTTACAGACACTGGTCTTCCACGCTGATTTTCGTTAGTTACTAACGATGTCTCATTATCCATGGATTTATCCGCAATGCTTCCATTATCCGGAGTTTCAAATCCGCTTTTGGTACGATCTGCTTGAGAAAACGGTGAATTGGAGTTAAAATCCGGTTTTAAACCAACGTTTAAGTCCGTAGCAACCACTTCTTTTAATGGATCAACAACGGAAGCTGGTGGATTGGATAAGCTAGACTTGGAAGATCCGTATTTTCTTTTTCTACTCCGGTCAAGTAGACGAAGCCATCGCATTTTGATATCATACCACCTAAAATACCAATTTTTTAGACTTATCATTTGGCGCAGTGGCTAAAACCATCGTTATCAACGCTAGAGGTCTGGGGTTCGATTGAACCCAGACCAGTCAAATCGGACACTGTCGGCAAACGCTCGCCACCGCAGTGACGTTTTTGGGTGGTCCAATGTCCAGGCAATAAGCCACGGAAATGGACCCCGCCATTCGTAACACGCTTAAGCGTAATACCGCATGCTATAATGAAGATTTGATTTTAGATTGCAAAAAATGAGTAAAGTAACACAAATATAACCGGAGTCATGATCAGACGATAAAATAACTCGTGGCAGATCTAGGGGTGATTAAGATAAGGGCCCTTAGCCCCTTACCTCTAAAATCGTAGTTATGCACATTGATACAATCATACTTTTATTCTTCTAAATGATGCACAAAACTGGAAGACAAACATTTTTTTATATCCCCCTCCATTTTTAGAAACCAACCTGATCTGTCCCTGGCTCTGCAGAAAATGAACCACCGTATTACCTGGCGCACTGATAAATGCCCCACTCGTTTAGAAACGATACTGGAGATTTAATGAAACTTCTGGATTTGTTTTTTTGATTCCATAGCAACGGTTGCAAGTCGACTTGGAGACGCGCCAACTCCCGCTTGATGGCGCCAGTTTCTTCTATCCTCATTTTTGTCTCCGAGTTGATCCGGTTAGCCAAGTTGGATTTGACATTTTCAGCTAGTTGTTCCATCTGCAAAAAATTGCTCAACTCAATTTCTCACCGGCTTTAGTAGTGTACTTTATTTCCAAACCGTCAACGCGATGAAGAATACAATAAGATGAAGGAAATACAACAACGATGCAAAAATGGGAAGAGGCAACAAAACGATTAACGTTATGGCATGTAGGTAGGAGAAAGGAATTAGGAAAAACAAGTATAGGCATGGTTGTAACTCCTTAAAGGCAGTCTGAAACCATTCAAGCGAATTATCAGCTCAGATTGAAGGTCTTAGGGGATCAGCAATTTAGGGATGTAGCAAGGGAAAAATTGAGGGTGATGAACACGGAACAGGGGCGTATTTAGGGTGAGACATTGCCCCCCTCTTGACGTTGCCTTTTAATAAAAAAAAGATCAAATGCTGGTAAGTGACCGAAATATATCTTACCAGACTCTTTTTGATGGCTTTTGCAGGTTATGTCCCCCTCCCCCTTTTTAAAACTCTGCAATGGCCAAAAACTTCAGAAACATGATCTTTTTGGGTCAGGGGGTAATTATACACAAAACACACTTTAGGTCAGGCTTCACCAAAGAAAACGGGGTAGTGCGCCTCAACATCTAAAAAAGGAAGGGTATTCCCCCAATGTCCATAAAGCATACTTCAGATTAGTTTTTTGTCAAAAAAGGGGGAATACCCGGGATAGTGTCCCAGCTGCGCCGTGGGGATATTGAGCAAACCAAACACAAAAATCAAAAATTTACCTGAGATAAAGTTCCTTGCATTGTAATGAGTGTTGCTTCCGTTTTGCTATGTTTCGCTCTATCTTGTATTGTATCGTTGTCCAGTTCTTCTATTCTTTCAAGTAGTTTATGCAGCTGTTTTTTAATCGAATCCGTCTCTCTCATTCGGTATTCCGACTCTAGTGAAAATCTTGTTTCCGATTCTGCTTTTAGCAACCCAACTCGTTCCTGGGTTTCTCGTATATCTTGAGGAAGGTCTGAAAAAACATTTGCTACAAACACACTGGCGTTCGAAGTGCAAGGTTAAAATGAAATCTACATTATGAAAGCCAAAACTTGAATTTTGATACCAAAGGCAAAGTGTACCCCCAAAAAATTATTTTTTTCATTTACGTGAAAATGTAACATGTTTTTCGGGTACACACTGTGTAAGTGTGTATATCTTGTTTTTTTTCAGCCATGTACAATTGCAGCTTGGTTTTAAGTTAGTGAAGTATAAAATGCATCATGGAAGACGACCTATATTAACCTATTTGAGAAAAGAATCCGTCAAGCCAACTCAGTAGCGCAATATGCAGTTACTCCGCCAACTCCATTTGCAGACATCCTGTGTCTGAGCAAATATTTTACCTTTTAAAATATCTCTTATGCCAGCGATGTCTTTGTCTGTGATGGCCCGCCAATCGTTAGAGCTGCGGAGTTGCTCATTGCTTTCATTTTTCATTTCTTGTTTGAAACTATTCATCCGCGTTTCCAATAATTCTTCCTGGAAAATAGTTACAGAAAAAACTAAGCGTTTTCCAGTTTAGCTAATTCAGACACGTTATTTTCTACTACTGATGAGAGTCGAAAGAGCAAAGCAGCGCTTTAAGCTGCTTCATAGCTTATCTTTACACTACAGCAACTCTTGTCAAAAAATACTACAATAGATATTACATAAATATGTAACAATTTGAACCTTGCATTAAAAAAGTCTGCGAAATGAGCCACTGCTTCACCTTAAGCCACTCAAATAGGTGAAAGCAATCTTTAACCCTGACAAATCTTACTAAGTGTAAGAGATCGTTATAATTCTTAAGGTTGCAATTCTGGCATGTTACAAATGAAAACTCTACCATGAAACTAGAAAAGACAACTTCTGAGTGAGTCTGGATTCATCCAATGTATAGCGCCTCCGTCGCTTCCTCGTAACAGGAGAATAAAAATGAAGAATTCAACCAAACATATTTTTACTGCGATGAATTTGGTGGAGTTCAACATTGCTATGAGCATCTCTTACAAGCTGTTAATCAAGTTGTTATATGCTTACCTGTTGAGTAATTCTGGTTGTAAGAGCAGTGAAGCGAGCGTCTGCGTCTCTCAGCGCCCGAGAGACAGTTTCTTGTTCGTTTTTCAAGCGAGTTTTTAACTGAAAAGTAATAGAAAACATTTTTGATGAATTTTTTACAATAACCATAGTCTCAATGCATGGAGTACGGTTGGATTTTAAAAAATAATGCGTAAATGAAAGAAAGTATTCAAACTTGTAACGTACAGTGATGATTTATTTTGCTAAAATGAAAACTTTGAAAACTGTCGATGTAGCTGAGTATCATTGCGTTGTCAGTTAATCACGGTTAAAAATAAAACATTTCTATGTGATTTCTGGCGATGTAGATTAAGCTGAGCAGACATCAGCATTTCACATAGGCCTAATTCTGTTTAGTACATGTAATTAGTAGCTTCTTTGTAGCCTTGCCAAGCAGGTTATTGCAGCGCAGTTAAATCAGCTACGTAGCCTTAATAGCTTTCACGTAGAAGCCCAGCAACTTTGCTGACGGGCATTTGTGGGAACTGTCTTCTGGAAACAAGCATTTGTGTATATTTTTTTACCTCATTTAGAAGATATTCTTTATTTTGCGTCATTTGCATTTGAAGACCTCCGATAGCTTCTTGTAAAGTTGAAAGAGCAACGCGAAGTTGCTCTTTTACACCATCTAGCTGCGATAAAACTTGACGTGACTGAGCGTCACGCTTTGTAATTTCAGCCAATAAAACTTTCTCCAACGCTTTCCTACAAAAATTACCCTTGAATAAAACAACTGTTACTAATTTTTGACAAAAAAATTTTCAAATAAGACCAAGGCGTAAGCTCTTCCACGAAGTCTAAATAGCACAGCTATCTTCATAACACAGACTGCGAGATTACATAGCCAAGGTACATTAAAAGTTGCATCAAAAAGTTGCGGCTGCTACTCAGTTGCAAGGACGTAACACCGAAAAAATCAGCAGCAAATTTTGATATAAAATATTTATAATCATCAGGTGTGTGGAAGTAAAAAGCGTATCTTATAATCAGTAAAATCACATTGACAACCTTTTGTATTCAAGTTGTTGCAACCGTTAATGTATATGAGCGAAATTTTGTTGCAGAGTTGTTGGTCTACATGACTGGTTCTCAACTTTTTGTGCTTGTGGTTCCTTTCTAGAGACTCTCAACAACAGATGTACCCTGCTTGACCACAGAACTTTTTTTCGGTATTTCATTGGTAGTGGCTACAGCCGACTGCTGGTCTCAAGTGGTTAATTACCGTTAGGAAACGTTGCGCTCGCGGCCACCTGGTTAATGTCCCGTGGGGCCCTTGGTTGAAAGCCTCAGGTATAGACTTTTAAAAGTATTAAAATACGAATGTACTAATAAAGATCAAATCTTGATTATAGCTGTATAACGCCGGAGCGTATAACGAGTGGCGGGGTCCATCTGCACGGTTTAGCGCCTGGCCTACACAGCTCCGAAGAAACGTCGCAGCGGTGGCGAGCCGTTGGCGACGCTGTGTCCGATTTGACCGACCCGGGAGTCGAACCCCAGACCTCCCGCACCGATAGCGCGTGCGCTTCACAACTGAGCTAACGGCCGCTCTTGTACTAATATGGATAGGTAAAAAATTAGGAAAATTGATCTCCCTTAGCTCCCCATCTATTGGATTCGCGAATGACAGAGGTCTTACTCTGCCGTAAGTGGTGGAGATGATATTCACAAACTCATGACATCCAAAAAGCGTATAAAGCTTGATATTTTTAATTTCTGGCCATGAATATTGCATATATCACCTCTCGTATTTGATTTTTCTATCTAACATCACAATGCAGTCATCGATCTTCTTCAAATTCGCAATTTGTTGAGATTTATCGTTTCTTCGAATTTCTTTTAACGCTTGCATCTCCTCCACATATAGTTTATGCTGCATACTCCACCTAAACGAAAAAACATTGACCGACTTACAAAAAATATTTCAAAAAAGCTCATGGCGACCACACCGACAATCACACAGCACCCAAACAATTTAAACTTACATTTTGGGATGGTCGAGCCCATAATCACGAAAAATAGGCAAGATACGGCGCCACCTCTCCACCAAAATTTGCACCTCTTAGCATATGAAAAACCCAACCCTTTGCTTTAATGATACTAACTCGCTCCACCAAAATATTTTAATGAACACAGGTGGGCTAGTTGCAGCGCTTGGCTTTGGTAGTTGACAAGCCAGCGTGAGTTTATTTTAGCAAATAAACCACTACTACACACAAAGCACAAATAGTTGTTATTGCAGATATATCTTTCTATTGGGAGAAAACGATCAAAGCGCTATAACGAGCTGGCATAGGAGTTGCCCGCCACCTGTCTAACACTCCCAATAAGTGTCTTTTGCAACGATACAACCAGTAAACTTGCCGGTTTGTTGTCCTCACTAATAAAGCTGGCCAAGCAGGGAAGCTGTGAATACTAGTATTAAAATCATTGGCTTCACCCGACGCGCAGTCAAACCAAAGTCTCTAATTCCAGAGACAGACGCTCTATCCACTCGGCCATCTGAGCTGTTCACACCATGCTACACAGGCCTACCTAGTGTCCACGTCTTCGCGAAGTTGTTTTTCGAAGTCCATTCTCGCACTTTCTTCTTTTTGAAACAATTTTTCAACATCGACGAATTTTTTAATCGCTTCTTCTCTCAATCGCACTTCTTTTTGTATCAATTTTTCGTTCATTTCATCAAAAATGGTCTAAAAAAACTCAAATTATTATGCAGCAAGCTGTAGTGTCGAATGCATGCATTTCGTTTTTCTAGACACAGCAACAGAAAAACCCGAGCAAACTACGACCGTAAGAAGATATCAAAGACACGTTTTAAAAATGCACTACTCGCTAGCTCTTTGTTATTTTTTGGCAATCAAAAAATTCTCAATAATTAATATTGCTGTTAGTTACATTCTTATCAAATTTCCTGAAAAGGCGTTGAATAATCTTTTTTCAAGGCAAGGTTATTCAAATCGGTCGCAAGACGTCAAAAAACTTCAGAAGTTCACTCAAACCATAAGAATCCCATGCTCAGTTGTGGGTTTATCTTTTGAATAATGCTTTAGTTCACTATTATTCTCAAACATTTGTGAAGAAGCAAAGATTTGTTCCTACTTTCTATCAAAAGGCGAGCTCGTCACACAACATCCACAGTTTCCTCGAAAAAACATAACAACTTCCAATAAGGCTGTGCAGTTAACCCGCAGTGGTGGTCCAGTTTAATGAAAAACTTGCAAATGAAGTGTGCATCTCATGCAAAATACAGACCTGAATTTTATTTTGCAATTTATATCTTTCATTCTCCTCCACATGATTATGTTCTTGTCTTGTCTTCTCCAGATTTTGCATCTCTTCCTGTCTCCGGTGTGAGATGTCACTGATGTTGGATTGCATATCAGTCATCTTCACAGACAGCTGGAAAACAAAATAGCGTTTAAAAAACACTTAAAATCTCCGGATTCTGCATTGGATTATCTTGTACGTAAATCAGGCCGAAAGCGTTTTCGTCTCTGCAGTTTACCGATAAAAATAGAACGGCCCATTAGTTCTGATTCGTGTTTGGTTGACTGTTGATTTTACCGCGTCAAAATCACTAATTTATTGCTCAACTCTTACCAAGACTGTTACAAACAAACAAACATAACATAGTTTGCGTCGGCAGCGTCGCGCAGTGGTTTGGAGCGTCGTTTTTACGACGACGATGATCATAAGGTTAATGGTTCAACTTCCAACCCAGCCTCATTGTTGCGTCCTTGAATAAGATGCTTCACGATGATTATATCTGCTTGGTGGAATCTGGCGAGCAGCAAATTAAAGAAGTCAGAAAAAAATTCAACCGGAAAACTCGGAAACAAAAGCAACTCCTAAGCGAGTCTGGATTCGTCCTACGCATGTGCCTCCGCCGCTTTCTCGTGATAGGAGGATAAAGATGAAGAAATCATCGATCAATCATCATCATATCCCTGCCATAGGATAAGATGCTTCCCAATTGTCCGAGTTTAACAAGTTTAAGAAACAGAAGAAACTAATTTAACTAGCAATTCGAAATATATGGAAAACACAAAGGCGGTGCCACATGCCGCTCAAAGAAATAATTTGTAAAACTGTAGTAAGAGGGAGATATAAAATTTTTATGAACAGCTCGTACCTGCTGTGCTTGTGATCGCGCGTTACTTTCCGTTTGAGTAATTCTAGTTCGAAGTTCATTCACAGCATCACGTGTTTCGGACATCCGAGCTTCTAATAGATGCCTGAAATGTAAAAAGACAACAGGGATGTATTTAAACAGTATCTGAAAGAAGGTGAGCGCGTAATGATTTACCAGCAAAACACAACCTTTTTTCAAATCTGAGCGATGACGGCTGTTATGAGCCCCCTGCGTAAGCCACCAGATGAAAAAACAACTACAAAAATGAGAAATGCTGTAAATAAAGACCGATAATGCAACTTAAAGTGATTTAACCAGCAGCCTTAATTCGTGTGCTCATAAATCAAAACTTGCCTAAGTTGTAAATTGTTTTGTTCAGCAATGCTGTTGTTGTCTTGTTGAAAACGAGCTTGTTGTAGAGATTGTTTCAATTCATCTTCTATTCTTTTTGAGCGCTGTTTCATATCAGTTTGCATATGGACCAGCTCCATTGCCTATTATGCAAAGAGTAGGCCAATATTTGCAAATTCTATTTGAAAATTTAGGAGCAAACATTGTTCCCAGGAGAAAATTCAGAAACTTTTTAGGTAGGAGGAAGGGCTTGAAAAGTAAAAAAAGTTTATTTTTTAATTTGCGGGTCCAGTTCTAGACTAGATTTGAGACTTGGACTAGGTTTTAGTAAATAAGAATAAAAAGTGAGGGGGGACTGAGCTCTCTGAGACCCCCAGGATCGTCCAATGGTTCCATGCCTCCCCCTAAGACGTTGACATAGCTTCACCGCCGCAAAACTTGTGCCATAATTGTAATTATTACACCTTGTGACGTCGCCACTGCCCCAGAATTATCCTCGATGGAATTCTACACTTCTTATAGGAAAACAGGGGACACGGGTAAAAAAAGCAGTGGTGTAAAATAACGAAGTAGTTTTACTTAAGTAGACTACTTGAGTATTACTGCTTGGTAACTAGTATTTACTCAACTGATTTCAATTTCGACTACTTCTGCTTCTACTTACGTAGTTCAATCAGAAAGTAACGCTACTTAAGTGGCTTTAAAAATGGTAAGTAGTTAATATTAAGCAATGCATCACGCAAATGATAAATAATCATGCTCGATAATAAAATTGGCAACATCAGTATTAGGTATTGTTTTATTTTATTATATAACTTTTACAATTTCGTGATATTATGTGGTCTTTCGTTGTTTGTGTTTGGCGTGGACACTGAGGTAGCATTTTGCAGATTATGACACACTCCACTTTTTTATTTTCGTCAAATAAATATGCTAATTATCCCAAATATACTTAAGCATCGGCAAAATATATGTCAAGTTTGGAAGTGAGCAAGTTATCTTTTGCCAAAGCTCAGCTTTATGGCCTTAGTTTTGCAAATGCTACTTTTTACTTAAGTAGCTTCAAATTGCTGGTACTTTTTACTTCTACTTGGTTACTTTTTACATCCCCTACTTTCTACTCTACTGCAAGTACCTTCCGCCATCAGTAACAACGCTTTTACTTAACTAGATTTCTGGACTACTTTTTACACCACTGCAAAAAAGAGTTAAAAAAGAATTGATTGAATGACCATTCAGACGCCTAGGAGCAAAACAGAATTTGATGCAATTACTGTGTTCTACAAGATTTGTTACGGTATTTTATAATTGTATTTACTTGGATTTCCACTTTATTTTTGAGCTGATGAAATTCATCAATGATGCTCTCGGATGTGCGGTCATTCTTTTCCCATCTTCGCAATAAATCTTCCATGCGATGTTTCATATCACCTGCTTGGATGTTTTGAGCATCCCGTTGAGAGTCCGATTCTTTCTGAGCACTAAACAGTATCTAAAAAAGCAAGAGACGAGGCAAATTCTTACTAAGTAATAATCTTCTTTTGCTCGCTTGATTGAGTTACTAGACACGTGAATGTAAAATCAAAATACTTTGTAACTACTTCAAATATTTTGTAACGAACAAAATTTGTTCCCTCTGCCACAATGATCCGTCAGTGTCTTTGTTAAATCCTATTAGATACATGCTAGCACTTGATGGGAGACTAGCTAACAATCTCATCCTTGCGAATCACGGAGTTCCCTATTTAGCGGAAACATAAAATTTCAAACCGGCCGGTCGCTCCGCGTAGTGATTAAAGACATCGCTATCGGCGTCGGAAATCTGGAGTTCGATTCCAGGGCCGGTCAAACCGAACACACTGTCACCAACGGCTCGCTACCGCAGCGACGTTTTTTCGATATTGTGTTGCCCAGACGCCAAGTCGTCGAGATGGGCCCCGCTACTCGCTACCCCCTTCGGCGTAATGCCGAGAGTATCATGAAGATTTGATTTAAGTTTTTGATAAAAGTTCAAACTTTTCAATTCGAAAAAATAGACCTACTTGTTCCAGCTTTTTGGAGTGGATTGATAAATTTTTCACATTTTCCCGTTCCTGATGCAATTTTTCTTCCGCCTTACGCAATCGTGACGTTAGCTGTCCCACTACCTCATTGCTAGACCGAATCGTGTCCATCAGTTCTCTTTGGACTCTTTTTTCTTCTTTTAACATTTCTTTTTTTGCGAAATCATTTGCTCGGGCATTACTCTGCAACCTATAGACCTGCATAAAAAATAATAATTGACCAGACAATGGACCACAAAATAACTTTGATTTGATGGTAAAATGGCTGGAGCAATTGCGGCTATACCGTGCGACAAAAGTTTTGAAAACCGCCAGTAGCTTGTAGTACGGTAGACATTTACTAAAATAACGCTATATTTGCCATGATCAACATGATCAAAGTTTTGCATTGGCTCGAAAAGCAACAAAATTGCTCGAAAAGCAACAAAATTTAAGTAAGAAATAAATACTCAATTCTAAAGACCAAAAACTGAAATTAAAATTCGTATTAAAATAGGTTAAAATTAACAAAAAGAATACCTCTTCCAGAATAGCTTTATTGGCTTCTTCTAGTGTACCCACACGAGAAGTGATATTATGAAAATGATAATTCAGACTTTCTTCACTGTCACGTGATCTGTATTACAGCAGCAGGGTGAAAAATACTTTCCATTGAACAGAAATATCGACGGTGCGTTGAGAAATGAAGTGAACTAGAGCTTTTCGCGTATGCAACCATTGGAAATATGCTAATGCAATTGGTTCAGTGACAGGTGCAAAAAAAACGATCTCATCTCACCAGGCCCCCCACTCCACCCCCCCAAAAAACATCTTTACCACGGCTTACAGCTGCAAGAGTTCTTTACCTACAATGAGATTATAAGTTTAGGTGTACAAAGTCTGTACATTATGTTATGTGCCTTACTTACTGCCAGTACTGTACATTGCCGCACCCCTTTACAGAGTTTGCCCCTGGATTTACTTCGGCCAACATAAAAGGAACCGTCACGAGGGATTTGTAACCAACTCTTGGTAGGCTTCTGCTAAGCCAGGTTAGCCTAAATCAGTGGTTCTCAACCTGGGGGTAAATTACCCCCGAGGGGTAATACGTAATTCTGTGCAGTGACGGATCCAGGGGAGATCAGGGGATGCATACCCCACACCACCCAATTTCAACAATGCTTTTCAGGATTACGATTTTTCCATAATTTCGAATTTTTTCGATTCAACAATAATTCTTGCGCCTTAAGGTGTGTTTACACAGAATGAGATGCGACTTTTCGTACGTAAGGTGACGTAGGACTCGAAACAGTTAGAAGTTATGACGTAAAACTACATCACCTTGCAAGGCATTTTAGAAAACAATCGTAAGGTGCTTTTGCAAAATAACCGATAAAAAGCAAAACTATTGGGGTTGGAGTAGTGCGGAAGATATATCCACCAACTTCTTACGTCAAAAGATGGATAAAATTTCGTATGACAACAAATCGGATTAAAATCCCATTAGTGCAAACAGATCTTCAGCCACGCATAAATCGAAAATGTGCAAGCAAAATGCAATATATTTGGTGAAGGACTAATTAGTGGCAAAAGAACAAAATTTGCGTTACAAATTGTTCGAAAAGCGCTAAAATAACCACTACAGTAGGCCTATGTAAATTTTCAAAAATTGTCCGGGAGAGCAAGTCCCCGGATCCCCCTAGAATCTTTTTTTCCCTATTTGCTTCAAATTTAACTTTGCCAGAAAAAAATACGCTTAAGAAATGTCAAAATTTGGTGCTAAAAAGTATTGAATATACTCCCCTCACATGAACAGTGAACACATTTTCTAAAAAGGGCTTATTTACGCTCTCTTTCGGGTTTAGCATCTTTGCATTCAGTAAACATTCAACCGAATTCAAAACTGCATCCCCCCACCAAAATTTTCTGGATCCGCCCCTGATTCTGTGGTGGGTAATGTGACACCATTGTCAAAAATATATGTTTGAAGGCACGTTTTTTTTTATCTTTACCGATATTTTCACGAAACAGAACACCTGCAGACGAGTAGGCTTTTTTTTTGCACCTCACTGATTGATATAGGCCTAATTAAGGTAAACTTCAGTAATAGATTGTTGTGAGTAATTGAGGATTAGTCACATTGAAAGTGGGTAATAAAGGAAAAAAGGTTGGGAACCGCTGGCCAAAATCAAAATTGGAAACTCAGAAAAGCGAAACAGACTAATTCAGTGCGGAAGGTGGCTGGAAAGTTAGGTCTCAAACCTATTAACATCAGGGTTTAAGCTTTGACAAGACAGCTTTTCTGTGCAATGACACGTCAACCAAATCTAAACCTACCTACAACGCTGCAATCAAAAAACAGTTTTCGGTGAAATTATCGAGATTAAGCATTTATTTCGGGACACTTAACCTAAAATTGGCATCATATTAAGTCTGAGTAACAAAATCTAAACCTACCTACAACCCTGCAATCAAATAACAGTTTTCGGTGAAATTCAGTGGCGCAGCCACGGGGGCGGGGGGTTGGGGGTTACAACCCCTCATTGAGCCTCAAATGACGTCATACTTCTTTTTCTAAAATTTATTTTGAAGTGCTCGATACTTTGTCATTGATAATCTGATTTTGTAATTGCCATAATAACAAGAATTACGTAGGGTTGTTTCCTGAATTTTGTTCTTTGCCGCTTTGCTTAATGAAGCAATGACGCAATTTTATTAGCAGGGCAGTCCCGCTCCTGTACATGCAAGTTGCAACTGCCTTTGGCCTCTCAGACCTTCCGTAGAAAAAAGGCAAAACGATTTCAAGCAAAAATGATGTACGTACTGCAGCTCAAAAAGGAACTAAATCGCTAACATTTAAATATCGCTTTATCAGTTTCACCAGAAAGCAATTCTTTGACTTCCCTACAACAAACGTGCCTTAACTGCCTTCGGTATTTCTGGTTTAAAACATCTCTCTTAAAATTTGAGGTCATCTTTTGTTTTATACAACCAAGGGCGTATCCAGGGGGGATATGGGGTGAGCATTGCCCCACCAGCCATTTTCTACAATGTTTTAGATGAATAAAATTTTTCCATAATTTCGAATTTCTTCATAACAATATGCCTTAGTCGCCTTAAGCACGCATAATCGAAACTCTGAGAACAAAATCCATCATATTAGGTGAAGCACTCAAAGTTAGGGGCCAAAAATATGACAAAGTTTGCTTAAAATTTGTTCAAAAAGCACTAAAATGCTAAAATACACGTCTTTGCATTTAGTTAACATTCAAACTGATTCAAAATTACATCTACCCCACCAAAACTTTCTGGATCCGCTCCTGTATACAACGTACGGTCAAATGTGATGTCATTCTCAACCCCCCCATTGCAAAATCCTGGCTACGCTAGTGGAGAAATTATTGAGATTAAGCATTTATTTCGGGACACTTAACCTATAATTGGCAACATATTAAGTCCGAGTAAGAAAGACATACGGTAAATGTACGGTAGTCCTAAGGCAGATACCGGTGCTAGTAACGATTGGTACTTGACAATGAAACTCTCTGTTTATGAAAAAACAATTGCACTTACTTCAGAGCTGTCCAAGTTTTGGGGTTCATTGTCCTGGAATGAGAGCGAGAAAGCGGTACCAGTTGCTTGTTTCCGCTTTCTTCATCCAGCGTTGCCAAAGCTGTGGTAATATCATTTGCTGGTCCCCCAACAACTGATTCAGATCTAGAGGACAGACCGGGTAAAACACCCAGTCTGTGTCGTCCGTGAGGCAACCCAGTCATGTGTCCTGCATTCATCGGGGTAATTCAATATTCTCTAATTCAGCCAGAAACCTCCATGCAAATGAAATAAAAAGTACTGCTAGACTGGGAAGTGCAACAGTAGCCTATTCAATTTAAAAGCAAAAGTTTTATGACGTTACAATCAACTCCTGTGAGCTGTACTAGCTATTTATAATCACTTATTGCCTTATTAATCTTCTGCCTGCAGTTCTATTTGAAATTTCCCTGCTTTTTTTATACAATTTTTGATATAACTATAATCGCTATATTGAACCAGTGATGACAAAATAAGCAAAACCCTTGACTAATTCTGTTTTCTTTTCATACACAAATGCTGAAAAATTACAACATTTCCCAAACATTTTTGGCCTATAAGCGACAAGTATGACCTGATTCAAGATTTGCCGATAATTCTCATGCCTACGGTTGTTTTATTTTCTTCTTATATACTTGAAAGTTTTTTGAGCTCCCTGCCGTATATCTTCGTAGTACAGCCGCTATTGTCTAGTTTGAAATTAAATTGTAACATAACTCTTTTGTATTGTTTTAACTCTACTCAGTGAATCGTCTACTTCAAGAGGCTCTTGGAAGACAAAACGTTGCTAAAGCTTTTTTCTTTTTTCTGTGAACTGGCAATTGAATCTAATTGCGCGAAGATTGACGAAAGTACCGAGTTCTTGTCTCACGCGGATGATTTTGGATATTAAAACATTCTATATCTATTTGAAACTAACATCAGGTTAAAAATTAGTGCAAAAATAAATACGCGTATCAGTTAAGCTAAAACTCCATCGGTAAAGTTTATAATTTTCTATTTCGCAGGAAAACTTGCTTGGCACAGACGAGAATTTTCTCGAAATTATTGTTGGTGGAGCAGCAGCAGCTCCATCAAACTTTTTTCACTGACATTTTTGCAACAATTTTCGCGCACAAATTATTATCACACACGCTTTGATAAATTTTCCAAGCTCATTTTCGAAAAAATTAGCGCAACTTCGAATATTGTTAATTTTCCGGACCCTGTTCCACCAAAATTTTTCGATCGTCACATTTCAAAATAATCCATCGCACGTTGTGCAATTTTCGCGAAAATCATTTGCTTTTCTCTCACATTTAGAAAAAGCCGCGGCAAGAAAATTTGAAGACTGCTGGCTCCACTTGTAACATTCCAACAATTTTCGCGGAAAATTACGGGAAAATTTTCGGTGGAGCCTTAGCTTTACTGCACTTTGCCCTTAAACTATCAGTTTATATTTTTATCAAAATTTCAAATCTCCTGGCTAAATCACTAACTTTCAACACCAGAAAGACGTGTGTTCATCAACATTACGGTATATTTGTTCAATACAATGCGCAAATATGGAAAACAAGAAATAAGTAGGCTTACACATGACTATTCGACACAACTGTAAAAATTTCAAGTGAACGAAAAAATATTAAAAGCGTAGGCTATTGCAATTTCGACGTGCGACTACTAAACCTTCGCCATTCACTACACGACGTTAACTGTGTAGTCTTTGCCTTCAAAACAATTCATTGTAAACTCATATTAAGCAAATGCGGGCACCCCAATAGGGAATGACAAAGTCTTCGCCAGAGGGAGCACAAAACAGAAACTTTTCGTCAAAGGGAAATGTTATATTGATACGAATCATAAAGATTTGCTTTGAGAAAATCCATACGCTCGGTAATAGGGGGACTCGGTAATAGGGCGCAGACCAACAGGTCGAAAATTACCGAAGTAGGTCATTTTGGACCTGTAAATTTATCAATAGCAAGTTAAGTGTTACAAAACATGCTCGGCGTAAAGAGCTTTCACGTTAAATTTACATAAACATTTTTTTTAGTGTTGATTAACTGAATTGTCAAGTTTAATTAAGTAAATGTTGCGGTAGGGTGGTTTCCTAGTCTATTTCTTGTATTTCTACACCAAATTATCGATAATCGTCTGAATCTCGACACGTCAGCACTGAAGATAGATTTGCTAGGCTATCGCAAAAGCTAGACAAATTGTTTGAGAACAAGTTATTAATACCAGTGCAACTTAAAACTAAGATTTGGCAATAACTTGTTGCTACAAGAATACCACTGTAGCTATAACGTATCTAATGGCAGCATTAAACTGTAGCTGCGACAACCGGCACTCTTTCTTCAGTTCCTTTTACTCAGCTCTTGGAGAAATGCGTGGACAAGTGCATTCGGTTTCTTGTTTTATGATTGGGTCGCGTGGAGGGTTAGGAACTTGTGACCAAAGGTAGCTTCCCAAATTCTGCGATAAAGGGGGCCTGGTGCATCTTCTCCTCCAGGGTCTTTGGTGTACATTTGGTAACTCTTCTTGTCTTCGATGACTCATATTACTGGCGTTGGATTGCAGTTCCAAAATTTTGGCAGACAACTACAAATCAACAGAGTAAGCTAACATTGAAATGACAATAAACTTAGAGCATTCGTATCAGCTATGTAGTCTAGCTTAGTGTCAAACAAAACGAGTGCAAAATTGGCCCACAGGAACAATAAAATGTAGGCATACATTCAATTTGGTGTACTTATTATTAGCCTATACCATTAGGGGCTAGGCTTATTTGTTATTTGGAAAATATGCGTACCATAATACATGATGATCATGATGCATATCAAAATATAAATAAGGTAGCTTCTCTCTGAGGCGCGAAAAACTTTTTCTTATGCACATTGATTTTCAACGTGCAGCAAGCAATTGTGCTGTGACTTAAAAAACCAAGCTAAAAAGCGATAAAAGAATAAAAATAGCCCTTGTCAGACCCCCCACCCCAAATATAGTTTTGTGTTGGAAGAGTATAGCCTAAAATAGTAATTTGTAGCCTAAAATAGTAAACGTAATCAGTTAGTTAAAAGTAGAAATGGTTGCAAATAAAATACTTCACTGTCAAGCGTCAACCAAATCGACAATATAATTGGCCTGCTATGTAACCTATATACCCCTTTTATTAACCCTTTCCACGATGATTCTCTAAGTCTCATTAGCAATTACCGTGCGTAAAGCTTTGATTGCGTCCTGTTTACATATACATTTTACGTGAGCGGCAAATCTTAGGGACATCTACAACATACTTCTTGAGAAAAAAGCCTTCAGACTTCTGGCCCTCGCAAATGAACATGAAGACTAAATAATTAAATTTCGCTATAAGTTACCTGCTGCACTTGTATTCTTGCATTATTATCAGTTTGTATCAGCCTAGCTCGAAGCTCATCAATGGCATCGTGCACTTCTGACATCCGGGCTTCGAAAAGTTGCCTAAAACGAAAATCAAATTGTTATAAGGTCGGGCTTGTTACTGCTGAATCTAAGATGTTGGCCCAGTTTATTTCGCGTGGTGGCGTGTTTAGAGTAGGCCTACGCAGTCACATAATACAGTCACTGGTCGACTATACTGCAATAACACCCTCCCAAACACACCATGGTAATACCGGTTACTTCCCAAAAATACTGATGCCAATTCTTTGCCTTAACAGCAGTATTTGTACGGCTTGATGGAAGTTACAGGATCGATAATAACTTTCTTAAACGCATTTAATTCACCTCATTTCTAAATAACTTTGTTCGGCCATTTTCTGGTTATCTTGCTGAAAATGAGATTGCTGTAAGGCTTGCTTTAGTTCTTCTTGCATCATCTCAGACCTTTGTTTTAGATCATTTAACATATGCACGAACTCCATAGCCTGTAACATAAACTTGAGTTCGTGTTTGTCCTGTCTTCAGGAACTAACAAAACTCGTAAAGTCAAAGCCACTCCTAACTCGTTTAAGTTATCTTTGTTTTTGCTTTTTTATATCTCACCCATAAATTTGGTTAGCAGATCTAGGTTAGCGTAAAGCCTCTTATCTAAGAACTTGAAAGCAAAGCTTGGCTGAGAGTCGAATCCATTTTGTGCAAACATGGCCGTAATAGAAGTGACGCTGCGACTTCCTAAGCAAGTGGAGATAGGAAGCGTGATGAACAGAGTTAACATTAACACACAATGGTGCCCTTCCCACAAGCACTCTCTCACACTCTTCGTAAGTACCAGTTGGAACAAAGTTAGATAACAGAGGAATAGATCTGGAAATGAAGAGTTTGATTTTAGGCGTAATACAATGAATAATGACAGTTAACCACTCTATAGAAATCAAAGGCATACTCAGTTTACTGTGAATGTAATGCACTAATTTACAAAATACACTACAATGCAAATTACAACAATAATGACTCACCGAAGCCTCATCCTCGCGACGCGTTTCGTCCTTATGGGACTCTTCAGGCAAGTCGCGAGGCCGCGGTGAGAATAAACAGTGCACACATTAACGAGCTCCTTTAAAAACAACTTCAATTTTGAATTCAAAAACACAGCAACTTTTCATCTGTGCATTACATAACGCGAGGATGAGGCTTCGGTGAGTTATTATTGTTGTAATTGGCATTGTAGTGTATTTTGTAAATTAGTGCATTATATTCACAGTCAACTGAGTATGCGTTTGATTTCTATACAGTGGTTAACTGTCATTTTAATCACGGTGCTGATGCGTGCGTCTACCCAAACGTTTGCTGAATGCTTTCGTGCAGCTCACCACTGCCCTTCATTTTACAATGAATAATGAGGAAACATATAGCAACAGAAATTCTTAACATTGGACGTTTCGACAACATAGATTCAGTTGTTATCATCAGCAGGGTAAACACTCAACAATGCTGTACTGCCTTGCTTACTCTGCTGATGATGACAGCTGAATTCATGTCGTCGAAACGTCCAGTTTTAATAATTACTGTGGCCTAATTTTCCTCCTTAAGCTATTTTTATTCCACATTTATACAATGTAGAAAGTTAGAAAACTTTCGTAACAGTGCAACCCCCTACTTTAACTTTTTGATTTTTTCGTAAGTTTCTGTTTACTTGGTGTTCTACTTTGCTTTCCAGCTGATGAAATTCATCAACAATGTTTTGAGAAGTGTGGTCGTTTTTCTCCCATTTTATCATTAAATCCTCCATGCGATTCTTCATGTCTCCAGCTTGGATGTTTTGGGCATCCCGTTGCGACTCCGCCTCTTTTTGAGCACTAAAGAGTATCTGAAAGAATATTTGTCTTGGCTAAGTGAATAAGAATCTGTTAGCATAAAACACTTTTATCTATTAAACCAAATGTTGAACAGCTTCATTTTCCTTTTAATAAAAAACATAAAGATTTAGCGATGGAAAAAGTTGGGTGGAAAAAGGGAAAAGCAAACCTGCAAAAGTATTACAATCTTTTTTCAGGTAGGCTATGGTTCGACAGCTATTGGTATTCGATTGCAAAAAGAAAATTGAGTGCAGACGATAAAGCTGTTGCACTCATGAATGTTTATTCGGAAGCAGGAAGACATAGTAGGTACTGAAACCGGTCGCGACAGTAGAAAGTATTTTTCAGTTTTGTAAATAATTATTTTCTGACAATTGTATGTCGTAACTCAGTTCTCAAAGTCAGTTGCCCTTCTATGTAACCCGATGAAATTGTACTAAACTTTTTTCTCTGGGGAGGGACGGCACGTAAGGAAGCTTATTTACCAAAATCTTCAATTTTTTAAAGAGAATCTGAGCGATAGCAGCTTTGTGGGTGGGAGGAGAGCTGGGCGCGTGAGAGCACACCTGCGTATACGCTTCTGGCTAACCCATACATACATGCTCAAGCTTCTGTGAGTGCAATGTCAGATTTTTGACGTTCTCTCTTTCTTGAAACAGCTTTTCTTCTGCTATACGTAATCGCGACGTCATTTGCGCAATTTCCTCATTGCTCGTTCGAATAGTTTCCATCAGTTCCCTTTGAACTCTTCTTTCTTCTTTGAGCATCTCCTTCTTTGCATATTCGCCTGCTCTTACCGCGCTTTGCAACTTGTATACCTGCAAATATCAAACATGCTTAGTGATTTAATTGATGGCATTTAATTTACCAGAGTGATCGTTACCACAAACTACAGCTCTATAAGCCTACGGTACCGGCATTTAATATAAAGGACGTCGGCAAAAAATTGAGGGGAGGCGCGAATAATCGCGATTTTAAGTATTGGGAGACAGGGCCCTTTCTTGTCCTGTACAGACACCTACACTGCACGAGTAACATGAAACATAAAGTATACATATAAAGGTACCGTCAGTAGCATAGCGAGAAATTTTAAAAGGGGAGGGAAGGAGCTATAAATTATAAAAGCCATCAAAAGAGTCTGGCATAATTTCAGTCACTTAGAAACAATTGTTTCATTTTTAGTGAAAGGCAAAGTTAAAAGGGGAAGGCATGGCACAATGCCCCCTAAATACGTCCCTCGGGAACCGTAAACGTACCAGAGTAGCCTACCTCTTCTAGTATCGCCTTGTTGGCTTCTTCTAAAGTAGAAACACGAGTAGTGAAAACATGGATGGGATTACTCACACAATCATCACCGTCAACAGATCTGCGAAAACATTTTGAACATGTTAAAACCCTGGTTTTAATCTTTATGTTGTGCCCCACAAGCAATAAGCTACTCAATATTAGTTTCCTCCGCCCTCTAATATGAACGGTATAAGACGATAATTATGTCGATATCCACGGATGCCGCAAGCAAAGAAGGTCATCCCTAACTTTTTTGTTATAGCCTACATGACCATGCATTTAGGACTTCTATTCTCGATGCACTAAACTGCAACATAAGCATTTTTGTATTTGTATTATGTTGCATATTTATCCTCCTATCACGAAAAAGCGATCAATGCGCTGTACGAGCTCGCTAAGGAGTTGCCAGCCATCTTTCTACCCCACCAAGATGGGGTAATCCCGCTAAGTGCCTTTCCCAACGGCACAACAAGTAAACTTGCCGGATTGTTTTTCACACTGTCCCTTTAATGCTGAGCGTCAAGCAGGGAAGCTGTGAATACCAATGTTAAAGTCATTGGTTTGACCCGACTCGGAATCAAACCCAAGTCTACAGTTTTTGAGGAGGACGCTCTCACCACTCGGTCATCTGAAATAGCCCTCCCCCCAGGAGCGTATTTAGGGGGCCATTGTGCCATGCCCCCCCTCTTTTTGACTCTACCTTTTAGAAAAAAAGAACAAAATCAATGGAGCCAAGTGACTGAAACATACCAGCTATTGGCGGTTTTCGTAGCTTATGGCCAGGGGCGGATTAGGGGGGTAGGATTTAGGATGAGGGGTATGCATCAGCCATTTTTGAAAATGTTTTTGATGTATACAATTTTTCCATAATTTCGAACCTCTTCGCGAGCAATAAGCCTTACGTCTTGAGCACGCATGATCCAAATGTGCGAACAAATTGCATCATATTTGGCGAAGCACTCAAAATTAGCGTCAAAAATTTAAACAAAATGCGTCTGAAAATTATTCAAAAAGCCCAAAATATAGCCATTACAGCATGTCGGTTTGTTTTTGAAGCTTTCCTTGTGGTCCTTTAGAGTTATGAACGCCTGTTTTTCCGAAAACCGTTCTATTCTGTCGTCCAATTGTAAGTCTTCGGCTAGTTCCTTGGCTTCATGGTTCACAATATTAATGTTTTTTCTATCCGTCTTTTGATATTTAGCTGTGATATTCTCATGCAATAACTTCTTGTAGTCTTGAACTTGCATTTTGTATAAATTTGTTGATTTGTCTGCGGGTATGAAAAGCTTTGAAGAAGACTGAATTGTTCGTACTACAGATCGCAGCATGTAAATTTCCAAAAATTTTGCGGGGGAGCATGCTCCCGTTCCCCCCTAAAGCCTTTCTTGTTTTTCAATCAGCTTCAAATTAGTTCTACCGAAAAAAACACGCTTAAAAAAAATGTGAGATTATGGCCCCCCTTTTACAGCTCAGATGGCCGAGTGGTACAGAGCGTCTGTCTCTTGAGCTGTAGACTCGGGTGTGATTCTGAGTCGGGTCAAACCAATGACTGTAAAATTGGTATTCACAGCTTCCCTGCTTGACACTCAGCATTAAAGGGACAATGTGGAGAACAAGCCGGCAAGTTCACTTGTAGTGCCGTTGGGAATGGCACTTAGCGGGATTCCCCCATCTTGGTGTGGTAGACAGATGGCTGGCAACTCCTAAGCGAGCTCGTATAGCGCATTGATCGCTTTCTCGTGTTAGGAGGATAAATATGCAACTAAATAAATAAATAAAAAATTTTTTTTTAATATCTTGCCACGCCACTACCTCCCCCTAAAAATCGTGAATCCATCCCTGAAACTTTATTTCAATTAATATTTACAAAGCCCTTGCATCAGATCCCCGTGAAGATTTTTGCTCTCCTAAGAGCAGGGAGAGTCTCGGTTGTAAAACTCTGATTTATACTAAACGCATTATGAATGAGCATTATTCTTAAGCAGCTAAAATTAAAGAAGTTTTTATAGCCTACGTATTTCAACAAGTTCACATAAATCGTGCGAACCTCTTACTTTTGCTTCTAATGCCATGTCCCTGTAGACTACAGTATATTTTTACAGCGGCTCAGCCTAGAGCCCTTAAACTTTAATAATTATGACGTTAAGATTACCCGTGAAAGCCAAAGCTAAAAACAATTTTCTTCATTAAATCTGAAAAATTAATATTTACATTTTGAAGCTTAAGCGATACAAACTTACTTGATAACGGTCCAAGATTTCACATTTGCTTTATTGTGGGAGCAACGTAGAGGAACCAGCTGCTTGTTGCCATGTCCTTCGTCAAAAGATGCCAGTATTGGTGGCATCTGTTTTACTCTTTCTTTAAGCAGAGGTTCTGTCCTAGACGGTAAAGCTGGCAAAACACCCACTCTGTGACGTGCCTGCGGTAATCCTGTTAAATGCCCAGCCATTTTCACCAGGTTCTTGTCCTTCAAGCCCCACGCTCATGAAAATATTTTGAACGTTTTGTAATAATTTACTTACGTAGGAAAAATAATTACGTTGTAACAATAGGAAATATGACATCATAATGTTTGTGGTTGTCAGGTGTTTTCAATTACTGCAAAAAGGTATAGGACCATGGACTAACACTGCAAAAAGATGCACCGGATGCACAATTGCGCATGACGCTCCAGAAGCACTGTCTTCGATCGTTAAACGTCATTCTTCAATCGTTTGTTGAAGTATCGTGAAAACTGAAAAATACCGTAAGTACGGTACAGAAAGCGTAGCCTCAATCCATTCTCGAAATTTCTTTCACATTCAAGTTACGAGGCTAGTGGCCTATAAGCTGAGGTAAAGCAAAAAAAAAATTTAATCTTCATTACGCCGAAACGTGTAAAGAGTGGCGGTGCCCATCTTCGCGACTTAGCGCCTGGGTTACACAGCTGTGAAGGAACGTCGCAGCGGTGGCGAGCCGTTGGCGACAGAGTGACGATTTGACCGACTACCAACTGGTTTCTGTGGAGCTAGAAAAGCTGGACCATAAAGCTTGGATTTTTAAACAGTTTAAATAAGAAAACCAGAGTCAGTGCAACATTATAAATAAATAACTGAGGTTATTTTCAAATTATATTGAACTGAAAATTTAACAGCAATTGAGGAAGACTGTGAAGTGAGCTTGCGCTCTTTGAGTCAACAGCCGGCTCCACCCGCGAATCGAACCCATCTCGTAGCATCTGTCACCTGCGCGCGGTACAGCAGTGTATGCAACAAAATTGCCTTGCATACAATGCTGATGATGACAGCTGAATCTGTGTTGTCGAAACGTCCATTTTTGAGATTTACTGTGGCATTACTTTTCCTCCTTAAGGTTGCATTATTCAATTCAATTCAACTTTTATTCCCGCTCTCAAAAACATTAAAAATACTCTCAAACATAAAAATGAATATTGAAACGGAACATGCAGCAAAACGGGTTAGCGTTGAGGCATGCCGGTTGAGACGACCTAAGCATGGCTGCATAACCGGTACTTACACTCTTTTGTTTAAAAAAACAAAATAGGGGGGAAATTTTTTTTTTGCCGAAATTATCCCAACAAAATTATTGTATTCTCTTCAAATAGGCGTATATCAATAAAGTCTTTGTAGCTTATTTCGTAATAAACATATCTGACACAATGGTGCATTTGACCAATTAATACCAATTTTTGTGTTTGAGTGAAAGTACAGACAGATTTGGCATTTTTAAGAATGAAATCCAAAGAAGACCTTGACCTAATAGCATCAGCAGCTGCAAAGCTCGCTTTGCAACAACTCGACCCGGCTGCTAAACGGAAACGACAAGAATTTACGAGTGGCCTTCCCCAAGGTTTGCCAATTTTTGCGTTGTGTGTAACACAAGTTAGAATTTTAGAAATAGCCTCATGCTTAATTTCGTAATGGCTTAATGTGCGACTGAAATGAGTTCAAAATTCTGTTTGTTGACGAAGTTTTTGAAACTTCATGTTGTCAGTTTAGAACCACCTCAGCAAAAGTTTGCAGCGTTGACAACGTCACCAACAGTGAGTCAAAACATCAGTCCAAGTATTTTCAGCTGTTTTTTGGCTGCAATATTTATAATCAACTTATATAATCAGGTTTTTCAACGCGTCGAATACAAACACGTTTAAGCATGATAATCGGGTTTCCATAATCACAAAAAAAATGTGGCAAAAACGTCACTTTTTTTATTTTCACGTCAATGCGTGTCCAGTTGGGACCCGTACAGGTTTAATTTGGGATCCTAAGATTTTCCTTTAAAGAAACTTCAACAGGCATTTCAGGCTCGGCGCCAAG
Source organism: Trididemnum miniatum (assembly GCA_964006365.1). Classification (NCBI taxonomy): domain Eukaryota; kingdom Metazoa; phylum Chordata; class Ascidiacea; order Aplousobranchia; family Didemnidae; genus Trididemnum; species Trididemnum miniatum. The sequence continues at coordinate 16,805,871 of OZ023242.1, read as the reverse complement.
GGGGGGCCTGACCCCCCCAATCGACATGCTTGGCCCCCCATTCAACAAGCTTTCTCTTTTGAAGACAGCGGCTTTTGTACTTAATTTCAAACTTTGGCCCCCCTGATAAACGTTTGGCTTCCCTAAGTCGACTGCTCTGGCGCCGGCTTTGAGGCATTTTTTACCTCATTATTCTAAACATCTTCTTTTTCGTCGTATTTGTATTATTACGCCGAACCGTGTTACGAATTGCAGCCTATGACCGGCTTGTAATACCACTCCAAGAACTTCCGCTCCGAGATCCAAGACCTTCCACACCTTCAAACTAGAGGTGCGCAGTACCAGGTACAATTGTACCGGTACCTCGGTACTTTTTTGCACCGGTACCCTTAGTACTCTTTAAAATTTGCACCGTTATACTTGTACCGGTAACGCAGTACTTTTTTTCGAAAGTACTCGGTATTTTTAGACCTTTTTACTCTGTTACACGTAAGTAGACTACAGACAAAAGCGTCATCACCGGGTCACCTTGAATGTAAACCCATCACATTGGTGCGCGTTTTGAAATATTGGAAGTGGTGTAATTTTGACACATCCTGACTATGGCTTTCACATTTATGTTGCACAATATGTAGAATAAACATCACAAAAGTGCCGAGTAAAGAGTATAGGCTACCGAGTGGGTACTTTTTGAAATCAGTACCGAGTACCGTTACCGCGATACTTTTAAATGTAACGTGGCCGCCTCTGCTTCAAACACCACGCCAAAGAGCCGGACAGTGAATACGTTGAAGAAACTCAGCCTATGCATAGTTCTAATAAATACAAAAACCGTGAGTTTTTTCAGGGAGAGCGAACCTAAACTGACAGGTTTCTTAATATTTAGCTGTAATTTCTTTTCATCTCAAGCAACTTCTTCATTTTAACAAAAGCCGGTTATTTAACGGCTTGGCTTCGGATAAACACGAAGTATCACTGTTCGTGAGAATTACTGTGCAGGTAATAGATTAATTAAAACAATACTTTCATACTCTTTATAGTTTAAGAGACACTTTTCCTTGGGCGTAAGCACATACATAAATCCCACTCGTAATGTTTAAAGCTTTGGGGGCCCGTAGCCTACCCAATAAATCCCGTGGTCGGGAACGTATTCAGCCCTTACATTTTGGAAGGGCCAAGTACGTTTTGGGGAGCTGAAAAATTAGCCAAAATTTTTCGTTATTCTGGACAAAAACAAACTTGTTCATGGGGCGTTACTAAAACGGTTTGAACGGTTATATATTTTGAAAAACTTTGTTGGGTTTACATTATTTCAACAAACATCATTTCGACTCAAAAAAATTTATGGCGGGTTATAACCAGATTTGGGGGTCTTATCCCCGCCGTGATCTATAATGCAACATGGCCAAGCGGTATCCCTGCCTTACGCAGGTTACAGATCCAACGTGACGGGTTCGATTTACGACTGAAGCCGATCTCACTTGTCATAGCTTGATGGCTGCTGTCTCGAAGAACGCAAACTCACTTCCCATTCTCCCTCAATTATTGTTGAATTTTCTGTTCAGTATGCTACAATTTGAAAATAATCTCGTTTATTTACTTCTATATGATGTTTATGATTACCATATGTATTGAAAGCTATTCTCTAATAACTTTGGTGGCTGCATTACATTAAACAAAATCGTTTTTACAGAATATTTCAAAATGCACAAAGCTTTTTCAAGTTTCGAAGCAGAAAAAAATCCACTCAAAATTAACTCGAAAAACGACTTCATCGACGCTGTGAGTGTGAGTAGGCTAATTGGGAAATGTGGTTGGATCTGCCGTCGAAACAGACTGTTGCAATAATTGCGACGTTATGCTTTAGGCCTGCCATTACGCGACAGGCGACGTGCGACAACCCGGCAAAAATTTTAATTATATGTGAATGTAGAGGGTTTTTTGCGGTATCTCTAAACAAATAAAAAATTATCGCCTGTCACTTATCGGTAAACGCATCTAAACCGTGTCAAAGGCGATAAGCAACATTGCCCGACCAACTGAAGCTACGGTTTTGGGACAGACGCAGTGGTGGGACTCATCCGGTTCGCACCGGTTCTATAGAACCGTCTCACGAAATTTCATTTTAGACCAGTGAACCGACCAGTATTGCTGTTTATACTTGTACCATGAATTTAAACACAACTGGCTGAAAATATAACTTTTGCAATAGAACCGGGTGTCAAAAAATTGAAATTCCAACACAGGACAGACATATTTGCGTCACGCACTTAACCACTTTCTTGTTTAAAAAAGACGCAGGTTATTAAAAGCGTGCAGTAGTGTGGTAACCTACTTAGTGTTTCCACTTCCAGTCAGAGCCATTTGTTTCTCTGGTCAGCAACACAGAGCAGTTAGTCAGAAGCTCAAGAATGCATGTTCGCATATTTACGCCACGCTTACTTGTCGCATGCTAAAGTGCCGGTATACTGTCAGTATTTCGTCAAAGTAAAGACATAAAAACGTTGTATTTTGTCGTCTCGCGAGCTTTATGTTTTGAACTTATGTCATCGAATCATCATGCTACTGTGCATTTTATACTGTTTGTTATTTCATAATTTTAAATGGCAAAACTTTTCAATTTTGCTGATTAATTTCCAGAAGTTTGAAAACAACTGAAGATACGAAAATTCAAGACGTCACGCTTGATGAAGTTAAAGTAACAATAATAGTCGTGTGCACGTTTTTTTTTGGAGTTTGTCTTTCTAAGTACCCCTATTCATTCAACATAACAATTTATTTTTGACCTTTCCGCAACTGATAGCTCCTTTTTCTTTCCATATTTCCAGCACTAAAATTTGAGTAAATGTAAAACTGAATATTTTTTGCTTTCAAAACCAGAAATGCGCAAAAAATCTTATCATATAGGTTGCACAACTATGATTAATGTTCATGGAACACAAAAGGCTAATGCGACATAACATCAACGCGAGTTTAATATTTTCCAACAAAACTTCTACTTTTATCTATGTAGTCTTAAACTTTTGCACACGACTGTAATTACGTTCCATAAATAGCAAGCTTTTCAACGTAGTGAATGAATAAAGGAATTCTTAAAGCAATTTTGTTTTGTGCGGTTACAGATTCCTTAAAATATCGACCCTGAGCTCTTAGCGTTTCATGTACCCCTGGATATAAGGGCCCCTTTGTTGATGTAATATTGTTATCACAGCTCCGTTCACTGTGCGTTTTTAGATATTCTCTCTAGAAGTAAGTCAGAAACAAACTGATCCATCAAATATAATTCAAGTGGAGTTATTTTCAACCAAAAACAAGGAGGATTTTACTGCTTTAAATCAGGCAGATTCAAAAAATCAGTCCGACGTAGTTCTTTGGTAATGTACTATGATTATTGATTAGGCTATCTGTTCGTGCAATTTTTTGACTGATTTCGTAACACCGGTAGTTGCATATTCATCCTTCTGTCACAAGAAAGCAACAGAGGCGCTACTATAGGCCGAGACTCTTTTAGAAGTTACCTTCACCTATCCACCACCAAAGCTGGGAATCGATACCCAAAAAAGTACAGAAATAATCCATATTTGATAGTTACCCAAAAAGTAAAGAAATAATCGATTTCGATAGGAGTTTAAAAAAGGAAAGAATAAAGAATATTGTAATCGATATTCGATATTACACTGAGCATTTAGCGGTGTACCCCAAGCATTTTTTGTGATATCCTCACATTCATGCGGTAACTTACACACAAACGACGGACATAGTATATACGAAACAACATTGCTGTTAAATCTTTTCTTTTTTTATGGCACAAAAAAATTTATCAGCAAAAACAAAGTAATGGCATACCGACAATTATTTTAAATTTACTAAGGTGAGATAAAGTAACCTGGACAAAAAGAATCGAGTATGGAATATCGAATTGCGCCGAAAAAAAAGTAAAGGCAAGGCCGTATTCGATACTCATTCAAAAAAGTAAAGGCTCCAGTGCATTCGATAAACAAAAAGTAAAGAATATCGCAATCGAGTATCGATTACAATCGATTTTTCCCAACCCTGACTGTAAGCTACTGCATGTCACTATAAAGGTACAATAAAAAAGTGTCTTATAGTGTGCAGGGGTGCCTTGGTATAACTGGAACTAGGCGGGCTCTGTATAATGCAAAAAGATTTAATATTTTATACCAGATGTTCTTAAACTTTTTCAGTCATGCCCCCTTTGGCGTTAGTTATTTTTGTTCACTCCCCACTACCAGTGCCGTGTGAAGGTTGTTGCTCTCTCTCCCCCCCCCTCAAGAGCTCCAGATGAGACCCTTTCATATATGCAGGCATTTTGGCAGTTTCGCTCTTTTTTGACTCGGTCATAACTTTCCTCATTAGCTGTACATTATTTTAAAGGACGTATCCAGAAATTTTCTCAGGAGGGGCGCCCAAAACTTTCGTACACACAGTTTCAGTTTTTTTCGGTGTGTGGCAAAATCAGAGCAAATTTGAAGTAGAATAAAAATCAACGATGACTCTAGAGGGGTCCGGGAGCATGCTCCCCCGGAAAATTTTTGGAAATTGAATTGCAATTTACATTATGTAATTGTAATTATAGTGCTTTTTCAGCAACTTTTTGACGAAATTTTCTTTAACATTTTTTGCCTCTAATTGTGAGTCTTATAGATTACAACAATATTGTGGGGCCCCCACAAATGCTCCCGACCGAGGGGACCGAACTTTGGAGATGCCTTGTTACGCACTGCCCACCACGCTTCAAAAAACATGCAGAAAATAGTATAACAATATTTATTTGCATTGTCCTAATCGACTTAATGGGAAGGATGCAGTCGTTTTTGGGAAACAAGTTTTGATGTTTGACGAAAAAAAGATTTGAATATACACTTTCAATCATTAAGTCACTGCTATACTCACACCCTCCTTGCGCATCAATCAATCAATTATTTTATTCTTGAAGATGTGAATATATCACAGAGTGACAGCGTTTAATCAGAGGATATGTAAAGAAAAACTCAAGAAAAAGAACCTTTTACGAAATACGTTCACAAGGACTTGGCCAATTTTGACAGCCCCCCTGGGCCCCCCCGACAAACAGTTTTTTTAGAACTAGGAGATCGAGCACCGCGCGCCCCCTTCTCCCACCAAGGCATCCCTGACAGTATGCCGCGCGTCGCGTTGCTCTCTGCCGCGTATCGGTAAATGTGCCAAAGCTATTTCCTTTCCAGCATTACTCTATTGAAAGTTTGTCGACATTAGGCTATTAGAAAGAAAAACACAGTGACTGCCTTCCTGACACTGCTGATGATGGCAACTGAGTACAAGTTGTTGAAACATTCATTTTTACGATTTGCTGCGGTTTTATTTTTCCCCTAAGAATTGTTTTTTATTGGCTAGAATGCTTTTTTTCAGCTCAACTGAATTGCATGTCTACAACTTAATAAAGGATATGTATGGTAGCAAAGTGGTATCATTAAACGAAGTGAAAGACACCTCTCGTAGTTATGCATTAATCGACTTCGATTACGTTTTCCGATACGGGATGCTCGGTTACGGTTACTCGCAGCAGTTGCATCAAAAATACCTATCTGTAAAGAAAGTGGTAAAGGAAAGTCTATTGCTGAGAGGTAAAGTAGACCTAACAAATCTGGAAGTTTGTATGTACCGGTAGTATTTATGTTGATGTTAAGCTATATCATCTTGATGGCAGTCTAAAGGCAAACTCATAGATAACTAACTAACTAACTAGGGACGTATTCAGGGTGCTATTGTGCCATCGCCTCCTTCCTTTTGACTTTGTCTTTTAGTAAAAAAAGATCAAATGCTGCCAACTGGCAGAAATATACCAGATTCTTTTGATGGCTTTTGCTGTTTATGCTCCCCCTTCTTTAAATTTCTCGCTACGCCGCTGTAACTAATTAATTCTAGCGTTTCGTGTCAAAGTGACCTAAGCGCCATTTTGGCAATTTTTGTTTTTTTGCATTAAACAGTACCTGTTTGGTGAGCGCAACTTCTATCAAAACTACAAGGCCAACGGAATTAAGGATTTTATGCAATCGAACTGTGTCACTCTAACTTATGTGCATTTTTGTAAGATCTTTGTGTCAATTTGAACTATGTGGGCGTTTAGGTTATTTTGGCACAAAGTATGTTTAGTAAAATATTAACATGATTCTTTATGACGCAAATAATGACCGTTAATAAACCTAAGCAGCAATGATATCAGGTGAGGTTAAACCATTAAACAGAATCTAAACGATTATAACGCAATAATAATTAGATTTTTATGAGTAACCTACGCCTTGGTCCTTTTCGTTTGCTTTTTCTATACTTCTTATGTGATCCAGATCGGTGTTGCCTTTGAACGGAGTAAAACAATCTTTCCATATGTCAATAATATTTGCTCCTGATGAAATTGTACAAGGTCATGATGCGATCGGAAGGGAGGGGAGACAGAGTCCTGGTAGTGAGGAAACTTCCAGTTTTAGTGACAGCTGCGCAGATCCTAGTGGTAGAAGAAAAGTCGCAGTACGACAGTTTGCCGATAGTGGCTGCGGTGATGCTGGTAGCTCTAAAGTAACAAGAGGACATACTACTGTAAACGTATATCCACATGATGCAGAAAACTCAACTACAGAGAGTGATATTACTGGCAGTTCTGAGGAGGACTTGGATGATTCTGTGGAAGATGCAAACTACCATCCGGACAATGATTCTGACAGTTCTTCATCAGAATGTTTTGATGTGTCTTTACATGGCCATACAGGTACCGGTAGTGAAGTCTTTCTGACTGAGCAGGAGGAGTTGCACCAAACAGCAAGAAGTGCAGCTACATTGACTAAAGCAAGAAGGAAAGGGCAGAGTAGGAAAGAAAGAGCGCTAGCCAAGGTGTTGAAAGACCAAGGAAAAGAGTATTTCAATAGGAAAGGTGAATTAAAAGTAAGAAAAACAATGAAACCGTCAACATGCAAAGATGGTTGTTCTTTAAAGATAGCAGAAGAATCTCGAAGGTTAATTTTTGAACATTTCTACAATCTATCCCACGAAGCTCAAGATCAGTACATTTGCGGATGCATGGAGGAGAATGATGTAAAAAGAAGACGGATAACCGTAGACGCAGACCACGCTCCAAAACGGAATATCACTAGGACATTTTTTTTTAATCTGGATTCGAGTAAAATTGTGGTGTGCAGGCAGTTTTTCCTAGAAACTTTAGCAATCGGTGCCAGTCGAATTCGAACTTTGTCAAAGAAAAAAGCAACATCAGCAGCAAACATTGCGCAAAGGGATCAAAGAGGAAGACATCCAAATCAAAGGTGTATAACAGAAGAAAGCAGAGCGAAGATCCGTCAACACATCAAAAAATTTCCTGTTTTTCGAAGCCATTACAATAGAGAGAAAAATGACAAGCTGTTTTTGTCGCCAGACTTAAACCGCCACAAAATGTATAAACTCTATGTGGAGGAATGCCATCGAAATAAAACTGCTCCCTTGAAAGAATGGGTCTACTATGATGAATTCCTCAAAAATTTTGGACACATAAAGTTTGCACAGCTAAAAGTGGATACCTGTAACGCTTGTGACCAATTTAAGGCGAAAGGTGATGCTTTCTCAGCCGAGCATCGTCAGCATCTGGACGAAGCAGCTGAAGTATATAGCAAGAAACGTGCTGACAAGCAGCGCTGTAAAACAGATGACGGCTACTTGATGCTAAGTTTTGATCTCGAAAAATGCCTTCCCACACCAAATTTAACTTGTTCGGAAGCTTTTTATAAAAGATTGCTGTGGGTATACAATCTTACGATTTTCGACTACAGTACAGGTCAGAGTACTTGCTACATGTGGCCAGAAACTGTAGCACGCCGTGGAAGTAAAGAAATTGCATCCTGTTTGTATGATTTTGTTAGAAAAAGAAATGCTGACGGAAAATGTAAAGAGCTGGTACTTTACTCTGATTCGTGTGCAGGGCAAAATAAGAACAAAAGCGTTTTGGCAATGGAAAAGTTTCTGGTCGACTCTACGACTATAGAAAAAGTTACGCATACGTTTATGGTCCCCGGACACACACACATGGAGTGCGATGCGGTGCACGCCATGATAGAAAAAGCAAAAAAACGTTGCTCTGTGTATGTTCCAAGTGATTGGTACAACGTCGTCAAGATGGCCAAAGCAAACAAACCGCACATTCTTGTTGAGGAACTCAAAACCAGCATGGTTTTCAGTTGGGAAAAGGTTGCCGCACGATTGCTTAAATTCCCTGCAAAATTTGGTTTTATGAAGATCCGTAGCTTTTCATTTCGTAAGGGCAGTAGCACGATGGTTGCATATCGTGACGGGGTTGCGGAACTTCACTCGGTTGGCTCGTCGTTAAGAAGCGCAGATGAAATTCAGTTGGTCCCAGCATACACAAGCCCACTAGCTATCAGTAAAGAGAAAAAAGAAGACCTGGACAGCTTGATGAAGTACGTTCCAGCGATATATCACAACTACTTTTCAAACATCAAGAGTTCTTCTGCACAGGTTGACACAGTCTAATGGTCTGGCGCATTTATGTGCAAAGAAGTATGTGCGAACTATGATTTTTGGATTTCTTATCGTCAAGTGCTCTGCTGTCATGACCACCCATCATTATGTTACGCATACCCTTCTAACATAAACCTTTTTGGCGATGTTAAAACTCCTCCACAAAGTTGTAAATATTATTTGCTTTGACATTTTTGTGTTGGTTTTGATCCCTGCCATCTTTACTCACAAGTTAGTCCGACATTGTTTTTATAAATCTCTCTGTTAGCATATTTTGTAATTGATATGACGTAGCACATAGGTTAAATTGACACAAAAAATTTGTGTCATTTTGACCTATATCCAGTTGCAGCTTTATCAAGCATTGTAGCGTATTTTTGGCATTTACATATGAAATCTGAGCCCCAAATTACCTTAAAAACTCATTTGGAACTAATGTGAGATTTACAAATAAACTAAAAAATAGTTTTTTTCGTCTCTTTAAAATTTTAGTTTTGGCGCTTAGGTGACTTTGACACGAAGCGCGAGAATTAATTAAGTTTTCTAGGCCCGTTTATCCTTGCGGGATGTCGCAGGCCTACAGCTGGTAAAATAAATCAATTAGCAGATCCACGGGGGACTTAAGGAGTTCTAGCCTCCATGAAATTTTGTAGCAAGCCTAGGTATTGAGCCAATTAGTATTGCGATATTTCCACCCCACAAAACGACAAGATAAGTTTTTGATTCTACGCATCTGTAAAAGTATTTTTTTGAATCCGCTCCTGAAAACAAGCATATTTTTATAATGTTATTGAACAATGCTATGCAAAAAAGTTTGCATTGAGCGATAAACCCCCACAATCACCCTGACCACACCAGGGGCGTAACTTGGATTTTTTGATTTTCAAGTCCGTCTTCGGCTAAAAAGACTGACTTCTGCGAGTTCAAGTTCAAGGTAGCAGCCCTGGCAGGAATACAAAACATTTACCCCAGCCGCTGATTTTTGTCACAGTAGGATTTCCAGCTACGCATTTTGTTGTGATTTTACCATTTTTCCTGCCAATATTAATTTTTTCTTTACAGTGAATCCGCCCGATTCTCGTAAAGATGGAGAGGGTTTTTTGACGCCATCTTCTAAGTTAAAACCACCCTATTTCCTTCCTTTTTTGGATGACAGCACAGTCGAAGAGTCTACGGAAAATGAAAAGTCCTCATCAAAAGATACAATGTGGAGCAGCATTCACTTCAAAGCGGTAATTTGATGATTTTTGATGAGAATGGTTTCTTTATTTCCATCTTTCTGTCATGAAAAAGCGACGAGAGCGCTATGCATAGGACGAATCCAGACTCGCTTAGGAGTTTTCCCTTTGTTTCCAAGTTTTCTGGTTGAGTTTTGTTTCTGACTTCTTCAATTTACTGCTTAATTGTTAGGTATCACCAAGCAGAGATAGCTATCGTAAAGCATCTTATCCAAGGATGCAACAACAAGGTTTGGCTCGGATTTGAACCATTAACCTTGCGATCACGGTCGTCGTAAACACGACGCTCCGAAACACAGTTAAGCTGCGGACCGATTTTACTGGCAGAATCAGAGGGTTAATGCCTTAAGGGCTCTACTCCCCGAAATTTTTCTCAACGCATGTTATGCATGTCATAAATCGACAGCATGCTAATATAAAATTAGCATTCTCTCGATTCTGAACCCCTTCCTCCTAAAAAAACCCTGGATCCGTACCAAGGAAGCATAGAAGTGGAGTAAATTATTCTTGGATTCAAAATTTTAATACATTTTCAAATTTAATTGCCGTGTTTCCCAAAAATATGACACAGTCTGATATTAATTTTCTTTCGAAAAATAACACCAGGGCTTATTTTTTGGAATATCATTTATTTTCACAATAACTTTTGAAAAATGCCTTATGAAAATTCCCACAATAGCCCAACTTTTTAAGCAGTAAAAACACACTTGAGGATAAAAATCGCCTTGGTCTTATATTAAGGGTAGGGCTAATACTGTAATCATTTTTTAAATTCGGGCTCGGTTTTGCTTTATGGAAAACACGGTAATCTCTTTGCTTTTTTGTGATGAGAGAATAAAAACAAATCATGTCATTCAAAAATGGCAACAATCTTACGCATTGCTTTATTTAATGACAACATCATTAGAAAGAAGAAAGCATAGATGTTGTTGATAAACTGATAAAAAAGCGAAGACGACTTAAAAAACTACGCGATGAATATATAACTAAAACCACAAGACACGATCGGATAGCATATCTCACAGAACTGGTATCCAGCACTTCAGGTATTAACACGTAGGCCTAATTTTTTTTCCAAAATGTTGATTTGAAAGTGAAAATGTAATAATAATTGAAGGTCATGCGAAGTAAGCTTGCGCTTTTCGAGTCAGTAGCCACCAGGTATGTACGTCAAACGCGATCGGCCTTTAGCCGTGAATCGAACCCGTCACGTAGGATTTGTAGCCTGCACACGGTACCGCCACGCCTGCGGTATCAACTTGATACAAAAAAGCTAAAGATATTCAAAAGACGTATAACTGAATAAGAGTTGAACTATTCCTTGCGAAGTTACGATCATGACTTTGTGCTAAAGATGTTTTGACCTTTGATTTTTCGGAAAAATGTAGCATGTGGCTCAAGCTGTGGTATGTACCAGAGTTGGATCAATCACAGCAAAACTTGAAACTTGTAATTTAATTACAAACTACAATGATAATTACAATTTAATGGAATGCACCGTAATTTACATTTGCAAACTATATTACTGGAACTATACCAAACTCAAAAAAGAACTATGAAAAGCGTGAAGAAAAAAGAGTTCGGATACAAACTTAAAAGTAAAAAGCAATTGCAATTAGACCCACAGTTCTTAAAAATTATTAGTTAGTTAGGCGTACAATTGCGCAGAAACAAAAAAAAATCTTTATTGCAATTATAACTACATTTTTTCAAATCAACAGGGGGGTTAGCCGTGTTAGTCATAATTAAAATGGTAAACTGTTAAAAATGATGACACTCTTTGACTAACATTTATTTATTAATAGACACGAGCTTTCGCCAGTACACTTATTTGCTCTGGTCGCCATCATTTCCTCGTTACATAGGAAGATAGACGGATAGACTCTAACCTCTCACACTTCTACGAGGCTCACTGTTCCCTGCTTCTTCCAGCCTACGAGGTTATAGTACTTTATTTTTATTTTTAGCCCGCTTCATGGACGTCAGACTTTTTTCAGCTTAGGATTTTTACTTACTATCGTTAGTGCTGATTAGGCCTATATGTTTTGCAGCCACCTGATGAAGCCAGCGTTATACTGGCGAAAGCTCGTGTCTATTAATGAATAAATGTTAGTCAAAGAATGTCATCATTTTTAACAATTTACAGTTTTTCAAAAAAGTGTAATTAATTTTATACAATGACAATTATCATTGCAAATGATCCAACTCTGTTCGCAGATTGTCATGCTATAGGACACGAGGTTCGATGCTATTCAGCATAAAATTTTCGTTTTATTTTAATGGTAGCCTACTCTGCTGGGTATAGCGATGTCAACAGAATAAACGAAAATAATAACCATTCTGAAACTTCCAAAACGGAAGTTTAAATTATCTTTAACATTTGGGTACCATAGAGTGAGAAAGCGCTGTTTCGAGCTATAAGCCCTGTCCCTCATCAGCCGCTCTCAGGTAAAAGATGCGCCCTATTGCTGGAATTGTTTTGCAACTGTTGGTGATAGAGGAAATTCCATATCCTCCGACCTACACTGCAAATAATATTGGGTATTTTTTTGGGTAAACATTTTGGGTATTAACGTTGAGAAACCCAATTTCTTGAGTTGGGTGCAGATTACCCAAATGAAGTATACTGACTGACTACTAACCTTTATGCGTTGGGCTATTTTCGCCCAAGGCAAGAGCCCAATTATTTTTATTGGGTTTTCGCCACCCAAATGTTTTAAAGCAACAGAAAATTTAAAATGTTACTCGCTGACATCACCGCTCGCTTGCAGAGTATTGGATGAGTTACTTATGTTATTCTACAGTCTAGTTAACGCCTATACTTACCATTGCATTTCATACGGAGGACCTCACAAGATGCGATTTTGATATTCTACTATCTTATGCGCTCCGATTTGTATATAAAACAAAGAATCGTAATAATATTTCACTAGTGGTATTTTTGAAAATACGTCATATTGGGTACTCCATACCCAATATTTTTTAAAATTTAGTTTTATTTTCGCTGCATGCAGTGATCAGTGTACAGGCTCTTCGCAAATAAATATTTTCTTTATTTAAAATAAAATACTGTCAGCAAATGAACAACTGTAGTCCAATTTTTTCTTGAATCGCCTATGATTTGTCACACAAAAGTATGGCTTTCAAGCTGGCAAAAGAAGCTATATTTTGCGATTGTTATTCTATTACCTGCATATAGTTAGGTATTTCGAATGTAATCTATTCTCATTAGCGCCGTGTGACTTTTCAGATTGGTTTGAACTTAAAGACCAATGGTAGTGATTAGTGGCGTAGCGAGAAAATTTAAAAGGGGGTCCGAGCCATAATTTCCACACTTTTTGCAAGAGTATTTTTTTGGAAAAACAAATTTGAAGCTGATTGAGAAGCAAGAAAGTCTCAAGGGGGGTCCGGGAGCATGCTCCCTTGAAAAATTTTTGAAAATTTACATGCTGTAATGGTTATTTTAGTGCGTTTTGAATAATTTTCAGCCAAATTTTGTTCAAATTGTTTGACCCTAATCTGAGTGCTTCGCAAAATATGATGCATTTTGTTCGCACATTTTCCATTATGCGTGCTCAAGGCGGAAGGTTTATCGCTATCGAAGAGGTTCGAAATTATGGAAAAATTGTATACATTCAAAACAACTTTGAAAATGGCTGGTAGAGGATGCATGCCCCTCATTCTACCCCCCTAGTCCGCCCCTGGCCATAAGCTACAGAAACCATCAAAAGAGTATGGCATATTTCAGTTACTTGGCACAATTAATTTTGTCCTTGTTTACTAAAAGGCAGGGGCAAAAGGGGGGGCATGGCCCAATGCCCCCTTAAATACGCTACTGGTAGTGTCGCGAATATTAAAGGGGATATTGCGCAAGTGAGCTTTTCGATAATCTGGTTACCCATTTCCATACTTCGTTTTACTAAAACGTTTTCTGGGGCCTAAACGTTAATGCCTACCTCACTTTTGTTTGTGCAACAACCAAGAAATTCTATAAACAAAGATGAAATCTTTGGAACTGTTGTGAACTGTATTTCATTATGGCTGTTAAGATTTTTTTCCATAACGTTCAAGTTCTTCAGTTTCAACCATCCATCCCTCTTGCAAATTTTTTACTGCGTTGCTTAAATTTCTAACTTTCAGTGTTTTAGCCTATAATCTTTAGTGCACACGTGTTTGCTCAGCCACCGACCTATCTGAAAACAGCGTATCTAATAATATTTAGGTCAATCTATGCAACAAAAAGAAAAAGTAGTTCCACCAAGCCCCAAGTGCCTTTTCCTGACGACAGTAAAAGCGAGCTTGTCGGTTTGTTCTCCATGCTGTCCTTTTATACTTAGCCTATAAGGTTAGACTAATTCACTTTTTTCAATTCGGGGCTGTTGTTCAGAGAAAAAATTAGTGCACACAACCCACTAAAACTTTTTTTACTTGCACAGCATAGGTGAGCCTATCATATTCAATTGATTGGCCAATAGACGCACGTACAGTATATCAGATAATAGCTTTTAACAGCCAAAATATAGCTTAGTAAGCTCGAGGTCTGTAATTCAACTTCTTTGTTTGACGTCGAGCATTGAAACAACCGTGCAAAAAACAAGTCAGTTACTTTACTTGTTCAGTTGGGAAAGGCACCTAACAGAATTCGCGCACCTTCAGGAATAGACAGGTCACAGTGGCGTTGCCAAAAAATATTTGAAGGGGTTCATGACTATGCTGTATAGCTTAATGTAAGCAAAGTGAGCGGTAGTTTTTGCATCGTTTTTTTTTTCTGTTTTCGTAAAATCTAAGGGGGCATGGCCCCGGCACCTCCCACCCTTGCCTACGCTACTCAAATATGGCAAGTGGCCAAGTGATAGCAGGTTTTGTGAACACGCCTGTTCGGTCCAAGCCAATCTTTCAGGGCAAAGAAAGTTATAAGATTCCCCCTTTATAGCACCTCGAAACTGCAACGCTCAATTATTTATCAAGATGTCAACATCTAAAACAATATTTTAAAGACAGAAAGTCCTTCTTTATGCGTAGTTTTTAGAAGCAACTTTACAGCATTTTATTTCAAAATGTATTAACTTTGACCTTGCAGGAGTCCAAGCAGCAGCAGCTGGGTATATCGAGAATTCATATGAATGCTGCTTATTTTTGGAAATCTGAATAACAATAAAAGTCCACTGTTTAGATTTCGATTTATCCGTCGGTATAAGGGTGGCTGCTTGACTCTTTATGACCCTGAGGAAAAGCTGCATCACGCTGCTGCTACCTTCATCTGCATAACGCTATATGGTATAGGTTTCAGTTGCATACAGCAAAGGAAAAACTAGTGAAAGTTACGTATTCACTAAATATTCTTCAGAATTTTGAACTTGAATGTTTGAGTAAATTTTGTTAGTTCAATTTAAAATTGGGTAAAATTTTTTAATAATACAACGAAATTTTTTACGTTTGGGTAAAACGTGTTTTACCCAAATATGAATTGGGTTGAGTGGAGTTTTACCAAGAGCTCTACCCAATTTTATTTGCAGTGTAGCTCGTGGAAGTCGGGATGGCTCTTCCCATTCAGCAGGCCACGAAGGTCGACGTCGTTTTATCTTATTGTGAAGCATAACAATTATGAGAAATTTGCAATATTTTTAGCGTCGAAAAGTTCCAAAGGTGCAATGTTTCATCAAATTTTTGAGAATTTCGACCCAAGCAATCGTCCTGATGGTCGAAGTGGAAGTATATTTTCCGCAGTAGTAGAAGATGGTAAAGTAGAACCAAAAGTAGTGAAAGGGGTAATTCAGCATTTATCTCCTATCCTAGGAATGGCTCAAGGATTGAAAAAGAGAAAAAGGTAGGCCAGTTGTCTCAGACCGTAACACAACCACAATAGGACTTCGGTGGTCCTGCTGTAGTAAGAGAATTGTGTTGAACGACAGTAAACATAATATGGGACAAAAATAACCTGGAAGGAAAATGAAAATACTAATTCTGAAGATTAGATGTTTTGGCAATATAGATTCAACTGACATCATCAGCAATAAGCCTATTCGCATTATGCAAAGCAGTATAATTGGGCAAGTTAATGCAAAACGTTAGCTTCGTTAACCACTACTTCGTTAACATAATTATGTACCTCCCGGAACGTTAATGCAGATCCAATTAACGGAAGTTAATTAGATTCGTTAAATCGGAAATCTTGACTGGAAACGGCATTTCTTTTAAAAAAAAAGCTTACAATTTTTTAATATCAATGTTTGCGTAAGCATTTAAGCAATTTTTCTGCTCACAAGCAAAATGTTTAGTTGTTTTCATCTCGCTTTTTGACTTTTATTGGTCGTATTTTGCTGGTTTATCGATGTCAAACTTAACCAACAATAAGAGAAATAAGCGTGTACAAAAATTTAACGGAAGTTAATTTAGTCTGTTAATTTCAAAAAGAAATTTAACGAATTGATTAGTTAAAGAAAAAGTTAGCTTCGTTATTAATGAATAAACGATTAACAAAATTGTGTCCACCTCTGAGTATAACACAGCCCACAGGACGGTGGAGAACTGCATACGATTTTGTAGTGCCATGCTGTATCTACTTCTGCTAAATCTATGTTTTCAATCATCATCATCCGCAGTAGCCTATGTGCAAGGTTTATTATTGTTATTATTAAAACTGTAACTTATGCAGTTTTGCGTATACTTTTGATGATTGATGATAATTCGTCCTTGCACATACTTGTGATGATGATAACTGAATCTATGTAGTCATAACGTCCAGTTTTAAGAATTAGGCTTACTGTTGCTTTCTTTTTCCTTAAAAATAATTCTAAGGGAGAAAATTATGATTAGGCCTATTGTTTTGGCAACAAAAAGTTGTATGGAAGCACTGCGCTTCCTTTTTGTGACGATAAAAAATCGAGGGTACGAATTAAAAAGTCAAATTTTAATTATGCTCGAGGTATCATGCCGAAGCGTGTAACAAGCGGCGGGGCCCATTTCCGCGGCTTTACGCACGGGCAAAACAGCTCCGAAGAAACGTGGCAGCGGTGACGAGCCGTTGGCGACATGTGTCCGACTTGACCGACCCAGGAATAAGAGGAATTGCTCCCCAGACTTCTCGGATCTACAGCGATGTACTTAGCAATTGAGCGTACAAATTAATCATTTTTACCGTTGGGCGGGACAGCGCTGTTTCGGCTATTAGCCCTCATCAGCAGCAGCATTTTTAGTTTTTAATCATTTTTACTTTCACTTTTTTAATCATTTTTACTTTTTACTTTATTAATCATTTTTAGTTACCGGTACTAGTTATTAGCCACATCATTTTGAAGTTAGTTGTTAATCGTTTGTAGTTAATTTTTTTTCGTTAGAGCTGACGCTGTTCGGGAGCGTGCGACTTCTTTGAGTCCTAATGTGCTGGAAACTCCGCATGAACACAAAACACTTGAGTCTAAATCTGCCGAAACGATTATTTCTGCCGCTGCGACTTCCCACTTTCCATTTCCTACAAGGCCAGAATCAAGTGCTACAATCCACCTACAAGGAACATCACCAGCAAAAGCAAAGCTATGGAAATTTATGAAGGCTTTTCGGGGCATGAAAGCGCTTTCTCCCTTAAATAAAAATGAAAGTAGGCCATCCTCCTCCCAAACACTTGATAAATTCGAAAATAAAACAAGCAGACAATCAGATCCGAAAATCACGACTAATATACCGGTACCTCGTATAAAACTACAAAAATCAACTTCCTTACAAGAAAAATCCGTAAAGTCGGGCATATATTTGGACGAAAAAGACTCAAATTAGCTACATAGAAGTGATGCAGAACCAAAAGTCTACTTTTTTTGGTTTTGATTGACCTAACCTTTGTAGATTAAAAGTAGTCTAAACGAGGAATTGAAAGAGTAGTGCTGAATTTATGATACTAGGTGATGCTAGTGTGCTAAATTTGTGATAGAGTAGTGCTGAATTTGTGATACTAGGTGGCGCTCAAAAAATTTGGGTCAGAGCAGATTATGATCTAAGGGGTTACAGGGTAGCCTGCGGTAAGTTTAAGGGAGCCAAGCAATTACACAAGGCCAAAGATTACGAATTTTACTGTGTTTTGTTTGGATGTTCTTTAGGCATTTCTACGTCTATAAATCAGTGTTGATAAACAAAACAAGAGGGATAGTTTCCTGGTGCGCCTGGCCAAGCCACTGCTAGCCTATGGCTATACAGTCAATAAGTGACCATATGGGGCAGTAAATTCATGATTGATTCTTGATTGTTGTGCAAAATAATTTTTTGGATCGACACTTCATTCTTCACTGCGAAAATGAATGAACAATCATTTCTTCGCTGGAGATAGTCACCATTATTCACTGACCGTAGAACGGGACAGCGCTGTTTCGGGCTATTAGCCCTCATCAGCCGCCCTCATGTAAGATACATTCATTTTTCAGAGCGAAATGATCTTGCCAGAAATCACTCATCCCTTCGCATAAATATATCTCAAGAATTTAACCTTTGTGGTACGTATCCACTCGTGTGTTAACGTCACCACGCTGGTCAAATCCTTTACGTGGCCAGGGTGAAGATCAATATCTAAAAAAGCAATGTCCTTCCTGGCCTACTGGACGGGAAGTCATGACCATTTCCTGTAGTTGGGTCGGAAGCTGAAGCAGCTTTTAGTTATTTTTCACTGATTTGGTTAGCGTCACTCTGGCTTTCGCGAACAACAATAATTCTTAACCGATTCAACCCCTTGAATCCCTTGTTTTAAAGATTTTGGGAGCCCCTTGTCCTCTGAACCAGAAAGGGATCTACTGAGTGTATCGTAGGCTTTACAGTCATTCCTGCTGGAGAGTGGAGTCCCACAGATTTTATACTGGGACCACGTAGAGAACAACTTGAAAGGCCTACAGGAAAGCGTCGAATTCTAAGTAACTTGGGCTATCTGATGTGATGTCCACATCATCATTGACAAATAGCAGCAATTTGTTAGAGACAAAATGATTAACGTCTTTTGCAAAAAAAAATTTGGCACTGCAAGCAGAAGCAGGGTCGGATTTAGACAATGAGAGGCCCTAGGCCATTTCCATTTTTCCAATAGAAATCGGTGAGGACCAAAAAAAAAAGGCGGCACAAGTCCTGTTTTCACTGAAAATATCGGTGAAGACTGAAGAGTCCCCAAAAAGGTCTTCGTTGTTCGTGATGATACTCCTCATTTTCTCCGAGGCCCTAGGCTTCAGCCTAGTGGGTCTATGTAAATCCGATTCTGCTGACACGAACAAGATGATAGGAAAAATCAAAGCTCCAAGATCAAAATAGGTTTAGACCAATCGTCCTAAAGAAAAGTGGGGATTTAAAACAACCAAACTCATAAGTATATTATAAATAGTTAATTTAAAACTCATATTTAAATAGCTAATTTAAAACTGATGAGTTTATTAAAAACAGACACAGCTCAAATGACCGAGTGGTAGCAGCGTTCTCCCTGGGAGCTGTAAACTTGGGTTTAACTAAGTCGGGTCAAACCAATGACTTTAAATTGGTATTCACACCTTCCCTGCTTAACGCTCAGCATTAAAAAGACAGTGCGGAGAACAAGCCAGCAAGTTCATTGGTTGTGCCGTTGGGAAAGGCACTTAGCAGGATTTCCTCATCTTGATGTGCTAGACAGCTGGCTGGCAACTCCCAAGCGAGCGCGTGTAGCCAGTGATGGGCACGATAAACCTTTCTGCACTACAACCATGGGCGTAGCCAGGGGGGGGGGCACGGGGACCATGCCCCCCCAATCCATCCTGGACAAAAACAAGGATCTTGGTAATTATGATAAACACTTGCCAATGCGTGATTGTTTTCTTGCTGTGCTTTTAATTAGTGGGCTTACGAAGTAGAAATGCTATACAACTTTGCTTTTTGCGTTGGCCAGAGTTAAGATGGCGCAGCCGCATTGGTCAGCGAACGGTCAGGCGTAACTTTAACTGTTCAAAACGAATCTCCGTAGGCATATTATTTTTACTGTGCTACGCATTGCATTTGAACGCTTCTGCAGCTGTAAAAGTTTCAGCAACACAAAATGCTAAAAACGTTGCACGAAAAGTGGTTAAATTGTTTAAGACCAGTGCGAAGAAAACAGCGTAGTTGAAATCCTGCATCAAAGAAGATGTTTCTATATAGTCAAGGAGAAACAAAACGTTATCTTGTCGGCTTATGTGAAACCCGGTTTATAAAACGCCATGTATCGATACCGGTGAAGCACTCAAAATTAGGGGCAAAAAATTTCAATAAAGTTTTACCGAAAACTGTTCAAAATGCACAAAAATGGCCATTAGAGTACGTAAATATTCAAAAATTTTCCGGGGGAGCATGCCCCCGGACCCTCTGGAGCCTTTTTTTGCTCCTCAACTTGCTTCAAATTAATTCTGCCGGAAAAAACTACAGCGCTTGAAAAAATGTTAAAATTTGGTGTTCCTTCCTTAAAAAAATTTCTGATTACGCCTCAGACATAAAACATTTTCAAAGGACTTTCTTAATTACGCCCTTTTACCGCGTCCAGACCTCTACCATTTTTGCATTTACAGTGGGAAACATTCGACCTAATTCAGAATTGCATCTCCCCACCAAAATTTTTTGAATCCACTCCTGGCGTGAAGTAAGCTCGCATAAATCGAAAATGTGCGAACAAATGCGTCATATTTGGTGAAGGACTACGAATGAGAGACAAAAAGTTTGATCAAAATTTGTTCAAAAAGCATTAAAAAGGCCATTACAGCAAGTAAAGTTTTCAAAATTTCCGGGAGAGCATGCCCCCGGACCCCTTAGAGTCGTTTTTTCCTCAATTTGCTTCAAATTTATTCTGCCGGAAAAACATACGCATAAAGGCTGAAAGGTGTCACAATTCGTTGCCCTCCCTAAAAAAAAGCTTTGAATACGCCTCTGACACGAAACATTGACACCTATTCCGGATCTAAACGTCTGACGTCTTTGTATCTAGTTAACACTCAACCTAATTCAAATCTGCATCCCCCACCAAAATTTTCTGGATCCGTTTCAGCTGTTGGGTAAGATTTTTTAAACTTTGGACCCCGCCCCCCAATGGAAAATCCTAGCTACGCCTATGACTACAACGATAACGATAATCGATAATTCCAAAAAAGTTCAGGGCGATAACGACAACCAATAAATCTCAATTTCTTAAAGCGATATCGGTAATCGATAAATTATCGTCCATAAATTTTTCTGATAAATGTTGCGGTAAGTTTTTAACGTGTTTGACGAAGTTTTTTTGGATAAGTGAAATTGCGAAAATGTTTTTCTAGATTTTTCAAGAAAAGGCAGCAATTCAGATGGCATTTAACTTGTGGCGTAGCGAGAAATTTTAACAGGGGGGGAGCCATGATTTCCACACTTTTTCAAGCATATTTTTTTCCGCAGAACTTAGTTGAAGCTGATTGAGAAACAAAAAAGGCTCTAGGGGGTCCACGGGCATGCTCCCGCGGAAAAATTTTTGGAAATTTGCATGCTGTAATGGCTATTTTAGTGCTTTTTGAATAATTTTCACGCAAATTTTGTGCAAATTTTTTGACCCTATTTATGAGTGCTTCGTCAAATATGACGCATTTTTTTCGCACATTTCCGTAGGCTATATGCGTGCTTAAGGCGTAGGCTTATCGCTATCGAAGAGGTTCAAAATTACGAAAAAGTTGGAGCATCAAAAACGTTTTTGAAAATGGCTAGTGAGAGGATGCATGGGCGCATGGCCTACCCTCATCTTATCCCCTTGGATCCGCTCCTGGCCATACGCCACAGAAACCATACGTAGCCTACGTATTTCAGTCACTTTGGACCATTAATTTTGTTCTTTTTTACTAAAAGGCGAGGTCAAAAAGGTGGGGCATGGCACAACGTATTTAGGGGGCATGGCACAATGCCCCACCCCCTAAATACGCTCCTGTATTTTATTAAACAAAGAGGGATTTTTTGAAAATTGCAAGAAGACTTAATAGACACCGTGTATTTTTTCTATAGCGCCAACTTACCAACTTTAAAGTGAACATCATTGTGTGCATAAAGAATTCTTTATCGCGGTAATATATCTGCGATGACAGATTACTGGTATATTACAAAAGCGATAGCCTATCGGTAATCGATGTATCAAAACTATTTTGAGCGATAACGATAATTGGTAATAAATTATCGTCAATAACCAGGAGTGTATTTAGGGGGGGCATTGTGCCATGCCCCCTTTTTTGGCTCTGTTTTTTACTAAGAAAGAACAAAACTTATGGTGCCAAGTGACTAAAATATGCCAGATTCTTTTGATGGTTTTTTTAACTTATGGCCAGGGATCGATGCAGGAGGGTAAGACGAAGGGTATACAACTATCCTCCCACCAGACAATTTCAAAAATGTTTTCGATGAATAGGCCTACATTTTTTTTATAATTTCGAACCTCTGCGATAGCTATGAGCCTTACGCGTTAAGCACGTAGGCCTATTTAAAAATGTGCGAACAAAATGCATCTTATTTGGAGAAGCAACCGGCACTCAGAACTAGGGTCCGGATGGCAGATGCTTTGCTCCGGATGGCAGATGCTTTCCCGTAGCCCGGAGCGTTACTCTGTCTACGCTATTTAATCTGGCTGACAGAAACCGAATCTGCCTTAACGGCGAGACACCTAACGATGTTCAAGCTGGGCAGCGGCAAACGTCCTTTTCAGGACGGGGCGATGCGCATCTTCGGCGCACCGTCAACAAGTTCCAAAGGCCCAGCATTCTCCAACTGAACATCGAAGGCCTCACTGCAAGCAAGATGAGCGTGTTGCATCATCTTGCGTTACAGTGTGAGGCACTCGTCATCCTCTTACAGGAAACCCATTGCACCTCGGTAGAAAGGTTAGATCTTCCGAGCTACCATCTAGCTGGGTTTTCCTTGAGCAGGAAGCATGGTCTTGCTACGTTTGTCCATGAGCGTCTGAAGTGGATCCTAATCGACCAGTCCCCACCAACATCGGAGATCGAGTGGGTGTGCGTGGATGTTGATAACTATAAAATAGTCAACGTCTACAAACCCCCTCCAACACGGATGCAAGCATCTGATCTTCCAGCATTCCCCCATCCCTGCCTCTATGCTGGCGACTTCAACTGCCACCATGTTGACTGGGGCTATAATAATAACAATCCAGATGGTGAATGCCTGGCTGGCTGGGCCAGTGCCAACAACTTCACCCTGCTATATAGCCCCAAGGAGGCCGCCAGTTTCCACTCTGGCCGCTGGAAAACAGACACCAACCCAGATCTTGCATTTGCCAGTGTCGATTTGGACAGTCGCTTACCTGACAGACGTATCTTAGGAAAGTTCCCAAGGTCACAGCACCGACCCTCGCTTATACTGTAAGTCCACCCAAACTTGCTCATCCAAAACCGAGCAAGCCTGTAAAGCGATGGAACTTCCGCAAGGCCAATTGGGACCACTATTCTAACCTAACCAACAAACTGGCCAAGAGTATACCGCCACCTGAATCTCAAAACATCGATCAGGTTTACCAGTGCTTTTGCAAGGTAATAAGCACTGCGGCGAAGAAATGCATCCCTCGTGGTCGACGATCAAACCACATACCTTGCTGGGATGCGGAGTGTGAAGACCTCTATCAGCATTTCCTGCAGTCACCTGGGGGCCCTGATTCGGATAGGGCTGCCACAGCCCTACTCACAAGGCTCGACGGGAAGCGGAGAAATCGCTGGTCAGAGACGGTCCGCAACATTGACTTTTCGCACTCCAGCCGGCTGGCATGGAATACTATAAACAACTTGACTGGTAGGTCACGACAATCCCCTCGTCAATGTCCCGTTTCAGCTGATGCTATTGCTTCTCAGCTGGTTAAAAACGGGAAATACGAAGGTGTGAATCGACGCTCATCTCGGCTCGTTTTACAGGAAGTGTCTGACCTTTGGAGGGCTGATCCATTACATCCTGCGAATGTCTCTGGGAGTTTTTCCCATTGGGAGTTCGCTGCTGCCCTCCAACATTTAAAACCAGGCAAAGCTCCTGGACCTGATTCCATTTGTCCGGAGCTGATAATCCATGCTGGAGCCAGCTTAAAATCTTGGCTACGTGGCTTCCTAACTTCCTGCCTGCACCACCTCAAAATTCCTAAGATCTGGAGAAGAGCGCTAGTAGTAGCGGTCCTAAAGCCTTCGAAACCTGTAGAGGACCCAAAGAGCTATCGTCCGATCTCCTTGCTCTGTGTTCCCTACAAGATTCTCGAGCGACTTATCTACGCCCGCGTCGAACCTCTTATTGACCCTCTGCTCCCACGGGAACAGGCGGGTTTTCGACGCGGAAGATCCACCGTGGATCAAGTCACTTTGCTCACACAAAGCATTGAGAATGCATTTGAAGCGAAAAAGAAGGCCGGTGCCGTCTTTATCGACGTGACAGCTGCCTATGACACTGTCTGGCACCGTGGCCTCACCTGCAAGCTGTTGCGGCTTCTGCCGGACAAGCACATGGTTCGTATGATTATGGAGCTGATCCGCAACAGAAGCTTCACCCTTACAACTGGCGACAGCAAGCCTAGCAGGTTACGACGCCTGAGAAATGGCGTCCCCCAGGGATCGGTCCTGGCCCCCCTCCTTTTCAACATCTATACATATGATGTCCCCTCCATAACCTCCAAGAAGTTCGCCTATGCCGACGACCTGGCGATACTTCATACATCTGGAGAATGGAAGGAGTTGGAAAGGACTCTAAGCCAGGACATGACTACACTCTCGGAATATCTCCAGACCTGGCGATTGAAGCTTAGCCACACTAAAACGGTGACGGCGGCCTTTCACCTCCACAATCGAGAGGCTAAGCGTGAGCTTAAGGTCTGTAACATCGGTAAGACCTTACCTTTCTGTCCAGTTCCCACTTATCTTGGGGTCAAACTGGACAGATCGCTCACATATCGTCCTCACCTGGAAGCATTGCGCAAGAAGTTAAGTGCTCGCGTCTCACTGTTGAGGCGACTTGCCGGAACAGGTTGGGGTGCTAGCGCTAAGACATTACGCACAGCTGCCCTGTCTCTGGTCTACTCGACTGCCGAATACTGCGCACCAGTCTGGTGCCGCAGCGTGCACATACGGCTTATCGACAGTGTAATAAATGACGCCTTGCGCATTGTCACTGGGTGCCTGCGTCCCACTCCATCGGTCTACCTTCCGGTTCTTTCAGGCATCCAGCCAGCTGAGCTTCGCCGCCAAGGAACGACACTCTCCCTAGCCAACCGCAGCTCCCTGGACCCTGACCACATTTTACATGGCCAGTTTCATGAGTCACAGGACGTA
Source organism: Trididemnum miniatum (assembly GCA_964006365.1). NCBI lineage: Eukaryota > Metazoa > Chordata > Ascidiacea > Aplousobranchia > Didemnidae > Trididemnum > Trididemnum miniatum. Next base: position 16,780,850 of record OZ023242.1, on the reverse strand, counting down.
TGTAGGGAGAGATTGAAATCTAGACGCTCATTTGTACCTGCTGCTCGGAAATTACTAGACAGTCTTTCTGAGATGGACGTCCGTGCAGCCGAGTGGACGAACATGAAATGGGACATGGAGTACTCTGCCAACGCATTGTCACTCCACGCTTTCATTCCCAAGGCTAGCTCCAGACCCTTGGGTATGGGTCTGCCCAGGGCAGCCTGGGTCAAGCTCAACCGTCTGCGTTCTGGTGTTGGACGTTTCTGTTCGTCCATGTACAAATGGGGTCTCGCTCCTCTAGCGAATTGTGAGTGTGGTGCCAGTGAACAAACCGCAGATCACATCATCTCACAGTGTCCCATACATCGAGCACCCCGAGGTATGTTTGGTCTAATGGTTTTGGATGACGAAACAAGATGCTGGCTGAAGTCCCTTACAGTCAGCATCTGACCCAAGCAGTTTGGTGGCCAGGGTGGTAAAAGGATAAACCCTCGGCCTTGGTCCTTTCATCTGTCTTGGAAGAGATGCCCCGCCAAACGACGACGACGAGAACTAGGGTCAAAAACTTTAAAGAAAAATCTCCTGAAATTTATTCAAAAAGCACTAAAATAGCCATTGCAGCACGTAAATTTTTTAAATTTTTCCCGAGGGAGCATGCCCCCGGACTCCAAAGAGTTCTATTTGTTTCTCAATCAGCTTCAAATTACTTCGGGCCCCCAAAAAATCCGCTTGAAAAAGTGTGGAAAGTATGCCCGCCTTTTAAAATTCTCGCAACGCCACTGGGCGCATTGATCGCTTTCTCGTGATAGGAGAATAAATACGCAACAAAACACACACAAAAAAAACATAGTCTATTCGAAAAAAAAATCAAATTTTTTGTGTTTTATATTTTGTTACATATTTATCCTCCTATCACGAGAAAGTGATCAATGCGTTGTACGAGCTCTCTTAGGAATTGCCAGCCATCTGTCCAAAGGCGGCGCCAGGGGGGGGACTGGGGGAGAACAGTCCCCCCCACTCCTCATAAAGGTCAATTTTGTGAATCGTCTAAAATCGATGAGAAAATTTTGGGGTATGGGGGAGTGACGTCACCAACCACATTCAACTTCGGCTTGAGTCAAGTCTTTTTGCGCTGATCGTTTTTCAAAATTTGATTTCTTGTATTCACTTGCATGTCCGAATGTGCAAAAATCTGATTTCGCAATTTTATCGATTGAAATTGGTTAGCAAACGTTTCCAACCTTGAGCGAGGTTATTCACTTTTATTACGTCATAGAGATGCAACCTGAAAGCATTCGGCAAGTTGCGAAAGTCGCTTCACCTGTTGTGGCGTAACAATCCAAATCTGTAATCTTTAATAAGATTGAATAGCACGAAGAGCCAGTAGCGTTTTTGAGGAGGTGAGAAAGGTATGTAGAGTAATAAGATTAAGAGAAGTATAATGTCTGGAAGTGCAAGCAATGGGGACAGGGATCCAGCAACCGAGAAAATACACAATGATAATAGGACATGTGCAGTTCAGTTAGGTCCAATTCAGCCTTCAATAATCGAATTTCCTCAATCCAATCAGGGTAGCAAAAAATATCGATTTTCAAAAAATTGGTACAACGAGTTCGAATGAATTGAATATTCGATATCTCAAGATGCTGCTTTTTGTTTTTTATGCCGATGCTTTGGCGCGCTTGGTGAGTACTCCTGAATGTTTTGGTTGATACAATGATTAGGCATCAGTAGTTTATAAGCTACAGTACTGCATTATTGTTTTTTATTTGGAGTACAGCTAATTGCTTTAATCTGATTAACTTCTCATTAATTTCATGAGCACTTATCCATATAAATCTAAAAAATCGACTTAATGTTATTAAGATTTTGATATTAACGAGTAACTTATGAAATTAAACAAAATATACCAAGAAAGAAAGCATATTGACAAAGCTGCAGAGGAACGGGACGATAGCAATAGGTTAATAAAAAAAATAAGAGCCAATGCAATTTTAAATAGTTTAATTTGAGATGTTTCAACACGCATACTTAAGTCATTGCCAATCTCGAAATTACACTGCGCCACACAAAAATATGACGTGAAAGTTATTTTGACCAAACTATCTATTCTAGATGGATGTTGGGCTCCTGATTCCGAATCTGAACCCCGTTTTGCTCTATCGCGTCAGGATTTTAAGTTATTTGCATTTTTCTATTTTTTAAAATAAGCAAAATAAGGAGAATTGGCACTAATCTAGTTTTCGAGAGGACACTTATTTCTGCGAATGTCCTTGTCTTATCAACTTTATAGTGTACATATCTTTACGTTAAGTTACAGTTTCTAACCAATACAATGAATTTTAAATGCAGATTATTCTGAAATACTTGCTACATGTGGTGCATGCATCATAATTACCGTACTGTGCTGCATGGCTCATACTACGGCTGTTGCAACCAGAGCAATATTTGTATATACATTTTATTTAAAAGGGTAGCTAGACAGCCTTTACCAAAAATGACTATTTTAAGGTACCACAAACACAAAACATTGGTTGATCAATTAAATAAGAAATGCTGGGTCATAACCTGTTTTTTTATATTTTATAAGATGCAGTATACACTACAATGAGTAGACCCTGGACCGAAACGCTGCTGTGTTAATGATCCTGACAACTTTTTTATATTTGTGGAAAATTTACCCCTCGAAATCTTCGCAAATCTATTACAGACAGACTGAAACTTGTTTACAAATTGTATTTTAAGGTTAAATTGGGCGATCTAAATAAGTCCTGGGCCCCTTGATGTAAGCTGTTCGTCTTCTTACTCTCTCCTAACCCAATGGCTAAATGGTAAAAAGAAGAAGATGGCATTTTGGTCTCCAATGGTTTGGCGTGAACAAAAGTATCATTTTACAGATTGTTACTCTTGTATGACTAAAATTTCTGGGTTTTCGAAGAAAACAAAATCAAAAATCATGTACCCTGACTGCACTTCTTCTATAAAGCCCATGCCTCACAACACTAAACATCCAGTTCCAGACCCTCCAGCTGAAATCATACCATTTCATTACGAATCAGAAGCAAGCACTGATGAAGGAAAAAGTAGTGCTTCTGAATTTGAAGATTGTGCCGACGAAAGAGCATCAATAAATCCCGATACAACTTGCCATTTTTTTCGGCAAGGAGATTTGCAAGATTTGTCGAGAGATTTAAATTTATCAAAAGAAAAGTCTGAATTACTTAAATCTAGACTGAAGCAATGGAACTTTTTGCAAAAAGGTGTCAGCATTTCATTTTTTCGAAAAAGACATATTGATTTGATTGATTGATTGATTGATTTCTTCATCTTTATCCTCCTATCACGAGAAAGCGACGGAGGCGCTACGCGTAGGACGAATCCAGACTCGCTTAGGAGTTGCCTTTGTTTCCAAGTTTTCCGCTTGAATTTTCTTCTGACTTCTTTAATTTGCTGCTTGCCAGATTCCACCAAGCAGAGATAATCATCGTGAAGCATCTTATCCAAGGACGCTTCCTTCTTCAGCCAACATGATGATGTTTCTTACTACAATGATATCTATGGTCTTATGCAGTCTTTGGATCAGCAATATGAACCAAGCGAATGGAGACTTTTCATAGATGCAAATAAAACCAGCTTGAAAGCTGTCCTGCTACACAACGGAAACAAAAAACCTTCAGTACCAATTGCTGATAGCACCAAGACCAAAGAAACATATGAGAAAATGAAGCAATTGTTAGCATGTATCCGTTATGACACTCATTAATGGCGTGTCTTTGGAGATCTGAAAGTGATTGGACTGTTGCTAGGGTTGCAGATAGATATACTAAGTACATGTATTTCTTATATTTGTGGAACAGTAGGGCAGATGAGGCACATTACAGTACTCTTGAATGGCCAGCTTGTACCAATTTAACTCCAGGCAGTTTCAATGTGATGCATGTGCCACTTGTCAACCCTGAAAATATTTTTCCACCTCTTCATATCAAGCTTGGCTTGATAAAAAACTTCGTGAAAGCTATGGATCACTTTGGTGAAGGCTTCAAGCACATATGTGAACTTTTTCCCAACAAAACAGAAGCAACGCTGAAGCAAGGAGTTTTTATTGGACCTGAAATAAGAAAACTATTAAAAGATGAAAACTTAAAAGAAAAATTAAATCCAAATGAACTTGCTGCCTGAAATGCATTTGAGTCGGTTGTTCAAAACTTTCTGGGAAACTTCAAAACAATTTTTGCATGCTTATCTACATTTTTCCCCCTAAAACAATAGTGATGTTAGTGATGAGCATGGAGAAAGATTCCACCCGGAAATAAAAATCATCGAAGAAAGATATCAGAGAAATGTCAGTCCTGCCGTGATGGCCGATTTTTGTTGGTCTCTTCAAAGAGACACGGATGAAGACCACCGCAGAAAACGAAGATGCCCCCAACACTTTTGATGTGTCTAAGCTTTATTTGTGGTTTACTTTTCATTTAAATTAACCATATCTTTTACTGATTTTGCGTTGTTGAAATGTCTTTAAAACATACTGCATAAGCTTAGTTTTGGCATTTCTGTAACAAAATTATACAATTCGGTAAAATCAAAAAATGCAAATAACTTAAAAAGCCTGACGTGATAAAGCAAAGCGGAGTTCAGATTCGGAATCGGCAGCCGAAATTCCATCTGGAGTGGATGGTTTGGTCAAAGTAACTTTCAGGTCAATTTTTTTGTGGCGCAGTGTTATACGCCACCTCATAGTTAAGAGTCAGCAGAACAAATTGTTATAAGATTAAGCCTAATGTTGGACGATTGCTGAGCTGGCTTGTGGCTATTATCTAACGTTGCCGTATATTTTACTTCAGGATTGAAAATGAGTCGAAAGGTCTTGAATAAAGATGCTTCAAGTGGCATTGGCTCTTATTTTTCTAACTGAGATATTTACAAAGTTTTATGTTTAATTCAGTTAAATGAGCTAATGTATTCGGTGCAAGATTCACGTAGGTCAAACAACAACGCCAGGTTCACTGTTGATTGATCTCTTAATATGTAAACTGCTGTAAACGTTCCGGCTTCCGATTTACACCGTGATATATGATGAGAGACCAAGGGCTATATTCCGGTTAGTTACAATGTTAGCCAAAAACATTAACAGTTGACAGTATAGCAGCTTAAATTTTTAAAATTTTGGACTAATCTTTGTCCAAATGTTTCCAGTATATATAGTGACATTAGAAGTTTAGCTTTTTATGCTTAAATATTACATAAATCTTTCAGTAGCAGAGAGCTTTGCCTCATATTCCAAGTGCGTGGTCCTTTGTGAATTCTAAGCAAGCAATAGAGCATTTTCCAACGTTGCATTTATAACTTTTGTGTGTTTTTATTTTGAACTGGCTGATTCGAACTATGAAGCGATTTTCTTGCAACACTATCATCTATGTACATGTGTTCCTCCAAGAGTGTAGCCAGGGGGCGGAAAGCTATAGTCTATCCTCCTCCTCCCCAGTCCCACAATGGCTTACCATACCTAAATAACCTTCGGAAATTTATGTAGAAATCTCATTATTTAATTCCATATTCATGGTTAGTAGACTTCGCCTATGACGTTTTTTTTTCGTACTTCTAACTGCTGTACTCAATTGCACCATTACCTTACAAATTTAAGCGTTTGTGCTGTGATTTTAAAACCTCTACATCCATGATGCATAGAATTCAATTACTTTGAGCTAAAATTTCAAAAATTGCCCGCTGTCCGGGAGTTTTCCACAAATTCCAGCCTTCAGACGCTTCGCTCTTGGGCTCTACCTTGCCTCAGGAAGCTAGAAGCTTTGCACGTGAAGCGGGTCGGCTAGTTGTAATGAAATCTGGTTCAGGTGAAACCACACAATTAATAGCGTATACAGTCCGCCGACGCTTCCTCCACTAAAATTCACTCCACTCGTCCTTGTAGCACCAATGTATATTCGGATTTAAGCAGATAAATCTAACCACGTTGTCCACAATCACGATCCTCGAATTAAGCACGTTAACAAATCGAAATCCACATCTACAAAGAGAGAGAAACAATGACTTACGAGGTTATATACTAGGGCTCGCACGTGCGAATACGTCATAGCCCCCGACACACACCCGGATGTAACCACGTAAAGACTAAAACAAAGTAGCCTAATATTATTAACTAGCCCCATCGGGTGAATAACAAATAAATACATAGATAAATATGCACAAGTAGACCTATCGTGATCAAAACAGTCCCAAAATCCATATGGAGATAGGTAGCTTGTAGAGTTTGCACAAATAATTCATCCGCTTCTATGATGTAGTGTATAGTTGCTCACATTCCTGCCATAGATTCCATACAAATAAAAGCAAGGTGAAGTCTGAAGCTTCCTTGACACTCTGCATCTGTGTCTCCATGTCGGGTGCTGGGGCTTGAACAGACGGCGAGAACTTCCAGAGTCATCCGCAACAAGTGATAAAAGGAATGTAGCGAGTGACAGTCGGCTACACACGCTAGGCCTGACCTATACCTTGATTAAGCCTCCGAACAAGAGATTCATTAGTTCCCCCCCCCACTCGTTTTGGGCTGGCACCGCCCCTGCATCTGTCTACCACACTAAGATGGGGAAATCCCGCTAAGTACAATTACCAACGGCACAACAAATAAACTTGCCGGCTTGCTCTCCACACTGCCCCTTTAATACTGAGCGTCAAGCAGGGAAGCTGTGAATACCAATTTTAAAGTCATTGTTTTGACCCGACTCGGAATCAAACCCGAGTCTACAGCTCAAGAGACAGACGCTCTATACCACTCGGCCATCTGAAATGCTTTGCAATGCACGTCTCGTTGATGGTGCGCCCCGGTAGTCACTCCTGCATAAACCACCGCTTGTTTCCCCTAGCTGCACCATTTGATATTTATCGTTCAGAAACTTTGGAGTATCTCAAGATTTCCATCATTGACCTGAAAATTCAATGATAACTTGCAGCAAGACTACATAGCGACCTTAGTTTAAAATAAGAAAATTATAAATAAGGTAAACTATGTCTGTTTCTACTGTAACAACAGTGCGGATTTCTATCTCTGCTTTCATTCGTCAATTTCGAGTAGTTTGCGGCAACATTATTTGATTTGGGGCTTTACACGATGTCCGGTATTCTTTTGTATTGTTTTCAATCATTGACTGTGTGGACGCGAAATTACAGTAACCGTAGTTTTCACCTAGCCGCCATTTTAACTTCTAAAGGGACATTTCTACTTTTTGCAAGGTTGAATAAGCACATTACAAAAAGTTGAATTTCTACATTGTTTGGGAAAAAAAGTATAAGGTAAGAAAAGTTATCACGAATTTTAGTCTTCAATTTATTTTTCAGCATTTTAGTACATATAAAAGTGATCATTTCAACGCAAACTGCGCAATATTTTTTAAATTGAAAATTCTGTTTAAATTTTGAGTTTCGCGCGAAATCTAACTCCGTTAAAAAATGTAATGTTACTACAAGCACGGAAAGCAAAACATTGTCCATCGTTGGAATGTGAATGTTAGCCTAATAAGCCCTAATATCATATTGGTAAGCCTTATTCAATTATTTGGTGCAAAAAAACTGTTCAGTGTTTGTGCATCCACTGGCTTGTTTATTGTATTCTATCACATTGCTACTAGACTACTCTGCAAAAAAAATATTCATATTCTATTAGTCACATCAGTGATTACCTGGCTGCTGCTTTGTTCAATCACTTGATCATTGATCACTAATCTAGCAATCCTGTGATTGTCATTTTTAAAGTTTAGTAGGCCTACCAGCCTAGGCCTACCTGGTATTGTGACATTAGCAACCGGGGTAGCCTAGTCAGTTGATACCGGTAGTGATCATCATGCCACATGCCTTAAAATATGGGGCATATGCCACAAAATATGGGGCACAGGCCACATAAATTTGGGTCGCACATGCCACAAAAAGTTGTGGCATGTGCCCCAAAAACTTGTGGCAAATGCCCCAAAAACTTACTGCACATGCCCCCAAAAGCTGAAATAATTGGTCTAATCACATTGCACAGGTCTTAACCTCCTTCTTTCACCTGTTCACAGCTTCTTCACACCTAACATTCAGACAATGCATCATGCAGTCATAGGCTATTTTTGTCTGTATTTTTGCAGCAGCATGTGCCTCGTTTTTTTGCAGCAGCACGTGCCTCGTTTTTTTGCAGCAGCATGTGTCATGGTATATAGCCTATCGTTATGTGCCACAACTTTTCGTGGCGCGTGTCACAACCTTTGTGGCGCGTGCTCTGCATTTTGTGACATAATCCACACTTTTTGTGGCACTTGCAACATTTTTTGTGGCATATTGGTCACTACTGTGAAACAGATCTCTTTTACTGCTCCAATTGGCCAAACTTCTGTCTTTGGACTATGCATATGGTTGCCAGTAACTTCGCCACATTATAACTTCGCCACACTTTTATACATCAAATATTTACATTCCCTACACCGAAACAAGACTTTAAATTCCCAGTTGTAAAAAATTTTATCGAGCTTTTCCAGTTAAATTTATTAAGGTAACATTGTCACATAGTAACTTCACCACATAATTGAAGATGTGGGGTGAGGTGTGGGAGAGTGCATGGGGTAAGTGGAGAAGTGTGTTGGGGTGTAGGGGGAGCTGTGGGAAGAGGTGTGGGGAGAAGTGTGTTGGGAGGTAAGGAAAGATGTGTGGGGGTGGAGAAGTGTGGGAGAGCGAATGGGGAAGTGTGTTGGGGTGTGGGGGAAGTGTGTTAGGGCGTGGGGCCCCAACATACTTCCCCACATATCCTCCCTCACCTTTCCCTTCATCTCTCCTTATTTCCCCCACACCCCAACACACTTTCCTACACCTCTCATACCTCTTCCCTTCCTCCCCTCATACCCCTGCACATTTTCCTACTATCCCCACATCTCCCCTCGCCTTCTCAAAGTGTGGTGAAGTTACGAAGTTTCTGTGTTGAAGTTACTTGCAACCATGTATATGTTGGTCTACTGACTTTTTAATTTTCAACTTCCATTTCTGCATGCTAAAACAATAAAAATACACTCAAGCACTAAAATAAATAATGAAACTAAAGATGGAACATGCAGCAAAATTGGTTAGGGATTTAACATGACATTCTGCATTAGATGGATTTATTTAATTTGTTACCTTTGCATCACACAACACATAACAATAACAAAAAGAGTTGATGAAATAAAAATACAAGTGTAGAATAAAGGTAACAGAAACAGTTATTAAGAATTTGTGCAACAGGGAAGCTGCGAAGTGACGTCTGAGATAGGGATGTGCCTAGTACTCGGTCAAGAAATAAGGCATTACTCGGCCAAGTCCGAGTATTAATTGATACTCGGCCGATTATTAAATCATTATCATTTTGACCTTTTTTTGCTTTTTATCCATCCGAATTTGGGTCGAAATTAGGACTTCTACGGACGTGATGACCCTTTTTTTTGCTTTTCACCTAATTTTGAGTTCATATTTTGACGTCGTAGATACTCGGACTCAGCTGAGTAATGTCGTTAATACTCGGCGAGTCCGAGTAATTTCCCTCGAGGCACATCCCTAGTCTGAGGGTCTTCTAGTTAAGCAGCTACCCATATTTATAAATTTATTAAGTTGTTATATTATTTTTTTGAAGTTTAGCTGACAATGGGTTGGTGTGAGGTTGGTCACTGATCAGCAGGTAATCAAGAAAAAAATAAGAAGGAAAATTTTAATTGTTTTGTAAGTTCAATTTGTGTTGTTTAATACATTGAGTATATATATGTGTTAATTTTGATCGATTCAGGTATTTTGTTCCATATTTTTACTCCAGCATATTTTATGGAACGCTGGAGTCGGTTTGTTTTATATTGTGGAATGCACTGGTAATGATTTGGTTCTGTCGTGCTACTTCTGGTATTAACTTTGTGAATTTCAGCGACTCGTACAAAAAATTGCAAAAAAGAAAGAGCTAGTGTATTGTTATGAGGGTCATTCTCTTGAAAATCCTTGAAAAAGTTGGATTTGAATATCACCCCTCATCAATTTTGTTTATTTTTTCACCAAATGAGTGAATGACCAAAAAAAATGATACTTGCAAACAGTGTTCCCTCTAGAGTGAGAAATTTGAGAAAAATGTGAAGTGTTTGGGCAAATTTTACTGATTTTAAACCAGAAATTAAAATCATAAAATGCTAAACTGAAAAACTTAAACAAAAAACTTAAATATTTTAATGCAAGACTGTAGCTTGTATCTTGGAAAAGCAAATTTAATGCAAAAAATTTGTAAAAGGGGGTCCTCAAAGTAGTGAAATCTTTGGGCAAAAATTTAAATGAATTTATCATTTGGGCAAATTCGCACTAGTCAAAATCCTAGAGGGAACACTGCTTGCAAAATATCACTATCCTACTCCAATGTTTGGGAGATACAGTGATTTAAAATTTGGCCACCAGGGTAGGGATCTACCAGGGCCCCAGCCCTGGCCCTGGCTGGGGATGCCACTTTTTGCCCTGGTCCGGCCCCAGCCGGGGGGTCATAAAAATTGGCGCGGGTTGGGGTTGATTTTCAAATTTATTTACTGTATATTCCAGCGTATAAGATGACCTTAAAAGTGCAAGAACCCACTCTTAGCTGCTTTCCATATCCGAAGCACTTGAAGATGAATTAAACTAAGGAAATAAATAATTTCTGCATTGTTTCATCATAGTATTACAATTCATGATTGACCTTGCATGGTACTGCCTTCAATTGCAAACCCACTTGTTTTACATGATTGGATATACTTAAAATTGCATGGGTCTCTAGCTGTGTTATACTAGTCCTCTCAGAGCTAGATAGATTATATATTATTATTCATTGACATTGCATAAAATTCTGTGGATTTTGGTATTTTTATATAATGTTTTGCTCTTGGTATCGCAAGTATTGCAAAAGCATTGGCGTGAATTTAGCTTTTGTTTATTAACTTTTAGTTTTCATGCTACTAGATTTGGAAATTATTTAAATTTAGCAATTTTACTGTGAAAAAATAAATCTAGGTTACAGTTACAGCTGCTGTTAAGAGTTTTATTTAAGAATATAATGAATTGTTAAAATGTGTACTATTAGCTTCCTGTCTGATCAAGAGTCAGAATTGTTGCGTTAAGTGTGTTGTTTCAGACGAACGTTTATCTTTTGTGTGAAAAGATGATATCAAAAATTTCAATTTTGTTTAAACCAAAATGATGATACTTCTTACAGCTAGGCTTTTTTCAGTCATTTGTCAGCTGTTGACCGAATTTTTTTGGCAATGACTAAATTCTTTTAGACCTTTGCGGTCACAATGACGGAAAAATTTGCAATATTTTATGTTTAGCATTTTTTACTTTGTATCATGTTTGAAACTTCTGATGAAGCATTAATTTTTTCATAGCTAATCTCTTCGCAATTGCCTCAATAAAGATCATTCATTAATGCAATGAAAACGAGCATAAGTCTTACACCTTGTTTTTACCTCTACCTCATCATGCTTTCGAATTTCCCGTTTTATTGGTTGTATCTTGTTTGGAAACTTCAGTAAATTTCAAGGAAGTGTTGGAAATATGGTTTTTAAACTTAGTTAGAATATGATTGAAAAGATCAAGAAAATGAAGCAAGCGTAGCTAAAATTGGTCAAATGACGGAAGCAAAACTTTGAAAAAATAAAGCAACTGTGCAGTGAACATATTAAACCACCGTACTTGTAAAGCCAACTTGTACCCTGTATAAATGTTAAGTAAATAATCGATTAGTGTCATATTTAGTTCAATAAATACCGCAATAATAACACGCTATGCAACAGCTTTTTGTTTTTAAAGTATTGAAAACATGTGCAACTTATTAGTATGGAGTAAGATTCGAAATTCCATACTTGATTTATTTATTTACTGATATTCTAGAATATCCAATTGTTCCGAAATACTATCCCTACTGTTGCTAAATTGTAATCTATACCCGAAATTAACGATTACTCCAGTTCTACTATCTTGTATAATTAATTATTGTAGGTTTTTGTGCATTGAGATTGATAAATGTTGCTTTCTGTGTCAGTACTGCAGCTATGATAATTAATGCTTTATGGTGAAAGATGAATGTTGTTTTCAACTTTACCCCAGTCGATACTTGTATAAACAGGTTGTTAGGTCGTGATATTCAACATCATAATGCTTGAATGCTGATGTAATATTCCTTTCAGTGCAAACTGGATCTTTTTTCGCGTTATGATGTAAACAGATGTGTATCGATTTGTTTTTATATTGCAATAGCACACTATTGCAAAAAGGCAGGGGTGAATATTATGCAAGAATAGATACATATATACACAAAATACAGCGTAGTGAATAAGGCTGCTCCACTACTGTAAATTGTCAGTAATACTTTCAGGTGTTTATTTATCTATAAAAGCATTGCTAAAAAAATGACTGGGTAACTAAATCGGGGTTTGAGAGTAGCTTCACAAACAACTGCATTGCTACACTGCAAATCAAAAGCAATTTATGATTTATGTCTTAAACGAAAGCACTTGCTCTGCACAATGCACTGGTGGTAATCACGACTTGCCAAATTCGAGCATGTAGCTGTAGTGACCTCCAGTGTTCAAAGATCATAATTTTGAAAAAACTAATGTTTCTGGTGAGATTTTGTAAAATTTTATTTTAAAAATGGATTCGGTGGGTTCTTTACATATTTGTACCAAATTTCATTGTTTTTTTGTGTGTACTAAATGAGTTATTTCAAAAAATAGCTAAATTTTGTGTGTGCTCAGTTCCCCTAATGTCCCCTGGTGGCCAAATTTTAAGTCACTGTATCTCCTATACATTGGAGTAGAATAGTGATATTTTGCCAGTATCATTTTTTTGGTCATTCACTCATTTTGTAAAAAGATAAACGAAATTGAAGAAAAGAATGACCCATGAGTATTTGCATGGTTTGCCGTGCTAGCCTGCCCTGTGCAATGCGTGCAGTGTAATGGATTGGTGATCTCTAGTCTACTATGCAAACAGAAACATCTTTTGACTGTTGCAGATTCAGAAGACAAAATAAAACATGATACACATGCCATTATGCCCATTAAATCAAAGCGATTAAATGGTGTAGAGCTATTCTAATGTAAAAGCTCTAATAGGAGTCAAAGGAGTAATGTTCCATAGGCTAGGTTATCAGTTGATGACGTTGTTATAATATATAATGTCACAATTACAGTAGCTCCTATTCGTGACAGACCCTACACATTATAACATTACCTGGGGCAGTGGGGTTAAGCAGGTTGTTGAGGTATGATACAGTGCAATCTGGTAATGTTTACTGTGTAGTAGTCACTGTTTCGTCCAAGGTGTGAAGTTTGAGAAAAATGAATATGCAACTTAGAGGCCACAACTGCATCACACTTTTTTTAACTCCCTAACTATTTAGGAAAATTTTTTATTAAATTTTCATTTGAGAAAATTTGCACTTGCTACAATCTTGGAAGGAACAGTGGTAGGTCGGATGTAATTGTGTGGCTGTGAGGTATCTAGAAAAGTGCCATGGCAATGTTTGGTTTTTGATTGAGAGCATTCTCGTCCGTTATATTGGTAGCAGATTAATGCAGAATGGGGTGCATCATCAATTTCATAATTGATTCATCATGATCAATTGGCTGTTTGGAGAATGTATTGAGTCGGTTGTCAGTACAGACATCATAAAAATAATTACAATGTCAATGGCTGATAGGGAGCATTACTTGACTTTGTATATCTGTTTCATGTTAGTTTTGTTTTGCACAATAATTGTAAAGTGAAAGTTGTATGGTAAATTTTGGTTTGACTTGTTGCTTAACTGTCATGTTAGTTACGCTTACAGTCCCAAAATTTATCCTTGCGCGTTTTTCCAGAGCATTGCTTTAGGAACACAGGAAGTAAGTATCAACAGTAGCAGTAATTTAAGTGGCGCTATTTGTTTTTTCCATGAATGGTAATGTGTTATTGTAAGCGTGGGTTTCGTTTTTAGGTAAAAACATTTGAACAATGGCTGAATCAGAAGAAACTGCGATGGTGATCGATGCAGACGCATTGCTAGAATCAGCAGAACCTGCAGCACCAGTTACTACAGAAAGTGAACCAGCTCCGGAACCTGTAGCCACCCAAGAAGCTGCCAGCACAGGTATTGTTAGTCTAAAATGGATATTTGTTGTTTTGTAATTTTGAAGCACTTCTATGTAAATGTTGGACTTGAGCTGATGTCCTGTATCAATATTTGGGAAATTTAATGTGTAATGTATTTGGTATCAGCGCTGTGAAGATATTAGGTCGTTGATGTGAACAAATGCATGATTAGTTAGTTGCTGGGTAATTACTGCACAGCGTGCGATAATACTGCAGTTGGCTCCGCTTTACTGGCTCTGGAATAACTGGATTATTCGGTTATCTGGATCATTTTTTCAAGTCCCAAATTACGTAAGTATTTTCATGGTAAAAGGATCAGTTTTTTTATTTACCTGGATCACTTTTGCATGAAAACTCACGGTAAAGGAACCTATTCCAACTGTTACAGAAACCTGTAACGCTTTGCATGCTTTTAAACGGGGTCTGCTGGGACAAGGTTTTGCAGACTATGGCAATCTGTTGGCTAGGTTGAAAAAAGCCAGAGGTGGGCCCAATTTTGTTAATGTTAATTTGTTAATACGAAGCTGATTTTTTCTTCAACTGGTCAATTCGTTAAATTTCTTTTCGAAATTAACAGACTAAATTAACTTCCGTTAATGCTCGATAAATTCCGTTAAATTTTTGTAAACGCTTATTTCTCTTATTGTTGGTTAAGTTTGACATCGATAAACCAGGAAAATACGACCAATAAGGTCAAAAAGCGAGATAAAAACAACAAAACATATTACTTGTGAGCAGAAAAATTGCCCAAATGCTTACGCAAACATTGATATTAAAAAATTTTAAGCTTTTTTTTAAAAAGAAATGCCGTTTTAAGTCAAAATTAACGATTTAATGAATTCAATTAACTTCCGTTAATTGGATCTGAATTTAACGAATTAACGTTAACGGAGGTACATAACTATGTTAACGAAGTAGTGGTTAACGAAGCTAACGTTTTGCATTAACTTGCCCATATATGCAAAAAGCATCAGTTCAAGTACGTACCTGCATATAACTGACACTATATTGTGTTTTCAACAGAACTAGAAATACTGTACATTGTTTTGATTAATAAATGCAGTTGTATTATTGATTCTCATTTCATTATTTGTTTTAAGTTGGGTTTCTTTGTTGACTAAAAAGCTTGACCTTTTCTTTAAACACAGTTCTATATCTTTTCAGCCAACTGGATTAAAACCCTCAGCCCAAAATGATCCAGTGAAGCGGAGCCTAATGTATTAATATTAGATTTCATACAATGAGTGTGCAAAGCCTTCAATAGTAACCTCAACCAATTTGAAGCAACATGAAAATCGTAGTGGTAATATTTGTAAATTGCAATATCATCTTCAATTGGATTTGAAATACATCATGATGAATCAATTATAATTTGATGATGCACTCCGTTCTGCATTAATACGCATTGCAATTTAAAAATATTAGCACTATGATTTTCAGATAAAATATTATTCTTGTTTTGTAAGTTCAATTGAGCACAGTTGCCAGTTGCTGTATGTTTTCCTTTTAATAGCTGTGATCATCTTGGATGTTTGTTAGCACTCTGCAATATCTTGTGGTACCTTCTTGCAAATAAAAAAAGGAAATAATATGAGTAGATAAATGCTAATCATGGTTTCGCAGAGACTGCTGTTATTGACGCTGATGCAACTGGTGATGCTGGTACTGCTAATGAGGGTGATGAGACCGTTGTACCATTATCACAAACAGAAGATGTGGTTACAAAGGTTTTTACTGCTGTTGATGAAGGAGGTAATGAGGTCCAGTATGTTACCATGACTCAAGAAGAAGCAGAAGCTGCTGCTGTTGAAGAAGAGGAACAGGTAATGCTTTGCTACATGATATTATTCACTATTGAAAAATCTTACTGTATTCTAATCTCTTTTTGTAATTTGCGCGTGGTGTTGGCCATGTTTATTTATTGTGTGTTTAGTGGTAAGCTTCAACTCGACTCCGCTTATAGCAGTATATGCAACAAGGTTTTGTGTGGTTGGTGAACAGAAAAATCATACAAACCTTGTTAAAAAGTTGTCGTGTTTCATGTTGATACTCTGTTGCATGTCCGTAATCGTGTTTAAATTAATTTTGATGCAAATCTAAACTGAGATATTTTTATTTGCTTTAGATGCTATTTTGTTGCTTTGATGATGTCACAGTTTTGACTATGATTGCAAATCGTTTTAATATGTCAAAGTTAAACTTAATTTCCTAATGTTCACGAACCTGACTTTATTCAAAAAATTGACCAAGGAGTGTGTAAGGACTATTTATGCGACGTCTGTAGGTCGTCACAACGTCTTTGCAATTTGACCCTGCAAATCCATCAGTCTTATACACAGCTGACGGCACTCCAATCAACCAAGCAGATTTAAGTCCAGAAGAACAGGCTTTGGTCCAAGCTGCATTACAGCAGCATCTCGCCGAACAAGAAGCTGAACAACAACTAGCTCTTATTGAACAAGTAAATATTTTTCTAAGAGTTAGGTAAGGTTTGATTCTGAGTCAAATGAAACCAATGATTTTAAAATTAATATTTACAGTATCCCTGTCTGACGCTCAGCATGAAAGGGAGAGTGTGGAAAACAAACCGACGAGTTTACTTGTGCCATTGGGAAAGGCACTTAGCAAAATTCTCCCATCTTGGCGTAGTAGACGGATGGCCAGCAACTTTTATGGGAGCTCGTTAGAGCGTTTTCTCGTGATAGGAGGAAAATAATGCAACGAAATGCAATTACCTTGGCTTTACGGAAAGGCAGGAATGCTTTCTTGGGTTTATGGCCTACCTTAATACTTTTAATTAATATTCAGAGTTCTGGTGAAGGTGCTACTGCAATGGAACAAGAAGTTGCCGCCGATTCAACTCAGGTTTCAGCTGCTGTCATCAATAGTGAGGACGCTCAAGATACTACTGCTGTTGCTCTAACCAGTGCTGGTGACGCTGAACCCCAGCTGTCAATGGCTGAAACTTCAGCTGATCCGGTAGCAGTCATTACTCCTGCAGTAGGTAAAATGTGTTTTTGGTGTACGACAATACAAGTATTGCAAAGAAATTAGTTTTTTTGTCGGCGAGTCTCGTCGTCGTACTGAGTAAGCGGTGTGTAAGCTGTTTGAATGAGAAGGAGGAAAATGTTGCCGAATACGTTTCAACAGCATAGATTCCGTTATCTTCATCAATATTATACGCTAGGCAGTTCAAAACTGTAAAAACTAAAATTCCCATGGTAACTACTTATTAATATCTCCTTCGCATATTTTATTCGCAGCTCAGATGGCCGAGTGGTAAGAACGTTTGCGTCTGGAGCTGTGGATGCGCATTAAAGAGACAGTGTGGTGAACAAGCCGGCAGGTTGACTTGTACCGTTGGTAATGGCACGTACCGGGATCCCCCATCTTGGTGTGGTAGACAAATGGTCGGTAACTCCTAAGCGAGCCCGTTACAGCGCTTGTTCACTTTCTCGTGATGGGAGGATAATGCAACTAAATGCAAAAAAAAAGAAGATTTCGCCCATATTTACTGTGTTCCGATGTTTTTTCTTTGTAGAATCCGCTACGACGACGACTGGCGTCGATATTGTTTCCTCTACTACAACTGCATCTAGCATTGTGCAGTCGCTTGCTGATAATGTTCGCAGGGAGCAGGAATATAAAAAAGCCCAAGATCTCTTGGTAGGTCCGGTACGTTTTATAACACACAGCATTTTGGCTGATAGTAGTGGTGCACTGATTTCATTCAATACCAATATTTATAGCCAGTATTGCCGATATCGTTTGGTTTACTGAGCTCCATCAAAAAAGTTTTGTAAGCACCACCAAAGGTTGTGTTTATTAAATCTAGCTTGTTAATGCATTTTGATGTATTTATTTTTTTCGGGGGGCCATTGACATTACGCAATTTACAGTATATGTATTCGATGAAGTTTTTTGTTTGGTGCTTAAAATTTATCAGTAAGTTAAATGTCGGCTATATCAGGAGTGTCCAACTCAAACTCGTTAACGTGCCAATTTTTGTTTTACAATTTCCTCGCGTGCCAACGCTTGGTAAACTATCATTAATTTAATAATTTTTTCTATTTTTAAAACCATGTTGCTTACAAAAAACTAAACATTCACAAAAATACGAAAAAAAAAACCAGTTGCTGTATTTTAAATTTTATCAACAACACGATTAACGAGAGTCCTTTTTTGCGAGCATTTGCTCTGAGCCAACTAGCAAAATTGAGCTTCAACTGCCTAATGGCAATTCGCATTAATTATTGCATCTAGTAAGTGTCAGTTTATTAGCTGACTTCATAATTTAAATTTATTAAGTTTCATCACAGAAAATTCCTGTTCACACAGGTTTGTGCTTCCCAATTAAGGTAACCAAATACGAGAGTTTTTTAAAAGAACTGAATGTGTTTCTTCCTGCAACTGAAAATAGAATTAAAGATAATGCAGAATCAATGTAGAAAATGCGTGGATGCTTTCAAGCAGGTCAGGTGATCATGGTTAACCTTCATAATACCACTTAACTTTCTTCATTCAAATTTTTTCACACAAAACTATTTTGTTCGGGACAGAATATTCGCTACCCACATGAACGATCATCGCGGCCCATCAGTTAAGAAGAGCTGTTTTACAGTACATCATATTATGTAACTGACTCGAAACTAGTTTGTGATCTAGCAGATATCTCAGTTTCACGCCTCATACGTTTTGAATCAGGAAAGACGAGCAAAAACTGTGAAAATCGGAGACTAAGTTTATTTGTACGATACTGCAGCAATAAACCATATAACGATAGGCTACTTAAAATTGCATGGTAGCATGTAAAGTTTATGAAATACGGAAAGAGCTCGCGTGCCACTTTCAATGTTGTCGCGTGCCACGTATTGGACACCCCTGAACTATTATTTATTATTTAGCCGATACAAATACTTAAATACTAGTTCTGTGATACTAACTGCTAATGGTACATCACCTGTTAATGCTTCACAATGCTGTGATTTGTAAATGCCACAGCAAAAATATGTGTACGTTATGATCTGTTAACAGTTATCTGGTCTACCAGCGACATAGCTTAGCGGCTCCGCGCGCGCCGCTCAGGTGACAGATCCTACGTGACGGGTTCGATTCGCGGCTGGAGCCGATCGCATTTGACGTGTTTACCAGGTGGCTGCTGAGTTGAAGAGCGCCAGCTCACTTCGCAGTTTCCTTCAATTACTGCTGAAGTGCAATTAATCTCCTTTGAAAATAATCTCATTTATTTATCCACGGTGTGTGTTGACTTGTATTTTGATTTTTTGTTGGTGGAGAAGACATCTAAAGCTTCGTTATCAAAATCCCTGATAGGAAGTGGTAAAAAGCTTTTTCTATTCTATTTGAATAAAATTGATGATGCTTTAAATATAAATCAAAGCGTCTCGATAATATTCAGATGTTCAAATATTATTAGGTTTTTAAAATATTGTTTTCTTTCGTATGTCGCGATATGGAGAACAGACTGCTTTCAGAATTGCTTTTTTTTGCAGGACCGAGCAGCCGAAACTTCAAAAGCAGAACTTCCAGAAGGATTTCGGTGAGTTCCCAATGATCGCGTGGATACCGACAGACTTGCGCTTGGGGGCATTGGGGCAAAGCGTGGCACCTACCGGTTGGCGCACGGGCTAGAGACATTACTATCGGCGCGAGAGGTCATGGCTTCAGTTTCTGGGCCGGTCAAATCGAACACAGTGTCGTTAACGACTGCAATGTTTCTTCGGAGCTGTGTTGCCCTGGCGCTAAGCCGCGGAGATGGGCCTGTCACTCGTTGCACGCTTCAGCGTGATACCTCGAATATAATGGCGATTTGATTTGATTGCGCGTGACTTTTTTTTGAAAGAGTTGTCAAATGACTTTGACCTTCACTGCCACGATAAGGCTGCTGTGAATTACCTCGATGGTTTATTGCTTTTCTGAAAAATTTTTATAAACACTTCCACTAACCATGCTAGAGTGTTACTCGGGCATTTTTTAACCAACGACTTGCGCAATAGCGCATTTTATTTCCATTTCAATTCGCATAAATTTTTTTTGTCTTTTCAGTTATGAGGAAAAAATCGTTATTCGACAGGGACAGCCACAAGTTGTAAAGGTCCCAGTTCGAGCTCCTGTTGCACCAAAGCGAGTGAGTTACTTTGGCTTAATAAATTCATTGAATGTTGCTAATCATAGTGAAAAAGCGAAATTGCGGTCAACCTTGACAAAAGAAGTACTTCTGTCACGTTATGAGTTGGCTCAGCTAAGTTTTTTCATTTGAGGATTCGTCAACTTCAAGAGCAACTGCTGGTTTGGTTGCGTGTGGTGTCTGGTGGAAGGTGGCTTTGATCTGTTTGAATAGGAAGAAGTATTGATTTTGCAAAGTGTGCGAGAAAAAAAACGTTGATTTGCTGGTAGTGTCTTGGCAATTTTTATTAAAGATTTTTTATCGTCTCGAACCCACCTTGCAGCAGCTTAAGTTAAATATTCCGAGCAGTTTTTATACTGGCTGGTAGTTGCTTTGTTGGTTAAATCACAAGTTCTGCAAAGTAATCACGCAAACAGGTTTATGTTGTCTTATGCCTTTCCTCTATTTAACTTAAATTACTGGTGTAACTTGCTTGGCTAATTTTTGTGGGACATTTAATTTACTTGCCTGTAACTGCAGTTGACTTCTGATAGGTTCAAGAAATACGCACACCAGTTTACAACTCCAAAAATAATATTCAAACAGTGTTACTTCCCGTCATCAATAAATCATACAGAATGCACAAGATGTTGATAAGCAATGGGACGTAGCGTGGCGTAGCCATTTTCAAAAACAATCGAAAAACAAATTTCGCTCAATCAAATTTAACAAATTAAATTACAAAAAATAAGAATAAACTCACCAACTGTTTTAGCGTCCTAACGGAACTTGCAGCTTAACAAAATAGAATGAAACGGTAAACACATGCGGTCGACTCTTTCTAGTAGTTAAGTCCAAAATACCGTGAAATGGTAGTTGTTAACCCCGGGGTATTTAAAGCAAGCAAAGAGTTGAGAAAAAACACATTACGAAACTATTTTCAAAGAAAGCAGCGGGGGAAAACTTGTTGCGGATAAACACTTTCCAAAACTGCACATGACTGATACTCTTATATTACTAATACACTGGGAAAAGATTACATAAAAGAAGTAAAATAAACTTATATGTAAGAAACAATTCGATTGTCGATGATACTAAGCAAAATCATATTTAAGGTTGACAGGCATCTAATTTACGATCTACTAAAGAGAAAAGCGCGATATAACATTACTTATTTTGAATCGAAAATTTGCTGTGTTTCAACTTTCTGTAACACTGCCCGTAACAAGTGTATATGTTTTCGTTTTGAATCTTAATGCATTTTTTCAAACTTCAGCCCGAAATTCCAGCTGTATTAGCAAATTTGATGCCAAAAGTTGAAATCGGGAAGGATGGAAGTCAGGTGATCAGAATCCACCAATCACAGATCACCGCTGATCAGCTGAAATCTTTACAAGTAAAATTTTAAGCTATGTATAAAAAGCCGCGGTAATGCTAACGTGATATTATAAAACAGCTTGTCCGTAAATTTTCCGTTCGTATTATGATCTTGAGCCGGCTTCGGGAGATTTTGAGTAGTATTAATTCCTTGTCACGTTGTCTAGCAGTAAAAGCTTGCTCCCTTGCTCTGCATTTGAATTATTTTTGTGAGTGGTTTTTCTTGTTTTTTGGATTTTTTCTAATTTTTTCTTTTATTATTTTGATGTGCGGCTTGCACATTACTTGTATTAGATAGGGCTTTGTTGCAAATCCAGATAAGACGAATCTGGTGGAACCAGTGCTACGTTTATCAGTGACATGCTTTATTTGTACACTTGATTGTAATTATCACTTTGACGTCCAAGTACTTAATATGCATTTTTTTCACGCAGGAAAATCCTAATGTCCGCTTAGTTTTTCGACCTGCGAGTTCAAATCGAGGCCGAGGCGGGTCTGGACAATACAACTATCCAAAGAAGCGTGGTCGCCCTCGGAAAAATTATATATCTGCCTATTCTCCTGGACTTCATAGGAACAATGACGATCCTTCTTCTAAATCAGGGTTAGTATTATCTGCGTTATTGGTTGTTAAGCTGTGATTTACATAGTGTCTGTGTAATTCAGTTTTTTTGCAAACAATATTGGGTGTTCATAGCGAATCTTTAGAGCAAAACAAAAAAAGGTGAATTTTCCTGATTATTGGTACCTAGTTTTCACTTCAACGGGGTCCAAATCCGACTCTAAAATGCCTTAAACACCCTTGCTTTTCCGGTAGGTTTCACCGGGTTGTGTTTTATTTTTCATTGACAGTTTTGTTTTTGCATTTAATTGGCAGTAAATGTATTACCGTATGATTGTTTAATTTTTAAACTGTCAAAATTCTTCGAGTTTGAAATTAGCAAAGCTATTAATAATGGCCCTAGTGTGCTGCATTGCTGCAAGCTTTTGTCGTCTCGTACCATTACTTTTACGCCGTGCTACCGAAGAAAAAAAAAGACACCGCAACTAACAAAGCTTCCCTTTGCAGCCGCTATGGAAGGGCTGCAAATGCTCCTTACTATCAGAAAGATTATCTTGGTGGGGAACTGGAAAATGGGGACGGTGATAAAATGCGTCCTCCGTCTCAAGTTTATCCTATGATGCCAGGAAGAAGAGGTCGACCTCCAGGTAATGTCAATTTTTTGCCACATTAGGCAGTGGTTGTCTGGTGTGCTAAGAACGGATATACCGACACACGGGCGACTTGCGGCTCGCGACAACGATTATGATGGAAATAAATGGAGTAGGGTTTCACGTAGTGGGTGAGCGGAGAAATAAAACGGAAAAAAGAGCGAAAAATGTCGCTGGCCGAATGTCCGCCTGCCGTGTTTTGTTGAGTGCTTCATAAGTGATTCAAACTTATTAGTAACGTGATGGTGATTTCATAAACCTTCATTATGCAGTCATTCCTCGACTTGAAAACGAGTTGCGTTCCAAGGAAACGATCGTAACTAGAATTTGTTCGTGAGTCGTTACTATTGTTGTGAAGGTGAAATACGTTTGCTATACCATCCTACACTTACAATATTCAATTTTTACTTTGTGAATCAGGGGTTACAAGAAGGTTAAAATGAAATACAGTGTAATTGAGTGTTGGTTCGTATACAAACTGCAGTGCGTAACTGTTGATTAAAATTTGGAAAAAAAAAACTACAGTACTTGTTACTTCAACCTGCGCAAAGTTTTTAAAGGTGTTTTATTGTAGCATTTTTGGCTGCTAGTTGTCAATACTTGATATATGTCATCGTTTGTTGTGATTAAAAAAACATTTTACGACATTGGCATTTATCACTTTTGAGTACAAAAAACTACAAACTTCACGCTAAAAGTAGTTGTGCTACCTTGTAAACCGTCGATGCCTTCCGACTTTTTTATTGTACTTCGAAGATTTTTGTTTGAAAAAATTATGACGCAATTTTGTAATGATGTCATTGATTACGTCACAGGCTCTGTGAACAGGAATGCCTACGACCGCGGCTATAGACGAGCACCTTCCTTTGCTCGAAAGATGGAACAGCTTAGAGAACAAGAATTCCAGCATGATGAAGAATTAAACAACGCTAGATTGTCGATTGTGGTAAGTCTGGTGACAAACAGGCGGGGATTTCTTGTGTGTGGTGCCAAACAAAAGTTTTGAAATGGCAATTTTTTTACTGTTAAAAGTTTTTGGTGTTGTCCCATTCCCAGATCGTTTCCTCTTCTAAATCTTACAGGTTATCTTGGGTGTAGAATTTGTAATTTGAGGCAAGGTTGTAATACATTTTCAAATTTGGGGTTGCATGTGCACTTGTACTTTCCCAGGTTCCCATACTTCCAGCGTATGTGAATCATAGACTTCCACATCTTTGTACGAGCAAAATGTCATGTATGATAAGCTAAACCAGACAAGTTGGCAAGTGCAAGGTTAAGAACTAGACAAACTAATTATGAAGAGAGTGGATTGGCAATTAGCTGGGCTTTATCAATCAAGAATTTGAGGGCCTCCTGAGCTGTTGTTTTGAAATGGTTCTGCAGGAAAAGATTTGGCTCGATCGAGGTGGCCATAAGTAGAAAAATTGTACTCAAGACTGGCAACAGCAACATGGTGTAGTGGTCAGTATGCTGGACTGCTACTCATAGGGTCTGGGTTCGATGCTGCTCTAGGTTTTGATTTTCGACGTACTTGATTTCTTATGTGTAATTCTGGAAGAGGTAGAGCGGTGGCAATAGAATATTATAAAAAGAATATTCTGTACTATAGAACCATTCCGAAATATGCCCCCGGGGCTGGTTTTTCGAAGGGCCCTCTGCTTTTTCGCACACCTGACTTTGACATCACCACCAGACCTGACCGGGGACATCGGGGCTAGAGTCCCCATTGCCCCTCTCAATCCGACCCTGACAATTAGGTATATCTTAGCATGCAATTTATAATATTAAACATTTGTGCTAAAGCCAGCCAAGTTATTGCGAAAAGCACAGTAATAAGTGTGAGAAATGTGATCTTTTGCAGCCCCAAAAACCAGTGCTTTCATCCGTGGAACTTGCTATTTCTACCAGAAGAAAGA
Source organism: Trididemnum miniatum (assembly GCA_964006365.1). NCBI lineage: Eukaryota > Metazoa > Chordata > Ascidiacea > Aplousobranchia > Didemnidae > Trididemnum > Trididemnum miniatum. Next base: position 16,756,088 of record OZ023242.1, on the reverse strand, counting down.
ACAGACTCCGAGAGCTGCTCAGCGCCTGCTCTGAAGATGAGATAATGGAGGTGGCTCTTCCTCATCTTGCAAGAGTTTTTTCATTATGGGAATTTCTAATCATGAAAGTAAGACAATTTTAAAGTGTTGCCAATTTTTCGTGATTGCTAAATTATAGTCAAGAATACTTGATAGGCTGCATAAAGAAGATAAGCGATTGCGTAGGTAAGTTTGCTTATTTGTTTTCAAAAAATCAGCCGATTCAAACACTTGATTTATTAAAATGTACATTTTTTGGTTTTTCAATTTCGTCGACGATTTGTTTGCGTTATTCCGCCAGAGGGCGATATTGGTATTTTGACTCTTTCGAGCGTGCAAAACTGCTCAATGAGTTGATTGAACGGTTGGTGCTTTGGGCTCCAGAGCTGGTTTCATGGGTTCGGTGCTCAGCTTGACCATGTTCTGTGATGCACTGCATATACTTCAGTGGCTTAAAAGAAACAAGCGTACAAAATTTGAATCATAAGTTTTTATTTTTTTATTGGACTCGAATCGTAATCAAACCCCGACTCTACCACTCCATAGGCAGACGCTTTGTCCGCTGTATCTTATCGGTGTGATGAAACTTCGAAACTCAACTTTCAGACGGTACTTGAATCGAGATCAAATATATCTCCGAATTCGCTCCAACTTACCACTTATAGCATGCCAATGTTGTTGATATGCTTTACTGTATTTTAGGTGGAAAAGAATAAACTTAGTCGTGTTTATTTTGCTGATGTATACAAGGAGTACGAAATATTGCACCGTTATATGAGTCGCCTTACTGGTAAATACAAGCAAGCTTTGATGGAAGAAAAGTTAATGAGGCCAGCCAATGGTGGAACAAATGAAAATGAAGCTAATATGGAAGCAGAGAAAAAGAAATTTCTAAAAGTCCGTTGCAAAATGGTAAGAAATTGTCAAAAGTTTTTGAAAATAATGTTTTTCGTTAAAAATTACCATTAATTCACCAGTGTGTCGTATAATGTTATATTTGATTCAGCTTGTCAATCTTGAACTTGGTTAAATGATCTCTACCTGTAACTTTTTGTTCTTGCATTGCGCAAGCGCATAGCCCATTGCTGTGCTATCTGAGCATTTTCCAGCGTTCAAGGTATTCCGTTTGTGATAGGTACCACAAGCAAAAATGATTTGCAGGACCTGGATTTGGTTTTTAATTATCACTCTGAGCAATCTGCCCTCGTTGATAAGACCTAACTTGGTAGAAACAGCGCCTCGTCATAAATATAGTAGCTTCAATTGTATGCATTGTTTATGCAACCGATAATTTTTTAGCGATATTCGAATTCATAGCACTCCCTGTTTCTGGTTTCGAAAGAGCGAACGAATAGAATAAAAGATTCATGTCAGAAACCCATTGATGGAACCGGGGCCGGGAGCTTGTAGATTTAAGCGACCCCCCCCCCCCCCCAGTTTTTAGTGATGCATTATTGTATCAATAGACAGTAGACACGCAAAGCAACAAGATGAGCATCTGCATTGCTAGGCATCCCAGTGCAGTTTCTGATCTGCCCCTGGCACCACCGTCAATGCATTCTGAAGTTTTTGTTGCAGTTGGCTCAATCTCTCGGCTTAGAAGAAGACGATTTAGAAGATGCCTTTATCACTCTCTTAGACGCAGAAGAAGTGGTTCCTCCACCTCCCAAGCCAACGCAATCAACATCCGCCGCAAAGGTAAGTCTTGCGTTTTTTATTGTCCAAAAGGTGGGTTTTGGTGTAAGTAACTATGTTCGGTAAAAACGGTCCATTTTACGACGTTTTTCTTGGATTTTTCGTGGTGTTATGCGCTAAGTTTTTGCAAAAAATATTAATTTCAAACAATTAATCTTTTTAAACAGCATCAAATAGAAAATGTTTGGTAAAGCCGCTTAGGCACTCTGTAAGGTTGTCGAGCTTCTTCCTTGTTTTACCGAACTTGGAATTGGAATTTTGCTGGAAAACGATTGATTTAGGTTTAAAATTAACCCAATAAAACAAGTGGCTAGCAGTCCATATGCAGAAAGACTATTCGTTATGCATATTGAACGCTACATTGTCAGGGTCGAGCATTGCTGCTACAGTAACTGTGACGGTTTTGAATGAAGTAGACCTCGTAAACTCATTAGATTTAATCTCGTATTGATCAGCATATAAAGCGAGAATAATAGAGAAGTGATAGACTTGATATCTAAGCTTGCCTTAATGAATTCAATCTGACGTTATCATTACTTAGTAATGTATGATTTGACATACGACAGCTAAGCACGATAGCAGTATCATAAGCACGTATTGCACGTCAGAAGATAATATCTGTAATATGAAATGAATGAATTCTGGTGAACTCCAGAATTAAAAGCTTATTGTAACATCAAAAGTATATGATGGCATAAGCAGATACCTTTTTGTTGTTGTTTTATTCGTAGACACAAATTTTACCAAGTCTTAGCAAGCATGCGCGACCATTTGTTTACTCGGTTTGGGACAATTCCGCATTTGAAATTAAGTTTTTTTGTGGCAATTTAGCGTAAAACGTGTATTTTGTTGAGGACTTAGTACGTTAACGCAAAAATATTGGACGACCTTTGATTTTAAACGCTTTCAGCAAGAATATGGCGTTTAAAATAGTTCCCGTACTTCGTAAAAAACGCGTTGTAACAACAAATATTACATGACCACGAAAGCATTATGTCGTATTTATGTTAGGAATTGCAGATCCTTTAAGCACTTTTTCGGACCCCTTAGGGGACATGAACCCTATGTTTAAGCCCCTGACGTAAATTCTAAAAGTTAAAGAACAATGGCGGTGAGTTACAGCTCATCTCAGTAAAAATATGGGCGCTAGCTGATTTCTCACAACTGCATGCATAGCGCTTTTAACCAATTCATTGAGTATGTGTACGTCGGAAAAAACGCTCAAACGCTACGAAAGTTGTCGAGAAAACTTGGGCTTGTTGTTCTCTGTATTAACAAACTGATAAGAACTTAGTTAATGCCTTCAAAGGTGAGATTGAGTTGGGCAGAATATGACTAATTTTTGTCTCATTCATAACTCATGTCTTAGGTAGGTTAATCCGTTATGTTTCAAAACATTGGAATTTATGATTACTGCCTTTCGGTTTTAATTGGCGACTTTCGAAAACTATTTTCCTTGCTCAGTTGGCTCTTTTTGGGGCTGCTACCCTAAGCAAAAAGAAACATATGGGCCCATTTATATGCATAATGTATTGGCCGAAGTTAAGAAGTTCTGTTAGTTGAAAACTGGGGTAGCACAAAACTGTATTTTAACACCTTTAGACTGAGCTTTCACTACTGAAGATTAGATTTAATATTCGAGAGTTGGTCTTAAATATTCTGCCTTAAGATGGAGTTGCAGTAGGTTTTGATCCAAATAAAAATACTGATTGCTAAGTTATGAAGCATACAAGTTATGCACGGTCCAATAAGAGTGTCTTTTAGAGCCGAAAGCGTTTAATGGAGCTTCGAAAATTGAGATTTATTTGAAAATATGACTTTTTTCAAAATTTATGTTACTTCTGGGCTTTAACTATAGTTACTGCGGTTGATTGGCTAAAAGATCGTTACGGAAGTGTATCTTCAGAAGTTATACATTGGTCATTTTCTTCTTCAGTAGTTTTTATTATGCAAACTAACTTCAAAGTCAAATATCTACTTATCAACACTTTATCGAGTAATATTTTGTGGGAACGTTTTGTTTGCTTATCTTTGAGCATTCTTTGGTCAATTACTTATGCTAAGCTCTTGAGATCATGGAAGATCTTTCGGATTGAAATTCAGTGAACCGTTAGACCAGGTGAACTTGACTGTATAGAGCGGCCAGTATTATTAATTTTGGTGTTTTGGCTCTGTCTACAGTTGTTGCATAGTATACAATTCTTTCTGAATGAATGCGCGTTTTCAAACTGCTGCACAACTCGATCTAGTAGCTGTAAACGCGTTTCTTGGAGTTTGAAGCTTCTATTTGTAGTAGCTTATAATCAGTCGCTACATAATGATTGTCGTGTTTCGCACTGAACGCTCTGGGGTTGAAAGTTGAATTTTGTTATTTTGCTTTTCAAATGAAAGACCCGTGGAATTACGCCGTATAGTAGCATGTGTGTAACGAATTGCGGGGCCCATCACCGCGGCCTAACGCCTGGGCAACACAGCTCCGGGAAAAATTTCGCCGTGGTGGCAAGCCGTTGGCAAACTTGCGTCCGATTTGACCAGCCCGGGAATCGAATCCCTTACGTCCCTCTCCTATAGAGATAGCTAACAACTGAACTACCGGCGGGTACCGATTGTGATAATTCTTGTGCATGAACTGCTTACTTTTTCGGGAATCGAACGTAGCTTTTGGAAGTTCAACTCAACCCTGTCCAGTGTCCACTTATCCAGTGAAGTGGTTTCGAAGGCCCTCGGTCTTTCTGCGTCACAATTAGGTTTTTGATGTCATAATCACTTGTTTTTTACTAAGACATCGAAAATTGGTTATGATGCGGAAAGCCCTTGTGCTTTGGAACCACTTTCATATATTGCTCAGTTTAAACTTTGTACTAATGTCTTGTTAAACCGAGTAACCATGCATCAATTAACACTTCTATTCAACTTTATTTACAAAATAATTAGAAATCACGAACGCTATTAATGCAAAAATAACCATTTCACGCAAATATCAATATTAATAAAACTTGTACGACTTAATCCTCCCTGTGAGAATCCATAGTTGGTTCTGATTTCTTCGCAAAGTGCAATCTGTATAAAATTTTTACGAAAAATAGCCCTTTGTCTATGAGAGCAACCAGAATGGGAGAACAACAAATGAAAAGTACCGGTATTGGAAAATGCCCTTTTTTGTTAATGTTGTTATTTTTAAATGCCTGATCGCAATTCAGTTATGCAAAATGCAGCCATTCATTTTCGCCGTGAATTGCAAAACATAATTTTGCCCAATTGGATGCGCTGTTGGCCAAACAGGTATCATAAATTGACTTTGCCCGTTTTGCCTTTTTTTCACACCCCTTAAAAGTCGGCCACTGGGAGTTTCATGCGTGATCTATTTATTTTGCGCCACGGGTTCCCAGTTAACCGATTTAATTAGACACATTTACTGATTGACTGCACACTCGAAGCTCAGGCAGTCAGTGCGTTACTATTTGGCGTAGGGCAAGTCGATGCTGAAACACTTAAACCTGATCCAACCCGAAAAATCGAAATAGACTTAAAGCCCTGTCTTTATGCCGAGTCAGTCACGCCAATGAATCCTGTTCCTTAGGCAATCGTCTCAATTACAGCTAATAGCTTTGAAAATCAGCTTTTACCGTTTGCTTGCTTATCTGCGAAAAGGTAAACTTTGAAGTATGAGTAGATAAGACACCAGAACATATGCTGACTGCTGAATTATGTTGACAAAAAGAAAAAAAACATTTACAACATCAATACACAACCTAAACGTCGATATAAAACATAGTATATATACAACAACGCGATCAAATGCAAGACTAATGGGCGTTACTATAGGTACGTACTAAGCGTGTCGCTTGCTGCTTATATTATGCTGTTTACACGAAATAATGGAAATACGGTACAAGCTTAGTGTTTGAAACCCCAATTTTAACAATCTGAATACGTGTTTTACATTTGCGGCTTAGTCATTCGGAAATGCGGCTTCTGAAAGTGCTGCAGGAATTAAGGAGTCACTGGCAGTTTCACCAGCAACTTACTTCGGAAGCAATGCTGGGCTTTATTTTTTGGTTCAGAAAAATTGTTCAAAAGTGTGGATTTTGGTCAAGAGTGTGCCGAAAATTGGACACCAAGTCGGTCGGTCGCCTTAGGCGTCTATTTGGCGGGAGCAGGAGCAGTGCTTCCTCAGGCCTAATACCGAAGGGGGCGGCATATATTTGACCTTCGGGGTTTTTCATTATTATATCAAAATTGAGCGCATGCACATTGCGCAGTAGTTAAAACATTTCCAAAATGTAACAGCACAAAATCTCAGCATTGTTTTGACTAAACTTAGCGCTCATGCTATGTATAAAGCGAGAAGAAAACTCTGTCAAGCATGTGACCAGCGTCAGCGGCGTGATTTTACGAGTAAAGCAATCGAGTGAACAATCGCCACACATTTTGTTGATTTTTGCGGTTTTGCGCAAAAGCAAACTTCAAAAAAGATCAAATCTTCATGATACTCGCGGTATTACGCCGAAGCATGCAACGAGTGGCGAAGCCCATCTCTGCGCCTGTGCAACACAATTTCGAATTCCGAAAAAAAAAAAAACGTCGCAGCGGTGGCGAGCCTACCCCGCCAACAGCGATGTCTTTAACCACTACGCTAAGCGGTTGGTACAAGGCAAGTTTAAATTTGAATTTTTGCATGTTTTGCGCATTATCAAAGCTACAAAAATACGCATGGTTTCCTTTGTAGTTACTCTACCACAAAATTATTGCAAAAAATCGATCCTGCGGTAAATCTGTAATGATGGGTAGATTACATTACTGTTTAATACAAACAGCCGATTGATGAACTAAGGACGTTGAATTAAAGACTTCAACTTAGCCTACGTAACGTTACAAAACAGCACAACATTCAAAAGCAGAAACACATCCATTACAATGCTACTGGTGCTTTAAAAGGTCGTTTTTAGAACGTAGAAGACAAAGTTTCTATAAAAATTCTCTCTCCCTGCTGTTTGCCTTCGTCAAAGCATTGGCGCCTATGTCCGCCGCTCATTGCATTTTTTTTTCATTTTGAACAAAATACGAACATGCCAGTTATAAGACAGAAGACAGGCTTTTAAACGTAAATTATTTGCATGGTTTTTACCGATGAAACAACGATAGTGGTCCCCGAACTTACACCGTCTCGGTTTGAAGCCGATTGATTACTGCCTTACTGGTAAACCATCGAAGGGGCTTTCCTGATGACAAAACTCACAGCGCCAAATGAAAAAAAACTTGTAAACTAAATTTAAATCCATTTGATATAAAAAATTACCAACGAAGTCTAAGGTTTGAACTCGGTTTTGCTTTTTGTAGAGAGCCTAAACAAAATTTAAGTTTCACCAAATTTTTTCACTTAAATCGAAAAGGTACATTTCATTTTTATCTAGTCTACTCCACGCAATTTCCTTGAGCTTTAGAAATATCCGGTATCCTGCCGAATAGAGAAGCATTATCCGGCCGGATACCTCAAAAAGCGCCGGATAGTGCCGGATACCAGATATGTATCCGGTATCCGGCACTTCCCTAACGTCAATATAAGGTACCCCGCTCACTGCAGTATGGATTAGTCGACACAGGTTTGGTTTCTAGGGGGTTGAAGTTTTGTAAAACTATCAGTAACTCCTTATTGCTTGTAGTTCCTTCATTCAAACTTTTTTCCTTGAATGTTGTGTTTTAAAAAGGGTTCTGCATACTTGAGGCACGCTGAAAATGCTGACATAATCAAAAGTTTTGACGTAATAAAACAGTCAACCAAAAAAAATGGAAAAAATGCCACCGCAAAACTACCTTCATTTTTTACATTGCGTTCTAGCAAATTCTCATTATACCAGTACACGTTCAACTTATATTCAAAAATAATGTTTCAAAAATTTAGACAAGCACTTGCCGTTTGCTTGATCACTTTTACTCAGTTACAAGTACAGACTTGCTGTCGCCTTGCTGACACACACGGACCATGCAAGAGGAAAATAATTGTCTAAATTTTGAAGTACGAAATGAATTAGAAACAGGCAGTTGTGGAATCATGTGCAAATATTCTCACGTGTTGCATTAAGCTAAACATTAATATATACACGTTGGGTGCATAAAGTTTATGACTCCACAAAATTCGATTACTCTGCCAGAGTTGCTTTTGCTAATTCAAGGAGTTCGTTGCTATTTATTTGTGTACTATTTTGCACTGTAGTAGGTTCAAACCATTGCTATATCTGTGTTTATTAATTGTATATGCTTGGTAGGGTATTTCCTTTAAATTAAGCTAATTTGTGCAGTAGTGATTGCACGAAGGGCTCTGCTAGGCCGATGCTTCTGATTAATTAGGACACTTTGATGTTAAACTGAGCAAAAGTAGCCTAAAATCAATGCTGTGTGATCCCAGTCGCTCTGCAAACGATACGCAATTAAAATACAACGCTTTGCCGACCTCAGGGCAAAATGCACTTCCTTTTTAACACGTCGCGTTTTTCGCGCCCAGTATAATTTTGAGTCAATTACAAGTATACAAAGTTTTCAATTATGGAAGAAAATTGTCAGATAATGTCGTTTAGTATAGTCTATTAACAGCTTTCGCAATAAGAGTGCATTTTTAGGCAAAAATAAAAAGTGCTTTTGAGTACAGTTTTTGACAAGTTTAGAAAAAAAAGGCTTGAAATGGAAGTCGACTGTCAGGGCACTTAAGTGTTCAACAGCTCTCGACTACCACTTAAGACGCGTAAAGCCGCTGGTTCTTGAACTTTAAGCTCTAAAATGCTGCTTTCAAATCGTTTTTTAGTGATTTGCAGCAATATAAATTGCAATATTAAACGCTTCACCTATCTTAACAAAAATAAAAATATAAAGTTGCTCTAAAACTAACAAATTTTACATCATCAATCCAATTTTAAGTCATACGTTTCTTAAATATGGCGTTTCCAGTTGTTTGTTTAGCGATTTTTGTTTAGATTTCGTTTGTACTCATAAACAAACCTCAACACATCAATCTTTGTAAATTTTGTCATTTGAAGTGTTTATGAATGCTACAATTCTTCCAATTAGAACGTATACCTAGACACAATAACCTGAACCGTCAACATACGATTATCTCTCATTTGATTTTTTCTGTTATAAGTTCTCATATCAATATGAAGAGTATGTTCCACTGGTCCTTGGATACTGCGGCTCAGGACCAAGTAGGCCATGGGCCGGTACATTGAAGGTTGTCTGAGTGTGAATAGTTGATCATTTCCTTGAGAAATACGGAAATGGTATCTTTGTTTTCTCCTTCTTGCTGGAAAATTAACTCTTAGGAGATCAGCTGGTGCTCTAAGGTCACTGGTGATGTCTACATAATGGTAAGACACGCTGAGAGGTTGCTGACGACATTGCACATACTCTGCATTGCTTTTGGCGATTCTTCGGCATCGTTTTCGTCGGCACATGTTTGTCGTTACTTGTCTGTATCCAAACTCATCAGTAGTCATCAATTTTCGATAAAATCCACCAGCAGGACACTTGTGCGCGTCAATACATTTGTATGCTCCATGTGTATTAACACAAGTACCATCCCCAGGGCATATTCCATGACGATCATTGTCACATTCGTTAATATCATTACAAGCGAAATCAACTCGGTTGTACCTGCGAAAAGCAACTTGCTTAACTGCGGTTATTTTCATTTCGTATTACACAGAAAATTCAACAGTAATTGAGGGAGACTGCTAAGTGAGCTCGTGCTCTTCAAGTCATCATCTACCCAGTACATATGTCAAATGCGATCAGCTCCAGCCGTGAATCGAACCCGTCACGTACGATCTGTAACCTGAGCTGGTCATGTCACTTTACTTCATTCTAACAGGATTAGCCCAATGATCTTCAATTTTTTGCTTTATAAATCAAGTCTGAGCAATAGTAACTTTCGGTTTTCAACAGTGCAGAGCACTTTGTGGGCCTAGGCATACTTGTGCGCCAATAATAAATAAGTTTGGTAGTAAATGGTATCTACGGTTGTTAGTCGTCCATGTTGGAGGATCCTAGGCTGCAAAGATATGTTGTAGACTATCGATGCTGTGTCATAAGTAGAAGCATTAAACAAGGATAAGGATAAAGAGTTTTGCTTGCTTACCCTGCAGGGCATACGCATTGAAATGATCCCGGTACATTTTCACATCTCCATTGACACTTTTCCCCTTCTCCGAGGCTGCATTCCTGATTGTCAACGCAAATACCTGCACACGCAAACTTCACTGTTTTTTTATTGTTTTCATGCTAGCTTTAAGGCTAAATTTCAATTAGGTCAAAATCGTACCGGCACGCTAGTTACGACGAAGACGTTTGAAATGGGTTTAAATTTTTAACTCTTTCCAAGTCGTTTTTTATCGATTGCAATTTGCATTTGAGATAGAACAAAATTTTTGCCCACAGTTAAATCACTAACTAAATTGTAAGTCAATTTCATTCAGCTCCTTCTTAAAAGCTATTTCAGCGTTCAGTACTACTTTTTCAAAGTTTCTATGCAAATTGTAATCGTTTAAAAAAATGCCATGTATATGAAATTATTATCATACGCCTTTAAACTGTGTCGAGAGGTGAGAAACGAAGTTCTAACCAATAAATATAAATAGGGCATCGCCTAGTAAATAAAATAAATAAACAGGAGATGTACTCCCACGATTTTGTAAAATTTGTAGTATTAAGATATTTTTTGCGAAACTGCATTGCGTGTCCTGAAGGTTGCGTGTTGATTTTAAGCCATTTATCAACAAAAGCTTTAAAAAATTTAAATGTAATCGGTTAAATTAACAAAGTCGGTGATTTAGGACCAAGGCTTTAGCAATTTGTGTATAGCTTTCTTTGAAAAGAAGCCACTTTCGACCACTCGGCCTATCTCAGCAGCTGGCTCTAAGTGTTTCCGTTTGATTGATCATGAGATTCTTGCCTTGATCTCTCGATTCTTGCCTTGATCTCTCGTGGCCAGATTTTCAAGTACTCTGCTCACCGGCTTAATACACTTCTAAGGTTATCTAATTGGGTGTCTTCTAATTACTAAGCGTAATCTCTACTTCGAATCTTTAAGCTCGTGTAATTGAAATTCTGTTGGTTTTGTGATTAAATTTTAAATCGATTTGAGGCCTCTATCACCAACAGTGATTTGCGATTTAGTTAAATCGATTTAACAGCTCATATGGCCGAGTGAATAGAGGATCTGCCTCTAGAGCTGTAGACTTGGATTCTATACCAAGTCAGGTCAAACCCAAAACTTTAAAATTGGCATTCACAGCTTCCCTGCTTGACGCTCTGCCTTGCTGGGACAGTGTGTAGAACAAGCTGGCAAATTTACTTGTTGCGCCATTGGTAAAGGCTCTTTGGTCCGTAGGCAGGTGAGTGGCAACATCAAGCGAGCTCGTTATAGCACTTTGATCGCTTTCTTGGGATAGGAAGGATAAATATGCAACTAAATGAATAAAAGCAGTACCGGTATGCAGGAATTAATGTATACATCAATACTTGACTTACAAACGCAGCTGCAGCAGCGTTTAATGTGGTGAAAAACCGTTAATACGGAATTTGAGAAGCGTGGTTTTGCTCGTTTATGCTCAATTACAAGAGTAATTATCGTTTTCGGTATTTACCGGAAGACTGGCATTAGTTTCCAAGTTCAGGCAAATTCGATCGTCTTAATCCCCATGTTTTTACTAACAACCTTGTTTACATAAATCCCTACGAGTCACTTTTAACACGCTTGGTCACACAAACCCTTAAGCCCTCGGAAACATCGTATAAAATTTATGTAAAGAATGTGGTCTAGTTTATACGTAGTTCATCAATCACATAGTAACTGTTACGCTGATAATGGAGTCCGCGTCGTCATAAAACAGTTTAACGCTGCATTATTTTAGAGCACCAGGTCCCTTGCATAGTGCAGTATGACATTTTGCCTTTTAAATATTCTTTCGTGTAATCGTAGGTGCTTAAACTTACCGTTTCTCTTCGTGAAACCTCGATGACATCGACAATAAAAGCTTCCTTGCGTGTTTATGCATTCTGAATGTCTAGGGCAACCGTCCAAATCACACTCGTTAATATCCAGGCAGTAACGGCCATTCGTCCGCTGGTCTTTTACAAATCCGTCAGTGCACTCACACATGTAACTTCCAATTGTATTTCGGCATGTTTCGCCCAAACCTAAATTTAAAAATGGTTGGTAGAAAACATGTGTGCGCAGAAATTTTTGGAAAAATTGGGCGAGTGCAAAACGTTTATCCACACTTAAGCACGGTTTTTCTGGTAGGATTATGGCGGTGCCTGGGGGGCACACGCACAGGAACACCCTGCATTCGCCGCTGCAGAAGATCCACGAGTAAGTAGTATTTTCGTGCGCATAACTTGGGTTCTACTAAGTAGTGAGGCGTGCGATATGATGTGAAATTAAGAAAATTACTGAAGATCGACTTGCTTTACGTATGGTATAAGGTATATTTTGCTAGTTCAGCGCCCTATTGTAGTATTATTTGCAGCTTTACATACTGCATGCAACTGGTTCATTGCTGTAAGGTTAATTTTACATTAAAGTTCACAAATTTGAAAGCAGCTGCCGTGAAATTCTGTGCGAGTTTTATTGTACAAAGCTTAACCTCAAAATATTTTAATGAAAATTTAGGCTCTGTTGCATGATAACAAAATAATGTTTTGCGGCCTGTTGATATTCAATTGATTTGCTCTTAACCGTTTAGAATTTTTGTAAATATGCATTTCAGTATATATTTTCAACAAGCAAATTCAGTCAGTTTATGCAGTCTAGTATTGTTACGATTTTGACCATGTGACCATGGAACCCGAGCAGTCGAGTATTGTTACGATATTGCCTGTGACCCTGTGGGCATTTCATCCATCAACGAACTTGTTTGAGTTGTCTAAAATATGGGTCATTAACTGTGTTTCAGCAGAGAGTAAAGTGGTTAGGTTGCATCAACAGCTGATTACACTGAAAATATTCAATCTTGCGCTGATTGGTTGTTTTGTGAAGTCGATAGTCCAAGGAAGCGCGTCGTTGCATTTGCGTAGGAAATAGCGTATTTGCAACGGTTGTTTTTATAATACAAGCGATATGTTGTCTTGGTTTGCCGTTTTTCCAATTAAGACGTGGTTCTGAAGAATGGCTTAACGATACCGCGTAGTTTACAGATTCTACGTGCGGGTCCGATTCTCAGCTCAAGCCTGTGACCCATGTATCGAGTGGCTGCTGACTCGAGGAGCGCAAGCTCACTTCGCAGTCTCGGTCAATTACCGTTGAATTTTCTGTTTAATACAGTTTGAAATTGTAGCTAATGATGTTGTTGATTGTTATTACTATCGCTCTTATATGGGCCCAGATGGCGATAAAGGCAATTACTTGTACGGCTTATTATGCGTAAAAGCTCTTGAAGGCTTACGCCCTAGTCAGCTGTAGTTTTTTCTTTGACAGCTGCATAACCTAGAGCGGTGTCCCACTTGTTGCCCTGTAATCAGCAGATTTGATGGACTTAAGAATGTTTTTTTCCAATGTGTTTTTCTTGGTGCGGTCTTTGATTTCACTTGACTATTTTTGTAGTCGATTTTTAAAGCTTTGTATCACTTACTTTGGCACATCCCTTGATTGCATTCATCTTTATCCAGACACTGACCATTTGTGCCATGCACATACCCAGACCTACACCTGCACATATAGCTTCCTCTGGTGTTGATACAGTATTGGTTTGAAGCACAAGGTTTTTGTATGCATTCATTTATATCGCGGCAAAATCGCCCTCTCTGTAAAAACAGATATAAATTTCGGCATGAAGGCTTTGGTCATAATTTCATCACAGCTGAGTCTTATTTGAAACGCTACCGATCAGACGGCCGAGTGTCTTTAAATGCCAAATGTCAAGCAGGGAAGCTCTAAATGCCAGTTTTAAAGCCGTTGGTCATCAGTCCTTCGTAGCTATGCTGGTTCGATTCCCATTCGGGTCAAACCTATGACTTTGAAAGTGGTAATGATTCTGAACCCCTTTTCTATTCAAACACCCTTCATTAAAAGCTTGCAATTAGCTCATTGTTTTGAGGTTCGGATTATTGGTTGTATACCTTTATCATTCCTCGCGAACAGACACAGGAAAAGGACCCGACAGTATTAATGCATTGTTGTCCATTACCACAGTATCCAATCGCACATTCATCTTTATCAACGCAATTACCTGAAACAATACATGGTGAAAAGCCATAGTAGCCCTAATTGTTCAACGACGGTACTACTGGTTTTGCGAAGTTCTCCTAAATATAAACGCTGACTGTATGTGCTCTATATCTCGGTAAATTCGTTTTAGGGAGCAGTTTGTTATGAAGTTTACTGCAACCCAGCGTTACAGTCACACAGTTATACTCTCAAAATGCGACCCATTAGTACTGGATTACCTTTAGTCAAAGCAATTTCATTTTCGATCTGGAGCGATAAACTCTGTTTTTGGTTCTTAAGAGGTCAAATCTAGCTAATGCCTGGTTGTTTCTTTTTCGTACCAACGTTACCGACAATCTACATGCTAAATTACGGAGATGGCGAACCAAACTTGATACCTCGTCATATCAGGGTATTTTTGTTCCTATTTACCTGTAGTAGAGTCTAGTTCGAACCCATAAGGACACACGCACAGGTAAGAGCCCCACAAATTTCGGCAAGTTTGATCAGCTTGGCATGGAGCTAGTTCTGTGCATTCATTAACATCCACACATCCTCTGCTAGGTTGATATCTGGAACAAGGACAAATATTGCGTTCACGTTTCATGGCGGGATTTGACCCTTAGAGAAACGGTAATGCAACTGATTTACTGCCAATTAGTAATGAGGCGAAACTTGTGCTTGACTAAAATGGAAAGTTAGGGTTGAGCCGAAGTAGTTACAAGTTTTTGAGGGCTCGTTCTCAGGGTGTTGTTATCAAAATCAATGATTTCGTTTTTGTTTTTTTAGGAGCTTGTAGCATTGTCCTATTACAGACGACATTGTACCATTAACTTTTTATTTGAAAAGATTGAGACAGTACATTGCGAAATCATGTCGAAAATTAGAAAAGTGTGGGGACAGAAAAGTTCTCATTGTCTAGTTGTTGCAATTTTCTGAATGTGGTAGTCCAATTTGTAACATGATCGTATTAATTTAGTGACCCAAGGTTCACCAAACCTTTGTTTTCACTACGTTAGCAATACAATGAGAAAAAACATTACATAATCCTGTCGAAGGTAAAGGAATTAGCTCTCGATACTTTTGTTAGGGAACCCACACAGTCTGAATCGTAAATTTGTACATTTTTTGTGTAGTTTGGAAACAGCATTTGGTAATCTTAAGCGTAGAATTTGTTTCTGTTAAGGTTAGAACCAAACATTTGTTTTTGGTCGTTTTGTGGTTAATAATTGGCAACGTTAAGCGCCGAACTTAGCTTTTGTGACTTTTTACTCCCTTGTTGGATATATTTAATGGGATAATTTAGATTTTTAATTGTATTTGAGAATTTGAATATTTGAATAAGATAACCACCTGAAGTGCCGACAATGGCGAACTAGGCGTTATGATGAAATGATTTTACTTCATAATACAATTTCTAACTCTTGACAGTTAACGAGCTATCTGCCAGGGAAGTTAGCCTTGCTTTAGCTTAGATTTTAAGTTGGATATATTTAAATCCAAAATTAGTAAATTTTTGATTGACCAGAACTCGCAGTTGTAATCTCAAAATGACGAAAATCTAGATTGACCCACCCTCTCTAAAATGTCTACTGGCACACGCCACACAGGGTTACCTTTTTACGCCTGCTTTTTATCGTTGACGAGCCGCCCTATTTTCACCTCGTTAGATTGCTTTACCCCTGAGAAAAAGCGCAATTTAGGTGTTGTTAAGCGCTTAACAGTCTTGCAGCGTGATAGGCTCAGCTTTGATCATATCTAGTTCAAACACTTTTGCAATATATGAGGTCGAATTTCGGTCACACACGTTGTCAAATGCGATCACTAATGTTTCAAGCCTCTTGGTTTTGTCAGTTGTCTTTTAGTTATTTTCATTTTGTTTACTGTTGGGGTACAATTTCTAATTCGAGTGTCAAATGTTGACTTGGCATTGTTGTTAATTCAAAGCGGCTCTTAAACTAAGAATTTGTGTTAGGTTAATCTCTCGCTTTTTGAACTACAACTCAATTTTGAACCGCCCTGTTAAGGTCTTACTCGATATCATCAGCGTGAAAACTTTAAATGCATTTTCGACTCTGTTATTGTTATCTTAAATGTGCGTATTTCATTCAAATTCCTCTCTCTTCAATTGCATGGTAGTCAAATTTCTGTTGATGTTTCTTGTGGTCAAGAATGCAGCGATTAGGGTCGATTGGCGGGTCAAAGTTTGCACACTTGAATCCGTAATTGGAAGAAATGGTATCCGTTTGCTTATTTTTGCATTTTTCAAATAATAACACTGTATGAGAAACTAAGTGGAACAGTACAGGGTTTGCCGTGACCCTAGGGTTGGTTAAACCTTTTTTTGCCTCCCTTGCCTGTCTGTAGCTTTGATTGTCTGTCTAAACAAACGATTTTCCAATGGCTGTTATTGAGTTTCAGCCATTGTTTACGATCTGTATGTTTGTATCACATTCGTAAGCGTTGTTATTCATGAATCTTGATAGTTATTATTGCCTTAAACAGGTTTTTGGAAAAGTTTCAATCTTAGAACATAAGGTCGAGATGCTTGCGTACGTAGAAGCCCATTGTGATTGAAACTACCAAATGTCATTTACAGAAGCAATGCTTGTGTGGTGATTTCTGTAATTATGGTTCATTCTATGCTTGTTGAATACTAAATTTACTGTTTGTATATTTCATATATCCTACCTTAAGAGATCATAATTTAATTTTAAGGCGAGCGTAGAGGCCTTCGCCTTACGTTGGTAGGCTTTGCTCTACTGCATAAAAAAATCGTCAAATTGAAGTTTTTAGCGAGTGCTTTAGAAGTGTGAGTGTGTTAACCCAACTAATATGTAGTGGACCAACTAATATGTAGTGGACAGGGAAGAAACTTTACCTTATATTTAAAAGCAAACGAATGCAAAATATTCAATATGGACATCCGGGAAATACAGATATTGATTCAAATTTGGGTCTTCACTAGATGCATTACAACTTACCTTAATCCTTTTCTGCAGTAACCATTTAGACCCCTGCCAGCTTCCACTTGACTGGAAGAAGACCGTTGGCACTCCGTACATTTTGCAGCCAGTATAACCAATAACAATGCTGCTAATCTCATTCTGGAATAATCCGGTTCAAACTTGAATGAAGCAGTTTTTAATGTAATTGTCGACTTTAGTTTTTACATATCACACAATGCTGCAATTCTTAGTGTGCTAAATTATTTAAAAAAGCAATAACAGAGGCTTGTTGGTAAGGACCTTTTCTGTTGTAAAATTAACTTAGTGCAAATTTCTAGATTTAGCAACACAGCGTGTTATCACAAGAAATAGTGTCAGCTTGAGTTGATGATTGTCATTACTCATCAGCGAAAGCAGCTTTGCACTTGTCCATTAACCAATTTCTTGCTCAGAAATAATTTCCAGCTACTTTCACCTATTGAAGACATCCTCAATGATGATTCTGAATTTACAATACTATCCAAATCATAACTTCATTATACTCGCGGTGGTATGCCGAAGCGTGTAACGAGTGGCGGGGCTCATCTCCGCGACTTAGCGCCAGTACAACACAGCTCCGAAGAAACGTCGCAGCGATGGCGAGCCACTGTGCCGATTTGACCGGCCTGGAAATCGAACCCCAGACCTCCCGAATCGATAGCGTGCGATTAGCAACTGAGCTAACCGGCCGGTTTAATACTATTCAAATTTTTAATATTTTTTCTCAGAACAAAATCTGTAAATTGTAAGTCAAACGGCGACATGACCTAACGATACCGCGCGCAAGTTTGAAATCGTCCGTGAACCGTTTGATTCACGGCTGGAGCCAATAGCAGTTGACAATATAGCGGGCGGCTGCTGACTGAAGAGCGCAAGCTCACTTCGCAATCTCCCTCAATCTGTTGAACTTTTGGTTCACTATAAGTTAAAAATAACCTCAGTTATTTTTTTATCCATAGTTTTTTTTTTTTTTTTTTTTGCACAATTCTTTATACACAGCCATTATTCTCGCCCGAAAAAAGCCACTGTTATTTTTTTTGCACAATTCTTTATACATAGCCATTATTCTCGCCCGAAAAAGCCACTCGAAGGCCAGAAATACTCCCGAGAACTCATAGTATCGTCAGTGCTACCGCTTGTTTTGCTAAAATAAAACCGCGTAACAGGCACTGCTCAAGCATGTAACACACATTTGATCTTAATTCACGTTCATTGCTCGCTCTAATGAATCCATTTATTCGCTTTGTTTGTATAGGAATTTATTCTTAAACAACAAAACCTTGGACTTTGCCGCTATGGCTATTTTCCCGCGCTCTCTCGCCTTGGTATGTACTAAACATATAGGGCAGACTTTTTTTATTTCGGTCCAATTATTGAAACAGCAACGTAATCTAAGAGTTTGCTCTTTAAGCGTAAATTGCTGTGTGGCATCTTTGTGTGTTTAACTCACTTTTTTAACTATTTAACCTTCGTAAATAAATGTGCTTGCGCGAGCCGTTAGCGCTTATTTGATGTTTGTTTTCACGCAATTTATATTTGTGGCGTAAAAGTGTCGAAAAATTGAACCAACGCTTAAAATTTTGTTTATGTTTGTTGCCGACCGGCAGTGGATAAAGACATCGCTATCGGCGCTGGAGGTTGGAGGTTCGATTCCCAGGCCAGTCAATTTGAACGCAGTGTCGTCAACGGTCCGCCGTCGCTGCGATGTTTCTTTGGAGCTGTGTTGTCCGGGCGCTAAGTCGCGGCGATGTGCCCTGCGACTCGTTACACGTTTGTGCGTAATACCGCGAGTATATTGAAGATTTAATTCTTTTCCATCTTCCTTTTTTATCAAAAACTTGCGACGATTTATTTTAAATGTCAGCGGCATGGCCTTCGGTATCACATGAAGGTTGAGGGTTTGTCTCCACGGGTTTGATTCACGACTGGAGCGGATCGCGTTTGACTATAATTCGATTGGTTGGTAGTTTGAAAATCGCTAACGTCATTTCGCAGTGTCCCTCAATCACTGCTGATTTTTCTGCTAAATTCAAAAATAGCCTGAAATCTTGTTAATTATGTTCTGTATTTGATAAATTTTATTATCTTAATTTTTGGCAATAAACTTTAATGTAATTAAATTTTGATGACGAACGCTCAATAAATACTTGAATACTTCAAAAAATGTTTTATTTTATCAAAAACTTTCCCGTAATTTCCTGTACTACATCACTTAAAGCTAAATACATTGTACTTTCGCTCTATTATTGCATTTTAAGTCTGTAAAAAGCATTTTTTGTAAATTCCACCTTGACGTTGCTCTAGCGCCTATTGTCCTTATGATTGTCAAGAATTTTCTGACAAGAGAGAGTTAATATTCTTTTTTTTCGACGGAAGCTATCTCGGCGTCAGATACCTTTATTGGTTTCCTGTTCGCTTTCTTTAATATAATCTACAGCTTTCTCGTCGTGTTTTTTGACGCAATACCTTACGCATTGTTCCTTACGTTTTACGCTTCTTGCGTTTTCAAAGTAGTATGAAATTTTGCACCGAATGAAATTCAAGTTAATACCATTGCTCTGATATCGCATTTTCATCCATTAAGATCAAAGGTATTTGCAGAGAAATTCTTTTCCCATCTTCTAAAGATATTATGGTTGGAATAATGATCACTTTTTAATCGAGAAATGAACTTCTTAGGTGACTAAGCATTTAAAAATTTACAGTGTGGTGAAAGAGACTGCAAAGAGAGCTCGCACTCTTCGAATAATGTGACCGATGAGGTTGCCCCAGCTCTGAAGCGCATTTGTCGCGAAGAATTTTGTTCAAACGTTACGTATAAACCCCAGCACTTTTAAACACCCTATGATACTTAAATATGTCTTAACTTGCGTATAAACCCTATTTTGCTTCTTGGTAGGTACCACGAGCAAAAATATGTTGAGGTCTTTAAATTTTTGTTTTTAAATCTTCACTCCAGACTACTCTAATGGGATGCAACAAGGTCGAAAGAGTGGCTCTCAGGAGATTAAGCATATACATTTGATAATACTTTAATTGTCCGGTTTTGTACCCGGTAAACGAAGGGGGCCGAATCAACCTTTGAAACCCTTCTCATTCCCTCAGTGTTGCTCGGTTGTGGGCATCCTTTAATTTAGCTATCCTTCCCATGTTCTTTTTAACCCTCTTTTTTATTGCTTTCATCATTTTTTATTTTCATATATTTTTTTATGATTATTTTTTTCCTTTTTATTCTGTCATTTTGCTTGATTTCTTTGTTTTACCCTTTTATTTTTTGAGTAAAAACTTCTTTGTGTGTTTGAAACTCTGAAACAAAAGAGCCCGTAGGTGCGAAAAAAACGACTTGGTCTTAGCTCTTGAGAGCCGAGAAGCGATCAGGCCAATCATTCTAAAGAATGAAGGTACCTTTACTTGGGTGCGGCTGATGAAGACTGATAGTCCGGAACAGGGCTGTACCACGCCATGGCACCGTAATGCAATATGCCGTACATTAACCTCATTCTTGTCCTTCTCTGTCGTCTTCTGTTCACTCTTCAGTATTAAATCATAATATTTCAGGAGTGAAATTTTACATATGTGGTTTGTTACAGGAGACGGATCCATCTCAATTATCTTCTGATAGTGCCCTTGCTGCTCAACCTGGTAGGTCGTATGTTAATGTTGTCTTACGAAGTGGCATTTTATTACTGCAAGAGTATGATGGATCTGTTTTAAATTGGCTTTTGAGTGCGTTATGCAAGGTTATAGTATGTTGAAATACTCCGAGCCACCAGCGTTTTACAATTTGGCATTTTTTTTTTGTGATTGCGTTTAAGGCTATTAGGGTCTACGTGCAAATTATGCTTGCACTTTAAATTACCTCGGTCATTTTCCGTACATTTGTCAAACTGCCTGATTTATCCCGAGGCAATATAAAGTATTTACGTGTCCATAGCGGATATTTTTATATCAACATTGCAATAAATCTTACACATACGAATTTTGCTAAGTGCTCGATCAAAATCAAAAAATTATTTTCATAAAATAAAAAAACAGCGATAAAAGATCCAAAATTACGCGCGAAATATAAATTTTTTAAATTTTTTTCTTGAATTATTTCTCCATCAAAAGGCAGTGTTTTAAACTAATCCAGACTTGCTCTTAAGATCAAATATAATCTTCATTATACTGTGTAGTGTCACTCTGAAGCGTGTTATGAATAACAGAGCTTAATCTCCGCGGTAACACAGCTTCGAAGATTCATCGCAGTGATGGCTTGTCGTTATCGACACTGTGCCAGATTTGACCGGCCCTGGAATCGAGCTCATGACCTTCCGAGCCGATAGCGAGTTAAATTTGCTACTTGCTAAAATCCCGCAAACTGAAATACATGGAGAAACGTTTTGTTATATGCTGTAACTATGAAAATTAGTGAGAAATTTAGTGATTAGGAAATGCAGGCGAAAGTAGGCAGGACCTCAGTCAATTTCCATTGCTAAATGTTGTGACATATTCGTATGTTTTTAGGAGAAAATGCAGACGTTGCAATGAAAGAATCGTCTGAAACTGAGGTAGAAGTCTGCCATAAAGCTTCATTTTATTTCAATTTTTCGTGATATGCGATGGGCTGTAACGTAGAGTTGTAAACCGACTAGTTTATAGGCCCTAGCCCAAATTTGATTTGAAAACCTAAACAGGCCATAAAAAAGCCAGAGATCGAAATTCATTTATCTTTTTTCTTCTTTGGGGGGAGATCGATTTGGCGGCTAACATTTCTAACTCAGATGGCCGAGTGGTAAGAGCGTCTGCCTCTGAAGCTGTAGACTCTGGTGTAATTCCGAGTCAGGGCGAACCAGTGATTTTAAAATTGATATTTACAGCTTCCCTGCTTGGCGCTCAGCAATCAGCATTAAAGGGACAGTGTGGAAAACAAGCCCGCAAATTTGCTTGTTGTGCCGTTGGGAAAGGCACTTAGCGGGATTCCCCCATCTCAGAATGGTGGACAGATGGCTGGCAACTCCTAAGCGAGCTCGACCTAGCATTTTGATCGCTTTCTCGTGATAGGAGGATAAATATGCAACTAACTTTTCAGTAATCAAATCCCACGTTTTATGACATCATTCGACTTGAGCAGCCTCATGAAGCAGAATCAAATAAATTAAATTTGTTTTTTAGAATACGTAAATAGCTCTATCTCCACCCAGTCTTTTGAAATGTAGTAGCTAATTAGTTTATTTTGTGGTTTGATTTAGCGCGTGAAAATTTACGTGTGGTCTTAGCAATGGTCATCTTGGTATGTGTTGTATATTAAAATCTTTTAAACCGATACAAAACATTAAAAAGCTGTCCAAATAAAGATCATGGCTGCTCTGTTTTATCACTCATCGCTTAGACTTGTATTTATTATTTTATAATCGGATAATGAGTGAAAATTTATGACAATGCGTCCTTGAAAACCGTTACTTTCAACCTTTAAGTAAAATTTTGTTTGAAAAATGCTACTGCTTACCACAAACTGTGCCAGATTGATTTATATATTCTGTCGCTTGTGTGGTCTTGCTAATTAGACTGGCAGAGTGCCAATATTTTTCTTTGCATCTGTGATTGTTTTTGCGCTTGCATTTGTAGAGTTGTGTAAATAAACATTTACGCTGTTTTCCCACATTAATCATGCGATCATATTTTAATTTTAGACTGCAGCCCTAGCAGAAGACGCAACGGAAAAAGATGCACAAGATGGTGAAAAAATTGATACTGAAAAAAGGTTTGTGGGAGATCAACGTATTAATAACGCCAACGCAAATGGTCTAAAGATTATGTAGGCCCATATTTTTCTCTTGTACCATCACCGTAAATTGGTATTCACAGTTTCCCTGCTTTACGTTCAGCTTTAAAGGAACAGTGTGAAGAATAAGCCGGTAAGTTTATTTGGGCCGTTGGGAAAAGCACTAATCGGTATTCCCCCATCGTAAAGTGGTGTACAGATGATTACAATGCTATGTGAGATCGTTACACAACATCCCCAGCTCCTTCGCAAAAACGGAGGATAAATATCTACTGTGGTCATGCAGTCTGCCGTTCTAACAAAAGATAGAGCGTGCAGCTCATGCGAAAGTACCTTCATCCTATGCCCAACCTAAAGCTAAGAAAACGAGTACAATGCGAAAACAGCATCTAACCTCGATCAAGTAGCAATCCAGAAATAATGCTGTTTTTTATTGTTAATTTTCATAACAAGGTAGTGGGTTTAGTTCTGTCTGTTTTGCGTGAACATCTTAAGCAACCCTAAAGACAAACCTGCGTCTTGTTAGATTAGCAGGGTTTTAACTGGGTCCCTAGGGAACACTAAAAGTCCCCAGAAGAAATGCTAAACTGCATTCTATGTTAAACCTGTTTTGCATGTAAAGCATTGATAAAACCCACCCAAGCTAATGACTTAAGGAATAGCAGTCCCAGGATTGCAAGGTTAAGGATCACTGATCTAGATGACTCTTGATTTGAAGACCTTGACTGCCTATTTTAGGTTGCTGTATGTTTTAAATTAATGCTCGTTTACTTGTGTTCAAAGCTACTGAATTACTACTACTGTCGCTCAAATTAGTCGTGTGTTTAGCGAGGACACGGCAGAGCCTATGGATACGGCCACTGCAGAAGAAGGCGAAGCCACTGGAGGAACACAAATCATTCAAATTGGAACAGGAGAGGACAAACAGTTTATAGAAGTACCTGAAGGATACACCCTTATCCAAACTCCGGAGGGTTTGGTAATGTCGCAGGTACGATGTTAACTTTGGTAAGACGATGTTACGCAGAACCATATCTAGAAAAAAATTTCGGCTGGATTTGATAAAGATAATCTCAATAAAAAAATGAGGGCCTTTATGGTGTACGTTGAGTATAAAACTACCTCCTCTTGATTAAAATTCTGCGAAATGCCTATATTAACACGGTATTACAAATATATTTTTTTGAGGGGGGGTGATCTCCCTATATTCCCGCTAATACCTCCGTGATGATGCGTATCATGAAGCTGATGCGTAGCTACTGGAGACGTTCGCGAATTTGAAATGGGATTAAATGAAACGGACTTTTTAATTTTTCCGCATTTGGAGTTGGATTTACTAGCAATGCAATGTGTAATAATGCTAAATTTTCAAACTAATCGCTTGAATTCAGTACAGATAATTTCATTGTGGTTGTTTCTGTAATGGATTGAGCAGGATTCAGATTTGGTGATGACAAAATTTAGGATTTGGTTTTGGATTAAGGTTTATTGATTCGGAACGAATTAGGATTTTAAAAGGACATTTGTGGTAGCTACCTGTACAAGAAATATTGAAACAGCAGTAGAGATTTTAGCAAAAAAAGGGGTTCAAGTGCGCCGACTTTTACCGATAATCCCATGCTGTAATTTTGGTTTTTTGACATCATCGGTTCATAGTTTTTATTATTTATCAAGATTTGCCGTAACTTAAACAGCACGACTCCAATATCACCATCAGTTTTCAAATTTGGCTAGTAAACACCAGGCACACCCCATCTTTTACCCAATAAGAATTTTAATATTTTAAACTTACCTATCAATATTTTTGTTATCTTATTCAGCTTATGAGGGCGTGGGTCTTGTGAGATTTAGTAAAATCTTTCAAAATTTTAACGAAAATATTTGTTACACTTTACCTATCAGGTTGTGATGACATCTTCACACAAAAGAATTTCGCAATATTTGTCGGGTATTCGTCAAATGCATTCAGTTGACAATAAGAATTAATCCATGACTTTA
This sequence comes from Trididemnum miniatum, assembly GCA_964006365.1. Taxonomy (NCBI): domain Eukaryota; kingdom Metazoa; phylum Chordata; class Ascidiacea; order Aplousobranchia; family Didemnidae; genus Trididemnum; species Trididemnum miniatum. The sequence goes on along the minus strand of OZ023242.1, from coordinate 16,731,430 downwards.
TCACTGCTCGCAGAAAAGAAATTTTTCAAAATTCCATTCGATTGCTATCGTGATTTTAGCAACATTTACAGTATTTACATAAAAACTAGCTTTTGACTACAGTGACCCATTTAAAAATATCCGTTCCTTGCTTTCAACTTGGGAAAAATTAGTGACACGCTTACTGTAACGAAAGTTATACCGCAAGAGATTTTTTGTTTTTGAAATAGGTGTTAACAAATATAGAGTCGATTTTTTAGCCTACTTTGAGTACAGTGCCTGCTGCCTTGCGCTCTGAACAACTTAGCTTTATGTTTAACTCTACGTAAAAATGAAAGTGTTCTCTCTCTTGCGCCGCTTATTGTAGATTTTAAATTCCACAATTCCATTTGTATTTAGTTGCGTATTTGTTCTCCTATCTTGAAAAAACGATCCAAGTGCTATAAAGAGCTCCCTTAAGAATTGCCGGCCACCTGTTTTCCACTCTAAAACGAGGGAATCCCGCTTAAGGTCATTCTCATCGACACAACAAGTAAACTTGCCAGCTCGTTGTCCACACTGCCCCTTTGATGTTGAGCGTCAATAAATGAAATAAAATAACTGAGGTTATTTTCAAATTATATTGAACTGAAAATTCAACGGTAATTGAGGGAGACTGCGAAGTGAGCTTGCGCTCTTCGAATCAGCAGCCACCCGTTAAATATGTCAATTGCGATCGGCTCCAGCCGCGAATCGAACCCGTCACGCAGGATCTGTCACCTGCGAGCGGTATCGCTAGGCCATGTCGCTGACAATCTTATTCAGCTTATGAGGTCAAGCAGGGAAACTGTGAATACCAATTTTGCAGTCATTGGTTTAACCCAGTGGTTCTCAAAATTGGGGACCGCGGTCCCCTTAAGGTTCGCGAAGCAGTTTCAGGGGGGCCGAAAAGAGATCGCGGATATGCGTATTTCTGATAAATCATCCCATTGAATTGTGCTTGATTGGACATCTGCGGAGGTGATGACCTTTTTTTTTTCATGCTCTTCACTTCATGTTGCGTGAAAGTTTATGCTTCAAAATAAAGGACCGTGAGTGATAGAAAAAATTTTGGGGGACCGCAGAGTCGAAATTTTAGTTTGAGAACCACTGGTTTTACCTGACTTGAAATCAAACCAGAGTGCACTGTATAGCTCCAGGTGCGAACGTTCTTATCACTCTGCCATCGCTGTTAATTAATATTTGTTATCCAGGGTTCGAAATTAACGCTTGCCCGCTGGCCCGGGGCCAGTTGAAATCGTCCCAGGCAAGTTGATTTTGTTTCGCACTTGCCCGATGGGCCAGCAGACAATAGAAACTTTTTCTTGCTCAGAATATCAGTGGTTCAAAACAAGCGCTTGAATCGACTTCATCGCAGCGCGAAAGTTTGATCAAACGCTGCCACGTAAATCAAATCGACAAAAAATCATATTAATTTACGTCTTCGCATTTTCTTACCTGCGTTCGAGTAGCGTTGCGCGCAAGATTTTACCATTTGGTAGAATTTATCTCTTTCGATGTCCCAAAATGTTTTCAATCAGCCGCATACAACAATAAATCAATTTTCACCTTCCGACTTTCTTTTATCGGTTAGGGTTAGCTAACTCAAACCCAGCGGCACGTGAGAAACGTAACAGCCATTGACAGTCTCTGCGTATAGTTTCCTCAATAACCTTGAAATATAGAACCATTTAACGACCATTATTATTTTTTTTTTTTTTTTGTTCCCTGCAGCATGTTGCACAGGCAGCAAATGATTTGGGACGCCGTGTGGAAAAAAATTATTCGTTTTGTGAACCATGTTTTTTGAGCTTATTTAGACCATTGTTTGTTCGATGTATATATTGGACAAATTGTTCTCTAAGTCCGACCAAAATACATGCGCAAAGTTTTTGGTCAAACGGTGCGCCGCACGCCGTTTGGTAAAAAACAATTTTGTGACCCAATCTTGCGTTTCCCGCTCTAGGAACTAGTTGTAGGACTGTCATTGGCCCGACTTTTCATCGTTTTGACTTTGGGTTTGTTAGGTGGGGTTCACAATGGTGCTTCAAATGGTCAGTGGTTAACATACTGCGTGGATATTTATACCGGACGGATGGCGTTGTAGTTAATAACATCGCTGTTAGTTCGGAGGTCTGGAATTCGATTCCAAGCCCGGTCAAATCGGGCGCAGTGTCGTCTGCGGCTCACCGCGCCTTTGATATTTCTTCAGAGCTGCGTTGCACAGCGCTAAGCCGTAAAGATGTACCTCACTACTGGTTACATGCTTCGACGTAAAAATTATAATAACACGTTTGTACAGCGCACCTGAAAGAAATTCAGATTGAAAGCGCTTTGTATAAAGATACGCGAGTATAAAGATTTCTTTTTTTGATTTGGATATTTATTTTTTTACAGCCTGGCACCACTTTGTCTCAAGCTGAAGATGGAACTATCTATGTAACTCATGAAGATGGGACAACATCCACTCTTGACTCGCAGAAAACTGTTCCTCTCGAATCGGTGGAGTCTCTTATCACAGAGGAGCAGCAAGAGGAAGCAGCGCAGTAGATTGTCATTAGTTGTTAGCAAACGTTGCAGTTTTGCTCCTTGGGTTTAGCAGAATTATGTTCGAGAATCATATTGTTTTTGCAGTGCCTCTAATTATGCTCTGTAGGCACTTATTTGACGGTAGAATCTTCGGTCACCGGAAAACGGTTCTGCTAGAGAAAGTGGTGAGTGGGTTCAAATCTAGAATTTCAAAATTATAGTTCACTCGGGTGTACCGAACATGCGTACAGTGCTTAATTAGCAGTACCCTTGCTTACGTTGGTATTTGAAAATGTGCTTCACAATTTCGATTTGTACAGTGCATACGGGAGTTCCCAATTTGATTCTACTGCCGTGCGATTTGGTCAAGTCTTTTGTGTTATATTTTCGAGTGCTTTTTCATAATAAACAGTTCGTGATTCGATTCTTTGCGATTGATGTCTTCAATTTTATTGCAGAAAACCAAGGTGGAGTCAATCTCCGCCGCTTAGCGCCTGCGCAACGCAGAAATGTCGCAGTGCTGCGTTGGCGACACTGTGTTCAATTTGACCTGCCAGACTCCGGACCTATAGCGATGTGATTAACCGTAACGTTAGTCCGCCGATATCACAAAAAATGACAATGTTGTGTGCTGTTATTATTTGAAGTTTCCACAGATACTGGATTTTTTTCGTTTTGGTTAAAATAAATCCGAAATCAAAATTGCTACGGTAAAGTTTCAAAAATTAGGTGATGATGCGATAAAGTTGCTTTTGAAAAAGCATTAGTTTTTGTGATAGTGAAATTACATCAGAAAAGAGACCCATGCATAGTACATTGGATTGGGAATACTCTTAATATAGAGTGGCCTTGTGAATATGGCAAAACTATCCTTTATTTTTTACAAATACATTATGAAAGGATTGCTTCAAAGTTCTACCCCTGAATTGATTGATTACTTGAAAGTTCTACCCGAAACAGAGCATATGAAACTGCGGCAAATCAAGATAAAAAAGATGAATAAATTTAATCATTAACAATACTAAAAAGACGTAAAGTTATTTCAAGTCCAACAACGTTCCGTAAAGAGCAAGCATGTCAACGTAATAAAGGAACTCGTTGAAGTAATTGTGTAGACGGGAGACTGCGAAATCACTTGGATGAGTTCGCAGCCTTCTAAATGGAAAAAAACAAAAAATGTTACTTACGCACACTAAAAAATTTGTGATATGCCTACCAGTGGGCTATTAAACCAAAAAATACTAGTAATGATGAAACAACACCAGCTACTCTTCATCGAGAAAGTTTCCATTTGATGAGGGATACAAAAATTAATTGTAACTGTTAAGTGACTTAAACTAAATGAGTTATATAAAGCTTTTAAAATATGTTAAAAGGTTTTCGTTTGATGGTATGTCATTCGTTAAAGAACAACAACTTCAGCAAAAATATGAGCAATAACTCAAAACCTAAACTTTGGAGGAGAAACGATTTTTAAATGCGAAAGAAAGCAACGTGAACACTTTTAAGCCACATGAGCATTGAGCAGCATGGGTTTTTTGTCAGTGACATAGATGCGTCATGGAAGATTAACTAGTTGAGTAACAAGCCCCTGAGGCCATTTTCGGAACCCGGTACGCCAATTTTTCTAAACTACCGGTAGGCTACATCTAAATGATGCACCAATTGAATACAACTCCAGAGGAAAATTTTTTAAACCAAGAAAATCTTTCACGGTAGCACGTAGGTCTACAAGCAAAGAATGCTGTAAGTTAAATAACCTCAGATTGAAGCATGCCTGCTTGTGCATACGCAATAAGTGACATGCAGTTATGGATTTCCTTGCTTTCATCTTGTTTATCGGGCGACGAGTAGTGTTGTCTTAGCGCTAGTTCCTTCTGAAGGTAAGAATTCGCTACAGCGAATTCATCCTTCATCAAATGGCATCTACCAAGAAGATTCAAACTTAAGCAAATATTTATCGCTTCAGCATTGGGGTTGTGGTTATACATATCTAATGCATAAGCGGTGTACTTAATGGCACTATCAAAATCATCGAGATTCAAATGGCATTCACCCAGTCCAAAATAGCAAGCTGCTTCGTCCTTATTTGCAAATGGTGTTTTTCTGGTTGCAGGATCAACTTGGTCAGCGCAGACCAAAAAATCTTGGTAAACAGAAATTGCTTTCTTGTAAAGACCCAAATAACGATTACAGTTACCCAAGAGCACATACAAATGGCATAATGGTCTCGCAACTGAGTCAAATTGTAATTTTTTCAAATCTTCGATTTTTTCACGGCAGTATCGAATTGCTTTTTGAAAATCTCGACCATCGTGCAAAACTCCTGCCCGGTTGCGGATAATTTCACATTTCAAAAGCGGATTTTGGACATTCATTTCATCCAATTCCGCAAAAATGTCCAAAGCTTCGGAAAATCTGCCTTCTTTGTATTTCATTGTCCCTTCCCAAATCTTGCCAGTGATGTACTCATCATTAAGAGAATTACTTTTAATGTTTTGATGGTATTCTTTCCATTCTCGATCAAAGAGGGTCTTAAGATCAAGCGAATTTAGCACAATAAACCGATCTTTAGTGGTGTGGTCCAACGTTTTTAGCAACTCTGGGTTATTTCCTCGCAAAGCCATTTGCAAAGTGTGAACAATGGTAAAATAATCTGCAATGCTCTGCTCTCCAACAAGGTCAATCAACTCTTTAAGAGTTCGGTTTTCGGCCACATCAAAGTCTCTTGTGCCAAAAATATCATCTTGTCCGTTTTTGGAAAGGTATACTTTAAGACGTACTTCACACGCTATTGCTACAGCATAGGACAATCTGTGAGCAGCAGTTTCAGTGATAATACCTCTTTGTAACATCACTTCAACAATTTTAAAGCAGGAGTTTTCTTTGATTGAAAACAATCGTCCCAGAGCAGATATAAAAAGAGTGCTACCGCGATAAACCATTCGCTTTATGTCACATTTGGAAGAAGCATTCATAACCCCAAGTTTTGAAAAAGATAAAAACTCATCCAAGTTTTCCGTGAGCTGAGTCAAAATCTCTTCCAAGCCAATGGATCCATCACCTTCCAGCATTTTCTGTACCTCATTTTCAAAAGAATCATGGACTTCTTTGCAACCTGACACAAAACATGTCCGTGTGAGGATATCAGCCAGGTGGTATCCGTTTTTCAGCTCCTCCTCTGCTTTTAAATATTCCACCATTTTACTGATTGGTTTAATTAATTCTACAGTGGTTGGGTGCTTGTGTGTAGGCTGGGTTCTGCCGAGAGGAAATTTACAAGCATGTATTTGCATTCCGTCAAACTTTATTCCGCAAGGTGTAAAAGCGTCAAAGAACCAGTCTCCTCCAGCAATAAATCCATCATTAAGTAGCGGAACGGCTACACTCCTTAGAATCGTTTCTTGAAAGTTGATGACTACGATTTGGAATATTACCGAAAACCAACGAAAATATTCCAAAATATCTTCATAATTTGTATAATGCTGAGTTCCTTCTTCCAGTACAATAATGTGCTCAAAATCAGAAAATGGAGTAATCTCTTTCCGAGCTAAAGAACCCATTCCAGATACGGAGTATTTGCATGGGGCAGGTCCCATTGCTTGGAGACAAACTTGGGCTACAGAGTTCATAAGGTCAGAGTAATTTTCAGCAATGTCGTTTTGCACTTTGCGAATAATATCAATTTTGTTAACTTTTTCCAACTCCTGCTTTTCCTCAGCAGCTAATCCAATGGGAATCACAGTGCATTCCTCCAAACCATCACTTGATTTTTTGCGCATGTGAAGAATTTTTTGAAACAGTTTTCTAGATATGTCAACCAAATCAAGATCAGGACAATGCGCTCCAGCTTCTCGAAGGACATGGCGACACAAGCCTTCCAAATCTTCATTAAATATTTCATTTAATGGTTGTCTTATGCAAGCGGCATTAAGAAAAGCAGCACTCCGAATCAAGCTTATTTTATGTGGACTCTTAAGTTTGTACAACAATCCAAATTCGTTTAAAATTACTGCAGATTTGCTTGGATCTGTCTCTTTGCCCTTCTCGCAGAGGTTCTTCAGTTTCGTTGCAAGGCTAATTTCTTTGCTGAAATTCTCCCCCATAATTTAATGTTCTTTCATCTTATCTGGTCATGCGTGACATTCTGCGTAGTGGTAAACCATTTATGTCAACAGTTCATTTCGTAAACATCGCTCCACTTCACAAAAACATACCTCAAGCTATGCCTATTCCAGCCTACGTAAGTATACCCATAATTAAACCAAAAATAAAAGACGACTGACGACGTGTGCAGAAAACAGGGAGTAGGCCGATAGGGTTACTGCATTTTTTATGAGGGGGAGAAGGCAGACCTAGCATAAAGCCCGGTTTAAGTCACAAAACAAAAGTTGAAACTTTAAGTGTACTTTATAGACCTACTGTACTTCAATTTCCAGGAGGCAGTCTCATTGCACCTTCTGCCGAGGTTCATGCATGTGGCTACGCAAAAGTAAAAACCAGTGCTGTAGTAAGGCCAAGGACTTTAAGGTCGAGGTCAAGGCCAAGGACTTTAAAATTTTTTTGAGTTTTTTGAGACCAGGGCCAAGGCCACACAAGCCAAGGCCAAGGACGTGCAAGTCAAGGCCTACGACAATTACTTTGTTTGCAACTTTCCAATTCAGTATGAAATCCCAAAATGTTGTGGGTCAGAGATTGAATTTTTTACCAAAAGCTTTGCTGATGACAATCTCAGTTTAAAAAAGTGAAGGTGAGGCTGTGAGAAACAATTTTTTTTGTTTCTCACTATCTCACTTGAAGATTTTCTCGTCATGCATTGTCAACTTTTATTTCTCCGCCGCGCAAGCTTTCCCATGTCTATCGTTATTTCGACCATTTTTCTTAAACAGCTTGCGTTTTGGTGAAAACAATCGCAAGTTGAATTTTTAAGAACATCGAGTCCTCGAGCCGAGGACGGCGCAAAATCCAAGGCCTAGGAGAGCCGAGGCCAAGGACAACACGGTCGAGACCAACACCAAGGACTTCTCAAACCTGTCCTCAAGGCCAAGGACATCTTCGAAGACTACATCACTGGCATGGGTGCACGCAGGGGGGAGGGGGCAGGGAGGGCACTTGCCTCCCTGGATTTTGAGTGAGAAATGCGCAACCGCACAGTAGTTTTAATACATTTTATTTTAGTTAGCCTATAATATGCGAAACAAAGTTTGATGCAAAGCTAAATCTCAGATGGCCGAGTGGTATGGAGCGTCTGTCTCTTGAGCTGTAGACTCCGGTTGGATTCCGAGTCCGGTCAAACCAATGACTTTAAAATTGGTATTCACAGCTTCCCTGCTTGACGCTCAGCATTGAAGGGACAGTGTGGAGAACAAGCCGGCAAGTTTACTTGTTGTCCCGTTGGGAATGGCACTTAGCGGGATTCCCCCATCTTGGTGTGGTAGACAGATGGCTGGCAACTCCTAAGCGAACTCGTATAGCGCATTGATCGCTTTCTCGTGATAGGAGGATAAATATGCAACGAACTAACTAACTAACTAAAAGTGCCAAATTAATATACACTCAAGTAGGCGTCTGTAGTGGTGGCAATTCGGCACTTAGGCTACCCCTCTGATTTTAAATGAGAAGTACAATTGCTTCATAGTTTCAATGGGTTTTATCTTGGTTGTAAAAATGCGCAACAAAATTTGATGTCAAAGCTGAAGGAGCTAAACTAGAATAGGCTACCAGTACATTAATAAAAATAATTGCAAAAACTTTTGGGTGAAACCAAGTGATCTTTAAAACTCCAAAACAGACGATATACCTATGGTGAAGAGTTGGGGCGGGGCAAATTTTACTGATGTTAAGGTTTTAAAAGCTTTAGAAATTGCTAATAGTGAATTTGTGTAAGGACTAAACCCAAAGCCTCCTTCTCTTCGCTTCATTTAATTTAAAAGCTTACTTTGAATTATTTTTCGTTTTTTATTTTTTTTTGGACGGAGTATCAACTGAGAGATTGATAATAATTAAGAGGGCTGCAGTATGCCCAGCAATCGTATTGCTTGCAACTTCTTAATTCAAAGTAAGCTTGTTGCAAATCACAAGCGAAGAGAAGAAGGTGTTGGCCTTAATCCTGAAAAAAGATTACGCCCAGTTTTTTGACGGTTCACACAAAAGCCCATAAAAAGTACCGTAACTACTCACCACCATTAACATTATGATAATCACCTACCAAAATTTATCTGTATCGTGTGTGAATTTTCAAATATTTTTATCAGTAGACTAGTAGTGACTAGGTAGTTTAGTTTCATGCTCTTAAATTTAAGTTCAAAATTTATTATTTGTTGTCGATTCATGGCGCTCGAAAAAATACAACACCAAATAGCTAAGATCAATCAACAACAAACAACTGCGAAGTGACCATCAACAACAGGCAAACAACAATCAAATCAACAACAGGCTACTCAAGTAATTCCTAAAATAAATTATGCTGATATCAACGCTATACACGCAGTAAAACTGGATAATATACAGGACGATATTATTATTATCATGGAACGATCAGTTCAACCTATTCTGTCACGTTCTGCGCTGCTTGTTCTTCCGGTACGGTAAGCGCAGAACTTGAGTTAGCCTAGACTACGATGCCCGGTATACAAGTCCAACAAAATCTTCCCCACTATGCAGTGTTCTTCTGTCACGTCATTTATTTTTTGATTGATTTCTTCATTTTTATCCTCCTGTCACGAAAAAGCGACGAAGGCGCCGTGCGTAGACGACTTAAACTCGCTTAGGAGTTGCCTTTGTTTCCGAGTTTCCTCTTGAGTTGTCCTTCCGACTTCTTTGATTTGCTACTTGTTTGTTTCCACCAAGCAGAGATAATTGTCGTGAAGCGCCTTATCCAAGGACGCAACAACGAGGCTTGGGTGGGAGTTGAACCATCAACCTACCGATCACGGCTGTCGTAAAAACGACGCTCCGTAAAAACGACGTAAAAACCACTTGGCCACGCTGCAGGGCTGGCTTACAGCCGATAAAAATTTTAAGAAATAGAAATTGGGTAGCCTACAGGAGAGCTGGCTGACTGAGTTCATTTTGAGGTTGTAATTTTAGCCTGTAGTACATTAAGCACACATTAAGTGTTGCCCAAAAATCGTATTTAGTTTTGTACTCTGATTCACTTTGCACTCTGAACAGCTCAGATGGCTGATTCACTTTGTACTCTAACCAGCTCAGATGGCCGAGTGGTACAGAGCGTCTGTCTCTTGAGCTGTAGACTCCGGTTTGATTCCGAGTCGGGTCAAACCAATGACTTTAAAATTGGTATTCGCAGCTTCCCTGCTTGACGCTCAGTATTAAAAGGAAAAGTGTGGAGAACAAGCCGGCAAGTTTACTTGTTGTGCCGTTGGGAATGGCACATAGCGGGATTCCCCCATCTTGGTGTGGTAGACAGATGGCTGGCAACTCCTAAGCGAACTCGTATAGCGCATTGATCGCTTTCTCGTGATAGGAGGATAAATATGCAACTAACTAACTAACTTTTGTACTGCTTTGCATACACTGCTGATGATGACAGCTGAATCTATGTTGTCGAAACGTCCAGTTTTGAGATTTACTGTGGTTTTACTTTCCTCCCTAAAATCAAATCAAGCAGATTGACTAACACCGTAAAACGTTAACTTGACCAATGACATATACAGCATTTTAGCAAAAAGTGAGTGCATGCACTGAAGCGTGACCGATGAAACACAAAATGCTCTATTTTGGCGCAGTTTCATATCATTCTATATACGTCATTGACTTGACCTACCAAAAATTTGCCCCCCCCTACAAAAAATTCTGCGGGCGCCCGTGATCACTGGTAAAAACGATTCGTGCTAAATCACATTAGTAGGCAACAGTAGACAATCGCGTTCGCTGACTGCAGATATATAGCAGCTTATATTTCAGCGGAAGGGGTGGGGGGGGTGCGACCCCAGCGGCCCCCGCGGATATGCCTCTGAGCTTAGCGGTCTACAACTAAACATGACCAGCAAAATGCCGACAGTGTTTTTTTTTTGGGTGCCAGCCTCAACGCTTTAAATATTCCTCGCCTGCTATGGACGTCAAGCGAGCGTGAAACTGCTATTGCAGGAAGGATTTAACCGAGAAGCAAACCCAAGCCGTCTAATCAGTGAAGTGCTTCAATGCCACAGCGGTCTAAACTTTCTGCAGAAAGATATTCTGTTTGTCGCAATTCCGCTTATTAGCTATGCTGTTGGTTCTCTTATGGGCTTCTAAAATTAGCTCCTGTTTCTGATAAAAGTTGATTATTACAACTCAATGGTCATCGTAAGCTGCCAAAAGGAAACTATTTTATCACCTCAACCATAGCATATCAGCTTTCCATCATTTGCTCAATAGCAAAGCAAACAAATTGCTGAAGCGCAGTGCGGCATTTCCAACGAGTTACGGCTGAATGGTGGGTGTAGACAAGCAACGTGAAGCGCTGCTTTGTTTGTTTTTTAGTGATGTCATACAGATTCAAATTGGTTTTCTTTGCTCAACTTGCTTGTCATTGCAAAAGAAGTAATAACTTCGATCGTTTCCGCTCCACGCACCGATTATAGGCCCACCAAATCTTCATCATACTCGCGGTAATACGCCGAAACGTGTAACGAATTTCGAGGACATCTACGCGGCTAAGCGCCTGGGCAATGCAGCTATCAAGTGACGTCGCGGCGGCAGTGAGCCGTTGACGACACTGTATAAGATTTGACCACCTGGGGATTCGAACCCCAGACCTACCACGCTGACTGCGATGTCTTTGACCCTACGCCAATCGGCCGGCCGACCGTTTGTCCCTATCCAAGGGTTGCCCAACTTGCTCCATATTCGAAAGAAAATTAAATCTTATGTGCGAAAAAAAAAAGATCGGAAATAACTTGTCAGCAATGAACAACTGATTAAAATACCAGTAATTAATTATTGTTGTTGATTCATGATGTTGAATGGTGATGTTGTAGTATGTCTATATCTCATCTTTTACACTGGTAGACGGAGTGCTCTATGCGGAATACTCAACTTTGCTAGTATCAATTTACACACATTCTGCGGCGGGTACAAATCCGAATTTTTTTTAGGGGAAGGCTGGCAATGGAAAAAAGCTGCTCTTGCAGTTGTAATGGTTTAAAATAAGCCTAACGGCTATCAAAGTGCGAACTAATGAAACTAAAAATTTAGGAGAGGGAATAATACCCCCTCCTTTGGGCACGCCAATGAGCAGAGCACGGGAATGCGCGACCAATCGACCATTAATTTTTAATTTCATTAATATTTTCAATGTTACCTTATTTTCCCTCCAACCAAACTATATGTTTCGGCAAGCGACGAAAATCACGAAGTATGTAAATTCTTACAGTCACCGTAGGAGTCCTCACAAACGAATAGCCGCATTGGCTTTCGGTTAAAAATGTGCGCATGATTTTGTGTGTTGACGCCACGAGCAAATAGCATGGAGAAATAGTGTAGCAAAAAAACATAATCCGCTTGCTTGACAGCAGATTCTAATAGTAAACCTACTGTGGTTGTTTGAACTTTGTTGCAAGCCGCATTGTAATTCAAGTGACCGCTTTAGGGTAAGAAAAAAGTATCTACGTGGACTCTAGAAAAACTTAAAATATTTACCGGTATGTTTTTCTCATATGCTGAATCAGATAAAATTTTCTTGACTTACAGGCAGCTGCGGATTCAGAAAGTTTTGGCGGGGAAGGGGATGTAACTTTGAATTAGGTTGAATGTTAACCAAATACAAAGACGCTAAGACGTTCAGACCCGGAATCGGGCCTAAATATGCCCTTTGAAAATGTTTTATGTCAGAAGCGCATTGAGAATTTTTTTGGAAGGGGGCACCAAATTTCGTCAATTCTTTCAAGCGCATTTTTTTGCCGGCAGAGTTAAATATAAGCAACTCAAGTGACAAAAGGACTCTAGGGGGTCGGGGGGCATGCTCCCCCCGAAAATTTTTGAAAATTTGCATATTGTAATGGCTATTTTAGTGCTTTTTGAACAATTTTCAGGCATAGTTTGTTCTTATTTTTGGCCTCTATATCTTTGTGTGCTTCACCAAATATAATGTATTTTGTTCGCACAGTTTTGATTATGCGTGCTTAAGGCGACTAAAGCTGCATTTACACTTTCACAATTTTGTGGCACGCACTGTCACGACTCCAGTCGTGCCAGAGCGCAAACTAATAACTGAGGGTTATTTTCAAATTATATTGAACTGAAAATTCAACAGTAATTGAGGGAGACTGCGAAGTGAGCTTGCGCTCTTCAAGTCAGCAGCCACCCGTTAAATATGTCAAATGCGATCGGCTCCAGCCGCAAATCAAACCCGTCACGTAGGATCTGTCACCTGCGCGCGGTACCGCTAGACCATGTCGCTGACAAAACGACATCGTAAACTGGTGTGAAGTATGCGTAAACCCGTCGTGACAGCGTGTCATGTCGGGACGAGAATGTTGAAATGTTCAAAACTTTGGTCACGACAAAATTTTGCGTCCGGGTCGTGAACTATGCGCAAGCTGTTCATGAACTCGTCGGGACGATGCGGGAACATGCGTGCCAGCCCATATGTGGAAAAATAATTTAAGCGAAATTTTAGATATTTGTAAATAGTTCGACTGTGTTTGCTGTTTTCATGTTAATAAATTGTTGTATCTTAATTCAAAATACTCCCCTAATCACAAAAACTAGAAAAACAAGGCGGGGGTTGTTTTGTTTTATTTCAAAATGGAACAACTGTGGATGCAGCTCATGGAGCTACATATCTTTCTTGCCAAGGGACAGCACCAGGAGGGGAGATGTAATAATGTGAAATGTAGTCTCGCTGATCCTTTGCATCTTTCTGGGTATGATGGCCGGTGAGAAGCCACAGACCCTGCTGGTGTCAATCAGCCCTCCATCCCACCAAGGATTAGATTATGTGTGTACGGATTTTCGCTGTCCACGTATAAATTTGCGTTTGGGTATCTGATGAGGATGAGGTTGTGCAGCACACAGGCGCTTATGGTAATCAGGATGATGGTGTAGGGGTGCTGAATGCTGATGCATCGTCGTCAAAAAGCAACGGAACCGTTGACACAAAATTTCAAAGGCATTCTCCACGACGCGTCGGGCACAAGACAACCTGTGGGCCTACCTGTAAATGCGTTCTCGTAGGATCTGAGACCGAAGAAAGAATGGTTTCATCATTCAAGTTCGGAGAGCGAAAGCGTCATCCCCTAAGAAGTAATAGGGCACTGGCTGGTCATCACTAAGAAGTGATACCGGTTGAGGCACTCCAGCTCTGTTCTCTTCTACATTGTCATGCAGGGAACAGTTACTCCATGTTCTTCCATCCGACACACCACCCTCCGCCCCAACATCCACATAAAGAAGCTAGTACGTAGCATCTGCCACTATCATCGGTAGACTACAATGCTGTGAAAGCCCTTGTAGCAGCAAGAGCACTACTCAAGTTGAGGGGTATGCCATATCCCCCCGGAAAACAACATCAATCGCATAAGCCATTTCAGCGTAAGCCATTCCCTGACAAGTATAATCACCATCCCTCTAACGTCTGAGTGAAAAGTTGTACCATCCTCCCATAAGTATTTTTAAAACTCGAGCACTAAGTAAGAGCAAAGATTGGCATTTCTCGAGATAATTTATCGGCGATGATTTATTATCGTTATCGCTTAAAATGGTTTTGATTTATCGATTACCGATATCGCTTTTGTAATAGCCTATATGTAATTATCGCCGATAGATCATCGCGATAAACGATTCTTTGAGCACATAGCGTTCAAAATTTGTGAGTTGGCGCTCTGGCAAAATACATGGTGCCATAAAGTCTGTTCGTGATTCAAAAATTGTCTTTATGTTTTATTTATGCCACGGCAGAGTTCGTGAACTGCTCTCTTTTCCTAAAAATTCTAGAAAAACATTTTTGCAATTTGGCTTACAAAAAAAAAATACTTCATTAAGCACATTGAAAATTTACCGCAACATTTATCGGAAAAATTTAACGGCGATAATTTATTGATTACCTATATTGCTTTAAGAAATTGAGATTTTTCGATTATCGTTATCGCCAATGGCTTTTTTGAAATGATCGATAATCGTTATCGCTTTAGAACAGAAAGGTTTATCGAGCCCATCACCGAATAAAAGAGCCAGCATTGGGTGGCTTTTTTATTCGGTGATGGCTGGCAGCAACTTTCTTCCACTATTCTTCAGTTTTGGGGCAGCACAGCACTTCGTCTTTGTAGACCGCGATGATAGCTATACAAACCTTTTGGGTATCAGCCAGTGATGGGATTCAAAATATTAAGAACAGGTTCTCTTTTGTACCGAACTTACCAACAACAGGTTCCTTCATAAAGGTATAATGTCTGTAAAAAAAGCAAGAACGGGTACGCTGATTTTATCCTGACATTCCAAGAAAGGGTTCGCGCGAACCTGTGCGAACCCCTTGAATCCCATCACTGGTATAAGCTTACAGATGGTACTCGCTTAAGCCCTGAAGTTGCACTGCAGACTTGGGTAGGAATTGCCAGTAACTAAGAACCGGAGGGTGGCAGCTAGCTTGAGACCAATTTGAAGTGGTTCCCTCATGAAGGTACATCGCTTTTCGAGGCCAGGAGCTAACTTCTCAACCATCTCTTGAAACAGACAGGGACGGTATAGTGCTCAACTTTTGTTGCACTTAACGCAATGCGTTACTTTTGTTTCTTCATTAAGTTAACGCATTGCGTTAAGTGCACAAAAGTTGAGCAGTATACCGCCCCAGGTGTGATTTTGTGGTTAATTTATTTAGTTGCATATTTATCCTCCTATCACGAGAAAGCGATCAATGCGCTATACGAGCTCGCTTAGGAGTTGCCGGCCATCTGTCTACGACACCAAGATGGGGGAATCCCGCTAAGTGCCATTCCCAACGGCACAGCAAGTAAACTTGCCGGCTTGTTCTCCACACTGTCCCTTCAATGCTGAACGTCAAGCAGGGAAGCTGTGAATAGCAATTTTAAAGTCATTATGGTTTGACCCGACTCGGAATCCAACCGGAGTCTACAGCTCAAGAGACAGACGCTCTGTACCACTCGGCCATCTGAGCTGTTAATTTTATTCATTCAAAGCATAATTGAAAATGACAGGTGGGGGGGGGGTGCATTCCCCACATCCTCTCCTAATCCGCCCCTGCTTACAGGCTTCTTTTTGTTGTAGATCAAGCTGCGTTATTTTAAATGTACTGTCAGAAACTGGTTTTCAGACCAAAATGAGAAAGAGAGCAATGATTCTTCTTTTTTACCTTGTCGTATAATTTATTTTAATAAAATAAGTAGAGTCGTTCTATCCATGGTGAGTGATCAAACTGCAAAACTAGGCGTAGAATCGGGTTTTACATCGTTCATTTGGTTAGTCTGTTAAGATCTATCCTGATATTTTTTATATGATTATTTTAGTAGGGAGTTTGTTCGTTTTTTGGTTTCGACCTTCCCTAATTTATTTGATCTGACCAATGATTTGACATGGAAATTTTTATGTTCTCGATTCTCCAAAAAACAAAAATTAATCAGCCCGAATCGTTGTGAGGTTAGCGTATCGAATAGCAATAACAACAAACTGCGAAATTTTGAATGCAGTTGCTTTGTGAAGATGATTCTGGAGTTTTTGAAGTTGGAAAATGGAAATCGGAATGTTTGACTGTAGCCTAGCCCTAGTTATTTTCGTGACTTACCGGTAACTTACGAAGAGTTGTTATTAGTCTTATTCGTGACGATTGAAGCTTCATTGAAGTGTTTTTGCCAGTTACCGGTAGGGTTACTGGTACTTGGCTTATTGCTTAAGAAGAGTCGTAAGCAGTCTTCTTTGTGGTGATTTATGCTTCAGTAAAATGCTTTTGCAAGTTAGGTTTGACCTAAGCTTCTAGGTTAATTTATGTAAAAAATTTGGTTGCCAGTAACTTCGCCACATGGTAGCTTCGCCACAGTAACTTCGCCACAGAAGCTTTGTCACATGGTAACTTCGCCACACTTTGAGAAGGTGAAGGGAGATGTGGGGATAGTAGGAAAATGTGTTGGGGTGTGGGGGGAGGGAGGAGGGATGTGGGAAGAGGTATAAAAGGAGGTGTAAGAAAGTGTGATGGGGTGTGGGGGAGGTAAGGGGAGATGTAGGGAAAGGTGAGGCCGTGAGGGTAGGGAGATGTGGGGAATTAAAAGTGTGTTGGGGCCCCACACCTCAACACATTTCCCTACATCTTTCCCACTACCCTCCCCACATCCTTTCCCCACACGCCAACACACCTCCCCACTCACCCCATACACTTTCCCACACCCTCCCCACACTTCTCCACTCCCCACACATCTTTCCTTACCCCCCCCCACACCCCAACACATTTCCCTACATCTCCCCCCACACCCCCATATCTCTTCCCACAGCTCCCCTGACCTCCCCCTACACCCCAACACACTTCCTTATTCACCCCATGCACTCTCCCACACCTCTCTCCCCACATCTTACCCCACAGTTTCGCTTATGTGGCGAAGTTACCAAGAAACTCAAAAAGCCCGATAAAATTTTTTACGGCAACTGGGAATTTAAAGTCTTGTTTCTGTGTAGGCAATGTAAATTTTCGATGTATGAAAGTGTGGCGAAGTTACCATGTGGCGAAGTTACTGGCAACCAAAAATTTTAGCTGTTAGTGCTGATAGACTATCGATAAAAAGATAAGATCAAGATTAACAGGTTAATGTGTGAATAGATTTATGGTTTAACAGCTCTGAATAACCGAGTGGTGAGAGCGTCCACTTTGAGAGCTGCAGACTTGGATTTAATTCTGAGTCTGGTCAAACCAATGACTTTAAAATTGGTATTCACAGCTTTCCTGCTTGACACTCAGCTCATTAAAGGGACAGTGTGAAAAACAAGGCAACAAGTTTATGTGTTGTCCCGTTGGCAAATGCACTTAGCGGGATTCCCCCATTGTGAAGTGGAACATGGACAGATGGAAGACAAATGGTAGGCAACTCCTAAGCAAGTTTGTATAGTGCATTGATCGCTTTCTCGTGTTAGGTGGATGAACATGCTACTAAATATAAAAAAAAAAAAAAAATACTGCTAGGCCTACCTGCAAAAGTTAACAGGTTTAGGTTTTTGGTTCAACTTTTTCTATCAGTTTCTATAGGCTAGCTGTGTCTGTTATCCCTACGATTTTCTACTGCTATGTGGACTGCTTGCTCAGTCACTAAATTGTGTTTTGCTGTAAGGATAGATTTTAAATGACCAAAAATGAATAGAACTGGTATGGTCTGACGGTACTGGTACCGGTATCTCTCTAGATTAGTTTGAAAGAAACAGGAAAACTATCAGTCAGTTGTACGGTACTAGCCAATATCACAGTATCAGCATATAGTTAATTAGGCTAGTGCTGAGTGCCTTGTGCTTTGACTTGAAAATACCAGTACGTGCTTTTATGAGTATTGTTAGGCTATGTATTACCCGTACAAGAGTTTTTGTGAGGTTACAATGTGCAGCCAAGATATTGCAGTTTTTTTGCATTTAGTGTATTACTGTTATGGTATCTATGTTAATATTATTTTTGTATGAATTTACCAACTGTTAGGCAATAGGTCAAGTTTACTGGAATACCAGGATACAATACTGTATTAAGTTGTTACCAAGCCTGCGAGTGGTTTTCTGAATGATATAAATTGAGAATGGCTGATAAAACAGCACCCAAAACACATCTGCGATTGGAATGGGTTTATGGATACAGGTTAGTCAATTTGCCACATGGCAAATTTTATGACTCAGCTGGGCAATTTATTTGCCAAGTCATCAATTACCCTGTCCATATGTCCAATTTATTGTGGGGTTTAGGCCGTTGGTTCTAGTTCAGGGTTTCCCAAACTTTCTGTTCATAGGTACCCTTGGACAATTTATAGATTCGCTTGTGTACACCCAAAAGTATATCATATCTAGGGTTACCATATTTTCACTGTGCTAAAGGAGGACAGGTTCTTTGAAGGTTATCGCGACTGCAGAAGTCCAGTTTATTTCCACCCTAATCAAGTGAAGACCAAAATAAAAAAAAGGTCTTTGCATCTGCAGAAGTCCAAATTTCCATCCTTTTTTTGCTCTTCCAGTTGGTGTGGCCGGCTCTAATATTGGCCCTAATTATTAACACCCGGTAATAAAACATAGAACCTGATGTACCCCTTGAAAAGTCAAAATGTACCCCTAAGGGTACATGTACCCTAGTTTGGGAACCCCTGTTTCAGTTTCTGCCACATGGTTAATTCGTTGGCGTAATAATCACTTTTTTTAAACTATGACATCAAAAAATTGATTAAGATGCAGAAACTAGGAGCAAGAACTGCTGGCCTAAAACACACAAATATTCGACATGTGTATAGGGTAAAACTGTGCTGCGTACTGGTACCAATAGAGTGCAATTTTTGTGCTATACAGTTAATAAAGTTGTAAAGCCTGTTGTGTTGGCAGTTTTATTAGCAGTTAGAGTATGGTAACATGTATTGGTTTTGTGTGAAATTGTGATTTAATAATGCTGTATCTGTCCACGCTTTTTTGTTTCATGTATTTTGTGTTTCGGTGTGTCATTGCTAAAGCTTAAGTTGCAACTATATTTGCATTGTTTCCAATATTATTCTTGCGTTAACATTCATTCTACTAATAGCAGTAGGTTACAGTATTAAAATGTGTTTTTGTTTAAATTGTTGTTTTTTTATTTGTTGTTTGCTTTTGATGTTTTTTTTGCATGGTGTAGTATTGGTTAAATGAAAGTGTCTGCTGCCTACATGATAGAAGAAAGCATTTAACCTAAATCAATTAATTTGTTGAAGTTTTTTAGTGTTTGTATTCATCAAATGTGTTAAGATTTATTTTGATGTAACAGCTCTGATTTTCATTAAATGAGTTGCATGGTTAAATTTAAACTAATTCCAAGAGTATGCGAATTTTTTTTATAATATATTGTGTATTATCGATAATATGTGTGCCGGGCATATAGTTGTTAACTATTGATGATGCAATTCGTAGTCTAGGGTTCAAAATTTTTTGATGAAAGTATAATTCAGCTTTAAAAATTGCTGTGAATGCTTTTAAGACTATGGAATTATTTAATTATTTTTGTAGGGGTCACCAATGTCGCAACAATCTTTTCTACACACACATTGGAGATATTGTGTATTTTGTTGCTGGGGTTGGAATTGTGTACAACTCTCGAAGTCAAACTCAAAGATTTTTTCTCGGTCATAATGATGATATCATCAGGTTTGTTAAGTGATTCATAAATTGAAGTTTAACTAAGAAGTCAACAGTATTTGAGGGAGACTGTGAAGTGAGCTGGTGATCTGCGAGTTAGCAGCCACCTCGTAAATAACTTCAATGTGATCAACTTTAGCCATGATCTGAACCCATCACAAAGGATTTGTCACTCGCTTGCAGTACTGCTAGGCTATGTCAATTCGGTGTGGTTGCATTCTAATATTATTGCCCGTTTGTTTGTATCATTTGTGCTTGCCGGTGCAAAATATTTGTATTATTTTTATGCTCAAAGCTCATTGCATTATTTTTGATGAATTTTTCATCACAGCTTAGCGATTCATCCATCCCAACCCTTAGTGGCGACAGGACAGACTGGCAAAAATCCCTACATCTGTGTTTGGAACAGCAACACTATGCAAGTAGTCTCGATTTTAAAAGATCAACACACTCATGGAATTGCTTGTCTTGCTTTCAGTAGTTCGGGAGAGGTAGGATGATATTGATGTATTTGCTCGAAATGGCTCAATACCGGTACTGTATCACATTATTCCTATCAAGATGGCAAGGCATAATAATTCAGACTGTTGGCCGGTCACTCTTTAATCTAAAAGCCTCGAGAATAAATTACTTTGGCTTGCCATGTTAAAATTTTGTACCATTTACCATAATATTTAAATTATTCATACCAGTGCTTAGTATTAAGTGTAAATGTGGTGCATTGAAAATTCCGTATGAATTGCTCATATGAACTAACTTTTACAGTAAGTCGTTCAAGTGACAAAGATTAGTTTTGTATGCGAAATCAGTTTGTAGTTGCTCTGCTGATATTGACAGCTGAACTTGTTTTGTCGAAACGTGTATATACAAGAATTTCTGCGTTTTTTTTTTTCATACGCTGCTAAAACGGTGGGTGGTTGTTAATTTTGTGATGTTTTAATTTCTTGCAGAGACTCGCTTCAGTCGGTTTGGATGGTAATTGCACACTTGTTGTATGGGATTGGAAGAAAGGAAGAATGCTAGCAACGACAAAAGGCCATACAGACAGGGTATGACTTGTCTGTTGTAATATTAAACTGTTTCGAATAGCACCTTGTTACACGAAATGGATATTTCATCGTGTGACCACTCGGCCTTGAGATAGGGTTTTAAGGTGCAAGTTAAGGTTTTTTGTCTTGTTTAAGGCTCGAGTTAGGTTGAGAACAAGGGGTTGGTGTTTGGGTTAGGTGTCTCAATGGTAAGTCCTTCACACCGAGTTGTGTCGTACCAAATAGTCTCGCTCTCCTTTTTCGCGAGCAAGAGTTAAGTTTTCATTTTGACACCGTGTTCGTGGATAAGGATTTTCAGCGTTGACATAGTTACCAACTTGGGATTAGGGTTAATGCATAGATTTGTGACAATATATTTATTTGCCAAAACAAGTGTGTTGAAGCAGCCACTCCAATAACGTTTGCCTTCAAATTTGTTCTAAGGTTTAAATTCAAATCAATTAGCCCTCAGCCACTTTTTTATAAGTTAATTGACGGCTTTTACCTTTAAACAAAATATCAAAGCTTTTTTAGCATCTCTTTGTTATTCTTGCTGCTACTGAATTTGAAAACAAAACATTTAACTTGGAAACAGATGCTCACGTTTAACCGTTTTAAACAAAACAGTAAAAGAAGGTGTATTCGTTCTGTGCAAACCATAGGACGCACTACATCTAATTATTGATTGGGTACTTGCCTGGAGCGTGCGTCTTCTGCTTCATCCTCGCAAGTTCAGTATTTTTGTGCTTTTGAATTTTGTTATTCACGGTTTTACGCAAAATGTTCGGAATGATCATGTCTGCTGTGCTAATAGAACTCTGGTACGAATATTTCTCTGTGTTTCTATGCGCGTTGCCCGTGTTTGCCAGCATGAACAACAAGATTTGGGGTAAAGCAGGTTTTTGGGGGATATGCTGAAAGGACAAGAGTGCGCTGCTTATTTCAACTGCATATATACTTTTGCGTTTGGAATTAATATTCAGCAAAAACTTGTAATGTCTGTGAAATTCTAGTAAAAATTTTATCATTGGTGCTAATCAAACCTAAACGCTTTTTAACTAAGGGTTCTTTTTAAAGAAATACACTTGAAATTGCACAGTAAGGCTGCGTTTTTAGAGGTAGCTGCCCGCAATCCTTATTTTATTTACCCAGTTTTAGTTTGGAATCAAACCCGTGTTGCAAGATTCAAGTCCTAGCGCTCTGCCTTGGCAATACTGAACCGTTTTCGATAATGTTTAGCCATGTTGTTTCATGCGCTTTTTTTCGCTGGTAGATACGTACCTAGGAAAAACTAGTGCTTAATCTTTAAAACATGATAAATGTGCGGTTTATACCATGCAAAAGGGAGCTTACTGAGCTGTACTAGTGAGTGTCTATCTCCTGAAACTCTTAAATATTTCATGAATACGCTCCGGGGAATTGCATTATGCTCATTAAATTTTGATGATTATTTGATATAAGCCAATTTCATTCTACATGTAACAGTTCGTGATTTTGAACTTGTGTTTTCAGAAATTAACTTTTGCTGATTGAAAAGAATTTTCATGAAAAACTGAGCCAATTTAGTGAAAAAAAAATTTTTTTGACCTACCGGTACTTACTTCTTTGTCAAAATATATAAGGTGTAATTCACTGTGTTAAGTTTTTAATAAGCATCTTTAAATCTAACAAATTTGCAGCAGAACGTCTTTTCTTTTGAAGACGGCCGTGGAGTGAATTTCCAGATACATATTATATATTATATTAGTTAATGTACATATTAGAGGTACATATTAGTGGTTCATATTAGTACATATTAGTTAATGTACATATTAGTTGATGTAAAAAAAAAAGTACATATTACAAGAGGTACATATTAGTTAATGTACATATTAGGTACATATTAGTTAATGTAAAAAGAAAGTCAAATCTTCATTGTACTCCCGGTATTACGCCAAAGTGTGTAACGAGTGGCGGGGCCCATCTCAAGCGGGTTGGCGCTTGAACAACACAGAAACGTCGCAGCAATGGCGACACTACGTCCGATTTGACCTACCTGGGAAACGAACCCTGGACTTTTCTAGCCGTCAGCGATGTCTTGATCCACTAAAACTAATGGGAAACCAGCAATGCACTGCGGGCCACATTAATTGAATGTTATTTTCAGCGAGCCACTTTACTTTCGTTTTGTAAATTTTGTCTTAAAAATGCACAACAATACGTCGCAAATTTATTAAATATTTATGCTGAGTTGTTTTTTCCCGAAAAATTTGAGTTTTGCGCGATTTTTCAGCCACAAATGTAGCATGCAGTTGAATGTGAAGCAGTTTTTATGAAGTCTTAATGTTTTCTCAAAAATCTTAAGAAGCAGTTTGTTGTCACTCAGCAAAGTTCTGATGCGGGCCATATTCAAAAATTAAGCGGGCCGCAGGTTTCCCACCGCTGCACTAAAACAACCCACCAGTTTGCAGCGTGCTATAATCAGATTTTAACAGTCATCTTGCTTTTACAGGTGTTCGACATATGCTGGAATTCTAGCTCTGAGCAGCGACTAGTCACTTGTGGAGTAAAGCATATAAAGGTAAGTTATGTAATGACATTACCAGGTGTGCGAACTCAAACATTTTCATCGAGTTCACTAAAAATTTGCGAGTTTAAGTTCTTCATTTTCTGAGTTCTTCATTTTTCGAGTTCTTCATTTTCTGAGTTCTTCATTTTTCGAGTTCTTCATTTTCCAAGTTCTTTATTTTTCGAGTTCTTTATTTTCCGAGTTCTTCATTTTCCGCGTTCAACTTCCCGAAAAAGACCAAGTTCTGTTTCAAGTTACGCTTTTCGTCAGTTTGGGGTTCTGACATGCTGCGCTGAAATTCCTTGTGATTGAATCACGTCCAAAGTTTTGATGAATACTGACTATATTGCGGCTGTGTTTCTCATTCAAAAGTTTAAAAAGTATAAATGGATATGTTTGAATAAAATCTGTTCTGTATTGAAAAGTTATTGAACTTGAAATATTTGTGTTATCACTAAGCACATTCTTACTTTTTTTAAGTTGGTGTTTTTCAAAAAATCAAATATTAGTTTATAATGTTCTTTCGTTTCGCATTATATCAGGTGCTCATAAAATTGGATTATTGCAATAATTGCTACACATTGTACACAATGCAGTTCATATAGAATTTTTTTGTTTAATCAATTCGTGTTTTGTACTGCTTCAAAAATTCTACCTTTCTATAAGATATTGTATTGATGGCAAACGATATTTAGTGAGCTATTCATATTAACAAATCAAAAATACAAATTAAATTTTGGACAAAACGCTAGAGAATCAATAAAACCTGATAAGTAGTCGTTTTTTGATTAAAATTTCCATAAAAATATTTGCTAAATGATTTCGGTTAAAGAATTAATCAATAGCACAACTCAAAGGAGACTGGTATTCATTTTTCAGTCGTTTATTTGTTTTTTTATCTTTTGCTTTATTAGTAATGGATTTATCCGGCCGTTAGGCTTAATTCTGAAGCACATCGCTATGGATGCGGGAGGTCTAGAGTTCGATTCCCGGGCTGGTCAAATCGGATGCAGTGTCGCCAACGACTAGCCACCGCTGCGACGTTTCTGCGTAGCTCGGTTGTCCAGGTGCTAAGCCGCGGAAACGGGTTCCGCCACTCGTTACACGCTTCGGCGTTATACTTCGAGCGTAATGAAGATTGGATTTTTTTGATTTAGTTTTGGAGTTTATCTGGAAATTCACTGATCTCCAAACGAGGAATCTTTGGGAAGACCGGAGAGCTACAAACTATCCTGAGTGTGGCGTGTGGGCCAGATCAGACCACATACAGCGGAACGATGAATGGAGATGTATTCATTTGGAAAGAAAATAACCTGGATAAAGCTATAACTGGCGCTCACTCAGTAAGAGCTTTTGCCTTTTACGTATATTGCTTGTAAACTATAGTAAAGCAATGTAAGCCTAGACGTTCGGCTCTTTATTATTTTAGTGAAAAAAGTTAATATTTATCAAGTTTTTGCTTGTTTCTCATTTAAGTTTGCAACTTTTGTCTGGAAATTCACTTGCTTGAGTGTTGTAATATTGTAAAAAGCGAACTAACTGTTTTGACGAAACTTGAGAAGTTCATGAAGCAAAAGCTTGAAACCAAAGCTGGGTTTCGAAATTAAACAGTAAAAATAAAATATTTTTTGCATCATCCAAGTTTTTATGGTCCCAAATTTTGTCTCCAATAACAGGCACCACCCAATCACAATCTCGTTCTCTAAAGTCAAGAGAAAAAAGCGACATATTTTTATCAATTTTGTAAGGGTATAAGTTAACCTGATACCAATTATATTGAGTTCGTTTAAAATTCATATTTTGACAGTCATGCTTTTGCATTCAGTTGTAAAAATCTGTTGAGATTATTGGTATTGGTTTACAAATACGAATAAAATGATCGGTATCGACCAAAAAAATCGATGTCGGGATGGCTTTAACTCCTATATGATATAAACTGATCCCGTGCATAGGTACTATCACATTAAATTTGTGTTTTTGATTTGAACAAGGCGATAGTTAATATGTTTGATATGGATTAACGATTTTTGGGTGTAGCCAATAGGTTTACGTAGTACAGAGAACGAGCTAGATAAGATAGGATAGATATTAATGTTTTTTACGTAAATTTTTATACATTTTTTTTGTTTTTTGGTATGTGTATTGAAGGCTTGGGTAAGGGGCTTTGAAACAGCTTAGATAACCGAGTGGATAGAGCGTCTGCCGCTGGATTAGCAGACTATGGTTTGATTTCGAGTCAGTTTTAAGTAATGAATTTAAAAATCGTATTTGCAGCTTCTCTGCTTGACGCTCAGCATTAAAGGGACAGTGTAGAGAACTAGCCCACAAGTTTACTTGTCGTGCCATCGGGAAAGGCATTCTACGGGATTCCCTCATCTTTAAGTGGTAGACAGGTGGCCGGCAACTTCTCAGCGAGCAGCTCATTATGGCGCTTTGATCGCTTTCTTGTGATTGGAGGATAAATATGCAACTAATGCAAGATACATTTGTTGACAAATCTATTCGTTTTAGGGAGCAATTCACACCATTTACAAATGCAGTAGAGGATATGCTACTGGCAGCAAGGACAGTTGTGTGAAATTATGGGATGCAAATTTTAACGAAATCACTACTCTTTCTCTTGCTGTTGGACAAAACGGTTACAAAGGTAAGTCAAAATATCTGTGATAAAACTATTTTGTTACCACAATGGAATGTTCGTGCAAACCACACCCTTTGTTATTTGTGGGTACCCCTAGTCTCCTAATTCTTTGCACAAATGCCATACTTTTTTACATTGTTTTAGCCATGTAACAAATAGTAAAAAATTCAAATCTTCAATACACCCGTGGTATTACGCCGGAGCGTGTAACAAATAGCGGGGCACTTCTCCGCGGCTTAGCGGTGAGTAACACAGCTCCGGAGAAACGTGGTAGCATTGGCGGGCCGTTTGCACCCCCGTGTCCGATTTGACTGGTCCTGGAAATCAAACCTGAGGCCTTCCGCGTGGAAAGCAATGTCTTTGACCGTCATACACGAAGTAGCCGATAACAAATGGCTTAGCAGCTTTCCATATTTTTTGGAGAAATGCTTCAAATGCTGTATGCAAGTCTCGTCTGTTGCTTACAAACTCTTGCTGTAGCACAATAAAAATATTTGTGTACAATACATAAATGCGTTATCCTGATTTTGAGGTGGATTCGTGGCTATCCTGATTTTTAAAAGATAGGTAAAAGCAGATAATCATGTAGATACAGAAAGCCACCACGTTTTGGTTTTCGGTCGCTTTTTTTTTGGCCGGTATTCGGTTTTCGATGCAAGCTCGCTTGTTATCGGTTAATAACGTAGTCGTTTGCGAAGTATAGCTAGAAGATGATGATCAGAAAATTTTAATGGACTAAAAGTTTTCTCTTGAGACCAAGCTCTCGCTGATGTCATTTATCAGCCAATCTATGCAGAAAACGCCACGGCACTGATTGCTATCGATTTTTTTGTCGTTGATTATCTTTTCGTTTCGCGACCTAGTAACATTTACGCACCTCGAAACAACAGCTGCAATGGTCATCATTTTTTGTGAAATAAGCTTTTCTGGTAGAAGAAATAGCAATGTTTAACTACTGAGCTATATAATCGGCTGGTGCGTGGTATATCTAATGTATACCCGAAAGAATTCAATCGCTTTAACTAGCTTGAATTGTCTGATTGGCCCAATTTTAAGCTTGTAGCCATGAGTTACTTTCATAGTAGAGCTTGGCAAATCATGCCTCTGAAATAGTTTCTTTGTAGAAACGTTAAATTCTAAAAAAACAATTGGAAATACTCTAAGTATAGCAGCCGCAAAGAAAAACCAATAAGATTATTTTCTTGGGGGTCAGTTCATTTTCTTTGATCTGAAGACCTCAACAGGATCAAATCCATTTGTCGAGGCTCAACGTCAAACAATTAATTACGAAGCTAAATTTCATAAACGTTTCCAATGCAAGTTATGCGGCGTTGAGGGTTGAAATCGTTAAGTTCGATTCCAAGGGCTGCCAAAAATGCTGAATTAAGTTCTTTTTCTACCCGTAAATGTTTCGCTGAAACTGATGTAGAGCCACACAAAGAAACTTGGTTAAGAGATACGTATCAAATCTTCATCATACTCACGTTATTACGCCGAAGCGTGTATTTGTGGCGGAACTCATCACTGCGACTTAGCGCCAGAACAACACAGCTCCAAAGAAACATCGCAAGGGTGGCGAGCCGTGGGCGAAACTGACCGGCCCGGGAATGGAACCCTAGACCTCGCGCACCGATAGCGATATCCTTAATTGTTCCGCTAACTGACCGGTAGAGTTATATATATGTTAATATTCTTAGGAGCTGTGTTATTCAGACGCTCAGTCCCGCAGATGAGCCTCTCCATCGTTACACTTTTCGGCGTAAATTACGAGTATAATGAAGATTTGATTTGTCCTTTTTTTCCAGGTCTAACCGTTCGTTCTGTCTGCTGGATGGGTGATATGATATTAGCTGGAACCCAAAATGGGGAGATTTTTGAACTTTCTCTGCAACGGCGGGAAAATCCTCTCCCACTTACTTTGGGGCACAGTGAGGGAGAACTTTGGGGCCTCAGTGTTCACCCCACGAAGCAAATAGCGGCAACGGCAAGCGATGATTGCTCTGTACGGTAAGTTGTGCCTATATTCTAGGGCTATGAAGCATACCTATACAACCTTTGCAACAACTTCGGGGGTTAAAAATTAAGTTTTTGTTGGCGAGTTACCTCATTTTCTGTCTCAATATGTCTTTAATTAAATTTTCGGTCAATCTTTGTGTGAATTGCTAAGTTTTTGAAGTCATGTCCGTGGTATCTTTTTTTGATTTAAGTTAAAGTCATGTCGTTATGCTATAATCATATCTTTTAGGTTATGGGCGCTTCACAGCCATGCGCTATCTGCTCGCTGTAATTTGGACCACCCTGCTCGTTCGTGTGCTTTCATAATGGATGGAACTATGCTCGCTGTTGGATGCAAGAATGGATCTTTTTATGTTCTTCGCACAAGGTACCCAGTGCTTTATGATGCGCGTTTGGGTTTTATGATAGCAAATGTAACAGTAAGTAGTTTTATGCTGTTAGAACAGCGGTTCCTAACCTTTTTTCATCATTACCCACTTTTGATGTGGCTGATCTTCAATTACCCACAACAATTTATCAGTAAAGTTTACCTCAGTTATATCAATCGATAAGCTGCGAAAAAGATCTTTACGTTTTCAGATGTACTGTATTTAAGTGAAAGCATCGGCGCAGACTGTAGAGCAAAAGAAATGCTGGAGTAAAATTCCGGGAGAGGACGGTGTGATTTTTCAACGGGTGTTTAATACCTCACCTGAAAACCCCAAACTGCCCACTAGTGGGGAATTCTCCACCGGTTGGGAACCAGGAGAAGGTCTCTAAATGGAATTCATTGCTTATTTTATGCTTTACCAGCCCGGGATTCGAAACCCTAACTTCCCACACCAATAGCTGGATCACTATACCACAATTCAGCAATACAAAATTTGTTCTCGCAGGGATATGAGTATTATTTTGAACGTCCATGACCGCAAAGAGGTTCTTCATGAAATGAAATATTCTCCTGATGGTGCCTACCTGGCCGTAGCTTCCAATGATAACTTCGTTGACATCTACGCTACAACTCAACAGTAAGTAATACAAACTGGGAGCTGTTACAACTGCATTAGCATCATCATAAGTATAGTGCTAGGCACTTGTCAACCCAACTTGACATTTTAACCAAATTTTTTCTGCATGAATCGAAAAGCTTGGGTTTGATTCCTTAGTTAATCTAGTCTGTTTTGCTGCCAGGGGCTCGCTGTTTTTGCGGCATTTTTGAAGTCGCAACTGTTCTGCCCTGGTGTTGTTTTGACGCATAACGGATGTGTGCTCCGTGTATTGTCTCTGGTGTGAGTAGTATAAATTCGTGGTTCGCCTCGACGCATGAGAGTATTTTGTTCAATGTAAATCCAGCCAATACTGGGTATTATTTCTCTGTTGTTTTTTATTTCTAATTAAGCTGTCTTTTGGTTGTAGTCGTTGGTAGTTCAAGATTAATTGTATCTTCTTTTGTTGCCGGAGCCATTTTGCATCTAGTTTAGTATCCCCATCTTTCTTGTTTTAATCCTCCCGTTTTTTTACCGTTTTGCTGTGTTTTTATCTGGTAATTATCACTGTGACGAAAATAAACGCCCCTTTTTTTGTAGGCTAACGGCCAAGGGATAAGAGCGTCTGCCTCTGGTGCTGTAGATTCGGGTTTGATTACGACTCAGGTCAAACCAATGACTTAAATATTGGTATTCACAGCTTCCTTGCTTGATGCTCAGCATTAAAGAGACAGTGTAAAGAACAAGCCAGCTGGTAAGTTGACTGGTTGTGCCGTTGGATAGGCACTTAGCGGGATCCTCCTATCTTGGTGTGATAGACAAATGGCCGGCAACTCCTAAACCAGCGCGTTATCGTGCTTTAATCGCTTTCTCGTATGTGCAATTAGATACAAATACGCAAATGAACAGAGTAATTACTAATTAGATTAACAGTTAAATTGTGGTTGTTGCATCACTTAGGTACAAGAAAGTTGGGACTTGCAGCAAATCATCTAGTTTCATTACTCATATTGATTGGTCAAAGGATGGAAGGTATTTGCAAACTAACGATGGAGCTGGAGAAAGATTGGTTTACTCCATGCCTGGTAATATACGTTACATTTTTAATTAGACAGTCAACTGAAAAAATGTTAGTTGACCAAACTGGATCTGTTGTGCCCCCTCCCCACAAAAAAGTTTCCTCATTAATTTTCTTGATTGTAGGAACCCAATATCGCCGAAACCACGGGTTTGGTGCAAGCTTTTTAAAATAGGTGTAAAAAAGTACGTTCTTGTGGATTTTAGGCAAGCCATACACACGAGAACTTTGGAAACAATAAGTCTGACGTTATATGTGTTTGATATTTTGTTGATTTTTTATTTGTTTTTTTTTTTAAGATCAAAAAATTTTATGCTAATGGCGTTTTCATGTGCTTTTAGTTCCCGAATTTTTACCTAGTCAAAAACGGTGTTTATGTCTTCATTGGGCGAAAGCAAACGTATTAGTATAAATTTGAACCTTACCAGGCACGAGTTTTCTTTTTGAAATAACCCTGCCATCGCACAGTACTCAAAGTTATCAACTACTAAAACTGTATTGACAGCTGGTCGTCACGTGACGGACGGTGAAGAAATTCGCGCCATCGAGTGGCAGTCATGGACATGTGTTTTGGGATCAGAGGTCAATGGCATGTGGCCAAAGTACTCCCAAATCAATGACGTCAACGCAGTAGATGCATCTATCACTTACGACACACTGGCTACAGGAGACGACTTCGGCCTAGTGAAGCTGTTCCGGTTCCCATGTCTAAAGAAAGGTGAAGATTGTATTAATTTTTATCTAGGCCGTAGTTTCTTGGCTTATGCGGCCATCTGTGGGCATTTTTTTGTTTTTTTCACTGGTCACATGAAGCGGATTGTGGCATGAAAAGCCGATGGGCTTATCACCCACGCAAAGCGAACATGTGCGGTTTGAGTAATTGCGTGTGTATATGTAGTGTGTACTGTGTAGCGCATTTTTTTGCATTGTCTGCTGTTGGCTGGATCGTTATATTGAAAAGTTAGTTTATCCGTTGGAATTAATGATTTAAGCTTGAACCTAACTCACTATAATCTTAGGCTAAATTAAACGTGATCAGAAAAATTTGATAACTACTAAACTGATAATACAAAATGAATGCAACGTGTATACGAGAAATTCAGCTCCGGCATCAGTGGTTAAGGCCGTGTTTACGGTGAAAATTTGCCGCAACTATTGGGCTGGTGTCACGTCACTGGTCGGCGCGGGCGTGGGTTCGAATCCCACTCTTAATTAGATTTTTCAGACTATGTTTGGTGTAGTGGGTTAGATTGAAGCTTGATTCATTGAGTGAACTTCTTATGTTGATTTATAAACTTGAATCACTCTCTTAGATGCTTTGCTAGACTGGATACTTCGGTAAAACCTTCATTGCTATATCGTTTGCTCGTTTGCTGTCAATAGCTGTTACAAGAGTTATTTGGGTGGTATAGAAAGGGGTTTTGAACCACCGACCCCGGTGAAGCACATTAATGTTTTTTTGATGTTGCAGGTGCCCAATTCCGCAAATACGTTGGTCATTCTGCTCACGTGACTAACGTCCGCTTCTCACGTGACAATTATTGGCTTTTGTCCACTGGAGGCGCTGATCATGCCCTTTTTCAATGGCGTTTCATCACAGATGAAAAATCAGCCTTACAAATGAATGAACAGCAAGGCCAAGGTAAACCCGTTACGAAGTCTATTAATACCTTACCCACACGTCAATTTTAGAGGGCCAAAAGCCGTGGCTTGCTGCATCATAATTAAATTTTTAATGCCGTTATTGAAAAATGACGCCAAAAATTTAGTTATAATGCAGAAAGTCCGTCACTAAAATTGGACATGCTGACAGGGTATGTTTATCTTCAGGTGGGTTTACACTTTTTACAACCAAATTGGATTTCAGCTACGTTTATTTTTTTATCATGCAGCTGGGTTAACAAGCTGAGCAAAGTGAAACGCGCTAGCATGATATCACAAAAAAAGAACCAAAACTAAACTCTGCGTTGGTTGTTAGTGAAAGTCCGCCTTTTCTGAGCAACCCTTAGCTTAATTTTAGTTGGAAAAAGTTTATCTTATGGACCAGAAAGCGTGATATGAAGTGACTTCACCTCTGTACCCAAACAC
This sequence comes from Trididemnum miniatum, assembly GCA_964006365.1. NCBI lineage: Eukaryota > Metazoa > Chordata > Ascidiacea > Aplousobranchia > Didemnidae > Trididemnum > Trididemnum miniatum. The sequence continues at coordinate 16,699,257 of OZ023242.1, read as the reverse complement.
ACCTTGAAAATTTGTCAATACACGGACGGCTTCATTATAGACATATTTCACTTTAAGCGTGATTTGGAGTATTATATCTTGTCTGCTAACGCTGTATTGTAGCAATAACATAGAAAATTGATTATTTTTTAGATATCTCTGACTCTTGTAGCGAGAAATCTGACTCGGATTTATCAGATGTAGCTGAAGTTGACTCAGAAATTGAGCAAGAAGCTCAGGTAAGAACAAGGAGTGAAAGCCGCTGCGTGACCTCTTACATCTTGGATACGGATGAGAGGTGCTGCGTGCCTCTGTTTCTCGCGAGGAAATTACCAACTACGCGGCTTGTTAAATGCTCTTTTTTAAAGCGGTTGTATTATTTGTGGAATCCTTTTGCTGTAAAATCTTGAAATGGAAGGGTAACTTCGTTAAATGATCAAATTTTGTTTGGCCGGGTTTCCACCTTGCATCTGGTGCAATCAACTCTTAGGCCAAGAGTCTTATCCTTACCACCCCAGGGTTGTGTAGAACCAGAACAGAAGCTAGCAGTGATGTTGCTAAGCCAGCTTCTAATATCGTCATTGAGGAGCAACAGACCATGTATTAACACATATTTTAAATGCTTTTAATGTTTTTCGCAAATATGCTGTTTTAGAGTACCTGCCAGTTGTGATTCCAGACATAGCTATCGGTGCGGGAGGTGTGGGTTCGATTCCCGGGCTGCATATTTGGGATTGGTTCTACAGAAAAAGATAGGGCTCGATCGAGATGATTTTAAGTGGAAAAATTGTGCTCAAAACCGGCAACAGCGGTGTGGTGTAGTGGCCAGTATGCTGGACTGCTACTCATAGGGCCTGACTTCGATGCTGCTCTGTTTCGATTTTATTCTCAACGTACTTGGTTTCTTATGAGTAATTTGGGATGAGGTAGAGTGGTGGTAATAGAATAATAAAAAATATTCTGTTGAATCATTCCTAAATATGCTCCCGGGCTGGTCAAATTAGACTCAGGCATCGACTTACTCCCGCTGAGACGTTTCTTCGAGCTATGTTGCCCGTACGCTATGCCACGCAGATGACTGCCGCTTTTTACCTGCTGCGGCGTAATACCTCGAGTATAATGAAGGTTTGATTTTTTTGTATGCATTTTTAGATTTCTTACGACCGTGACTTTTACAAAGAAGATTTAGCAGAGCTGAAGCAAGCCGCTAAAATAGAAGGCGGCAAAAAAGTCGTTAAAAAGAAGAAGCAAGCAGTTGATAACGCCAGTCTCAAACTCTCCTACGTGTTTGGGTAAGCATTTAACGTGCATGACTATGTCTTAATTTATATTTAGAGTTTTCTGCCTTTTAATTTTTGGTTTTTGTTAGAACAGTACCAAAATTATGTTGAAGTTATTAATGTGTTTGTTTTTACTGCATAATGTAACTGATAATAACAAAGTAGGCTACAGTAATGCTTTTTAAGTCACTGTTCTTTTGTCATATCTGTTAAATGTTTATCTGTTCAATCCAGGGATCGAACTCGTGTTGCAAAATTTTTAACCTTCCGAGTCACCGTTTATTATTTCGCAATAAAATGCCCTGAATTTTCAATTTTATATTTTTGTTAACTGCGCATCAGATGTGATCAGCTGGCAGGCGCAGTCGTTAAGACTTCGCTATCGGTGTGGGAGGTGTGGGGTTCGATTCCCGGACCGGTTGAATCGGCACAGGGTCGCCAATGGCTCGCCACCGCTGCGACGTTTCTTCTGAAGTGTGATACCCCTTGCCCAGGCCTTAAGCCGCGGAGATGGGCCCCGCCACTCGTTACACGCTTCGGCGTAATATCACGAGTATAATGATGATTGGATTTTTTAAATCTGTTTCAGATATCGAGGATTTGATTGTCGAGACAATGTATTTTACACCGAAAAGGAAGAAATTGTGTACCACGTCGCCGCAGTCGTGGTCGTTTATTCGCTTCAGGACCGGAAGCAACGTTTCTACGACAAACACGATGACGACATTCTATGCCTGACGTCACATCCGCTGAAAGATATAGCTGCTAGCGGTCAGGTAGTAATTTTCTGTATTTTTTTAATAGTTTCTTCTGATGTCACCCTCAGAAAATCAAACAGAGCAAAAACAGCAGCAATACAGAAAGCGCTGCAATTTTTTTGCAGTGTTCTTGCAAATAGTACTTAGTAGTAACGTCAAAGTTTTTTAAATGACATAAGTTTGACTATTTTTTCAAACTAAGTGATTATTTTCGTTTGAGATTGGATGCGTTCATTTAAAAGACAATTTCAACATCCTATTTCACTCCTTGAAATTTCAGCTGCGCAACATTGTTGGAATAACGTATTCATTTCTGCTTTATTATTATTCTTAATGACGGTTTTAGATCATAGGCTGTTACAAAAAGATTTAAAAAATACCAATATTTCTCAAATTAAGTAACTGAATATCCAATGCTTCAAGTCTGCATTATAGACCTCTTGGTTAATTGATTGCTGTATTATTGCCTAATTCCTTGCTTGCCGACGAGGCCTTAATTGCTTGTTTCGGATACCCGAGAGGAAATATAATGACTATATGTTGCCTTAGTGTCTTTACCGTTAATATTTCGTAGTGCTTAAGAAGTGGGTGTGTTTTAGCGCGAGATTTCCAGTTTTTAAGGATTTTGTACTGATCGACACACTGTTTTTAAGCTTTACCTTATTTGGCAATTTTTTTCCCGAAATTTATTTCTCCCAATTCTTGATTGACGTTTCCCTATGCTGACGACGTATGATTAAAAGATTTTCCCCGAATATTCAGCCCATGAACTAGATTTTCTCAAAATAGTACTCAATTGTGGACCAGAAAATGGTTTGACAAAGGTTATTTAAATAATTAAGATTTGGTGGATTTTGAACGATGAAAGCATTTACCCCTGTTCACATGTCTAGTTTTAAGTAAGCCAGAGCCCGCGTTCTTTGCATCATAATCAATTTTTAATGTTTTATCAATAAAAATGTAGAAGGCTTGTGGGTTTTGGCCCACTTAAATTGGACATGAGGACAGGGTAATTTTTTACTTGCTTAACTTGTGTTTAATACAGTTCAAGATGCGTAATCGGATTTGTAGTTTGGGTTGCTGTAATACATATGATTGCTTAAATGAATGTTCAAATTTGCTGAGTCATGCTTGTAGGTTGGTCGTGACCCTTCTATCCACGTTTTCGATCTTTCAAACCTCAACACACTCTCTGTGCTCAAAGGTGCCCACGAAAGAGGCGTGTCTTGCGTTGCGTTTTCAGGTTAGTTGCATTAGTGAAGTTTTCAATATTTTTAGTTAAGGTAACAAAAATAATTTAGTGGAACTTTGACAGACAATGCTAGAGGTGCATACCCATTGCCCAATGTCGGCTGCGTGGTGCAATGATTTGGAGCGTCGTTTTTACGACCATAATCGCAAGGTTAATGGTTCAACTCCCACCCTAGCCTCGTTGTTGCGTTCTTGGATAAATAAGATGCTTCGCGATAATTATCTCTGCATTGTAGAATCTAACAAACAGCAAATTTAGGAAGTCAGAAGCAAAATGCAACCGTAAAACTCTGCAACAAAAGCAACTCCTAAGCGAGTCTGGATTCGTCCTATATATGGCACCTCCGTCGCTTTCTCATGACTGAAGGATAAAAATAAAGAAATCATCAAATCATGTTCGTGGCCAATTCTTGTCTAGGCGGTGATACATGCACTCCAGCAGTAGAAAGAAAGCCAATTTACACGCACAATTTAAGCGGGTTAACCCGCTAAATCCAACCCTCTTACATCAGACGCAAACTGACGTCGTTCTGCTTCAGTAAGCTTTGCGGGTTGGAAATTACTCGCTTGCAACCGGGAGGTGCAACCCGCTGAAAAGCGCGTTGAAAGAACAGCTGGTTAAACTAAAAAGTCTCCTTGACAGAAACTGAAGCGCGTAACCCGCATGATCAAACCCGCTCATGTACATTGGCTTAGAGTCTCATTAGGTTTTGATTTTTGTTGATCGTTGATGTTTCAGATTATCAACTTTTGCAACTGACTAAGCACGGGAATAACGATTAATTGATGCACATAAGTTTCTTTTTGCAACAAGTTATATGACCGGTTTCATTATTTTGTCTTTTAAAGCTTCGTGGGGGAAGGACTGCTGCCATCGCTATTAACATTCAGGTCTTTTCGAACAGCAGGAGTAGTTTTTGGATTTTTTTCGTGCTCTTTAGGCTGGTCAGCGACATGGCCTAGCGGTACCGCGCGCAGGTGACAGATCCTACGTAACGGGTTCGATTCACGACTGGAGCCGATCGCGTTTGACGTATATCGCGAGTGACTGCTGACTCGAAAGTTTCCTCAATTACTGTTGAATCGTAAGTTCGATACTTTATCTGTTTATATTAATTATCTTGAAATTTTTAAAGGTGACGGTAAAAAGTTGGCTTCCATTGGCCTTGACAACGACCACTCGATGGTGCTATGGGACTGGCGTCGGGGCCAGAAATTGGCTTCATCAAAAACATATCAAGACAAAGTATTTGCGCTGGGTTTCGACCCTGATAATTCGGAGAAATTAGTCACTGCAGGAGTGAAACACATCAAATTTTGGAGCCATGTTGGTATGTAGTTGTACTGCATTTATTTTTTTCTTGTACTGTAGTTAGTAGTAGTAGCCTTTAATTTCCACACCGTCTACACGGTAAAGAATACGATCAGATGAAGAAAATATTACAAGGGCACAAGAAAAACAATTGATTAGTTCAGTTGTTAAGCACCCGCTATCGGTGCGGGAGGTCTGGGGTTCAAATCCTGGGCAGGTCAAATCGGCACGGCGTCGCCAACGGCTCGCCACCTTAGCGACGTTTCCTCTGAGCTGTGTAGCTTAGCCGCTATGCCTCGTAGATGGACCCCGCCACTCGTTACACGCTTTGGGGTAATAGCGCCAATATGATGGAGATTTGATTTTTTGATATGACGTTATGGCATCCACGTAGGAGAAAAGGAATTAAAAACAAGGTTGGTCACGGTTACGACACCCAGTTCATTTAAGTAGACCATTTAGCAACATGGCAGCGCAACTCGCTGTTTAGCTTTGCGTTCTAACAAGGGATTTATCTTTTGATATGGTGAAACTACATACGGCATTGGTAAAATCGATGTAAGTCTTTTAAGAGCACATAAGTTGGTTTACGACATCTAACTTGTTCTCATGTCCAATTTTCGTCGGCTGAAGCCCACGATTTTTGGTTCTAGTTTCTGCATCATGATCAGTTTTTGTGATGTCATACCACTCTTTTTCATTGTGACATCAATAAATCGATTATGATGCAGAAACAAGAACCAAAAACCGTAGGTGTAAAGCTGACGTACCTAGGACATGTGGACAGGGTAATAATCTCTATAGATACTACAATAGCAATGCTGCTTACTTCTTGTGCACACGTAGGGCTTGTTCAAGTATAATTCTCAACTTAACCTCATCGCTTTTTCGTTCTCAGATGGCCAAGTGGTAAAAGCGTCCGTCTCTGGACCTGTAGGTTCGGGTTTGATTCCGAGTCGGGTCAAGCCAACGACGTTACACTTGGTTTGCATAAGGCTTCCCTGCTTCACGCTCAGCATTAAAGAGACGGTGTGGAGAACAAACCGGAAAGTTTGCTTGTTGTGCCGTTGGGAAAGAAGACACTTAGCGGGAATCCCCCATATTGGTGTGTTAGACAGAATAGATGACCGACAACTCCTAAGGGGTTCGTTGTAGCTCTTGGATCGATTTCTCCCAAGAGGAGGGTAAATACGCAACTAATACAATACAAGTGCAATGCTTTAAATTGTGTTTTGATACGAATAACGGATGCTTTAATCTTGCAGGTGGTGGATGCACTTCCCGCAGAGGAGTATTCGGAGATGTTGGGAAACTCGATACAATGTTATGTCTGGTGTGTGGAAAGCAGGGGATTGCTTACAGCGGAGGAGCTAATGGTCAGGTAAAAGTTGCAAAGAATTTATCTCTTAACTTAATTGCCATACAGTTTATCTTCTGTGTAAGTAAGTAGGGAAGTATTATAGTAAAATTATTGCCTGTTTGTGATGCAAATCAATACGATGCTTCAAATACGACAATGTTTTTGCATTTATGATCTTAATATTGCTTTTTTTAATGCTTCTGAATTGGGATTTGGGCTAATGTCCGCCAATTGTGTTACCCCAACCCAATTGAGAGGTGAAATGTCACTTCTTTGCCCAACCCAATTGAGAGGTGAAATGCTACTTCTGTGCCTTTTTTAGCATTTTTGCGGCCAAAAATTGCTGGGTTTTTGAAGACGGCTAGTGCTAGTAACAGTAAAAGTTTTACCTCTAGAACCTATGACAAAATCCTTATTTACACCGCAATCTTACTGTCTAACTCTGTGCTTTTGTGCTATACAATTTGTAGATTTTGGTAAAATAGACTTGGCAACCCTAAGTTTTTATGTAGATCTACATTTGGAAAGATGGGAAGTTGGTGCGCACTCAGAAAGCTCATGATGGACCGTGTTTTGCCATGTGTGCCCTAGACAAGGTTAGACTTTTGTGTAGTGTTTCAAAAATGCATGAACTTTTTGCGATGAAAATGTAATTTTATAGTACATTGCTTCGTTTAAAGAGTAAAATTCTTGTTTTTACGTTTATAGTTTACTTACTGTATGACTTTCACGATCACTAAACCAGAACTTTTTATTAAATTAAACTTTTTTATCAATTTTTTAGTTTTTTCTGATATGCTTTGATTAGCAGAAGCTCTACTTACTTTAAACTTTCAAAAAATAATAACTTTGGCGCAAGCGTTTTGGCGTGAATTTCAGGCGCCAACATTTTTCGGCTAGAATTTTATCATTCAATTCTACTCCCAAATCCATTAGGCTGGAAAAAAATTGAAATTCGGTTAAAATAATGCAGTATTGACAGGTTTTATGCTCTTGTTATTTAAAGTGAACTTTTTTTCTAGGGCTTTGTAACTGGCGGTAAAGATGGAGTTGTGCGCATTTGGGACGATACCTTTAAAAATTGCATTCGGTCCTACCCTGTTGCGAACAACAACCTTGCTGAGGGCACTTCAGGTCGCTTTTTGGATGACAACCCAACCGTGAGAGCTATTCATCTAGGTAATTTTTTTTTTTTTTTGAAAATGTGACGTCCTATTTCTCTTATTTTTTCTCTCGTCATTTTCTCTCTTTTTTTGTTTGAAAATAGGTCTTTTTCTTGTGTCATTTTTTGCGCCATGGCAAAAGTCCCAGCCCAGCGTAGGTATGTAGCGTTGACAATGGTACCAGGAAATTACCAAAACGTTAGCCCAAGCATTTTAAGCTGTTTCTTGGTTGTGTTATTTTTAATTAAATAGCTGATTAATTATTTCCAATTATACCGTTTGTCGAAGGAATTTTGTGTTTGTTCTTTTTTTCGTTTTGAAAGACATGATTTTATATTTCCTTCTTTCTTTCGTTGTTTTGCTCACTTACGATTTTTTTTTTTGACGCCTGAAACTAAAATTCTTATTTATCAATGCAATATTGTTTGATCATTTGTAATATTGCTTTAAAATTTAAAGCTTTTGGTGCAATATGCACTACGCAGTTTTATCTATCTGACTGAAGCGATTGCCTCACCTTTGTCTATCTTTGTGTCGATATGGTTTAATTTGGAAAGTGTTTTCAACTTTAAAGTTAGGAGCATTAGGATGAGTTTTGAAACTCAACTGTATCAAAAAGATTATAGCCATATATTAGTAGTCATTGTACAAACGTTTCGGTAAGAACTTGATGATACCATCATCTTTTATACCATTGTAGCATCTATTATACCATCATAGTGTAGTATATTATTGTATCACACTAGATACATTCTGATCTATCTAGTATAGTAATAAATGAATTTATTCAACGCTAATTTACATACACTACACAGTGTTTTCTGCCACACGCATATATAGTATAGTAATATGTATGATGTAATATAACTTGTATAATAATATTCATTCTCGAGGGTTTGAGCACTCTTGGAAACCTGTCTTGTGTGTCGTAGCATTGTGCTTTGCTCACCAGATGGTTTGTGTTCTCTGGTACACTTGCGCTGACATCTTTTTTTTTCAAATAATAATCGTGTGATTTCCACTTGCATTGTGAAAAGTTGTTTGTAAGGTACCTCATCACTGTATTGAAATTGGCGACGCAGTATTCTGTTTAGCAATTTTAATCTTTTCATCTTGCTCCTTTGAATGTTTATTTCTTTCCATGGTGTTGATTAGTTGGATTCTATATGGACATCTCAAGATCATTACATTATTTTCAGCAGGCAGCACTGATTCCGGAAAAGATTTGTTTTATCTTATTCAGTTTATTGGGACATCGCTTTGATTGCATCCAAAATGCCGTTAGTTGCTCTCTTAGCCAGCTGATACAGTATTTCCTATCTTGTATATGCTGTTCATCTATTTCTTTTATCTTTCTTCACTATGTTTCTGTATGTTTTTGCTCAACTTTCTGTTAGCTACATTCACCTGACGAGCTCATAATGAGAGCGAAACCGGTCGTGGATTTCTATTTTTATCCGCAGCAACATTGTTTATAATCTTGTCTTTGTTTTTCTTGGAATTAATTTTATTTACTCCATTTGTCTGCTCTTCACTTTTTCTTTTTTGCAACTGCTATCCTTTTCACTGTATTGATTGCCCAAACGCCCGATTGCGTAATTTTGTTATGTGGTTTTCGATATGGTCCTTCCTGATTGTTATCTTTGATGAAGAATGTCATCCCGAAACAGGATGGCTCAGGTCTTATCTTGTATAATGTTGTGATATAATTGTAATATAATATCATACATTTTGGCCTGGTACCTCTGCAGTTTTACCCTGATGACGGTATAAGTTTTTACTAAAACGTTTGTAAAATGACAACTAATATATTGGCTCTTTTTATAAAATTTTTTTATTAAAATTTTGAAGTTGTTTTTCTCAAAAAAGATATTGTCGGTTGTGTTATAACAAAGGAAACTACGTCATAATAATTGTGTTGTTTTGTCATAGGACCAAGCAAAATTTTGGTGGGAACTAAAAATGGAGAAATTGCAGAAATCAACAAGAATGGACCAATCACGATTTTAGTTCAGGTAATATTTTAACGATTTTTTTTCAATAGTGATGTATCTTTTCAATAGCATCCGCAGGAAATGGTCAAAGAAGCTGTAGCAACCAGTGTTTTTTTAAAGGCGTTTTGAGTAACTAATATTTTTTCGGGTGGGGGAACAGGAGGACATAGTTCGATGTCGTGTACGTTACAAAAAGTCAGGAACTGTTGTTCATGGGGCCTATTTTTTACTAGAATTTCCGAGATGCAGCGATAGCTTATCATTTTTAAGTCGAGTGGAAGAGGAGCGATAATTCTGTTAATTCATTCGATTAGCTTACCACCGGCCTAGGGTTATTTTTAAATTGAACAGAAAATTCAGCAGTAATTGAGGGAGACTGCGAAGTGAGCTTGCATTTTTCGACTCAGCACCCACTTAGTACGGTACTAGGGTGTCCCGTTGTTTCACCTTTTTTCGCAAACTCTTAGTTTATACAATTTACAGGGTGCAAATCGGCACAGAAACTTATTACAAAAAATTTTTTGAAAAATATTGAGTTCTTCATGCCAGGGGGAAACTTTAAAATATTTTATGGGGTAATGACGTAACTCGAAAAGTACACTTGCTAAACGGCTGAATTTGGTGTCAAACGATTCTGAAGACATGGTTTCCTATCTGTCTGTAACACATTTTGATGCTCTATCTCGATCAGAAAACGACTTATTTAAAAAATTAAAGTTAATGATTTGTGGATAAAAAAAAGAACAAAAGCTTTTAATGCACATCCATAAATCATAAGTCGTTTTCTGATCGAGATAAAGCATCAAAATGTGTTACAGACAGATAGGAAACCATGTCTTCAGAATCGTTTGACACCAAATTCAGCCGTTTAGCAAGTGTACTTTTCGAGTTACGTCATAACCCCATATAATATTTCAAAGTCTCCCTCGGGCATGAAGAACTCAATATTTTTCAAAAAATTTTTTGCGATGGGTTTCTGTGCCGATTTGCACCCCGTGAATCGTTTAAACTTAGAGTTTGCGAAAAAAGGTGAAAAAACGAGGCGTCCTAGTGCGGTAGCCTAGATATGTCAAATGCGGTCGGCTCCCACCGTAAGTCGAATCATTGCGTGGGATATGTATCCTGCGCGTAGTGCCGCTAGACCATGTTACTGGCGAAACAAAAAATAACGTAGATGTTCATTTTGAAAAATATACAGAATTTACTGAATTTTATTTTTAGGGGCATGGAGAGGGAGAAGTCTGGGGGCTCGCTTATCACCCTTTGAAACCAGAATGCGCCACTGTTTCAGATGACCGCACGCTTCGAACTTGGTCCACCGTTCCTGGGGAAGAAAAAATGATCAATGCCCGCAAACTGACCGTTGGAGGGCGCTGCTGTGCTTACTCTCCCGATGGAAACGCGATTGCAGTTGGCTGTAACAATGGTAACATGACATCATAATATTTGAATTTTCACATAAAGTACTGCAGAGTTTGTCGCTGTGTCTTTGGTAGAGGCACTTGTAGCGTGATTCTCGGATTGGACAGAGCTGCGTAGTGTCCTGTACCTGTTCATTGTGGTAGGAGCTGGGCAGTGGGCGAGGCTGATTAAAACCTCCTGAAATCTTATAAATGTTGGTATCTTGAATGAATGTTAGTTCTTGTGAAAGATTTTGCTGTATATCGTCTTTTTTTCAAAATAGCCGAAAGATTTATACTGTAAACTTTACTTCGATAGTTTAAAAAATGTCATTACACCAACCGGTTAGATTAAAAACATGGTTATTCATGTGGAATTCTGGGGTTCGATACCCGGGTCGGTCTAATTGGACGCATTGTTTCTTCGGAGCTGTGCTGACCAGACGCTAAGCCGCCGAAATGGACCCGCCAATCGTCACACGCTTGGGCGTAATACCGCGAGTATGATGGAGTTTAGATTTTGATTTTTTGTTATTTAATAAAACTCATTAGCGCTGTCGTTGGTAATTTTTTGTAACCAAACTAACACAAAAACTGATGAGATTATCGTTCAAATAAATAGGTTACATAGTTTGAATCTCACTGTTTTTATTGTTTTAGGAAGTTTTATCGTGGTCAACACCTCCTCCCTGGAAAATCTTGTCACTTTTCATCATAGAAAAGAAGCTATTTCTGATATCAAGTAAGTTTTATGCATTTTACACGCACCAGAAGAAGGGAAGCTACCTAACCCACGAAGGGAGCGAAAACATTCCAACTGAACCTAAAATCGGGTCGCAAGCGTATTTCTTTACCTTAAATAAAAAACTGAGGATATTTTCAAACTATATTGAACAGAAAATTCAACAGTGATTGAGGGAGACTGTGAAGTGAGCTTGCGCTCTTCGAGTCAGCAGCTACCCGTGAAATATGTCTCGGCTCCAGCCGTGAATCGAACCCGTCCCGTAGGATCTGTCACTTGCGCGCGGTATTGCTAGGCTATGTCGCTTAAAGAAAAAAATTAGCATTGAGGGTGCTTACTTTGTAAAGGACTCTTGGAAAAGGTTGCAAAAGCTGTCCCGCGCTTTTTCACGGGCGAACGGGTTTGGCAGAGAAGAGGGTCTTTGCGGATTCTTGTAACTGGTATAGTTATAAAACACAAGCAAAAAGCCCTTCTCAGGCATATATTGTCTTGAGTAAATTCGGTCACACCAGCTGCACTGATGAGACCTGAAAGGTCGAAACATTGTTCACTGTCTGAAGTGTCTCTCTTTTTACAGATTTTCTCCTGGTACTGGCAAATATCTTGCAGTTGGTTCGCATGACAATTTTGTGGATATTTACAATGTAATGGGAAGCAAAAGAGTTGGTATTTGCAAAGGGGCCTCTAGTTACATCACCCATTTGGATTGGGATGCGAGGGGTAAGTGGAATGCTATTGATGAGGCCCGAGCTTTTCTTGTGTAGATTTTATAGTCAACAGATTGTTCGCTTTCTGGACCACTCAGGAAAATACAAAATTTCTGGCCATTTGGAAAATAACCTCCAACCCAATTCTCTTTACATTCTCTTCAACTTGTCTCCTCCATGTCTGCTTTGGCCTTATTCACTTTTGCTGCCCATTCACTTGAAACATGAATGTCTTCGTAAAAACGTTATCATCATCCCTCCTAACCAAATGTCCTTACCATCTTACTCCATTCGCTTGTTCCATTTCATCTTGTGCTTTCTTTGAACCCAGCATTTTCATCAATTCTTCATTATTCTTTTTACCCACTAATTTCACTCCACACGTTGATCTCACCATGGCTCTTTCCGTTCTTAAGATTGCTCTTTCTATTTTCCTCGAACACCATGTTTCACTTCCATATAACATTGCTGATCGTACACAACCTCGAAAAACAATAAAAGTTGTAATAACATTTCAGGAAAACTTCTGTGTGTGAACACCGGGGCGAAAGAAGTTCTCTACTTTGAAGCGCCACGTGGAAAAAGACAGACTGTCAGCAGCGATGACGTCATTGAATGGTCAACTTGGACATCAGTGCTGGGCAAATCATGCGAGGTAGGAAAGTAAACTGACCACTGGTATAACGGCTTTCCTGTGCCCTGGTTGAAAAATTCCATCCATTTTGCTAACTTATGGTTGGTTTTTATTTTGTTTCCGACAAAATATTGTTTTTCAGTGTCGAATGAATCTGTTGAGGTTATTTTGTGAAATTATTGGACTGAAAATTCAAGAGTAGTTGAGATAGACTGCGAAGTGAGCTTACATCTTCGAGTCAGTAGCCACTCGATGTGAAATGCGATCGGCTCCAGTTGTGAATCGAACCCGTCACGTAGGATCTGCAACGTGCACGCTACGCTCCGCTTGGCCTAGTCGCTGTGACATTCGGTGGCAATATTCGTTAAGTTCTGACATTTATCTAATAATTCTCAGTTTTCTGTTTTTGCTGGGAAAACTGTTGCTGTTTTCGTGGCAGTTTACATCTTACAGATGATGTTCGTGCTTAAGGTCAATTATTCTAAAGGATATTTGTACATTTTTGTGAGTGCGGTTGATGAGGGCTATAAGCCCGAAACAACGCTTTGTCGCTCATCGAGGAACTTAGCTAATTTATTATGTAAAAATAATCAAAGTCATTTTGTTTGAACAAAGTTTGAGAACGAACATTTCGGCTTCGTATGACTTTTGTCATCATCAGCTCTTGTTTTTAGGGTATTTGGCCTGCTTATAGTGACGTCACTGATGTGAACGCGACCTGCTTAAGTGGCGATGGAAAGCGTTTGTTAACTGGTGATGATTTTGGATTTGTCAAGTTGTTCAGTTTTCCAGTCAAGGTCAGCCTTTTAATGACTTAACCGCAACGAAGTGACGAGCAATTAATTCTATTGTTTTTTGTCTGGAACCGGCCGTTTGGCTTAGTAATGGTTAAAGACATCGATATTGGCGCGAAAGGTCGTGGAATCGATTCCCGGACCGGTCAAATCGGACACTGTCGCCAGCGGTTCGCCACCGCTGCGATGTTTTTGTGTTGCCCAGGAGCTCAGCCACGGAGTTAAACTCCGCCACTCACTACACGATTAGGCCCTCGCCACACCTCGAGTTTAATGAAGATTTGATTTTGTGCTCTTGGAATGAATAAGTTAAAATATAAGTGGGAAATTTTATGCATTACAAGGTTTGACATGGGCGCTGTTGATCGCTAAATAGAGAAAAAAGATCTCGGTAAATATTTTTCCACGTCTTTTCTCAGCGCCACAACAAGCAAATTTGCCAGCTTGTTCTCCACACTATTCTTTTAATGCTGAGCGTCCAGCGAGAAAGCTGGGAATATTAGTTTTAAAGTCGTTGGTTTGAACCGACTCGGAATCAAACCCAAGTCTACCGCATTAAAAGCAAGCAGTTGATCCACTCAGCAATCGAATTGGAACGATTGATTGATCAAATTGAAAAATGCAGATAGGATTGGATGGGGCATTTGGGGCAAGGTGCACAAAACACTGCACATATGAGGGAAAACTCCACATTGCTTTACGGGGCATCTTGTTCCACTGTTCCCACTCCTATAACTGACTTATTTCGATTTCTCAACTGTTTATTTGTAGGGAAAACATGCTCCTTGCAAGAAGTACGTCGGTCACAGCGCTCACGTGACCAATGTCCGATGGTCACATGACTCGACCCAAGCGGCGTCGATAGGTGGCGCTGACACGGCGTTGTTTATATGGTCGAGAATTGGCATCGAAGTGTGCAAGACGGGCGTCGCATCAAACCCTGTCAGTTATCACAGTAACAGTGCGGAGTCGGATACGGATTCGGAAGGAGGTAATTGATCCGTGTTTTGATCCGTTAATGAAGTGATGTGTTGGTTGCGCTTTATCGAGTCTATCGTTTTCTTTGATTTATTAAAGCAGGGGTAAGAAATCTGCGGCCAGCTTACATTTCGAATGTGGCCCGATTCAAAATTTTGTTAACTGTACCACCCAGTCACCCACCCGTAGAACAGAAAATGTCAATCTTTCTTAAAAACTGTTTTAGATTCAACTACATGCTACAATGGTGACATCAAAACCTGGCAAAAGCCTCTGATTTTGTGATGGAAAAATAACTCACCATGAATGTTTAATAAATTTGCTACGTATTATTGTGTATTTGTAAATTTAAAAATTAAAAGTAAATGTGACCCGCTGCGTTTTGTTGGTTCTCCAGTCTCCAATCCTGTATCAAAGCATGGAACTGATGAAAGCTTTCGTAAGAACGTGTGAAGAGATGTTAGTAGACGCTAAAAACTTGAACGCTGACTCTATCTGATACGTTAGTTGGAAAATCGCATGAGCGTTCAAACCTGACTCTACCTGATGGGTGTGCAAAGTGCAAAACCAGTCGTAGAATTGCTTACGCGGCGTTAATTTAGTAATTCATAAAAGTCTTATAGCTTTTTGAGTTAGGTATTTGCATGGCTACCATGCAAATATACCTAGGCTACCGGTCCATTATGTGGTAGGCGAAGTACAGTGTGTATGTTTTTTTTTTTTGGTTCTTAGCTGGATTGAACAGACGCTAGTATCTCTGATCTGTGTTTAGTTGGTGATGAATAAACAATATTGATATTCTTCGGAATATAATAAATATGGTACGAAAATTGTTTAAGAAAGAAAAATAAAACTTCAGTAAATCTTAAAACTAGACGTTTCGACACAGACTCAACTGTTATCATCAGCAGTGTTAGCAAGGCAGTGCAGTTAGCTTTGAGTTTTACATTGTCTTGCATACACTACTGATGATGACAGCTAAATCTTCGTTGTCGAAACGTCCGGTTTAGAGATTTAGTGTAGGTTTATTTTTCTTAAAATAGTGATATTGCTAAGTGATATTTTTGGTAAAAATTTATTTTCTTTAAGGTTATGACAGTGATGTTGAACGTGAAGCAAAGATGGATTACAGCACAAAGATATATGCTGTAAATATGAGAGATACGTCTGGAACAAAACCGAGCCAGCAAGAGAAAAAAGAAACACAAAAGTGAGAGAAAAAAAATTTAATTTTTTACTGATATTATTAATTACTATCATAAACTTCTCACATAAACTTCACCCATGAAGCTTGATTGACCGAAACTGTCCAATAGTGTCCATAGTTGTGCATAAATTAATTATTTTTTTAAGGCCCAAAGCCAGTAGAGGAATCCCAGAAACCACTCGAGTGAAAACCAGTTCAAACGTGGCCTTGAAAACAGTAAACGACATGAAACTAAAGCATATATTTGGTTATCGAGGATTTGACTGCAGGGACAATCTCCATTATTTGAACGACGGCTCCCAGATCGTGTACCATGCTGCAGGTGTGTTGGATTGTTGTCATCAACCGATTAGTTCTGGCATTTTTGTGTTTTTTTAAACACTAAATGTTTTTCCTATTGGGTTGTTTAGACTTGAGAACGCTGTCGGCCTACCAGCGCAGTAGTTGAAGTTGAAAAAAGCATTGTTGGTGCCGGAAGCCTTGGATTCGATTCCCAGGCCGGTTAAGTCGATAACAGTTACCCTGTCCAGTGTCCACATTTTGACGGGCCAAAATCCCAAGAACTTTCTACACCAGCGGTTCCCAACCTTTTTTCTTCATTTCCCACTTTTAATACGGCTGACCCTCAATTACCCACAACAATCTACAGTACATAAATGTTGTAAATCAGAACTTTTCAACCTTTTTTTGCTCATGGCCCACTAAAACACGAGTGGGCAGCTTTTCTAATTGCAAAGATTTGGGCCGTACTGATTGGAAGAGCAAAAAAAAGGTCAACACGTCTTCGGGTGTCCTGTATTCCACTGAAAATATCACTGAAGATCTCTGTGGCCCTCTGAAAAACAGTGCCGTGGGCCATGGCCCACCGGTTGTATTTTAAGCTAAATCAAAATTCGGCTGCAAAAACCGGTGTACTGCACAAAAGAAAGTCTTCACCGTTGGTAGGAAAATTCTGACATTTCTTTAACAGGAACAGGACGGTGTTATTGTTTAAGGGGTGTGTACTGTGTAATTCCCCACCTAAAAACCCTAGAATTTCCACTACTGGGTAATTCCCCACCGGTTGGGAACCCATGTTCTACATAGTGATTAAATTTTTATTCTCATTCACTTTTTTAATTATGACGCCAGAAATTTGTTCATGATGCAGAAAGCCTTTGTTCTTTAGTACGACTAAAATTGGACATGTGGACTCTGGACAGTAGGCAGGGTAACTGTCGCCAACGGCTCGCCAGCGCTGCGACGTTTCTTCGCAGCTGCGTTGCCCTAGCGCTGAGTCGCGGAAATGGGCTCCGCCGCTTATGCAGTTTTTGTACACGCTTCGGCGTAATACCGCATGAATAATGAAGATTTGATTTTTTCTAGAGAATTGCATTTGGAATTCTTTTTAAACTGTTGTGTCTGAATTTGATTTTGTGAATAGCTTTTACCATAGGTTATCTTGCTGATCAAAAGCTATTAAATAATTGCCTGATTTCATCTTGAATCAACATTATCCCTGTCGAAGTGAAAACTAAAACATACTGTAACATTAAATTTTTTTCGGTTTTATCGATTGCTAGCCTCGTTTATTATGCAAATTATTTTTTTAACTGAAAAATATCATTTATCAGGTGCTGGAATCGTTCAAAACTTGGCTACCAATGAACAATCGTTCTATCTCGAACAAACCGATGACATCATCAGTCTAACAATCAATCAGCATCCGAAATTTCCAAACGTAGTTGCCACTGGTAAGCTGTGCAATTTTTGAACTGAAAATTGAACAGTAATTAAGGGAGACTTCGAAGTGAGCTTGTGATCTTCGAATCTGCAGACACTAGGTATATCTCATTAGCGATCGGCTCCAGCCATGAATCCAACCCAGGTAGAAGGATTTGTTTTCCTGTTGGGTTTCATAGCTTTTTTGTTTTATGTTTAGTTTGTTTTAATTATCTTCTTACTAAAGCTGATTGCATCATTGATGACGTTGCAGGTCAAATCGGAGCAAGTCCATCTATACATGTGTGGGATGCATCTACGATGAAAACCCTATCCGTGCTGAGGGGGTTCCACGTGAAGGGGGTGTGCTCCCTCAACTTTAGTGTCTCAGGAAAACTCCTTCTGTCAGTGGGCCTCGATGACCAACATTCGGTGGCAGTATGGAGATGGCAAGAAGGTAATTGGTTCGTAGATTATTCACTGACAGTGACTCAATATAACATGCAGCAAAAACTACAGTACGTTGATGCAATTTGTCTTGTTTTTTTTGCGATTAACGTGATGTGACGTTATGGTATGTTAATATGCGCTGGTTTTTGTTACAAACTGGTAAAAAAGGTTAGTTTGCGCTGCAGGTGAAGTAAGTTTGCAATGCATGCTAATTAAAGGAAGCCCATGCTGTTAGGAACAACTTACGGTGGCGATAGTTGCCATTTGCCGAAAAACTGGTTTGCAATAGCTGGTTTGAGATAAAATAGCTATGGATAGAGCAAAGTAAAACTGCTGACGTTTGTTGTATATAACTTCTTACACGTTTTATACGATTTTATTATTACAAATAATATTTCAAAGCTAAAAAAATGCAAAGGCTTCTGTTCCAAACAACAAGGGATTGTCATGTAGATCCATGGCATTCAGTTTAATATTTAAACGTTACTCCATACTACTCATGATAAAATAGTTTGCCATGTGTAGCCGAATTTTCTCTGCTGAGTTTTTGCTTTATTATTTGATGTAATCTCTGCTTTAATTAAATTTAGACACAGTGTTATTGGGTGTGGTTGGTTACTGATGGTGCGGTAGGTCTGGGGTTCGGTTTCCGGGTCGGTCAAACCGGACACTGTCGCCATCGACTCGCCATCTTCGCGACATTGTTGTGTTGCCCCGGCGCTGTATGCTGCGAGAATGGGCCCCGCTACACGCTTCAATGTAATACCGCGAGTATAATGAAGAGTTGACGTTTTTATTCTTTAACGAAACGCGATGTAGCAATTTAGTCCTCTTCAATAATGCTGCAATTTTTAGGTTCATTGGCTTCCAGCCACTCGTGTAGCAGACAGCGTATATTCAACGCTCAATTTCGACCCGATTCTGATTCTCGTTTTGTAACAGTCGGTGTGAAGCATGTCATGTTTTGGCAGGTAAAAGCAAGGTTTTTAACTTAAAATTGTTTAACGAACAAGAAGTAGAGGGTCACTAAATAAAAGATGCAAAAACCAATTCTCCGACTAGTTTTTAACATGCTTGTGTGCAACTCTGGGCTTGAACTGGAGATATATGAGTTGAAAGACAAATTTCTTGTGAATCTGATATTTCACCCATGTTTGCTTTGTCTACCTATGAATTGGAAGCTATGCCCGAAAGTATTTGTGAATTTTTGATAGTGAAAAATTGTTATTGAAAGGCCAGAGTTAATTTAGTGAAAATTTTTTGTTCCCAAAATAGACCTGCAGGGATCCAAAATAAAGCAATGTCATTTTCATGATGAACAATAGGATTCTAGTTTATGAGACTAAGAGATTTTAGGAGAATCTTCTGATCAAACGTCACCATAGGAAATAAAGGGAAACAAACAAGCGGGGAAAACAAAATTTGGAAAAAATGCCAAATAAGGTAAAATTTAAAAAGATGAGAATTACTACAAAAATGGTAGTAATGTGAACTGAAATATCAATCCACGACCGGTTTCGCCCTATTTGGGGCTCATCAGGTGGATGTAGACAAGAAAAAGATTAAAAGGAAAAGAAAAAACTTTTGTTAGCCTATTATAGAACTGGCAGTAACAGATACAGAAAACCTCTCGATTGGACAGCACCAATAGACTAAAGAAACTTTCTTTCATTCATTATTCCGTAAGATAACGTCACTCTTCATATCTTTTCATAAGATAACATTGGTATCGATGGGGTTTGATTAGAAAATTCTCTTAAATCTCTAGTCTCATAAACTAGAATCCTATTGTTCATCATTTATGATTTTGTTGATAAGTATAGGAGGTCCCAGAAAAATTGGAGATCCCTTACTGATTCTTCAAATCCATTTCTTGTCATTTTCCTCTGCTATTTGTCTTGATTCTAGGGCCCGATTTCCATTTTTAGTTTTCATCAAAACCTAAATAAAAAGTCGCGATCACACCGTGAGAAGAAACTTGTGTGATAGAGATGTTCATGGATTTGCGAGAGAATTTAAAAGCGATGGATTTTCGTAATTTTCGCGGATTTAAATTTTGGGGCATGAATGTTTTGTTTATACAAATTTTGAAAGAAATATGCAAATTTTACCGGATAGTTCAGGATTTGGATTCAATTGTAATAAAACTTCGGATTTGAACTTGGGTTAGGATTTATAGTTTCGGATTTGGATAAGATTAGGATTTTGAAATGTTGTGTAAGTGTTATTACTTACTCTTAATTGCAAAAGATTCTACGCCTATAACCTATTAATCTTGTGTTTCCATTGGTATCATAATGTTTAATGGAGTATTTTTGTGTAGGTTTGTGGAGCTGCTTTGCTGGGCAAAAAGGGAATTTTGGGAGCAGTGTCTGGAATCCAAAATCAAACCATGCTCTCCATCGCTTTCGGAACGGTAATTAAATTCATTTCTTCGTTTATTAAGCGTCATATTTTTAACTGCAAGTTACATTTAGCGTTTTTGTGCAATGTAGCAAAATTAATCGGAGAAAACAAAGCAAAATTACGTTGTGTATCGCAGCTAAACTTTTTGACGCTGATTTAGTTATCATCATAAGTGTGTTAGGCATTATGACACTATAAATAATTTCAGTCAATGAATTGAACTTGAATCTAACCCACCAAGATCTTAGACTAAATCAAACGGAATCAGAAAAACCTGATTGCTAGTGGAATTAAAACCAACGCCAGCACCGACCTTTATATTGATTTCTAAGCTTGTATCACTCACTCTCTTAGCCTAATAGCTAGACAGGCAAGCCTTGATTTTTTAATCTCAGCAGTAACGACATTCTAAGAATTTAGTTGAAGTTTTCTCCCTGTGGTGCCTACCTTCCAAAATTAGATTTTTTTATTTTTTAGGAAAATGTCACTTTCACTGGTGCTATGAACGGCGATGTTTATGTCTGGAAAGAAAACATTTTGAATCGTGTGGTTACCAAAGCTCATGTTGGGCCTGTATTTACTATGTACACTACATTGAAAGACGGGTTGATTGTTACGGGTGGGAAAGAAAATGCGTAAGTTTGACTGATTTGCTTCGAAGCATGGTTGATGGAAATTTTTGGAGTTTTATATTGAAATAGCCAAGAGAAAATGAATCATAAGAATAGTCTTGAAGAAAACTGTTTTGGCATTAGGCTTGTGGAAATGTTCTGTCATAAATTGTTGAAGCCAAATGCGAAAACAGCTTTTTTCATAGTTATTTCTAAGTTCTCTACCACCAATTAATTATATTGAAAATGAATTGTATTCAGAAAAAGAGACGAACCTTATACAAAAACCATTGTCAATCTTGTTCAAGTAGAATGTGTAAGATTCACAATGGTTTTTGTATTCTGTCCAAACGTCTCTTTTTTGAGTATAATTCATTTTGTCTGGGCTATTCTATGTGTAATTAGACTGTTTGACGATGCTTAGTAAAATTTGTAAAAGTTTGAAATACTAGTTGTAATTTTTTAACCATAGTCTTACGAAAAGTTTGATCTCGTACAAATAAATGGTGTTAAGCTGAAAGATGCTGTTGCCAGCGTGCGACTGGCGACAATGCGTCATGCGATTATCATGCAAGTAAATGCAGCAGGCTTTTGGGTCGTCGATAAGCATGAAAAACGAACTTGGTGCGAAAGATTGTCGCCTGCCGCGCGCCTTTCCTTGTGCTGTTAAAAATGGCATTTAACGCTATTCCCTGCCCAATAAGTTGTATCCGGTGTACTTCGTTGCAATTTTATGAAGGAAGATTTGAACGCAATGCAACTACTACTACTACTTAGTTTATAGTTTCAGGGACAGAACCTGAATATCTTTTAGGAGGGGTTTATTTTCGTATTTTTATAGTACGGAAATGCAAGGACATTGGACACCTTAACTTATAGTATTTCACCAGAAGAACTTGCAACTTTTTTGATGCTAGACGTTTTGACGATCAATCTATTCCTATAGTCCCCATGACCCTAAACTTACGATGCAAAATAGCATAAGTTTGCTTGAATTTCTTATATCTCTGTCGCCTGACGTAATTTTCTTCAAATTTATTTTTATACCTTACAGTTCTAACGAAGGTGGTGGCGGTGTAAAACTGTGGGATCAAGAAATGAAACGATGCAAAGCTTTCGATGTTACTGGCACAGTGGTGAAATCAGTGGCAAGATCAAAGGTACCGAGTTTTTTATTTTTGATGACGTGTAATTCTTTCTGCCTTTGTTATATTAGGATTTCATTAATATACCGTCGGTTAGTTCACTTGTTACATTGGTATCGGTGCGGTGGTCTGGGGTTTGATTCCAAGGCAAGTCAAATCAGACACAGTGTCGCCAACGGTTCGCCACCGCTGCGACGTTTCCTCAGAGCTGTGTTGCCCAGGCGCTAAGTCGCGCAGATTTATTCAGATTTATCAATTATTCAAATTTATTCAAATAGACTCAAATTAAAAAAATTTCAATTATTGAACTAAGGTCGAATCTTAACTCATTAATTGAAATTCTTTTAGTTTATAAGCTTGAATCACTCTTTTAGAGGCAGAGCTGGACTGGATCGACTTCGGTAAAACCCCCATTACTCTCATTGAAAATCAAATTCAACTTTCATTGCAAAAATAAGAGCCAGTAATATTGGAAACGTTCGAATTTTTCGAAATGTTTCGATTTATGCGAAACCATTGTCAACCTTATTGAAATATATGAAGTTAATAAGATTCTATTTGAATAAGATTGACAATGAAATATATAGGGCTTGTAATATTCTATTTGAATAAGATTGACAATGAAATATATAAGGTTTATCAGACTCGACTTGAATAAGATTGACAATAGGGCAGTGGTTGGCAACCTTTTTTTAACTCGGCCCAGATCACCTTTTTAATAGCTATTGAAGGCCCACAACATTTAAAACCACGACTACGAAACGAATATACGACGCGACTTCAAACTAGAAAATGAAAATACGATGCGTTGCTTCAAAAGCAGAGAAAATGCAAAGCGCGTGCTTTTTTTCTACTCACTCGCTCGCATCGATAGAACAGAAGAGACACAGCGAGCATCATTGCATGAAAGAGATACAGACACACTGCACCCGTTTTTGTAGATGGTACTACAGGTTTGCTTTTGTAGCCATGTACTGCCGGTGGAAAAAGAATCAAAGGGAAGGTTTTTATTATTATTTGCATGGGCTTACTTTTTATTTGCAGCTAGCATGCGGACCACCAAGACTTTGTAAAACCGAATAGCCGCGGCCCACAAAAAATTGCTAAAAGGTTTACAGTTGGGCCGCGGCCCACAGGTTGCCGACCACTGACATAGGGTTTATAAGACTCTATTTGAATAAGATTGACAGTGAAATAAAATAGGGTTTATAAGATTCTATTTGAATAAGATCGACAATGGTTTAATTATAAATCGAATCGTCTCGAAAAATTCAAATGTTTTCAATATTATTGGCTCTGATTTTTGTAATCAAAGTATTCAAAAATTCCATGAATTGTGCTCCGAAATTCAATTTGGTTTCATATTTTTAGGGCAAAGTTCTAATTGGAACGAAGAACTCAGAAATAATGGAGGTGGCCGAGAGAACAGGGGGATGTTCAGCGATTGTGTATGGGCACACAGAGGGGGAATTGTGGGGGCTATCTTGCCACCCGACTTCCAACTTGTGTTTCACTACTTCCTTGGATAAGACGGCAAAGCTATGGGACATCAACGAAAAAGTAAAAACTTAATTTTTTGTCTGAATAGTAAGGGTTGAAACGTTTTCTTTTTAAATTCTGATGATGTTGTTGATTTCAGCGCATGATGAACAGCTTGCGATTAACGTCAGGATCACGTGCGTGTGCATTCAGCCATGACGGCAACCGAATAGCAATTGGACAAGACAACGGAGAGTTGGTAGTGCTGGATGTTGTGTCTCTCAAGTCATTGGCTGCAAAAAGGGATAGAGGAGAAGTGATATATGACGTCAGGTAAGTTGTTTAAATGACGTAATAAATTCTACGAAAACATCATACAATAAAATAGTTTATCTTAAAATGTTGGGGTGAGGATTTTTTTAACTGGTTATAGCTCCAATTTTTGCTGTTAAATTCAGCCAAAATGCGTTTAATGTTCTTCACCAGCAGTTTTCAACGCTTTCGGTGGAGCTCAACCCCAATGAAACATTCCAGAATCCAGAGACTCGAGGAACGTCTGTACATTAGTTTAACTTTACTAATTTACATGAACCCAGCTCTGAATTGTAAACTTGCAGAACTCTGGTTGAAAACTGTTGTTCTGTACTTGGCGATTCTCTTCTTGTGGTTATATCGAGATGTTCTTAAATGTTATCGTTGTGGTCTATGCAGTTGCTAAATTTTCGCAAAACTTAAAGCACGGTTAGAAGATTAAAGGCCGGTTCACACAGAAGGCATTTGCGATAGCGGAAAGCCTT
This sequence comes from Trididemnum miniatum, assembly GCA_964006365.1. Taxonomy (NCBI): domain Eukaryota; kingdom Metazoa; phylum Chordata; class Ascidiacea; order Aplousobranchia; family Didemnidae; genus Trididemnum; species Trididemnum miniatum. The sequence continues at coordinate 16,675,109 of OZ023242.1, read as the reverse complement.
TGGCCTTTTTCCGCAAGGCTAACGCAGAGCGCGGAGTAAAAAGCTAAGGCTTGGTCTTTAATGTTCACACACAAAGCGACGAACACCTCATTTCGTTTCCATAGAAATAGCCGCCGGTGACTGCAAGCAACACTGCTGCAAGTTGAAAAAATATCGTTAGTTGCTGTTGCTTATCACAAATAAGCTAGACTACGATGGACAAATAAAAATTCCTAAATCCTGCAACACAGAACAAACATGAAATTTTGCAGACTGTGTAATTAGTCTGCTTGGTACATAGTCTAATCATACTGGTACCGGTACACACTGGGATGGGTGTATTTACAGTACTGAGTACTGTAAATATGCATCTGTTTGACAGGATATGTTTATGCCATTTAATTGGAAATTTTTTTTTGCCCTTTATCTGCATTTCTTTTAGTGGTAGTTAGTGTCTTTAAATTAAATAACACCAGCTGACCAGTAGCTCACTAACACATACCTAGATACCCATACTGCATATATAACCCAACTCATATACCAGTAGCCTACGGGACCAACGGTCACAGTAACGGTATGTTTACGAATGCCCACCACAGCTAGTTAAAATCATCTTGATTTTAGGCATTTAACTATTAGCTTACTGATTTGGCTAATACCAATATTGCACTGGTAGACTACAGCCCAGGCAACTAATATGCCTAGCACTGTACAAGTAAACTAGCATTCAACTATTATTGATTTGGCTATATTGCACTGGTAGACTACAGCCTAGGCAACTATTGGCAATGGTGTAATCTGCAAAATACACACAAACTTCACAAACAAAGCAGATGCAGGTGTGAATACCCATTCCTTCACTCAAATGGGCATTAAACTAAGGTCTACGCGAGCAAGAAGGACATTCAACCCAATTGATCATCTGAGCTTTCAAACCGTTTGGGCCAACCGTTAGCTGTGTGATACCTAGGCTATTATCGGCCCTAACTATTGTTATAAAACAGCCTTGTTGGATAATTTGATGTCTGATCCTGCAAAGTCGTCCTACACCACCCACAACTGATATAATGGCCAAGCATAATAAAATTATTCCCCACAGTAGACTTCAGTCAGTAGCCTACCTACCCTATCCACCGGCTGTTCATTCATCACTAAGCTAGTTTGCAAAGCCTCAAGCGGAAAAGTTGAATTATTTCAACTCTGCCGCTTGAGGCTTCAGACGCAGAAAATTACCGCTAACACGTTCAGCGAAGGCCTGGAGCTTTCTGTGTGACATACCTGGATCTTGCCGCTTTCCGCTAACACTTACGGTTTTCCGCTAACGCCACGATAACGCCGTCTGTGTGAACCGGGCTTTACTCTCAGACGTCCGGGTGGACAAGACGTTGACTTCTGGAGCTGTAGACTCGGGTTTGATTCCTGGTCGGGTCATAGCAATGACTTTACAGTTGGTATTATGGAGTACCGATCAGATGGCCGAGTGGTATTGAGCGTCTGCTTCTAGATCGGCCGACTTGGGGTTCGATTCCAAGTCGGGTCAAACCAATGACTTAAAAATTGGTATTCACAGCTCTTCTGCTTGACGTTCAGCATTTAAGGGACAGTGTGGAGAAAGCCGGCAAGTTTACTTGTTGTGCCGTTGGGAAAGGCACTTAACGGAATTTCCCCGTCTTAGTGTGATAGACAGATGGCTGACAACTCCTAAGCGAGCTCGTACAGCGCTTCGTCGCTTTCTCGTGATAGGACAGGGCTGGGGAATTATTTCACACGAAGGGCCAGATTTGGAAAAACTGTTAAAGCTGCGGGCCGCACGCTGATTGGAAAACAAGGTGAAGACCTTTTTTTTTTGGAGATCACGGTCCACGTACGAATGTGCAGATCTCCAAAATAAGAGCTTTTACATCGTTTTTTATTCCAATTTTGCACCGCTGAGGCTTATTTTTTGAAAATCACTGCCATCCATGATCTCCAAAGGAAAAAAAAGGTCTTCCGCTGAATTCACGGTGAGAATTTAAGTTTGTGTAAGTGCCGGCGGGCCAGAATAAAAGGACCCGCGGACCGTAGTTTGCCCATGTCTGTGATAGGAGAATAAATATGCCAATAATAATAATAATAATATTCACAGCTTCTCTGCTTGACGCTCAGCATTGAAGAGAAAGTGTAGAAAACAAGCCTTCAAGTTTGCTTGTTGTGTCTTCGGGATAGGCAGTTAACGGGATACCCCTATCTTAGAATGGTAGACAGGTGGCCGGCAACTCCTAAACGGACTATCCCCTCGGCCGCCTTCTCGTGATAGTAGGATAAATGTGTATTTATAATAAAGGGCCTAATCCAATCCAACATACGTTTGTTTTATAGGTTCAGTCCCAATGACCAGATAATTGCTGTTGCATCTGAACAGTCGCTTGATTTTTATGAATTAAGAGCAAATAGTGAATTATTGAGAGTCGGTTATTGCCAACAAATTCCCAACTTAGTTTTCCAACTTGATTTTTCTAAAGATGGAAAATATGTACAAGTAAGAGAGTGGTGATAATAAGTGGTTCGAATTTACACTATTTTTGATGAATTATGATGCTGTCTCTTAACGTAGTCTGCTATGAAAATTTCTGCTGAGCCACAAACTAAGGCTGTATTTGTCTCGACTATACAGTTACCAAAATTTTGAAGTTAAGTTACTGAGTGCGTAGTTACTTGATTTATCTGCTGTATAGTACAATTGCAATAATGTGCCCCTGGCAAGGCAGTTTTTTCCAACGTTCTCTGAATTTTTGGTTTGATTTTCCACTTGTAAAAATAGTAGTTTAAGCTTTAATGTTTGAGAACTACTAAAGCTGGATTTGAAATATTCTACCGTTGTGTTATTTTGCTGTAGTCTGCATTCGGTAAAAGAAATTGTGATGTTTAAAGCTAGCATTTCGATGACTAGATCTTAAGTGTTTGTATTGTAGGCAGCTACGAGCGCATACAAGCAATTGGTGTTCGAAGTTCCATCTGGGAGTGCGGTGACTGATCAAAAAATCATCAACAGAATCACTTGGCAGACTTGGACTAGGTATGTAAGCTTTTCCGAGTCAATGTTTGCAGTTTTAAAAAAGAAAAAAAGATCTTTTTTCTCATGCTGAGCCCTAGTCCAGATGTTAATGACGCTTCTGAAGCACGATATGTCAGCCCATACAAGATAACTATAAAACTATGGCCTTTTCTAGAGGCCTTAACAGTAGATAAAGCCACTTAGTGCTTAAAAGTGATGTGGAACTTGGTAAATGGAAAGAGTGATAATTTTGGGAGTAGCACTTGAAACGCTCATTCGCTAGCATAAAATTTCTGATTTGAGTCAGCGACATGACCTAGCGGTACCACGCGCAAGTTACACATCCTGGTGATGAAGCCAATCGCATTGGACATATATACCTGTACTGGGTGACTGCCGGCTCGAAGATGTGAGTTCACTTCGCAGTCTCCCAGAATTAGTGTTCAATTTTTCGTTATTTTAAAATAACCTTGGACTAAAAAATTACTGACTTGGACTGGTCTGTAATTCCTATAATGAATGGTTATTGGTTAAAATTTGTAATTTTATTTTGTGTTACCAGCGTTCTTGGTGATGACGTGATTGGAATTTGGCCGAAAAAATCCGGAAATGCTGACGTCAATTGCGCTGACGTCACTCATGCCGGAAACATGGTTGCTACTGGCGACGATTTTGGTTTTGTCAAACTCTTTGATTTTCCGTGTCGCGAAAAATTCGTGAGTATTTTAAATACGCACGAGCTGAGGCAAATTTATTTAAAAATTGTTGAAAACATGACTGTTAGCGCGGGCGGTCTGTATTCGACTGCCGGACGGTCAAATCGAACACAGTGTAGTCCTCGGCTTGAAATCACTGGGAAGTTTTTTCGGGGCTGTGTTGCCCAGACTCTAGGCCGCAGTGGTGGATCCCGCCACTCGTTATGCGCTTCGGAGTAATACTGCGAGTATATTGAAGATTGGTTTGGATTTTTTGATATTCTGTAATAGTGAAGTATGCCCAATAGTCACTTGGTCAATGGTCAGTGATACTAAAAAAGTCATGCCATGAAATTTATTACAACTAAATTTTCCCACCCAGGTCACTTTTTGCATATCTTCATTTGTTGATTATTGGCGTACCGATGGGGGGAGGGGCTAAAGTTTCCCCTGAATTTAGAGTTACTTCCATACTTCATTAAGCACCAAAAGCAGGATACGCATTTAATCAATTTTTAACGCCCTAAAGTTTTTTTGGATCCGCTTCTGTTGCTATATTACTGACACGTATATTACACTATATCCTGGGAGAAGTGTGATGCCATTAGCACTTTTGTGCGGCCTAATATGACCGAGTTATGCTAGGGATTTCAGTGGCTGATAGAATCGAAGATTATTAGGTTTAGGCTTTCTTGTTTGAAAACTCTTGACAGTTTGTCGTTATCAGATGCAGCACTCATGACACACATCGTGTTGCTTCTACCGGATACTGACAATGGTTTTGTGTGTGCAGGCAAAATGTCGCAAGTACGTCGGTCATTCAGCTCATGTGACCAACACGAGGTTCACGAAAGATGACAGTTATTTGATTAGCACAGGAGGAGATGATTGCTGGTAAGTTGACTGATGTTTGCTGGAATGCGCACTGGGCCACTAAGAAATACTTTTTGCGCTATTAAAATTTGATTTGTAATGCAGTTTTTGGTAATAACTCCAATTTATGCATGAATGTCTCAAAAAGTTCATAATGTGGACTTGATTTTGTCATGATTTTCTACAAATACCAACTGATTTTATGATATTGAGAACCTGATTTTCAATTGAGGAAACTAAAATCAAGTTCCTAAAGCATCTACAGTAAAACAAACCTGTATAATTCTTTAACAGCTGTCGTCCGTTGAGTACTTATAATTATGATCTTATAATTCCTGCTTGATGAAGTACTTTCACTTTACTATTTTTTTTTCAGTGTTTTTATTTGGGAATGCAGCTAAAAGCGAAATTGAAATAGCTGACCATCTTTATCGAAAATTGAAACAAAGCTCATTGCTTAGATTTATACTTCAAAATCGATTTCTAAAAATTAAATTGGTTTTTCTTCGTCTAAACTTAGACTATGCTTAAACCTATCACTGTTTTGCAATTTTCAATCAATCTAGCATAAATTTAATTGAAGTTATATACATATTATGGACGTAATTTAAACTTTTAAGATCCTTAGCTTACAACTAGCATAATGTATTTCAAACCTTTAGTATAGCCTTTACTGGTAAGTCAGCATCAAAGGTTCTTTTTACTTAACGAATGTTAAAAGTTATGGGGCTAAACCAGACTATGGTTGTTTGCATGTTCTAATTTGTTAGCTGTCTGAAACGACCAGGTTTTTTTAAGTAATAAATCTATGCAGTTGTAGGTAATTAACTTTATCATTTTCCAATCTGTTAATTTTGTCGAAGAACGGTTTGTTTGGTTTTGTTTTTGAATTTATTTTATTATTTTATGTAGTTTATGAATTGCTTTTTTGTATTTTTTACTACTTATTTTTATATCTGAGGTATTTTATAGTGTAGTTTCTGTTGATTTCTTAAATGAAAAATCATGTAGAAGATTTTCCACAATGTACAACCGATATTTTTTAAATGCAGTTTTCTGTAATAGCAGTTATTAAATAAATGTCAATCGTTATTTTGTCTTGCCATAACCTATAAGATGATACCATTAATATATTTCAGAAATTTGCATTATATTTACAAAATACATCACGAAAAACAATTAAGCACACTTGCAAACATATCAAGAATAAAAATATAAATCAAGTTCTCGCAGAATGAGGTCGCAAAACGAACAAAATGGGAATGTGTGTTTGGCAACAAAAAGTAATGCCTCTGAAAAGTCTATGAGCTAACTTTTGTGAACAAAAATTAAAGCAGTATTACCAAAGCATCAAGACCATAACACATAAAAATTAAAGCTGGCTATGTTTTCGTAGCAATACGTTGCACTAGATTGGCTGGGCAGTCTATAAGCTGCTTCTGCCAATCTCTCACTAAACGTTTTCCACGACCTAAAAATTCATAATTTGGAGCCTATTATTTTGCCATAAAATCATAATTATTGTCAATCTTGCTTTAACATCGTTTACAAACTTTGCATTGTACGGCTATTCTGCAACGAAATACAGTAAACTTCATCTTTTTCTTACAAATCGTCAGTCGTTAGAGACTATGCATTATCAACAGCTCAGTATGAAAAGCACTGTAAGTAAAACGAAAAGTGTGCGAATTACTTACAGTCGCTACACAGTCAATTTACGATGCTTTAGCAAAAAGTGAGTTCATCAGGGCAATATTTCCTGGAGCGAAAACAAATTTGTTAGATTTCGTTGACAACAGTTTTGGAAACACTAAAAGATTATGCACGAACTTAGATGCTAAGTTGCAGAGATGAACACCGTTAATTCAGGACTGCGATTCGCTGCTTCAGCGTATTGTCAAGTGTACTGAAACAATCTTAAAACCCAAAACAAACCAAACAAATTCTTACTGGCGCTTAAGTGTTAAAAACATAAGGTCAAAGCCCAGCATAAAAGAGAAGCAAACTTATCCGATATTCAGTTAATCATTGTAAGCGAAACAAACGAAAAACAACTTTTTTTGAAAAATAATGAAAAGCGATGCCTGACTGGAATTATGCCTAATTTCCACGGTGTAAAATTAATATCGGGTTAGTGTTATCGACCCTCAATATCTTTCATAAAAGTCGAAATCGCCTGAACTGTAAAGTTTTAGCAAATCACACGTTAGTGCGGTGTTGATCCAGCATTTCAGTAAACATGGTAACAAAATGAGCAATCTCATTGTCAGTCGCTGAATTCCAACCTTCTCCAGCCACATGCAATCCTTGCTGGATACGACCCCATTCAATTAAGCAAAGTGATAAGTAAAACAAATTTAGAAGTTTAACCACAACGTCAATGCGGAAGTTGGTTGAAGGAATACATTTTTTAAAATCTCTAAACGCGCTTAATGCTTCATGATATTTATGAAACTTCATTTTCGTCGAATCTTAAAAAAGCAATCAATCAATCAATTTTCTGGACCCGCTTATCCATGGGGGGTCGCGGGGGCAGCAGCGCAAGTTGGAGCCTCCAAGCATCTCGATCCTCTGCAACAAAGGATAGATGCTCTGCTGGGATGCCAAGGCGAGACCATCTAAGATCTTCTACGTAATCTCGCCATCGAGTTCTGGGACGGCCTCTAGGCCTTCGACCAATCGGTGTTGAACAGAGCAGTTTTTTGGCTGTTCTTTCGTGGGACATTCGTGTCACATGTCCATACCAACGCAGTTGCGATCTTTCTAGTCGGAGAAGCAGCGATTCGATGTTTAGAGATTCACGAATATCTGCACTTTTAACCTTGTCCAACAAGGTCAAACCGCTAATTCTTCGCAAGAATCCCATTTCGGCTGCTTGAACTCGAGACCTCACTTTCTCATTCATGATCCAACACTCATGGCCATAAGTCAAAATAGGAACATAGACCGATCTGAAAATGGATAGCTTTGCCTAGGTGCAAAGCTCCCGTTTCAGTACCACAGATCGGTGGAGCTGGCGCATTGCTGCACTTGCTTTTCCGATGCGGATATCCAATTCGCTATTTTGTCTGCCGTCACTTGTGAATGAGACGCCGAGATACTTGAATTTCTCTGACTGTTTTAGTGGTACTCCATCAATTTGGAGAGAGCACTGCTTTGGTTGTCTGGACAGGCACATGGTTTCTGTTTTTGTTGAACTGATTTTCATTCCGGCAACAGAGCATGCATCCGAAAACCTGTCTAGAGCTTGCTGGAGACCATTTTGGGTAGAGTCGAGTAGCACAAGATCATCTGCAAATAACAGACGTTGTACAGTGCATTCACTGATCTTTACTCCGCCACAAGACTCACTTTTCTTAACTATTCTATCCATATAAATAAGGAACAGAATAGGTGAAAGAGAGCAGCCTTGCCGTAGTCCCACACTTACTCTGAAAGGTTTCGTCGTTGCACTGTTAACACGAACACAGACCTCGGAATGCATGTACAGCGACTTAATGGCAGTTAGTAACTGGCCATCAATGCCATACTGCAACAGCACCGCCCAAAGCTTGTCTCTAGGAATGCGATCATATGCTTTTTCAAGATCAACAAAACATGCATTGACCTCTTTTGCATATTCCCACGACTTCTCAAAGATTTGCTGCAAGGCAAAGATCTGATCCATTGTGCTTCGGCCAGGACGAAAGCCACACTGAGCATCCGTTAGTTTAGGCTCGACTATTTCACGGCATTTCTTTTCAAGGCATTTGGCATAGACCTTACCCGGGACACTGATGAGAGATACGCCCCTATAATTGGTGCATTTTCTCTTGTCTCCTTTCTTGTGGATAGGTATTATCACACTAGTTTGCCATTGCTTTGGTGCTTGCCCAGTACTACACGCCACCTTACAAACACGAGTCAGCCAACGAACACCATGTATGTTCATTGCTTTTAACATTTCAGGTCTGATATCATCCTCACCAGGTGCTTTTCCAGTTTTCAATGATTTGATTACTGCATTCACATCTGCTTCGGTTATCTGAATATCTTCCCCAACCTGTTCTTCGTGAATTTGTATCGGTGTAGCATCAACTGGGTTTAAAAGATCACTAAAGTACTCTCTCCACCGATTCAAAATAGCATCTTGATCTTTCAGAGTCACACCATTTGAATCTTCGATAAAGAGAGCGGCTCGAGATCTTTTTCCACGCAAACGGCGAATGGTCTGCCAGAACACCTTGTTTGCCGTTTTGAAATCATCGTCTAACCTTTCTCCAAATTCCTTCCAGGCTCTTTCCTTAGACAGTTTAACTTTTGTGGCTGCCGTCTTACGTGCTTCAGAGTACTGCGAACGAAGTTCAAGTGATGACTTATTTGCAAGCCAGGCCTTATAGGCCACTTTTTTCGCACGAATAGCTTCTTTAACTTCTTGGTTCCACCAAGGAGTTCTTTTCTCGCTACTCTTCGTCCCTCCAACACGCTTACGTCCACAACAGTTAGTAGCGGACGCAATGACTGCTGTTCGAAACAAACACCACTCAGTTTCAATGTCTTCAGTAGAGGTCGGAAGTTCTTTGAACTTAGATGCAATGTTGTCTGCAAATGCAGTTCGTACCTCTTTGTCAGCCAATGATTCCCATTTGATTCGATAAGTTTCTCGTGGTCGAAAAGTCTTTCGTTTTTTCAAGGGTTTCAAAGCTTTCAAAGTGCAGACAACTAGGTGGTGATCAGTTGACAACTCAGCCCCTCTTTTAACACGGACATCAGACACGGTAGAAAACAAGTCCGCCGAAACGATACAAAAATCAATCAGGGAGCGTTGTCCCAGAGAGTCTCTGTACCAGGTGTACTTATGGATTCTTTTGTGCTGAAAAAATGTGTTCATTATGCACAGCCCATTGGTGGCACAGAACTGCAATCAACACCTTCCGTTCTTGTTAATGTCAGGGTCACCATGTTGCCCAATAACACCATTCCAGGTTGCATTGTCGATGCCCACATGTGCATTGAAATCGCCCAAAAGGACAAGGGATTCTGATGAAGTTGCTTTTCCCAATGCAACCTCAACTTCCTCCAGAAAGGCTTCGTACTGTGATTCTATGTTAGGTGCGTACACCTGCAAGATACACAGAGATCGCTCCTGCAGCCTTAGCTTTAAAAGACAAACCCTTCCTCCCAGTGGTACCCAGTCAACGACACATTCAGCTATGTTGGGGCTCACAAGTAAGCCAACACCAGCTTGAGCAGACATTGCTGCATCAACACCTGAGTAGAAAATTTTCCACCCACCGTTCAACTCGACAGTTCCAGAACCCCGGCGCTTTGTTGATGAAATTCCCACAACATCAAGGCGATACTGTTGGGCTTCGCAAACAAGCTCCTGCTCTTTTCCTGTCAGTGACGAAACGTTCCAGTTCCCGATAGCTAGATCCCGGCAGTTTGGTCCAACTCGAGTACGTTTTCTGTGCGCTGCCCCCATTTGCCTCCCCAAACGCTTAGCGACTGCGTTGGTGGGTTTCCGGTGACGGTCAGCTTGTGGGGGAGACTGTAGCTTATTTTTCGAACGAGTCCCTCTGCCTAAAACTCGAACGCGGACCTTTTTATCCTGCGCGCCGTCCGATGCAGCATGAATATTGTTATTACAACTTTCCATTTAGCTACAGCATTGGATTGCTACTTGGTCTGTTTCTCTCCTTCGACCTTACCGCCATGGGTGACCCTGATGGAAGTGATTAAACACTACCGACGGCGTTGCTCCAAGGATCATTGAAAACTCAAACCTCCCCACCACGTTAAGGTGGCAATCCATAGGAGAGGTTAAAAAAGCAAGCATAGAAATAAATGGTTCGGATCCAATCTGCTTAGCAGTAATTGATCAGTCACTTGTATTGCATGCGAATATCTAGAAGCACTGTGCGCAGGACCGGCGCCAAGGGGGGCCAGGCCCCCCAATTAGCAAGCTTACTCTTTTGAAGACAGCGGCTTGTATGCTTAATTTCAAACTGTGGCCCCCCCTAATAAACGCTTGGCCCCCCTAAGTCGACTACTCTGGCGCCGGCTTTAACTGTGCGTCACGGATTAGCAAATCTTGACCGAGTTTTCTAAATTTCGAATCCGTTGAAATAAGCTTCTTGATTTTGTTACTCAAATCTAAAGTTTTTTGGCATTGTTTAGCGATCGTGTTCATAAAATTAAGACGTAGATATCTATGAATATCGTTTTCACTTAAAATCATTTAATTTGCTAAATATCACTCACCAACTGATGTACCTTCACTGTACAAACTGAGAAAACAAAAAAAAAACGTCAAGTGCGCAGTAAAATTCATCTTGACACTCAGATTGTCGAGATCACAAATTACGTCATTATTCCTCAGCATATATGCTGCAGAATGTAAGATGTTGATATGCATTTGACCAAGCAACGGTTGCTAACTGCTTTTGTCAGTTCTTTAAGCTTTCTTTCGTGCCGTATGTTTCACTTTCTTTATAAAATGTATCATCCTGTCATTGTTTTGACATGTAACGAAACAACCTGATATGACAAGCAACTGCCACAACATGGGATAGTCTATGAGCTGAACCGTCATTGATTTTATGTCTACGCTGGAGCTCTTCGATAATATCAAAACAATGAAAACATGAGTTTTCATCAACATCTTGCATACAACCCAGTGCTGATATAAACAATGTTATGCTCCGATAAATGATCCGTTTAATGTTTACATTCGTTTGGGTGAAATACATTTGAGAATTCTCCACGACATCAAAGTTTGTTAAATCCTCATTAAGTTATTTTCTAATGTTGGTGAGACTGTTTTGATTTGAGTTTTGACAAAACTCGTCGTATATCATTTCATCTCCACCAACATAACATGTTCTGGTCAAAATATCAGCAAGTTTGTAGCCGTTTTTGAGATCTTCATTAACTTCGACATATTTCACCATTTTGTCGACAGATTTGATCAACTCAGTTGTCCATGGCTTGTGAGTTTTCTGAGTTCGTCCAAGTGGAAATTTGCATGCTATGTACCATTATGCCGTCAAACGAGATTTTCCGTCTGGTGCGATTGTCAAAAAACCAATCACCGCCCGTGTCAATGGGTCGTTCAAACATGCAATGCTCACACTTGGAATGATGGTTTCCTGCAAGTTTATGAGAATGACGTGAAACAGTACTAAATAGCCTACCAACAAAATATTCTCTGGTGTGTGAATCTTTGTTGCTCTTGGTTTGTTGATGTAAGTTTGGCAACAATATGGTGTGTTCAAAACCCGAGGATTGTGTGATTTAATTTCTAGCAAGTGACCCCATTCCTACCAACAGGGGCGGCTCGTAGTGAAGGCTGCAAAGGCTGCAGCCTACCCAGTTTATCACCTCCTTATTTTTTTTTTTAGAAGCAAAATTTTTTTACCTATTCTTGTCTTTCATACATCTATCGACAATATTTTTTTTGAAAAAAATAATTTTTGTACAAAAAATGGCAACACGTAAAGACAGCCACAGCCTTTCATAGCAAGAACTAACCCTGTAGTGTTACGTCATCAATGCTTTATGGAAGTTTGAATTACGTTCAATGAGACGTGTTAAGGCTGTGTCAAAGCAGCCTTTTTGGTGGTTATTGAGGTGTAAAGCTTAGAGATTGGCTCTATTTAGTTGCAATCACATAGAGATACTGGGTTTAATGAAAGATATGGGATGTTACGGGTTGCATACAGCTTAAGCTTGTAATACAGTGGTAAAGGCTAGTAGACTTTAGTTATACCTTATTTGAACTAATAGATTGCGTAAAAAGAAAAACTTTTAAGCTGTTGATTGACCGGTACCGCAGCTAAGCTAGGTTTGTAGACTAGTGGTAGCTTTTTTGTAGCCCGCTAGATGTAGTCGACTAGGTACAATAGCAGAGTACTGGTAGTGTACTTAAATAGAAAAATTTGTTTAGGCCAAACTTGTGTTTATTCATGTAGACTACAGGTGCAGGTTACCTAGGCTACAGGTACGCACAGAATCAGCTATTGGTACAGTGGCGTGATAAAAAAAAATTGTAGAGTAATAATAATTCATGGGAAACCTGCCAGTGTTCCTGCAGTTGTGTATAGCCCAAAGCCTACCGCCTTGCTAGTGAAATAAAGAGTTTTTCTTCATTTCAGAGCGAGTATTTATTCTGGCCAGCTTTTCTAATCATGTAGCCTACCTGTTTAAAATAGTCACGAGCCGCCACTGCCTACCAATGTGTATTTACACGGAGGAGGACCCATTATCTTGATGTATTTTTGTGAAATTTCCTCCATGATTCGTTTGTAATCGCCAGTTACACTGAGTTGCAATGATTTGACTTACTGAATGTAAGATCGTTCCATTGCATTTCGTTCGTCGTCATGAAGATTTTCAGGTATTTTCTTCATGTTTTTCAATCGAACGCAAACGTTTTCATGCATTTGATCAACTTAAGTTTTTAAGCATCTTGCAATATTTACCAAGTTCGCAAGGTTTTGCTCAGCATTGGCATATCTTAGCAAAGATGTTGTTTTAGTTGCATATTTATCCTCCTATCACGAGAAAGCGATCAATGCGCTATACGAGCTCGCTTAGGAGTTGCCGGCCATCTGTCCACCACACCAAGATGGGGGAATCCCGCTAAGTGCCTTTCCCAACGGCACAACAAGTTAACTTGCCGGCTTGTTCTTCACACTGTCCCTTTAATGCTGAGCGTCAAGCAGGGAAGCTGTGAATACCAATTTTAAAGTCATTGGTTTGACCTGACTCGGAATCAAACCCGAGTTTACAGCTCAAGAGACAGACCCTCCATACCACTCGGCCATCTGAGCTGTTGAATTCTGAGCTGTTAGATCGTGCAGATCACGTTGAAATTTGCGATTGTCTGGTTGTCGAATATTAGCTGCGTTCAAAAAAGCAGGACTCTGTACTAAGCTGATGCTGTTTGGGCTTTTGGCTTTGTAAAGTAATGCCAACTTATTGAAGATCTCAGCTGATTTTGTTCGATTCTGTTTCTGCCTCTTTTGGTACAAGCTTTCTTCAGTTGCTGCTGTAGCTCAAGTTCTTCTTGTCCAAGTGAATCGATTGTTTTTTTTAAGCAAGTTGGAGACCCTAAACCAGTGGTTCTCAAACTGGGGTCCGCGAGACAAATTTTCTAAGACCGCGAAGCACCTTCCAAAAAAATTAAAACGACGATCCTGAAGAAAAAATTTTGTGTAGAATTAAGTTTTCAGGCAACTTTTCTTCCAATCAACTTAACAAACACAATTTGTCATGAAACCTTACAGGCTACATAGGCATTTATGATATCACAAGAAGCAATTTGATGTCACATTAGTGCAATGGTTCCTTTAGCGTGAAGTCTGCGAATGATGGAGAACGTGCAGTAGCAAAAAGGATCAAGTTTTTTTGCGGATGGCTTAAAAGTAAAAACCTGGTGGGTGGCGGCAGCAGTATTGGTTTCAGAGAAGGATACTGCAATGTGTGATTTTAGTCTAACTCTAGTAAATTGCTCATTTTCCTTGCATAAGTTTGCAAAGAAGCAAGTGCCCTCGTCACATTGATACAATAAAAAATCAACGTGTTGTTTTGTGTTTATTTGTGCTAATTTTTCAAGGGGACCGTGAGCCATTAAAAAAATTGCTAGGGGACCGTTGCGTATTTTTTTTAAAAAAGTTTGAGAACCACTGCCCTAAACTCATCACTGCTGCGTGTATCAAACCAATGATCAAACGAATTCAACACAGATTCGAATTTTTGTGTACAACTTTGTGCTCAACTGTCACTGAAAGCTGATCAGACAATGCAACTGCTGCATGCTGTTCATAATGCCAAAATACAGTTTTAACAAATCTTTTATTTAGACTCCGTTATGCTTGACCAGTTTCAGTCGTGCGTATAGCATTTTTTGTTAGTTTGGTTTGGGTTTCCTAGTTAACTAAGTTATGTCCATTATTGTGGCTGCCAGAGGTGGGCACTTCCGCACCTCCGCTCCGAGCGGAACATCTGTTTCGGAGCGGAATGCAAAGAGCGGAACATGCTAAAAAAAATGGAGCGGAATGAAAGGTGCGGAACAGCAAAAAATAACTTCCGCTCCTCCGCACCACAAAACTGCGGCAGGTTATTTTGTATACAGCTATTCAACAAATACAACTTTGTGTTCGAAGCAATTCGAGAAAATGGCCATCTCGGTTTTCGAATCTTGCATTTCAATCAATAAAAGCTAATTGTTTATCTCTGTTGAAGGTGTGATCATAGAATAATCTATGGTGTGATGTTGTGTTCTATTGTTTCCAGACGTGCGAAATCTGCTGTCGCACGGAATATCGCGATTTCGCTACGCTTTTCGACGTCGCCGACTCGCCAATCCACTGACACTGCGCAAAACTGCAGAGTGCAGATGGATTGCAAGATCGCTTGCTCGCGATAAAGCTTCGTTGGTTTAGTTTTAATTTTTAAGGTATAGAGAGTGGTGAACTGTTACTAAAAAGCGAGTTAGACAGTTAATTCCTAGTAAAATGTTTTAATTTTAACCACAGTTTAGTGCGCCGAAAGCAACACTAAGGAGTCAGGACTACGAATGGAAGATAGGTAGCATATTACTGTTTTTAAATTTAACTTTTTACGATAAATAGGACGCAATTTTATGACTTTTACGATAAATATAAATAGGACACGATAATCGATAAGTTCAAGGAATAACTTTGGGTCTAATCTGAGTTCCTTCAAATTCAAACTATAGGATAGGCTTCTCATTCTAGTCTTGTAAAGTAAAGTTGGCTGCAGTTGTATGTGTTGCATCTCTGAAAGACAATATTTTGCAGTCTCGAAAGTATAAAAAAACTAGCGTAATTTTATTATAGCGTACGGTATCACAGTACTTCGGTAGCGAAATACCTGACCTATCAGTACCTCGAAGTCGATGGACAAATTTGTGCTGCAGTCCCGAAGAAAACAAAATACCAGGTTGGTAATTACCTTTATGAGTTTCTTTTGCAAGCTTATACTGTAAGCCTAATACAATAGACTAATGTTCTTTTCCGTTTGCTTGTTTTTGTCTGCTTGTTGTTTTTGCTTGTTTTCCGTTTGACAATATTGACATATTGTTCTTGTTTTTGGAAAACGAATAGTTCGTCATCACCTGCTGGTAATAGACTTGGAAGCCGACGAGGTTTTACAAGTAGTGGAAGCAAGTGAACAGGTTTCTCAACCCCAAAATGTCAGCAATCTTGTCTCCACGAGCGCCACGCTTGCCAGTCCTGAAGAATATTCCCAATTGAGGACGTAAGTGATCGTTCGTTTTTGAATAATACTTTTTAAAAGGTAACCGTAACAATTGCCGTAATTAATTTAATAATACTGTATTAAACAAAAACTTCAACTTAACCGTGCTCGCGTGAAGAAACACGATTGATGCCAACATAAGGTCTATCTATGATGCCAATCATGTCATCAATTCCGAATCATAAAATTAAGCCTGTAACTCGGAGTTGTAAACGGGCCGACTAGTTTGCGCCCGAATCCAGCCCGAGCCCGAATTTTATTTGAAGCCTTAAACAGACCCGAAAAAGCCCGAAAGTTAAGTTTGGTCAAAACACTTATAAAATGTTAAATAAAGGAGTTGATTTATATGAGTAGCCTTTTGCACTGCTGGACGAAAAAAATTGGCCAATATCAATTACCTTGCCCGAAAACCAATCATTTATCCATGTACGTTTTTGTAACCTAAATCATTTTATTATTTAATTAGTCGTTGATTACGAAAATCATGTTAACGAGGTGTGAGCGTGTGATTTAGAATATTTCAGCGTGTGACTTACAGCATTCTGTGTAGACAAAGCGTTGTCAGCTCGAAAGTCTCTGGTTTCGCAGCTTCGCACCTCACACGTCTTGAATGACGTTAAACTTGTGAAGTAGTCAAGCGAACGCTGTAAATCTATTATCTGTATCTGTACTGCGTCTCGGCCCGAATTGAGCCCAAA
The DNA here is from genome assembly GCA_964006365.1 of Trididemnum miniatum. Classification (NCBI taxonomy): domain Eukaryota; kingdom Metazoa; phylum Chordata; class Ascidiacea; order Aplousobranchia; family Didemnidae; genus Trididemnum; species Trididemnum miniatum. Next base: position 16,658,565 of record OZ023242.1, on the reverse strand, counting down.
ATTTTTCTCAAACTTAGGTGCGAACCCGACCCGAAAAGCCCGGCCCGACTTACAACTCTGCTGTAACTTCACTGTTCCAGATTTTTTTTTGATGGTTTCACACTTTCACTTCGTTAACTGCAATGTCCGAATTGCAGGTTTTTCAAATTTACAGTGAACAGCGCAGGAAACCTTGAAGCCAAGTGCCTTCAAAAACACTGTAAATCTGCTCTCAAGGTGCAGAAAAATTCCGTTTACAATTTAAAAAGACATTACAATACAGTAAGTGGGCCTGCGTATGTTCAATTCTCACCCAAGTATTGCTGCTGCGTCCTTGGACAAGTTGTTTCACAATGATTATTCTGCTTAGCGTTTTTTGTTTTCTTTTTGACAAGCTACATAAGAGGCAAAATTCGAAAAGATAAGTAAGAAACAATTAACGGCAATTTTTGCAAGACAGTCTACATAAACGATTATGTTAAATAAGTCAATTAATGTTACCGTTACACTATTGTTTTTTTTGTTTTCGATCACCGCTTATTGCGCTCATACTGTAAGTTACGTGTTTTTATTATAACGTGTGACTGTAGTACATTGCGATGTAGATGTCCTTATCGGCAGAGGTGGGCACTTCCGCACCTGAGTCCGCACCTCCGCTCCGAGCGGAACATCAGTTTCGGAGCGGAATGCAAAGAGCGGAACATGCTAAAAAAAATGGAGCGGAATGAAAGGTGCGGAACAGCAAAAAATAACTTCCGCTCCTCCGCACCACAAAACTGCGGCAGGTTATTTTGTATACAGCTATTCAACAAATACAACTTTGTGTTCGAAGCAATTCGAGAAAATGGCCATCTCGGTTTTCGAATCTTGCATTTCAATCAATAAAAGCTAATTGTTTATCTCTGTTGAAGGTGTGATCATAGAATAATCTATGGTGTAATGTTGTGTTCTATTGTTTCCAGACGTGCGAAATCTGCTGTCGCACGGAATATCGCGATTTCGCTACGCTTTTCGACGTCGCCGACTCGCCAATCCACTGACACTGCGCAAAACTGCAGAGTGCAGATGGATTGCAAGATCGCTTGCTCGCGATAAAGCTTCGTTGGTTTAGTTTTAATTTTTAAGGTATAGAGAGTGGTGAACTGTTACTAAAAAGCGAGTTAGACAGTTAATTCCTAGTAAAATGTTTTAATTTTAACCACAGTTTAGTGCGCCGAAAGCAACACTAAGGAGTCAGGACTACGAATGGAAGATAGGTAGCATATTACTGTTTTTAAATTTAACTTTTTACGATGAATAGGACGCAATTTTATGACTTTTACGATAAATATAAATAGGACACGATAATCGATAAGTTCAAGAAATAACTTTGGGTCTAATCTGAGTTCCTTCAAATTCAAACTATAGGATAGGCTTCTCATTCTAGTTTTGTAAAGTAAAGTTGGCTGCAGTTGTATGTGTTGCATCTCTGAAAGACAATATTTTGCAGTCTCGAAAGTATAAAAAAACTAGTAGTAACTTACAATACAAGTACAATACTTCGCTTCCAAGCTCCGCTGCTGTTGAAAGACTTTTTAGCACGGCATCCGATGTGTTAAGAGCGAAACGATCAAGTCTGACAGCCGAAAATTTTGAAAACTTAATTTTCATGAAAGGCAACATGGAGCTCATGGAAAAACACTGGAAGTCAAAGAGTAGGCCTAAGGCCACAGAATGAGTGACCTTGAAGTGTTTTGTACGAATTCGTTTTTATTTCCGCTTCTTTTTTTTGTATTAAATTTCAAAAGCAAACGGCTGTATCAGCACCTTTTTCTTCGTGTATGTTTTGCTACAATGTTACTTAAGAATATGAATAGTAGCCTACTGTCCGTACATCCAGGCCAAATAGGCGAATGTGGTAACGCTTAAAAAAATTTTTTTAAGAAATCATTTATTTATTTAAATTATGGTGCGGAAGTGCGGAATTGAAGGAGCGGAACACCAAATCCCAAAAATGGAGCGGAGTGCGGAACTCACCTCCAGATGGAGCGGAGGTGCGCTGTGCGGAACACCAAATTCGTGTGCGGTGCCCAGCTCTGCTTATCGGTATTCGCACGTTACTACATTTAATTTATCGGTATATTCGCAGAGATACAATTAAACTAGACTTACAACTAAACAGAAATGGAATCAATGATATTCACTTGCTTTTTGCAGTTCCACTCCAGCGTGGTGAAAGATTTATTAGCAGCTATAGAAGGAGGTTCCAAGCGAGGAAAACACCTTCATGAGCCTCGTGAATCTGACACCGCTTTTTCCCGGGAGTCTAACGGTTCGACTCAAAGCAAACGGAAAAGACAAGCATCGATCGAGTCGGCTTTTACTGGGGATAAGTTTAGCCAAAATAAGGCCTTGAATTTATATTATAAGTAAGCTTATGCTAAGTCTGTCCACATGTCCAAAAGAACCAAGGTACTTTGCCTTTTTCTCGACGGCGTCGCTTGCGTTCAATGCGCGTGGCAAAGAAAGAAAAAAAAAACGTCATTGCTGGAATGTGCATCGGCGTGACACGCAAGAAAAGAACCATGGCCAAAAGCCGTGGTTCTTCTGGACACTGGACAGGCTTGTTATGATTTGAGTCTTTTGGCTACCAGTATTTATTTTTTGAGACAAAGCTACAATAGCAAGTTTGAAATTTAATACAGAATATGAATAGTAGCCTACTGTCCGTACATCGAGGCCAAATAGGCGAATGTGGTAACGCTTGAAAAAATTTTTTCAAGAAATCATTTATTTATTTAAATTATGGTGCGGAGGAGCGGAACACCAAATCCCGAAAATGGAGCGGAGGTGCGGAGTGCGGAACTCACCTCTAGATGGAGCGGAGGTGCGCTGTGCGGAACACCAAATTCGTGTGCGGTGCCCAGCTCTGGTGGCTGCATTGTAGAAAATAAGCGTTCAACATTTGCATTACGTTACAAGCCACAATGCAGAATAAGAACAGGAAATTTTGAACACCGTTTACGATAAAACTAGTTCTGCCCAATTTTTATGAGCAGTTTAAGATCTAAATCTAAATGGTACAAAAGAAGACGATTGGCTGCTTATGAGTGAGTGTCCTGGGTGGACCATTTGTTTTTTCTTTTTAAACAGGACGTAATTGGTAGCTTTCTTTTAGCTGCTAAAGGTGGATTTACATAGAAAGCGTAAGTGCGTTTTACGGCCGTATTACGTCAAAAACTAGGACTCTATCTGTTCTATAAAATTTACGGCCGTCACCTATTACGGCCGTAAACGGACAAAAACGGTTTCTGTGTCAATCCACTTTAAATCAAACAAACGTACTTGTACAATTGCTCAACTGATTTGAGTTTGCAAGACAATAAGAGACTTAAACGGACTGTCTGACTCACCTAAATTGTGACTATCACTTGCGTAGCATTGCTTAGTGCCTGCTAGCCTATACTGCATTTGCACGCTGAGCGTGAGCGTTTGAAATAATGCAAAGATGAAGAAGAAAACAGTAGGCTATTCCGACATATTAATCTTTATTATACTCGCGGGAATACATCGAAGCGTGAACGAGATGGCGGGCCCATTTCCGCAGCTTTGCGCCTGGTTATTGGGCAGCACATTAAGATGATTTACGATTATAATAAGCGATATAGCAAAGTAATGGTTGTTCAAAATAATTAAAAAAAAATTGCATAAAGCTTATCCAAAATGCCGCCCCCCTCGCTATACACCACCGGTCTCTACATAGTCGAACCGCCTCAAAGCGATGCAACATCACCCCCTTTTCACCCGTTTGTACTTGCAGCAAAACTGAGGATTGAAAAAGGACTTATTTAAAAAATAATTATTTTAAGCGGTCTTTGAAATTTTTGACCCTCCTCGCAAACAAACCTTGAGCCTTGCTGAAGAAATCTGGGTAGATAATTATCAGGGGCGGATCTACAAAGTTGTAGAGGGGGATAAAAATGCGTACCTTGAAATTTTTTGTAGCGGTTACTTAAGCCGACGTTTACCCTGCTCTTATGTCCAATTTCCGAGGGTTGCAGGCCCACGGTTTTTGATTCTAATTTCTGCATTAAATCCCACGGTTTAATGATCTCATAATGATAAAAAGTGACATCAATAAGTTGATTTTGATGCAGAAACTAAAACCACGAACCGTGAGCCCAAAGCCCGCGAAAGTTGGACATGTGGACAGGATAGTTGCAATCGCTTACCGCCTGTCGTATTACGGAACAAACATTTTCAAAGTTTTAAATTAACAACACACTAATCTATACAATAAAGTTGCAGCATAAGCCTAAATATTCCCTTGGTTTGTCACAAAAAATATCCAACTCTCAAAGGGAAAGATGCTTATTCCCTGTGTACACAACCGGAAAGGACGTACCGGTAGCCATAAGCAATGGAGGTTTACCAAAACAAGTTGTTAAAACATTAAAAAAAAATTCAAAACGAGTTTATTTCAGTCTATTTTTTTGTTTTGCGAAAAGGTATAGTTACTGGCTACGTTCTCCAAAACAGAAACAAACATATAAACATTTTCACAACATATCTACAATTGTACAGCGCATAAACATAAACAAACGCTTCTTATTTTTTGTAATTAACAAAAGTTCCTTGCGTCATCAAGTGGCGTTTTAGGTGCGCGACCATGCTATGGCAACATAATAAAAATTTTTCGAATTTTATTTCGGTAGCATGTTTTAGTAACACATTACAGCTGCTTCCATGTTATTTCGTTTTCAACTTTTTACTTGTGTGATTGCCGTCGTAAAAAGTGAAGGAATTTGGAAATAATTTGGAAAAATTGTAAATAAACTTTTGTGTTAATTTCAGCAATATGTTTTTAAAAGCTATGATTTGGTGACGCAAGCACTAAATCAGGAGTAGGGAACCATTGCTATTTGTAATATTGCATAAGCGAGGGTGTCCAAAAAGTTTTGCTGATTTTATGTTAACAAGAATTGCAACTTTAAAGACATTTTATGGTATGATAAATGAGAACTACAAGCATAATAAAAAGTTCTAATTAATAAGAAACCTGGGAATATCGTTAAGGTTATTTCAACTAACAATTCTTATTTCTTAAATCGGCCAAAACTTTTTGGACACCCTGCATTTAAGTACGCCAAACTAACTTTAATTTTTCAAATTCCGCATAAAAATACCCATATTTTCGTCACAAATTGATCAAACCATCGTGGCAAGTTGTTTTTTGCTCCAAAATTAGAGGCGACTTGGTGGTTTTTATATGTAAGAAATAATTTGAAATTTAATGCAATTGCAGTTTTATTAACAAACCTTCGACACGGGCCACATTAAAAACTTAAGTGAGCCGAAGGTTCCCCATCCCTGTACACTTAAATTGTACAGTATCGGCATCACTATTTTGAGTTTTAACACAATAAAAGTACATCTAGTAAGGCAAAGCTGTGGTCTCGCCATCAACCACAAATTACAGATTTTAGACCATAGGTTTAAAGTTAGTTTATTTTTTCAAAAGATTGACTGTTTTTGTCAAAAGACCTCGATAATCGAGTTATGACGACTCTTGGTTTGCCAACACTAGTTGGTGGTTGCATCACTTTGTTTCGCCATTTTGCTTCCACATTTGCAACCGCATGATGGCGCTTAGTGTCACTTTTAGGATTTGAAAATTCTGCGTTTGAAAAACTGTGCAAACTGTCTATATCATCATCGATAAAACCAGGAAGGTTCCTGAAAAAATAATTTAAGATTCGTAATTTATCTCAATCAAGTAACCTCCTGTTCAGTAATACGATACCTAGAACTAGATCCAAGGGGTATTTTCACTTGATATAGAGTTAGCCTTCTTCCAAATACAAAAATTAATGACTTTTCGAACAAGTGGATCATTACCATTGAAGTGAACAGGCACGTTTCAAGTCTAGAAGTATTTTTATCTTTACTCAATTATTTGCAATTGTTAGGAAGTGAGTTGAAAATGCTTATTTTGGGCAGTTTACCAAATATAGTTGGTTTACGGACAACTGGGCACCAGGACAACTGGACACCCAGTTGTCCTGGTGCCCAGTTGTCCTAGTGCCCAGTTGTCCTGGTGCCCAGTTGTCCTGGGGCCCAGCTGTCCTGGTGTCCAGTTGTCCTGGTGCCCAGTTGTCCTGGTGCCCAGTTGTCCTGGTGCCCAATTGTCCTGGTGCCCAGTTGTCCTGGTGCCCAGTTGTCTGGTGCCCAATTGTCCTACATTCATAAACAGTAGTTTCTCCTTTTGGTAATTTTCCCTTTATTGCCTGTAGCTGCGTTTGATCAAAAGATTCTCCCCGAACCTCTAGTTTTACAAACTGGAGTCCTGTTTGACATTGAACAATTTTGCTGTTAGTAACATAATATGTCGGTGGTTCTCAAACATTTTTGGTGCTCGTACTTTTTGTATGCCTTCGCACTATGGTCTGCTATGACTGATTCCTTGTCCATAATAACGACAAAAAGCGATAGTAATATAGTAAGAATAAATACCCCTATAAGCATGCTTTAATATGACAAATTGCCTCCTAGCCCGTGATTGGTGAACTGTATCTTAAGGGGGCTCACGTACCCCGGTTAAGAACCCTATATAGGTGGTATTCCAAAAACTGGAGATCTCACACTGACACAGTACATCTACTGTATCTATCACGAACTTTGTAAAAATCTGAGTTAACCTGTCCACGTGTTCTGTTGAAGTGACCAAAGAAAACGCGCTTTCTGCATCACAACTAATTTTTGGTATTATAATCGAGAAGATTGATGATGACATTAAATTTGATTATGACGCAAAAAGCGCGAGGATTTTGGCCACTTAAGCTGGACATGTGGACAAAGCATATAAGCAAATGTTACCTTGGAAGGTCATCACAGTCTTCTGGAATGGCTCCCAATTCATTGCTTGATGAGAAAAGAGAACTTTCTCCAGACGTCTGAAACAAAGTGCTATGCTCCTGGTATTTTCGAGCATCTGCACTTGAGTAACCGACCTTTTCAATTGAAAACACTTCTTTAAGTTCCCCGGATGTATTGGGCAACGACGATTCCAATTCAAGAACAGGAAGATCTCTCACATCAATAAAAATGGTCTCAGATCGTCTCAAAGTTCCAACTAAACATACCAAAAAGTAATCATTCTCTTCGCATGATTCAGGATTTTTGCCATATTTTGCGAGCAGGATTATCCAATAATTGTTGCAAATACGCAGTATTGTCATCACTATAAATCAGTGAGATGATCCAGCTCTACCTCACGCAAGTCCTGAATTCCTCGTGGCAGGTTCGATTTACGGCTGGAGACGATTGCATTTATGGCTGCTGATTGGAAGCGCGCCATTTGCAGTTTCCTAACTACCGTTGAATTTTCTGTTTAATACTGTAACTTGAAAATGACTTCGCAAAAACTTAATCAGAGAACTCGGAAACAAAGGCAACTCCTAAGCGATTTTGGATTCGCCCTATGAATAGCAACTTCGTAGCTTTCTCGTTACAAGAGGATAACAATGAAAAAATCAATCAATCAATCTTACGCCTTGCGGGAGCTGGTTTTGTTTTTTTTCTCGTTGCTTTTTTACGGATTCCCAACAGCGATCTCCAAATACCGCTTCCTGATTGGCTGCTCCTTCTCCCATTTGTTTCCTTTTACGTAAACGCAGTTTTAGCAACCAAGACGATTGAAAATAGTTTATGCAGAATGCGATTTTACAACACAATAAATACCGATTTCAAGAGTCATCACTCAAAAAGACTGAACCCAAGTTTACCGTTCTAGAACCAAAAACTCCACCCACTCTATCATCTGAATAAAGAAGCGTTTAGTGAAATTGCTGCAGCTTCACATACTGCACCAACTTAAGTAACGAACCCAAGTTTTCAGTTTCAATGGGCCAGATGTAATCGTGCACTGTGATGTTCTGCGCAACAGTAATTAACTACAGTGCTTGCGAAAAAACGTGAAGTTTTCTGAATGTTGAGCGCTTCAACATACACACAGTTTTTCAGTCGAATGCATCTAGATGTAGCTTTTTATGTTGTTCTGTTGTATTTCATTTTTCTTTATCCCAAGTTATAAATATGCAATATAAGTTAAGTGCGTATAATTATGTTAGACCTACTTGACCTTGATAACTAAAACAAGAAGCAAGGCGGAAAAAGAAAAGAAATGTATTATTATTTCTTCCGATCCGATTGAAATTGAGTTAACCTCATTACAGCGCTTCTGTTTAGGATACGTCGCGTTAGTTACAAAAAAATTGCGTCGTATTTTGTTCAAATCCACTTCTACATTGCAGTAAAAAGAAAATGAGGTCTATCTGCCGCCACAAATTTATCATACCTCTAAACTTTTTCCAGATAAAGTAGATGTCAGTGTCGAGGAAGCAGTGCGTCTTTTCGAAGAAGAAGATTGTCTAGATGAAAGAGTCCTCTTCTTTTGATGTTCATGATTGTGTCTTGCAATGTTGGATGCGGTTAAGGTAGAAAAAGATGAACTTTCCTCAATGAAAGAAGATTTTGAAGACGGATCGCTACTAGAAAAGCTGGGGTTGTTTTTGCTCCAAGATTTCGTGCTGTCCGTAGGAACAACGTTAATGTTTTGATCCGTTTTGCCTATTTTGCAATCCAAAGCCACACTTCTGGCATCCTCGTTAAAATCTGCATCTTCATAATGGACACATGGACCCTTATCTTCACTTGTGTCTTCCATCCTAAGAAAAGTGATCTTAATTTAAAAGAATTGTATAAACTGTAAAAACAATAGTCTACCACAATCAAACCGAGTTAGAAGTTGAAACCCATGTATTTTTTAAAGATTTTTTTGTTTCCGTTTAAGCAAACTGGACAAGCGTTTGTGCAGAGGAATTACTTCGCTTTCGCCGGGAAAACAAGATGTTTTTTCAATGAAACAACAATAGAGTAAGTCCTCGGTTTACGACGGTCTCTACTTACGATGTTTCAAGGTTACGAACACACTTTAAATGCAGTACTTTGGGCTCATTTGTTTTCGTCATTTGCATCGTGCATGATGTGAACAATTGCGGAGAGACCTGAACCCCTTACATCAGCTGCCTCTATTACTACAGAGCCTCTACCATCTACCTCAGTGCTCCGCAAACTTTTCTTACTCACGGCACACTAAAACCATGTCCAAATTTTTGCGGCACACCTCAGCAAAAAAGCGCAGAAAATTTACACATCAAATCACTGTAACTACAGTTCAATGGGATCAGCAGTTCAATGGGATGCTTGGGTTTGTCACAACGAGCTCAATCGCTGCATGTTGGGCTTTATATTTGAAATGGCAACTCGAAGTTCCCGATCAATTTCTTTCAAGCATGATCGTTTGTCATTGTTGATCAACACCAACGTCGAAAAACTTTGTTCACACAAATATGTGGTGCAGAACTGGAGAAGAATTTCGAGAGCTTTTTCCGAAATTTGCCTATATTCTTTTCCAACAGCGATCCAAAATTCATCGAGAGTAATGTCACGGATTTTCAATCGCAGTGTTCAGTCATTTTGCAGTTCAAGAAAGCTTTCTTTAATAGGCAATAATAATTTTTGCGTTGAAATTTCAGCATCAACAGAAAAAGGATTTCGGATCCAATCATATTGTTACGAGTTAATTGCAAAAAAATAATGGTCATACTTTTGATGTAACAAAGCCAAATGCTTTGTTACATTAAATCCGTAAGAAAATTGCAGCAGTGGGCAACTGGGCGTTGGCAGTCGCAGGACTTGACGCAAACGTGATCGCATTGGTCGTGGCGTATCGCAACGAGATCAGTGTGCAGCCGCCTTAACGTTGTTCAAGGTTGCTCGCACTTCAAAATTAAGCAAAGTTATTTGTAATATCAGCTTCCAGCTTGCGTGAGAAGAAAAATCAAACAAAAGCGGTTTCCTGAGGTTAGTCAAAGGTTAGCACTACGGGATCGACGCGTGGAGTGAAAGCTGGAATTTTTTATGTTTATACTTCCAAGACTAAGTGAATAATTTGTAATTGGCAATAAAACGCTCCTTATCATCAAGAATGCGGGGAAATCTAGATACATTTAAGAAAAAGGTTCGGTTGCTAACAACAATAATCTGTTGTACAACGTACGGGTCTCTTGGTAGTTATGCAATACGAGAAAAATGTGGAGATTAAATAAAGTGATGATAATCCTTACGCTACTAAGCGAAACTTCAAAAAGATCTTTTGAGATAGATCGGTGCAATTCTGAAATAAATCGGGAACCCATATACACTTTTTTCATTTTTTTTTTCAGTTTAGTGGTTCAAAATATAATTATTCCGCGGCACACCTAGGATCGCCTCGCGGCACACTAGTGTGCCGCGGCACACCGGTTGCGGAGCACTGATCTACCTCAGCTGCCTCTACTACCCCAACTTCTCCACCATCTTATTACTACAGTACTGTATTGTGTTTGCTTTTATTCCTGTGATAAGGAATTGTTGTCTGTCTTTCTAATAAAGTACTGTTTTGCATTATTTGTACATTTTGTTACAGCACCATACTTTACAGTACACAACGATATGTACATTATAAAGTAATTTATGTATAATGCTCCGACTTAACACTAAATTCGGGTTACACCGCGTCCCAAGAACGGATTACCGTCGTAAGTCGAGGACTCCCTGTTACCAGTGATGGGATTCAGGGGGTTCGCACGGGTTCGCGCGAACCCGTTCTTGGAATGCCAGGATAATCAGCGAACCCGTTCTTGCTTTTTTTTTACAGACATTGGACCTTTATGAGGGAACTTGTTGTTAGTAAGTACGATACACAGGAGAACCTGTTCTTAAAATTTTGAATCCTATCGCTGACTGTAACTATAACGAGCATCCAACCACGATTTAATTACCACATGGGGATACACTTTGATGCATTTACCAAGCAAGTTCTAGATCACTAGAACAACCAGCTCAGAAAGCCGAAATTTGGTATAGCATGCAGTAAATAATTCAGGTCTTTTTTGAAGGAAAAAATCAAGTGCCTCAAATAGACCTTCAGGGATAGAAAATGAGAAAAAGCTTTTCCTCCACGATTTTTCCTGATTCCGTGGACCAGAATTTTTTTTAATCCGGGTTTTCAAAACTCCTAAAAAAACTGGCCTAAGCATTATTGTTGCGTTTCTTTTGTGAAATAGAAAATTATCACAAGCAAAAATAAATATTTACTTTTGTTTCGAATCGGATGAATCTTTTCTCTTTATGCTTTCTTTTAGTTTCATCAATTTTGGACCGTCAAACGAAGATCTAGGAGACGACCACGTTAATGACGTCAATGATGACGCGTTTGTAATGACGCCATCGTCGGATTTGCAAAGACTTCGACGTGTCAGCATTAGCCGATCAATAACTAGTTTAATGACGATGGATAGAACTTGGTTATCTTGATCACCAATGCTAAAAATAACAAATAGAAAAGAAAAATACTGTCAATACCATATTTTGCACGTTAGAGAAAACTACAAACAGAAAGTTTGCGAAAAAATAAACTCATAAAAGAAAATCACCGCTAAAGAATTACTATCATAAAACTAGTAACTACTTTTATTCCCCGCCAAATAAGTCTTTGATGGAATATGGCATCGCAAATTTATAGGAAAAACATTAAAGTGGAATCTGTGATAATCTTTCCTGAAGATCTTCCCCGATGACTTCCAAATGTGATCTTTCCCGATGATTTCGTCAGCGACATGGCCTAGCGGTACCGCGCGCAGGTAACAGATCCTACGTGACGGGTTCGATTCGCGGCTGGAGCCGATTGCATTTGACATATTTAACGGATAGCTGCTGACTCAAAGAGCGCAAGCTCACTTCGCAGTCTCCCTTAATTACTGTTAAATTTTCAAAGAAAGGGCGCTGTGAGGCGCGAGACAGCTCATCCGTCTGTCCCAGGGGCGAGCTAGATTATGAAATCATAAGGAAAAGGAAGATTCCTTTTCCTTATGTTAAATTTTCGGTTCAATATAATTTGAAAATAACCTGAGTTATTTATGTATTTCTTTAGACATCCAACGTAAGCAGATTTACTAGGAAGTGTGCGTAGGCTGTTCCTCAACGAGTAACTGCTGAAGTGATAGTGTAAGAATCACACAACGTTTATCTTGCCATTCTGTGCGTCTAGAAGCACCGGTGTAGCGAGAAGTTTTGAAGGGGAGCATAAACCGCAAAATCCATCAAAAAATTCTGGTATATTTCAGTCACTTGGCAATATCTGATTTTTGTTACTTAAAAGCAAAGTCAAAGGGGGGGAGGTACAAGGCTCCCCTAAATACATTAAGTATCGAAGTACTATTGCATCAATATGTACAACTAAAATTTAGGGGGCAAGCTAGACTTGAGCTCTCTAAGGACCCTCTTGGATACGCCAGTGGTATCTCTAGCCAGAATGGATGTTTTCGAAGTTATAGTTCATTTTTAAACGAGTCAAAGGAAGGTAATGCAAAGACTTTGACAATTGAAAATAGGTTTAACTACGAGTCTTCTTCAGAAATTACCTCAAACCTTCTTTTTTGCTTGCTTGCGTGAAGATAGCAGTTTCTTCATTGAACAATAATGAAGCTTTTGAAGTCAGTTCGTCAACTTGAAGTTCAAACTAAAAAAAATTCGTTTACTATTCAAACTAAAGAAAAGGCTTACTTTTCATGCAATTTTTGTTTTTATTATATTCAATTTTGATTTTCTACAGAATATTTCTTAATTTATAAAGTAACTAAAGTTGACATAAACGTCTTTACAGAATTTAATCTCATACAACTTGCTTTATATTCGACTGCTTGTAGTCCAACTCATTTTACTCAAAATTACGTCGAGTTTTGTGCAAACACACCTTAAACACTAAACAAAACTGTTTGGCGTGACCGATTTGGTGATAAGACCTGCTCCCTTAGGGAGCAACGACGGTATCGCGATGCGACTATGATATATTTAGCAGTACTGTATGTCAACAGCAAATCAAAACATGGTGCGAAAAAGTTGTCGTTTGCCGCGAGTCGCGTTGTCGCATGCTGATAAAAACAGCATTGTGGTGCTTATAAAACGCAGATGGCTAGAATACTAAATTTACCTCCGAGAAAGCACTCTCCGTTGGAAACTCATAAATTTGATTGCACTTGATGTTCGCTGCACTGCTATAATCCATATTTTTCGACTTATGTCCGATTGGAATGGAATCAAAATTTCCGCACACATCGCTCATAAAATAATCTTCATCTAGCTTCGTCTTATCGTATGCACACTCCTTGAATATGTCCTTTTCCGGGTTACTCGAATTTTGAGTTGAGTCAGTGTCATTTGTGTCTAGGTATGCATCTGGTAATAGTTTTATGCATTGCCATATGCTATGACATGAGCAGCCACATAATCGAGAACTCAAGTATATGAAAGACGAACAACAAACGCTGAACAATTGCTTCATAATGCTCAAGACTTCTGCAAACATATCCTTGAAAGTCACGTGCCTATAAAAAGCACGATGTGATTGGCCAATTTGAAATGATTTCTGGCCCCAAGTTTTATTATTGGTCCTTTTTCTCTTTTTCAACATTTCTTCCAGTTTTGGAAAGTTTCCCTTTCTTCTCTTCTTTCTCAGCAATTCAGAAAGTGAAAAGCAAGTTTGGCCTTTGATTTTACGCAGGTACCACTGGTACGTAGCAACCAAAAACCCTCTCAAAATCAAACGCGTAAAAATAAAAATCATAACCAGGTAAAATAGAGTTATTTTCGAATTTAAAAACGGTAAAACTTCGTTCAAACTTCTTGTAGATTTTCCAGAGAGGATAAGCCAGAACGCAAAAAAAGATTTAGGAAAAACATTGGATGCTACAGACCAGCTGTAGCGGGCCAAACTGGTCATAGTAACTAAGAGAGAAATTATGAGAGAAATGATGAAAAAAGGAGCAAGAACAGGGGAAATTCCTTGTTTCAACGACATTAAGACTGCAGTAATACTCCTCACAGTTCTACTTCGAATTCCATGGTGAGAAACGGCTATATTGATAAACTTAATAGCCAATAATACAGACCAAACACCCAAAATCCATCTAAGTTTATTTTCACATTCAATCACGGAGTCAATAACGGATTCTGGATCTTGTAGTAAATGCCCTGATTTCTCCAAAATTTTAGCAGATTTGGAAACATTATGGCGAAGAAGCGAAGATACGAACAAATAAGCCAACACCATAAACCAGAGACAGAAATCAACCAATCTCAAGCATCCAGATTTAAACGGTTTTTCTAAAACACCGTTGCGTCCCCGAAACTTGCTCCATAACCGGTATTCCAACAGCAGCAAAACACCCGACAAACATTGATAAATTGCCGAAATCAAAAGTGGTAAATAAATTGGAAGTAGCCAACAAGAAGGCATAATGCTGTTTCCTTCAAGGAATACTGACTGGATTGTGACTTTCCGCTTTAGATATGCGTTTGAGAACGATGAAGAAGTGGTTACAAGGGAATAAACACCACTTGCTTTGTTGTAGATCACAAAATCTACTTGTACTATTTCCAAAGATTTATCAGAATCAAAAATCAAACCAGTATCTTTGTCGGAAACTGTTGTTAAGTCTATATAGCTAACTTCTGGCACTCCAGCGTGATTATTTTCAGTTTTTTCTCTCTGAACTTTGTTATTGCAGTATTTTGTGTCAGCCAACAGTTTCTGCATCGACAGAGGCAAATTTTTACACCGTTCTTCGAAATCCCGAGTAAATTTTGTTAGTCGTATTGAGTTTAAGATGATGTTGCTGCAGCTAAAGTCGAGTGCATCGAATTTACCAGAAATTGAATTTTGTGGATAAACACTAGAATGCAACCAGAGCTTCCAAGTGGAAAAATCAGATACGTTAACAAAAGCGGTGGTTTCTTTAGTTTTATCTATAGTTCTTCCACAAATAAACAATTTTTCATTCACTCCAAATCCATTTTTCAGCATCTTATTCAAAAAATCGGTTTGGGAATATTTTGCTCCGTTTTTAACTAAAAACAATCCGGCCGTGACAAAAAAGAAAACGAGTAAAAAGAAGAAACCAAGCCAGGAGGAGCATGCGCGCCTTGCAGCGCAAGATTTTCTCATCTTCTTTCTCTTCGTTTTACCATTTTTATCTTTACATCTTCCGTTAGCATCGTAAGGAGGAGATATATTTCGAAGATACCGACATCTTTGTCTTTCAGACACCCGGATGTCAATTTCTTTTGGATCCAACTCAACGGAACTGAGGTCATCAAGCATATAGCTGTCTTGCAGCTCTGCAACAAATTTGATAATTTTTCAGTCGTAAAAATTGTATAATCCAAACGTATTAAAAGCAAAATACTTCGCGACTTGCAGCTGACTTTATCAATTCTATCGCAATGTAAGGTTTGGAAATCCGGATTTTTGCGTAAGGAATACGTGTTTTACAACTTTTTTTAGGATTTACAGTAGTAGTAGTTAAGTAGTAGTTTTCATTTTTTAGCCACAAAATGGTAGATCACAGGTACACGTAAAATAGAAAGGCTAAAAAAAGGAAACAGCGACAAAACGATATACGTTGAAACGCGCGAAACGACAGTAGAAAAGATAGCATGTTTAAAAATTAGCCAGGTCGCTGCACCTAAAACGGTAAATAAAGGTGGTGTAGCAGGGGAGAGGGGGTACCATGCTACTCTCCTCCCTTTTTTATGAAGCCTAATCAAAAATGCTTAGTGTACACACAACGTTCTGACTCCAATAGGTCTTATTTTAAAAGTGTTTAGCCTTTTGCTATTTGCCTCTCCAGGAAATTTTCGCTTGCTATGCTCCTGGCTCGGATGGGCAGATTGCTCACCTGTTTCACTCTTATAAACAAAGTCATCTACGATTGCTGCATCTACTGTTGGAAACAAATGGTGAAGAGATCCTACGAGACTTTTGTTCTGGATAACATCTTTCAGAGTACTAACAAAAGAGCAGAGACCAATGAAGAGAATTTCTACAACTAGAAGACTCCAAAAAGCAGAAAACAAAGCAGTTTCGACCCAAATTTCATCATCAACAAATTCAGAAACGTAACTAGGCATCATGTAAATGGCTACGCAGGAAGCAATTATGACAAGGAAATAGTACACCATGGCAAAATAGGCACAGGGACGAGGAAGCGGTCCACCCCCTAAGTCAGGAATTGGTTCAAGTTTCTCGCACGGAACCAATTCTGGTCCGTCCATAGCAAGATGGACTTTGGTGATTTCTTCATCTTCATCAACGGATCTGAAATAAAAAATGCTTTGATTGTTTGACTAACATTTTTGGTAGTGTAGCCTTAAAAATTAAATTTGTCATAAAAAATTCAAATTATAAACCAAAAAGTAAATTAATTTTGCAATAAAAAACTTAATCAATTCAACTATAACCAAAGTCTCGTCAGCCTTGCTACGCACAGCCAATCCAGGCTAAACTCATTCCAGACTGTAAAGACTCTGTTTTTGCATTGCTTTACCTGTACATATCGACTTCATCTCTTTTCTAGGTTGTGCCCTATTTTTGGCAGGCGACTGTCCCCAAACAACGATACCCAATGAAAGAACCTATAACCACTAACCCACAACCAAGTTACCGTTAGCCTAACTAGCCCACATCACTAGAAGCCCCCATGGTAACCCACTCATTTGCAGCTGCAGACGCGTTTCGACCTTATTATGGTCTCATCAGTGCAGCATAGCAACCTCCCACCTTCCTGAAAAAAAAAAAAAAAAAATTCTAACCTTCAAAAGAACTACACACTCCAAATCTAAACCTCTCCTCGTTCTGCTCAAGGTAGAACATTTGAAATAAAACCTTCAAGAAAATAATACAGGCTGGATTATGATGTCACAGATTCACTGTAAACAATCGATAAGAATAGAAAAGTCCGGTTGGTTTAAACAGCAAGATGGACTCTGACTTTGGGGGTGCCTATCGGAGAAGTGTAGGAAAGAAGAATTCTATTTGACTTACATATCCTTCTTTGTATCATCTTGCTGGATCCTGTAACTGTACATGCAGTTCGACAAACGTACCGGAATATTGATCTTTAAACCACCGATAAGCGCTGACGTTCACTGTGTTTTCTGGGCTGCATGCGCAGACACAGTGCCTGCCTTGTCCCCCGCTTTTTCACGGGCGAACGGGTTGGGCAGAGAGGTTTTTTGTAGGTTTTGGTAACTGGTATAGTTACAAACCTTAAACAAAATATTCCTTCTCAGATTACCGGGAAAATAATGTTTAAACCAACCGGACTTTTCTATTCTTATCGATTGTTTACAGTGAATCTGTGACATCATAATCCAGCCTGTATTATTTTCTTGAAGGTTTTATTTCAAATGTTCTACCTTGAGCAGAACGAGGAGAGGTTTAGATTTGGAGTGTGTAGTTCTTTTGAAGGTTAGAATTTTTTTTTTTTTTTTTTCAGGAAGGTGGGAGGTTGCTATGCTGCACTGATGAGACCATAATAAGGTCGAAACGCGTCTGCAGCTGCAAATGAGTGGGTTACCATGGGGGCTTCTAGTGATGTGGGCTAGTTAGGCTAACGGTAACTTGGTTGTGGGTTAGTGGTTATAGGTTCTTTCATTGGGTATCGTTGTTTGGGGACAGTCGCCTGCCAAAAATAGGGCACAACCTAGAAAAGAGATGTAGTCGAGATGTACAGGTAAAGCAATGCAAAAACAGAGTCTTTACAGTCTGGAATGAGTTTAGCCTGGATTGGCTGTGCGTAGCAAGGCTGACGAGACTTTGGTTATAGTCGAAACATTAATTTGTCCCTTTTTTTAATCAATTTAATTGAGCTGAAAATGACATTAAGTGTGTGCCAGGGTACTACAAGACCCCAGTAGACTACATACATGCGTAGTCAATTACCATATCCGCATGTCCAGCTTTAGAGGTACAAAAGTTCCACGGACTGTCTACAGCGTCATAATCAATTTTTTGATGTCATAATTAAAAAAAGTGATTGTGGCATCAAGATTTATTTATAATGTAGAAAGCTCGTGGGCTTTTTGAAACCACTTCAACCGAACATGTAGACAGGTGAGTAAGTCAGTTTTGTGAGAAAAAGTGAAGTCTATGAGCTTTTACATCGCAGTAAAACTTTCAACAACCTAATCAAAACAAAAAGTAATGACGAGAACCCAAACTCTAATTCCGTCACAAGAAGTTGGATGCCGACCACGAAAAATGAACACGCAGACAGAGTTTACAGGCCCCCAGATCAACTGCGCATTATTTTGTAAATTTCGTTGTTCTCAAATCCCCGACAATTTTTCCGGAAGAGCTTCGAACAAAGACTTCGAAAATAATTAAATCAGTCTATTTTATTGAAATCTGTTGTCATTATTAGCTCGAACTTACTCGAATCCATAATTGCAATGCTTTGTATGAAAAACATCCGCTCCATTTATATTGGTGTGAACCTGCCAGGCAGTCGTCTCTCTTGGGTGGGTATGGCGGTAAGAAAGATAATCACCTAATATTACAACGGAAATTTAGGTTATTTTAAATGGAAAAATAAATCTACAGTAGTCTATTTAACTGGACATTTCGACGACAGCTCATCAGCTGTCATCATCAACAATAATTACATTGCAGTTTTACAATTAAGATGTTATGGATTAGAATTAGAACTACTTACGCTAATTTCGTCCCATATTTACTTTGTTCCGAAGTATGTTAATATGATTTTGAACTTACTTGCATACGACGTTGGTGATGACGCCATACATCGTGCTATTTCGTCATCAGTAGAGCAGAAGCTATGACGCAAAGGAAAGCTACGTACACTTTCATATCCATTTTCTAGTCGCTCAAAATCTGTTGAAATTTAGACTTTTAAATTTTGTTGACAAATCAAAATAGAAAATATATGAAGTAGCAAGTAAACTTATACCGTGCTTTTACAATTGCGATCGAAGTTTTTACATCGACAGTTTGTAACTAACTACAGGCCTATATCTAAAAATAATTTCTTACCGCAACCAAGTTTTTTGCTGTCTCTTAGAAGCAAAAATTACCTTTCGCACTCTCTGAACTGTTACTACGTATTTCCGTTCTCAGCCAATCAGAGACAACTTCATTTCGATAAGGCATTGTGTAATCGATTACGTCATCCACCGGCAGGTCATGAGTGGCAGCAAATGTTTTGTGTAAGCCTCCATCAATAACTACACAAAAAAATTATTCAAAACGAATTTACTACACTACACACACTACTACTACTAGACACACACCAATGCGAGATAAGCATTTTTTCGATTACAAGACCCCTAAAAATTTCTAGACTTGCCGCTCAATAACATTGTTTGGGGGTGGGTAGAGGGACTTGAGCCACATAACTTCTAGAGCTACGTAATTGCAAGAGAAGCAATCTTAGATTTCAAGACCCGTCTGGAATCGCTACTAAAACAACATTGTGTGATGTGCAAAAACCTAAAATGTAAAAGCAAAATAGAGTAACATCAATCGGCACCTTTGTCGGTTGAATCGTGAAAATCCAATCTTGAAAAACTAGTTAAGCTTGATTTTTCGTACGTGATATCTTCCATCGTCACTGATATTCTCTCATCTTTCTTCGTGTTTCTGTTGAAATATGAATCGAGTTGCAAGGTTACCTCAACGAATTTAAATAGAAAAAAGTCCCACTGAAACTGAAGAGTTTAATCCCTTTTTTGTTGTTTGCCCAGGTCAACGTGGTTGAGGCTGAACCGCCTACGAACTAGCGTTGAACGATTTCGCTCGTTCAAGTAGAGACAAGGTCGCCCTTCTTCACCAAATTGCGAATGTGGTGCAATTGAGAAAACGGTAGTTTAAGTTATCTTCACCTGCCTGTACATCGCGGACCAAAGAAAGCACGAGATCTGTTTCTGTTGCATGACGATACAAGAAGCTGGCTAAACAACATTACTACTAGCTTCTGAACCGAACTGGCTAAGCCCGGAAGGCGGGGATGCACACTAGGCCTCAGAGTTGTTTGCGTTTGATCCGAAGTAAATTCTCGGCCAGGCGACAACAAATTCCATTTAAAAATTTATTCTTTCACCCATGCGATTTAATTGGCCACTTTTTAAAAATTCAATTTATTCATGAGTGAATCTTAATGGCGTGGCTTTAACCTTTTGCAAATAATGCAGCCTACAGCAAAAATGTAAGAACTGTGTAGTAACTGCGCGTTATAAAAAAGATTTAATAGTGTTAATTACCTTAGTATTAGTTGGGCAGGTGCCAGGAATACGTTGGCAATTACTGCAATTATCAGTCCCCAAAGCACGCTTTCATAAGACGGAAAAGTCTCATCTAAAAAACAAATAATTTCGCGCTTAAACTGCACACCATGAGACTTCAAAACTAGCTTGCTATCTTTCGAGAAGCTACAACCTACATCGGCCTTACCAAGCTATATCGCTCTGAGTTCAATACACGCTTGAAAAAAGAAAAGCTCGCCAAAATAACAATTTAAATTAACCCAAGACAACTCAGACTAGACACCAGTTTTGGGAATCAGCCGGTTCGCACGCACCAGTTCTATAAAACGGTTTGTCTTATCAATCACACGTTACTTACGTAAACATTTAGCAAGGGTGATAACGATTCAAGTTCAAAGCAAAACGTCAAAAAAAATTCATATATTCACTTTTTTTACTTTTGTTTTGTATGTACACCAGTGGTTCTCCAAACTTTTTTGTGCCATTGCCCTCTTACGGTACTCTGCTTATCACCATCGCTCCCTCGCCCTGAAAAGGTCTTCACGGCCGCAGGCGTCCATTTTTCCGCCCAAAACAAGTGAAGATAAAAAAAAAAAGTTTTACATGTTTCATGAGTTATCGCCCCCTTTCGCCACTTTTGCCCCTCTTTCGCTTTTCGCCGCCAAGGGAGCAATATCGCCCTTTTTGAGGACCACTGATGTATACAATACTTTACAAACATAGAACATGTTATACTAATAATAGCTACAAACAATATTCATAAAAAAAGCATTAGAATTTAAATCAACTCAAAGAAGAATGACATGGGAGTGAATTAATGCTGCAATCATTGTCCTAGTAGCTCAATATGGTACCTTCATTTGTGTGAAAGGTCAAGAACAGCCAATACTTGGTTGAAGATAGAGCTAATATAAGTGTCCATAACGTGAAACAGTGTGTTATTCGTTGCGTTCGACTCAAGTGCCCCCATCGCGCACATACAAATATGGATAAAGCACTGCAACAACAACAAAAAAACAAACAAACTGAAAACAAAAAGCGAAGTAACAGGCAGAATTGAAAAACCAGCAACGATGCACAACTAATCCAGGCTAGACCCATTCCAGATTTTAAAAACTCTTTGTTACATTGCTCATCCTATTTATTTCGATCGCTTCCTTTTCTAGATTGTACCATCCCTTTAGCAGGCGAGCAGTCACAAACTACAATGCCCAGTGAAAAAGCCTTTAACTATTAACCCACAACCAAGTTATCGGTAGCTTAACTGCATCACTTCAGGCCTCCGAGCAACCCTCTTATTTGCAGCTGCGAGCGCGTTTCTGCCTTATTATGATCTCATCATAAGGTCTTCTTGCCATCTGCTGATAGAATGAAGTCAAGATAAGTGGGATGAGCAATGTAACAAAGAGCCTTTACGGTCTGGAGTGAGTCAAGCCTGGATTGGCTGTGTGTAGCAAGGTTAACCAGATTTTTCTTATAGTCAAAACATAAAGTTGTTCCCTGCAACTTTTTCATCAACGACGGTTTTACTGCTATATGGCATTGCCCACCATTGGGGGTGCACGTACCCTGATGGGTGGGAGTAGCTGTTGTACCCATAAGGATACAAAAACACATAAAAACCGAGTGCAGGAGTGCAAAAATATGCCAAAACATGGGGGGTGCAAGATTATTTTCGTAACTAATAGAAAAGCACAGCTGTAAGGTTGCTTCGTTTTAAGAAATTAACACGAGTGCATTAATTTTCATGTTGAAAGTTAAGTTTCATGCCTGCAAATATTGTTTTTAGTTAACCGATTCTACATAGAACAGACTCGAAATGCTGCGCCAAGTCGCAGTTTACTGTGAAACAGCAAAAAAGAGAGGATCTTGTAAAACAAAACGATGCTTTATCTCGCGTGCCTAGAACCAACCCAATTTACCTGTGTAAGTCCAGCAAGTAATTCTGGGTTCTTATGGCCAATTGGGTCACAAACTTTGGCTTCTTTTCCAATGGCAACAAATGAACTGATATTCTTCCCAAGCCGTTGTCGAAAGCAAGCCATGATCGATATGAAAAGTAAGTTTTTTCCCCAGTCATGACATCACTGATGATGACGTAATCTAGAAACCAACGTGGTCGCAGGCCAGAATGATTGTGCCAAATGCTAATGCCTGTTAACGGGCCCAAACATTTGTCAAATGTTGTTATGAATGTCTTTGTGGAACCTTTAACAAAAAGAAAGCATAAAAAGCTAATATACTGTAATCTATCTAGGGTTACATGTTTCAATAAAAACATAAATCTTCAGATGGTCTGTAATTTAACACGAGAGTCAAGCTAGGGATTAGGCATAAACATGTTCTAGAAGAGGAAGCGCAACTAATATAGAGCTCAATTTCACGCATAAAATGCATAATTATTAGGGCGACCTTTTATTGACCTAAAAATCTTAAAAAATTGACCGTATTTGATCAAAAAATTGACTTTATTGACCTAATGAAAAAACGAAAAGAAAACAAATGCAAAAATGAAAAGAATCAACATTACATCACTTTACTTAGCGCTCAGATTGTAATGTACGCAGATATAATGCTGGACATTTTCTGGCAGAAAGTTTCTATCTTTAGCCAGCAGCTTATTCAGCATTGAAAAGCTGCGCTCTACCGAAGCTGTCGTCGGTTGGCAGTCTTGAAGCAGGCCGTAAACAGTTGGAGAAATTTCCGGGCGATTCATGGCCATTATATCCGTTAAGCCGTTCTTCTCCAACCTCTTTTTGATGTAAGCTGCGATGTCACAGCTGTCGTCTCCCAAACTAAGTGCGCTCAAGTCGCTGTGTGCTGCCCGAATTGTATACTTGCTGTCTTCCATTCTCAATACTAAGCTAGCCAAGCTCTGACATTCTGTTTTTATTTTCATCAAGTCGTGAGGTAGACTTCTTGCATTGACACTGGTCTTGGCTCTTTCTACTAAAACACCTGAGCCTTCAAAACGTCCCACTATATCCTGAACAGTTGGAAGATGGTCAGCATAATAAAATGCCGCTTGTAACCAACTTGCCCACCTTGTTATGATAGGCTGTGGTGGCATTCCAATTGCTTCGAACATTGCTTGTCGCGTTTTGTTTTTAACTGTGGCTGCTTTTACGCAAGCAATGAGATCATCGACTGCTGGATAATTGGCCTTCACGCGTAATGCGCAGTTATGCAAAAGGTGAGCTATACAAGTGACATGGAATAGTTGGGGGTACATATTTTTCAATGTTTGGCCGGCAGCTTGCATGTATCTGGCAGCATCAGACAATAGTAAACAGAAGTTATTCCTGGCAACATCCAGAATTCGCAAGCAATCATCAATCTCTTGGCAAATACTTTGTGCAGTGGGAGATTTTGGAAGGACTTTGCAAGCAATTAGATACGTTTTGTCTGGCTCATTCAGCAATCCAGCAAGAACGTTTAAATATTTGGAGCCAGATATGTCGCTCTCATCAACCACCAAAAATATTTTCTGTTGGTGAATTAAACTTTTAACGCGATCTATTTCTCTTTCTCCCATTTCAGCCGCTTTGCGTCGACACGCAGTCTCTGATGGAAGAGTTTTTCCAATGTCCCTGAACATCTGCCTCAATTCTTCATTTCGCAATTTTTTTAGAGGTATGTCCGCAGATAAAAAGGCTCTGGTCACTGATTCTGTGAAATCCTTACGACCAAACTGTATGAAGGATTGAGATTGAGGAGGTTGTGAGGATGAAGATGGCAACTGTTTTTGATGCTTCGCAGTCTTTCTGTGGCTATCAACTAGAAACTGCTTGTCACACTTCACCACGCAGTTACAAATATTGCAAAAAAGTTCTGGGGCTGGAGTCTTACTAAATTCCGTCGGAAATCTTGCAATTATACTATTGATCTTTGAAAGATTTGACTGCTTGAACTTCGGCATAATATAGCAGCTGAATTAAGTCGGTAAAATAGATTCAACTCGTTAAAAATATTTTTTAAATTATCTGACTGCAATGAAGAAATACGTTATTTTTCTACATTGAAACGAAAGAGAATATTCAATTACCCCACTGTGTGTACTGTTAGAACGGACTTTACAATCGAAATCATAATCTAGCTAAAAACAAACGGCCGTATGCACCAACGTGGTTAGCTTGCGGTTAAGTTAATGATGGTTAAACCATTGTGAGTTAGCAATTAAACAAAGTCATTTACACAATGGTTAATGGTTTAAATGGTTTAACCTCTATTAACTATTATGGTTTATTGGTTTAACGTTTAACCATCACTAACTTAACCGCTGCAGGTTGAACACGTTGGTGCATAAGGCCCTAACAAAAGCAATTCATTACTTATGAATTGCTTTTGTTAGGGCCTTTGTAAAACTGTAATAACGACTACCGACTGCATATACAATTGCCCACTCCCATCTCTAAATCATTGGAGTCATCTCTTTTGAGTTTTATAAACCCGCACAAAAAAGCAAGAAAGCAAAAATTGACTTAATAAATAAAAATTGACCTAAAAACCATAAAATTGACTTTTATTGACTTTATAACTTCGTTAATACTGGTCCTACAAGCGTGAAATTTTGTTTCCACATTTTTTGTGTTATTCTCTACAAGCAAAAAAAAATTGACTTTATTGACCTTGGGTCGCCCTAATAATTATATGTTGCGGTAAGTGTATTTCCAAAGAGGGAAGGGTGGATAACGCGTTCAAAAGCCATAGTACGAGAGAAAGTTTACTACCACCTGTACGTTTCTTGTAACAAACTGCGAACCTGTGGAGCAGACAGGGAGCACCGATGCAGTGCCCATCTTTTTTTGGCGTATGAAGACTTTTTTAGAGATCGGTCACTAAGGGAGAGTAAAAACGGGCCTGTCGTTGTCTAAATCCGGCCCTCGAACCTTTAACATTTTCGCTGGCTATGATACTGCTACGAACCTCGAACAGCCCAAACAATATTTTTACCCCAGATAAACTACCTTAACAAATAATACAATTAGTGCTCTTAATGAATAATACATTTTCAGTATGAAAAAAACAAAAAAATTGGTGAATTTGTACTACCCTGGCTTCAAGTAACAGTAACCAAAAATGAATACGCTCTTACCAGTTTCAAACAAACATTCTTTCACATATTTTTCACTCCCAGAAAAGTTTAAGTCAGGCGATGACAACTCCCGAGCTTCATATTTTCCATTTTGCCCATGGAGGATGACATACACGGAAGATGTAGTGCCACTTCCAGGCCAGCTTCCAGTTTGTACTTTTATTTCAAATACCTAAACATTAAATTGAAAAAAAACACATAAAGATTGTAAGCATCTTCAACATCTCAGCGAAACAATGGGTGGCCAAATTGAGTTTTGCTTCGAAGAAATATAGCGGTGGCGAGCCTTCCGCAACTCTATGTCCAATTTGACCGGCCCGGGAATCGAACCCCAGACCTCCCGCACCAACAGCGATGTGCTTACAACTGAGCTACCAGTCAGTTTACATTGGTTGAAAATAAAAAACAAGATAGACCCAAAAATATAACGAAGATTTAAGGCAAAAACGTGATGAAGATTGGAGTGCAAGATGTTTTAGTAAAAATTTTCAAAGACAAAAAATGTGTACCGTGAATACAAAAAAAATCTAGTTTTACTATTTGTTCAACAGCAATTTATTTTAGAAAGTAATAGCGATTTCAGACCACCTGGTTTTACTTTTACAGCAGCCTTAAAATGCTTTGACCTACATGACGACGCAAAATTGAAAAAGCTAGACCGGAGGACTCATTTAAAAGTGACGTTGTTCTCTTCAGCGTCCATTGCATGTACGCATTACCTGTTTGTGTTCTGCTTTATTGTCTCTCAAAATCACTGGCACTCTTCCATCCTCTCCTCTATCATCCGTTCCAAACCAACATCGCATCCAATCCGTAATTCTTGGAGGAAAATCCGAATAATCATATCCGTTTGAATCTTTTCGCTTTCCCAAAACATATTTGTTGATTACAAAAAAACTGAAGAATACAAATGCTAACAATCCAAAGAGTACCTGCAAAATAACGATTTTAAATCAAATACAGCTCTCCAAGGAAAAAACTATTACTGGATAGCGCTGCGAGAACAGTTAATAAAATAGCAAATTCAGCGTGCCTATGAAATCTTCATCGATTCTATAGGTAAGTACACCTTTATTGTCGGCCAAAAAGTAAGCCCACGGTACAAGAATGCTCATAAAACAAAAAAGCACGAGGAGGAAAAGCGGAAGACCATGAGAGTCGTTGAAATAAGACGACGCGGTCGCCGAGTCTGCTTCTCATTATGAAATCTGCTCCTCCTTAGATGTCCACAGAGTTTTTCTAAAGTTATGAAAAATTCTGAGGACATCCCCATTTGTAAAGCAATTCGGGCGGATTTCAAATCATGATAAAAATTCAACCAGGTTGCTGCAGCATGCTTATGAAGTTCGCTAAGTTTACAGAACATTGGATTTCGGACCGAACGATGTATCGAATGCCCACAACCAAACCAAACATTAGAGCAATTTCAATGAGGTAAACCCGGCCAACTCTACTAACTAGGGACACCGTTAAGCCGAATGGTGAATTCATCATCATTATGAATGTTTAACTAGGTCTTCTTCTACACTACATGTACAACATAGATAGTTGCGCAGTGCGCTCTCCAGCTTAGAATGACACAAACTATGCTGATTTGAGGAAGCAGAATTGTGAGAAGCTTTGAAAAAGTCAATGCAACAAAAAGCGCTTCTTACCCCTGTTTTCGTATTCAAGTTGGTTGCAGGTGCACTGGCTGCTAATTTCTGCTTTTGTAAACTTGCTTTAACTTTTTCAAACGAACTTGTAAAAGTGGAAAGCAAAGTCGAAAAACATCGTGTTTGTTCTATAGTAGAATCATCCAAAGTCTGAAAAATTTTGAAGGTGAAACATCCACCAAAATCTTTAAAACAAACAAGTCCTTTTTAAAACCTAATCTACTTCTTTACGGCCACCGTTATAGCCGTGTTTTATCTTTAGACGTTCATCCTCCCCACGCAGCAATATATAGGAAAGCAACTTTACTAATGATCGTATTGTCAGCAAAACTGAAAAATAAGGCAAACGTAAAGCGTGTTTGTTCTGTAGACAAGTCCATCTTCTTAAAACACAACATGCTCTAACATGTGCGTGCACTCCAAGCAATGTGCCAAAGTCACAAATTCGTCCTTCTATGTTCTTTAATTTGGATTTTGTATTTAGCCGCATATTTATCCTCCTATCACGAAAAAGCGATCAAAGTGCTATAACGAGCTGGCTTAGAAGCTACCGGTTATCTGACTACCACACCAAGATGGGGAAATCCCGTTAAGTGTCTTTCCCAACGCACAACAAGTAAACTTGCCGGCTTGTCCTCCACGCTAACCCTTTAAATCATGTTTCAAGCAAGGAAGCTGTGAATACCAATTTTATAATCATTGGTTTGACCCGACTCGGAATCAAACCCGAGTCTGCACCTCCAGAGGTAGACGCTTTTACCACTCGGCAATTTGAGATGTCTAATTCACTCATACATCCGAATTAAACTCTGTCAACACAGGCAGAAGACAAATAAAACATCTACCTTGCACTTATTACTGTCCCAAGACTTTTCTTCTGCGTTCCAGGAACGACAATCTGACCACCAAATGTTGAATTTATATCCAACTTTTTGTTGGGAGAGTCGTTTTCTCTGAACCAAGGTCAAGGGATTGGTGCTCCACAAAGACAAATAGTAAGTCCCACCATGAGGAAGCGATTGAGGGTGAAACGTAAATTTCAATCTGGTTTCATCCTCTAAATTTCAAAGTATTTCCAATAAGCAATACTTCCATGTTATTTAATTTTAATCGCACGATTTTATTAAAATCTTAAAGTTGTTCCTGCGCAAAAACAAACTGTGCTATATTCCTTTAAATGCTGAAGACATTGTTGAAACGCACAGGCTAGCCTAAACCAGGAGTTGTGAATTAGGGGTCCATGATACCTTAATGGCTGGGAATCCCCCTTAGCTTCTCCTCACCTACATCCAGAGCCGGATTTACCAATTGGCTAAGCAGGTTGAAGCCCAGGGCCTTGTCACGAACAAAAAGTCTCGACACGTATACGAAAAAACCTTTTTGCTTTGGAAATTGGTCAAGGCGACCTTTATTTACTTCGAGATGAGTCTTATCACCGATCTATGATCATAAGCGGCATATCTGAAATCAACATAACCTCAGGCCTCTCATTGTCTAAATCCGGCTCTGCCTAGATCTGCAAACGGATAAAAATTAAACTTTCAAAACTTTGCATCCTCAAACAATCGATTTCATTCTAATTGACTCTAGGTTTTTGCTAAATGTAGGTTTAGCTGATCAGCATTCCAGCCTTACCTTTTCGTTTAACTAAAGCAAAGCTTAGTTGCTGGAGTAACAAAACTATTGTAACGCTTTGGCATTACTGCATACATGCAATTTTGTGTGAGCTACAAGTTTTTTCAACTTTTCCGCTTTAGCTTTGTGCAGTTTTTTGCTAGGGCTACCAACTCAAACTTGAAAGCTCGTTCTTTTTCGCTAAACTCGAAAAATAAAATCCCTGAACTTGACTCGATCTCGAAAAAAGTTGCTTGAAATGTAACCTTAGCTTAGACTTCACAAAAACT
Source organism: Trididemnum miniatum (assembly GCA_964006365.1). Classification (NCBI taxonomy): domain Eukaryota; kingdom Metazoa; phylum Chordata; class Ascidiacea; order Aplousobranchia; family Didemnidae; genus Trididemnum; species Trididemnum miniatum. The sequence goes on along the minus strand of OZ023242.1, from coordinate 16,629,730 downwards.
ACTTGAACTTAGCATAAACTCAGAAAAATTACTAAACTTGACCTTGGAAAAGTGAAAATGACAAACTCGAACTTGTAAACTTTCAGTAAACTTGCACACGATTGAATGCCTCTAGTTCGTAGCCGTGTTTTCTACGCCTACCTACAGAGTATTTCAAAACTTATAAGTACAGTCTCTGAGTACTATGCAATCGCTTAGTCTGCCTTCACGTATCTGCTGCTGCTGTTTGTACAAACAACTAGTGTCCAGTCGCAGCTTTTTGTTTTCCGGTTTTCACGTCGTGGTTTGAATTTAACTTTGCGTTTAAGAATATAAAAGCACAAAGGTTGATTTGCCATCAAAAGTTTCCTACTATAACCTTTAAAAGAAATCGATATATCACTCGAAGGTGGTATGCCGGCAGAAGCACGAGGTATGCACAATATGTAATTAGAAAATGTTAGGAGAGAGACTATTTATTTTCATTCACTTATAAAACTTTGTCTCTTCAAAATAACTTCCTCACACATCTACAAACTTCTTCATGCGTCGCTTCCAGTCCTGAAAGACCTTCTTAAAGCCTTTCTTCAGTAACCGTTTTAAGTATTTTTTGATGCTTGCTTTAGTTCCTCTGCTGAGTGAAACCTGACTCTCCTGAGGCTGTCTTTCATGCGTGGAAACAAGAAGAAGTCGCAGGGGGCTAAATTAGGACTGTATGGTGGGTGCCACACTGTTTTCATTCCCTTGTCGGCCTTCCAGTTGGTCACCAGCATTGACCTGTGGCATGGGGCATTGTCTTGGTGAAACCACCCCTCCACTGCTGAGGCCTCTTCTTTCTCTCTAAATTGTTTCAAAACGGCAAGATAGTAATCCTTATCGACGGTTAGGCCTCGTGAAACCCATTTAATATGCATGAGCCCCTGAGAGTCAAAGACAGGAATGAGTAATGACCATGACCTTTTCTTGTGATCTGCTCATCCTCGCCCTCTTGGGCCGGGGGGGAGTCCCGTGCTTCCACTGAGCACTCTAACGTTTCTCTCAGGGTCGTAGGTGAACACCCAACTCTCATCATAAGTTACTACGTTATTCAAGAAACTTGAATTGGTCTCTATCATTCCGAGCAAGTCAATGCAGCATTCCACACGGAACTATCTTTGGTCCTTCGAGAAGGTCTTTGGCACAATCTTGGTCCAAATTTTATGGAGCTTTAAATCAACCGTCAAAATTGTATCAACAGAACCAACACTTACACCAACATCTTCGGATATCATTCTCACTGACAATCGACGATTTTGCATCACTAATTTTTCCACTTTCTGAATATTTTTCTCTTTGCGAGCAGTTTTTGGTACTCCAGATCTATGTTCATCTTCAACTTGTTCATTTCAATCTGAAAATCTGTTAAACCACCGATAGAAACTTGCTTGGCTCATCTGCTCATTCCCATAGACCTTCTTTACATTTTATAAGCTTCTTGTTTGCTTTTTTAAGTTTAACACAAAATTTGATCGCGTATCACTGCTACGATTTCTCTGTATCTTGTCACGTCTTCACAAATCGACAAATCTAATCAAATTGGTTCCACTACGCTCAACGCTACACTAAAACCTGTTAAAATAGAAAGTTATTAGTTGGTTTGTTCATAGAGTATACCAATACATAGTTCACCATGGAATAGCATTCGTATTGAATGTTTAATGCTTCTCCTGATATTTCTCGTTACTGATAGTACGCACCTCGTACGCAAAATACCCAATACTAAAAATGAAGAGCAAGCTCAGTTCAAGAATTGTCAAGTTTATCACTTACGTTTTCCAGATTTCCTTCTTGATGAGAACGTAGCGAGTTTAATGATCGTCTTGTCATTGAGGAGATCTTTTGCTGATAGCGGAGCCGAGCTTACTGCTATTGCAATTATGAAATCTCTGCAGAAAGACCAATATTTCAGTTTCTTGAAAACTTCACAATGTGAGGTAATATTTAGCAAGTTTCATATTGGACAAATGACCGGCAACTCCTACGTAAGATCGTTACACAACATCAGTAGCTACCTCGTAAAAAAGAGGTGAAGTTTTCAGTAGGGCCATGCAGTTTACCTGCAGTGGTGGCCCAATTCCAGAAAAACTTGCAAAGAGAGCGTGTAGCTCAGAAGAAAGACAAAAACGAGCTACATAACATATTCTAAACAACTCACCGTTTCGAAGCTTCTTGGGTATTAACTTCGATGTGCAATGTACTATTTCCATAGTGTGTAGCGTTAAACACGTGACTAATCACGTGCTCTCTATCCACAAAATGGCTAAATCCATCCAGTAATTTCATCTGAAACATCAAAGCAGAAAAGGTTGCAAAAAAGCTACGTCGCTTCACAGCAACGTCGGCAAAATTAAATTTTTTAGGTAACCTCAAGAAGGAGGCAGCCATCTCAACTCAGGGAACTTGGCACGTGGCAGTTTTGAATTCGGTTTTGGTTAGACAGTTTTAAAGAGAAAATTTATTGTGTTTAAAGCATAAAAAATCATAAAAAATTCAGATTTTTGTTACAGTCGCGGCATGGTGGCGAACCGTGTAAAGAGCAGCGAGGCCCATTTAAGCCGCTTAGCGCTTTGGAACACAGCTACAGCCGGTAGCGAAAACGTGATCGATTTCATCGGTTTCGGTTCCCCACCATTAGCGGTGCCTTTAATTACTAGGCCAACCCAGAATAAACACCACTCCGTGATGTCACAACAACTTACCTGTACATTCTTCCTCACCGGAAGTGAAATTATATATGTAGAATTAACTTCCTTTAAAAAGGTGTTGTTCTCATAAAGAGCAGAAACTGATAGACCCGTTGCATCAAGCTGTAAATATATTCCAATTAACAGTAATTAGTAATCGCAAACCAAAAAAATCTTGCACATGAAAAACCGTGATAAAAAAATAATTTTACTATTTAGCGACAAAAATTTGCATTGGGTTTTCAACAAGATTTTTCAAATATCACAGACATGATACAAAATGCACAGGGTCACATCTTTTGCAATCAGCCAAAACTGTATACAAAAAAGTAACTTACTATAAATACAACTCAGTCACCTTTGGTGTGTATTGTCTTGTTGATAAATATGGACTACTATTCAGATAAGCGATCGCCACATACGAATACAAGCTGTACAGTTTGTCAGCATGATTTAAAAATTGGGCTCCAACTGACACGTTTTCAATATTTGTTATGATATTCCTTCTATGTTTTCCGGTAAAAATATGAATATTTGAACTTGAAATAGTAGAAAATTTGGAGGAAGAGAAGTTGACATCATAAAACTCTGAAAAATGTACACAGAAATTTGAGAATTTTTGGATAGTTTAAGAGTTATGTTTCTTTGACTCAATCACATCATCAAAATCAAAGGATGTTAGTTTGGTGCATGGGTTGGATAAGCGAGTTAAACGCGTGACTACACTAATCAAAATTACAAAGCAATAGATAACTTACGTACCGGCCGCTCAGCTCAGTTGTTAAGCATTCGCTATCAGTGCATGAGGTCTGGGGTTTGATTCCTGGGCCGGTCAAATTGACACAGTCGCACCAACGGCTCACCATCGTTGCGACCTTCAAAGCTGTGTAGCCCAGGAGCTAAGCAGCGGAGATGGGCCCCGCTACTCGTTACACGCTTCGGCGTAATACCGTGAGTATAATGAAGATTTGACTTTTTTAGATAACGCAACAACACTGAAGCGCCACCGAAATCGATTCGCAACATATCTATAATCAAACTGCGAATTAAAATATGAAATTCTCTCCTGTTGCAATACTCTTTACATGATCTGCAGAGCCGGATGAAGAGGGGGCTGTAGCCTGGTACCCTCGTGATAGGTTCTCCTGGTTAGAAGAGCAAAAGGGTCTGCTGCAAGCATCACAATCAGATCGGCAAAAAGCATGGGGTTACTCAAAAAATCAGCTCCAAGGCTCCCTCAAAGTCTTGACATGGGCCCGATAATCTGTCATTTCTGCGGTTGAAAAAAGTTAAGATTTGTGCATGGTTTCCCACACAAGTTTCTAGAGCATTATCAGTGCACTCACATTAAGAAAAGGCTTGCCAAAAGTTTCAAAAGTGGACTGAAAAAATTCAGCCTTTCAGCCTGCTTCTCAAGCTCGCAATGATTCAAACACTCATTAAACGCCATGAAAAATATCAAGACAAGTAAGAAGTATTTACCCAAAAAAAACTGCGTTAGGCTTTTTTCCACTGAAGATAGAGCTTTAACAGCTTGTATCCATGTGACCTGTTCATAAGCATCCTTTCTTTTTGCTCTCAACACACAAACAAGGCTTTCAAGACATAGCATCGCTTCATGGATCATTTTTTCATAAAATAGCTCATTTTTTAAATTTTTTGCTGCAGAAAAAAAAATTCAGCTAATACTAACGGCCGGTAGACGTAGAGCTTAAAGAAACAATTAACGGCACTGGACGTCTTGAGTTCGATTCTTGGGCCGGTCAAATAGGAACTAGCGTCGCCAACGGTTTGCCACCGCTGCGATGTTTCTTCGGAGCTGTATTGCCCTGACGCTAAGCCGCGGAGATGCGAGTTCCGCCACTCGCGAGTATAATGAAGATTTGATTTTGATTTGAATGCAGTACTTCCACCAACTCTTTTTCGTTATTTTGGAACATAACAAAATAAATTTAGCTTCAAAATTATTGCGTTAATCAAACTTATGTTATGGATTAGTTAATAAGCTATCCACAATGCATCTCAATCCAACTAAAACTTGAGTTTTGCTGAAAAAGTTAAGCATTAAGCAACACAATTACTTTAAAGTTATATTTCACACATAAGCAGACAAAACTGAAAAGACACAGTGCTTTTATAGCACTCACTGCCTTGGTTACACAACTGATGATGACAGCTGAATCTATCTTTTAAGAATCACTGAAGCTTTATTTTTCCACCTTAAGCTATTTTCGCACCATATGTATTGTATACCGAAGTATATTAATTTCCAATACTTCAATAGCAACAAAACGTTGTGATCAATCCAATTTGCAACAATGCCATTCTTAATCCAGCCTTGAATGTTACTCAAGCGAGAAAAATAAAAGCGCACAGTACATTTTTGAGAACGTTTCATTTTCTACAACAGCAACTGAAAACATATTTACAGCTTAATCAATTTGAACTTAAAATTAAGAAAGATGGGTTATGTTAAGCCCACTGATTTACATGTAGTATTGATTAAACTAAAGCTGGAGTATATGGCCTCTTACTGTACTCACCTAGTTTGTTAATTTGGCTTTTGCTTTTCATTGTTTTTTCCATCAGTGTTACATCAGCAAATACATTTTTAATAATTTTGCTGGAAACGCTGACAGTTTCAATTCCGAAAAAGTCTTTGTATCCTAAAAGTCTTCTGAGAGAGGACATGATATTGACTCCTCCAGCCAAACGCAACGTCCGAAGTGTTCCGAATGCATCCGAAAGATGAAATGTTATGTTGTGCAGTTTTTCGTCAATGTTGGAATCATTGGTCGCCAAATTTATCAATTTTTCAGCCTGTGATTATTACAAATGCGTAACAGTGTAGATGAATAAACAATTAAAACGTAGCATTAGTTCTTTACGTATCGAATCATCAGAACCCTACTTAAGGGGTGAAAAGATGGAAAAGGGATGAAGACCTAGAATGTTTATTAGATTTTTTTGAAGTTAAGAACCAAAAAAAATCAAATATTTACAATGTACTTGCGTTATTGCGCCGAAGCGTGTAATGAGTGACGGGCCCATTTCCGCGGCTTAGCGCCTGGGCAACACAGTATTGTAGAAGCGTCGCAGCAGTGGCGAACCATCGGCGATACTTCCTCCGATTTGACTGACCTGGGATTTCAACCTCAATCCTACCGCACCGATAGCAACTGAGCTAACTGGCGGATAGTTGAAAACTATTTGTACTTCACTTCAAACATCAGAGTGTGAACTGCCCAATGACCACTTTGGTAGGCTAACTTCGGTTACCCTTGTATTAATTATAAAGAACAAATTAGGGAGCGCCCAGGTTCCCAAGTTTTATAGGCTTTTGGTCAAGATAGACTCTTCTGCATCGATTCCGTGATAATGATACGTCACTTAAATCCTCGAAGCGTGAATATCTCGCTTTCCCACGCTGCACAATTAGAGTTACAGTCAGTGAGTCAGTGCATGAAGCAACGCAGTTTCGAAAGCAACGGGATATAAGACTTAAAGATTAGTAGAGGGTAGATGACAAGAAAGCATCGCAAAAAATAGCAATGCAGGGGACAGAGTAGCAATCCACGACCAATTTCGCTCTTATTTCATTTTCATTTTCCAGCTATATTCACCTGATGAGCTCAAAATAAGAGCGAAACCGGTCGTGGATTGCTACTCCATTCTCTGCATTGCTATTTTTTGCGATGCTTTCTTGTCACCTACCCTCTCCTAATCTTTGAGTATTATGTCCCGTAACGTTCGAAACTGCGTTGCTTCATGCACTGACTGTAACTCTAATTGTGCATCGTGGGAAGGCAAAATATTCTCGCTTCGAGGATTTAAGTGACGTATCATTATCACGAAATCCATGCAAAAGAGTCTATCTTGACCAAAAACTCACCAACTTTGGGAACCCGGGCGTTCCCTAATTTGTTCTTTATAACTTTAAACAGTCATCAATAAATCACGTCAACGATAATTTTAATTTTTTCAACATTTTTTTACTCACGGGTGGAAGCGCATCTATGAGAGTATTTCCAAATCCAAGAATCCCATTTTGATCTCTTTTCATGATCAGTAACTTTAAAGCTGAACTTTTTTGAACACATTTCGAATACCTGACAACAAAAGTATGTCAATACGATGTATTCGATATTTCGACAACCAGTGTTTCGAACATGCTGGTCTCATCAAAAAAGCTATGTCACACAGTACTGCACGATCATTTTTATTTTGGGTTGATTTATTGGTATGCATTGAATTGCATTGCATACTTATCCTCCTACCACAAGAAAGCGATCAATGCGTTATACGAGCTCGCTTTGGAGTTGCCAGCCTTCTGTCTACTACACGAAGATGGGGAAATCCCGCTAAGTGCCTTTCCCAAAGGCACAACAAGTAAACTTGCCGGCTTGTTCTCCACACTGTTCATTTAATACTGAGCGTCAAGCAGGGAAACTGTGAATAACAATTTTTAGCCATTGGTTTGACCCGATTCGGAATCAAACCCGAGTCTACAGCTCCAGAGGCGGACGCTCTTACCACTCGCCATCTGAGCTGTCAAAAGATTAGCTCAATTGCTAAACATGCCACTATCGGTGGGGAAGGTCCAAGGTTCGATTCCCGGACCAGTTAAATTGGACATAGAATTGCAACTCGCAAACGTCTCGACACCGCTGCGAAGTTTTTTCGGAGCTGTTTTGCCAGGCGCTAACCTGCGGAGACGAGCCCCGCCCCTCGTTACACGCTTCGGTGAAATACAGTACTGCGTTGATTTGAAATGTTTTCGTTGATCAAACAATGAAACGACAGTAGAAACTGTGCTGTCTATTGATTTTCTAGACAAATTATTCACAAAAACTGAATCTAAGGTTTTCTCTATCTCGTGATATCGAATTAGTGACAAAATAAAAATAGTGATTCCACAACCAAGTTGTTTTAGGTGGGATTTAAAAGCACCTAGTACCAGAGCCGGATTAAACTGGGGACTCTGGAGCCCCTCGGTCGGGGACCTGCCAGGTGGTTAAATGGCATCCTCCAAAAAGGGTTAGTCGCTATCGTCAAAAGCAGACTTGCAAAAAGCTAGAAACCCGTAGAAGAATGAGCATCGAGACCCCTATAGTCTCGATGCGGTCCTGGCCACTACAAGTCCCGACTTTGACATTTTTAAAACTTTACGTTGGGCTTGTTAGCGTTATTTGACCTCTGAACTTACACGTAATTGACGTCATCCTTTGTGGTTGCATTTCTACTTCGTTCCGGTCTAGTGGAGTTGACTGGAAATGTGCAAATTTCAGTTTTGGCTCTTTGGCTGTTGTACAGTGTGACTCGAATATAAACTAAAAAATAACAAATATCCTATAATTATACATCAAATAGCTCAATATCTTGACAACCACTGTTTCGATCTTGTTAGACCTCATCATAGCTCTGAATTTAGGGGTATTCTGAAGTGAAGATTCAAAAATTAAAATTTAACAATCTCCAAAGATCCTTTGCTTGTGGTATCTACCAACTTTGAAGCAAAAAAATCTTCGCCCTTGCCAAAGAATTCAAATAGCAGAGCAATGAATTTCGCGTAATGCAAGGTATATTATCTGGTTGTATTTTTATCCTGTAGTGACAAAAAAGAAGGTGTTATACAATAATCTTGTTTAGGAGTTGCCAACCACTTGTCTATGTTCATCTAATAGTGGGAAATCCCGTCAAGTGCCATTCCCAAGGGAACAGCAAGTAAACTTGGAGGCTTTTTTTTTTTAAGTGGAAATTACTCTTAATCCTAAACGTTAAGGCAGGAAAGCCGTTAATATCCTAGTTTATGCTTCTTGGTTTGACGACTCAAAATCAAACCCAGATTCACACTCAACTAATTTACTAGTACCATCTTATCAGCTATGAATGTGTACAGGCTCACGGCCGAATTTAGACAACGAGAGGCCCTAAGCCACGGGTGGGCAAAAAACGGCCCGCGAGACCATTTTACAGTATGCGGCTCGCGGGCACTTACGGAAATATAAACTACTAACGTGAATCAAGCCGAAGACGATTTTTTTTCTACAGCTCCCCGCTGAATGTCAGTGAAGAAAAGGACATATGCGAGTGATGACCTTTTTTTGCTCTTCACTTGAATTTGAGTGGAGAATTGGACATCTGCGGACGTACGGCCTTCGGCTTCAAAATTATTTCAAAAGCAGCTCTTCGTGTGAAATAATTGCCCGCCCTTGCCTAATTCTATTTGATTTCAAGTTTGCCGCAAGTGACTGATGTGATCGTGCCCACCTCTACATAAATAAAGGTCTTCATGGCAGTTCTTAACAATAAAAAAGATCTTTCGTAATCGTGTAAAGCCTTTTCGTTTGTGACAAGGCCCCTTATTTCTTCGAGACGCATAGGCTAGAGCAGGGGTTCCCAACCTTTTGCTTTCTGCGTAACACTTCTGGACTTTTTCTGTAACTGCGTACCACCTATCTCTGATGAACACTTTTTGACCATAACAACGTATAGGAGCTGCGCTGAAAGGTTTACTTTACATAACAAAGAAACGAATACGTTATTACATTCAATGTTCATTATACTCGCGGTATTACTCTGAAGCACATAGCAAGTAACACTGCGGCTTACCATCTGGGCAACACAGCTTCGAACTTCGAAGAAATCTCACTATGTGCGAGTCACTACTGTGAATCGAGCTTTTGGATGAAAGTAGTCTGAGGATGGCAAAGTTTTCATTGAAACAGCCACTTGAGGATAAGTAGAACAATCGAAAAGTTGCCATCGGTCAGTCAAAGAGCAAAAAAAAAAAGTTTTCGACCACACAAGAGCTGGAAATGGGGGATGTAAGTGCAATCGCAAAGCAGAAAAAGGTCTTCGGTGTTCCTCACAAAGAGCTGAAGAGCCAAGTCTCGAGAGTCAAACAGCCGCATGTGGCTTGCTAGCCGCACTTTGCCCACCCCTGACGTAGTCAATTTGATTGCAAAATCAACGATGTTGCTCCCACGCCTTTGAAGATAACAGTTACAGTTATTTATTACTACCAAAATATCTGACGAATAGGAAAGGTGAAGAATAAAGTTTATGTCGTCCAAAATCTTCTGATTTGTGTAATCTTTTGTTTGAAAGAACCGAAGCAGCTTCTTTTGCAACACAAAAAGACCATACACAAGGGTATTCCTTCCAGACCCCACTTCCGTATAAAGCAGCAATGACGTGTATTCTGATCTACATGGTGCAGCTTTGTATGAAGCTCTGCGAGGTCGTTGCTTCTGAGATATCCAAAGATGTAAAGTTTAAAAAGTAGGGTGGCAACTGACAACACACAATTTTAAAACAAAAACCTCCCTAAAATGAGCGCTTTTAACTGCAAAATTTTGGGGAGGTTTTGGCGTTAGCCTGAATAATAAATCAATAGATGCAAAATGCACAAGTTTAAGAAAAATTTTCACACCCGGTCGACGTTTAGTGCTAATTTTGTTTGAAATACAAAACGTTTCGCAAAGCCAGCGTGAAACGCAGTTTGAATGCGTTTCTACTTCACTACACCCAGGAATGTTAGCTAGAACTGTGAAACTCAAGCAAGGAGTAATTTTGAACTCTGAGTTTCACTATTTCGATAAAGACGAAATAAGCACAGAGTTCTCTCTGTTAAAATTTTTTTACCAGTTAGGTTGATCCATGGATTCACCTCACCATTTCAATCACGCCAGCTAAATATTTGATGGTACAGCTTGCTACTGCAGAAAGAAAAAAGGCCCGCAAGCAAGCGAGCTATTGGCAATGCCCATCTAAGAGTACGCTACGTCATACCATAGTCTCCGCACATGATTATACACATGTCTCTAGCGAACCTATTTCCATGTAACTTATTTCCGTTGTAAAGCAAAAAGTTTTTGTGAGGATTCCGTGAAAACAATTTTTTTTTGCATTTTTGGAAAATATCTCGCGTACCATTTGAAAAGCATACGTGCACCACTGGTGATACGCGTACCACAGGTTGAAAACCCCTGGGCTAGAGCCTGCAAAACCTATTGGTAATTTTGGCGCTGTGCAGTGCTGTACATGCTGTATATTCCGTTACTGTGAAAATAATTCCTTCTTCGCAACCTAGGCTTCGTAATCCTACACCAGCCTTCAACATTACGTTTCTTTTGATAAAATCAAGAAGTAAGCAAATTCCTGAAAAGGCATAATCAAAATACATGTAGCATAAAAATACTTGCAATAGGCACATCCTACATCTGATTTTTTATGTGATTAAACAAAGTTTACAGCATCAAATTATCACGTACAGTGGCGATTTTACAAGAAACATGCCTAGAGGACGTCCCAAGATCCCAGAAAACGTTGGCTAGATTCCGCTGAAGAATGCTTAGCCTCGCCTTGAAAGTTCACCACAGCATCTATTCTTTTCTGCAGAAGATCGAGATGTGTGTAAACTTCAACTCAAACTGCCCCCGTGAGGTCGTGATCCTCTGAAGATAAGCTGATCTAGAGAAGTACCGGTAAGAAAGAATACACACAGTACAAATAGTTTACCTGGTTTCGATGAGTGCGGAAGCTGAAAATCCCATTCATAAGAAGGCCCATAATACAAAGCTCTTTCTTCACCTTCATCTGACAGCTTGTAACTCATTTCAGTAAAGATAATTTCATCCTAAAACAAAACCTTAGTTTGGTCGAAACAAATTTACAAATTTTGAGCAATTTTTTGCGTAAATTCTGATGTTTGCTTCAGAAAAGAAATTATGACATCATAAAGTGTTACTCCACATAGCAGAAGATTCGTCAAAAGACACATTTATGCCTAATGATATCTCCAAAACTCAAAACAGTTTTCTCATTAAAAACATTAAGTTTTGTTAATTTATTTGAAGTTGACCCTAACCGACCGTTTCACGCAAATGCAATCGTCAGGAAATCGTTTCAATATAAATCTATTTGAATAAAGATTACAATCATGATGATCGCATTAGTGTGAAACACCCTTAACGTACCGGGTCCCACAGGGATATCACAGCTCAATTTTTTGTCTTTTGCGTTGCCATAGTGGCAGTTTTTCTCCGCTGCTATATACGTGTCATACATTCATGCAAGATTCAGATTGTGCAGTTCATCTTTTTGAAATTAGAGGAAAAATTAAAACCTAATTACTTGGGATCTTAGATGTACTCCCATTGGTATGTTACAATACTAACTCAAGTTTTCCACAGTAAATTTTAGGTTCTGAATAATAAGTGTAATTCAACGAAAAAACGGCTCGTAAAATATGCGAACGCAAAGATAATTTACAAATTAATGTTACATGGGTTGTCCAAGAAATTGTGAAGATCTCAGTGCACGAACTGTGTGATTGTGGCTATTACTTGAAAAAAATCTTGCAAGTGCTTTGAACTACCACACCTACTGCAGTTACGCTAAAACGAAAACTCTAGTTTGGGAAATTCAAACAAGGATTTGCTAGGCTACTATGTCAACTATTGATGTCTCGTTTTGGTTCAGTATTTCAGTTCTTTTTCTCGCAATAAATAAATAGATATTCTACATGTTTCACGATTTTTTATGTACATTGATGCATTGCCACTGAAATAAGAATAACCAACATATGATATAAGTCTAGCTAAAAGCGTAGTTTATTAATCAGCAAGCCGATTAAGGCATTAAAAACGATTAGGTTCCAAGAGGACTCCAGCTTGGTAAACAACGTTGGTCAAATAAACTTGATATGTCAAAGGTTAAAGTAAAATTAAATTTAACTGATGGTTTTTTGCTCTGACCTTCCGGGATCATTGAGCTGAATTTTTGGTTACCGGTGTGCAAGGTAGCTTTTAATTTAATTAATACTCGTAATGAAGACGTTAATCCCTCTTTTTTATTGTACCGCTGTGACTTCAATCACCAAAACAGCTCTATTACAAGTCAAAAAAATAAACAGATAACTCAAAGTCAAAATTCAGCAATGCAGTAAAATAGGGGTGGGGAACCGGCAAAGCTCAGCGGGCCACATCGGTTGCATAATATTTTCAGCGGGCCATATTTAATGCTAGTTTTTAAACTTCGCTGTAAAAATCAAAAGTATTACGTCTCAAATTTATTAAACATTCATGGTGAGTTGCTTTTACCGTAAATCAGAGACTTTGGCGCGGCTTTTATGTCACAAATGTGCAGTTGAATGTGATGAAATTTTTAATCAATGTTTTCTATGCTACTGTTATGTTGTACACTTAACAAAGTTCCAATGTGGGCCACTTTTAAACCTTAAGCGGGCCGCAGGTTTCCCACCCTGCTAGAGTAAAAGATACCGAGAAGCAAGAAAATGCAGTAATATTACGTTTAATAAATTTTCTCGGAAAGTCTTCAAGAACGCGCGTCTTTCGTGTCACAACATTTTAGTGGGCTTAATTAACTTACTTGGCTTATCAAAGTATCCAGTTTATCGCTTTGTTTGTTTTTCCATTGAAAACAGTGAACTCTGAACGTGTCATTTCGGTGCAAATTCACAATCGCACAACTTCCGTAACTAGGACCTCGCATGACTCGAAAATAGTAAGAAGCTTCGCCTTTGCGCACTCTTCCATTATCTGTAACACAACTTAAGTTCTAACCTAAGATTCACACTGAAGAACCAACTTAAGCTCTGTACTTCACCATGACCTCATTGCATATCGGCAGCCTATTAAGCTTTAAGGTTTTAAACACGGTTATCCAAAATATTTGACTTTAAGCACCAAATCGAGACAATTTCGGCTGTTTTGGAATGTGTCAGTTCGTTTAACTTCTATTGATATACCATCAGTTCTTCGTTTTTCCTTTCCACATCAAAACCGAGCATCCACTTCGGATCAAATGCAAACAGCTTTGAAGTCCAAGACCGGTTCTTTACCACCCCTACCCCACGTTAAGTCCGGATTAGAAGCTAGCAGTGATGGTGTTGACTAGCTTCGGGTATCGTCATCCCGTAGCAGCAGACCCTATTCCTCTTTCACAATTAAGGAATGAAATATAGGTTGGTTACTGAAGTTTTAGAGGTTTACCGAAATTTAATGTGCTATAGCTTTGTTACTTCTGTCCTCTACTGCAAGAAAAACTTAATTTTATTTTGTTAGCATACAACCGCTTTCGTGTACACCTACCAGATTTATGAGAAACTGAAGCTGTAACAGAGTAAATTTTTCCCTCCTCGAGTGAGTTTGGTTTTATTTTCAACATATTTTTCTTCTCATTCAAAATTTCAGCCACATCATTCAAACTTAACTGAATATGATTCAAATTCTGAAAAAAAAAAAAAAAATTGAAACAAAAAACCTGGTTTTGACTACAACCTGTAGCCTGCCAATTCTTCTTCTTCAATTTAAGTATATTTTTCAAAAGAGAGTTATGACTTTAGTATAAATATAAGCGAAGTATTTCCGACTAAATTAAGAAATTCTGGCATTTCTCTGGATTTGTTTTTTCACAAAGTTCATGATACTTAACCTAAAAGTAAATTTATTCACGGTTTTTGTTTATTGCACTTTCGCTCGAAAAACGCAAAAGAACCGTTACCAACAAGGGCGTACCGATACGCAGAAGTTAGAGGAAGTTGCAATGGTTATCAACAACTTCGTTGTCAAATTCTTTGTCAAATTCATTTACTTGTCGAGATAAATGACGCAACAGTCTTGCTGGTCACGTGATCTGCAGACTTTGTTTGTTGATTATTACTTGTAACTGCGCGCTTGCCGATAGCAGCTCCGGATTGCATATTTATGTAATGCACCAAAACATCAGCAGAACCTACTTTCTTATTTTATTATCTTGACAAACCGATTGCTAATACCATTTCACAAGCGAAGCCGCGACAAGAAGCGAACCCTAAACTAGTGCAGCGTTTTCCTCGCCCCGCTCCAAACCACTGCGCCACAGAACAGTCGTTGCAATCCCACACAAAATGGCGTTTATAAACCCACGCTTTGTCAGAAAAAAGCAAGGTTCTGCTGGTGCTGGGTACATTACATAAAAATGCCTCCGGGTTCGACTGATTGAAATAACTATTTCTTTTCTAATTGGATTTCCTCGTGGCAGGGAGCACTGTGTTTGACTGAAGCAATTTTGCTGACTAATTAGGGCTTCAGATATCTATCTATATTCTGCACTTATCTATCTATTTTGCTGCTGCTGGAAGCTTTCCACAATGCGAAACAAAAGCAACAGATTTTTCTCACATTAAGACACCTTTTTTAGGGAAGATAACGACTTTAACTGTTGCGGGTATCTTGGGAGGGCGCGTACAGAAGAGCTCCCTGCGTAGTGGGTCCACTACTGGACACAAACATCAAAATCGTTCAAGTCTAATGCACACGACAACTGTAATCATCCTACATCGATGGACAAAAGTATAATTTGAGTTGAGAACAAAATAAAAGTAATCAAAATTAAGAAGTAATTTGGAGATTCTCCCATGACACTACTGCTTGCAACCACCTTTATTAAAAAATAACACTGGTGTCATTATATCTTTATCATACTTGATAATGATCTGGCATGTGACGAAGGGAAGGCAAAGATGCATCAATGTGTGAATCTCCCTCAGTGTAAGGGGAATAGCTGTCAAGTCGATCTCCCGCATTTCTTATCCCTTCGATAGGGGGAGGGTTATGTTCCGAAGTTAAGGGGTCCACTGCACCCCCGGTAAATTGGTGATCTGCAAGAGATTGTCAATGATGTTGATTCTGCACAACTTATACGACATATTGTCTTTAGTAGGCTTATTAGTCCATATCACCAAACGCACGTATAAGGTGTGACAAGTCGAAAGTGTGCTTCTGTCTTCGGCTACGGAATTATTTAAAACGGTATACGTTTAGCCTAGATTTATTCCTATGGTAATAACGTCATTTAACAAGTTCAGTCATTGATATTTAGTTTCAAGCTTAGAGTCAGCTTAAGTTATTATAAGTTACGTAACGTCCCATCTCCGGATATTATCTCGAGTCATTGATGTAAAGTGACAACTCGAGACAATGCCTAAGCCATTACATTTTTGTCATAAGCCAAAACGGCTAGAAACACTGATGCAAATTCCTAAGCGAGTCATATAGAACCAAAAATTACTCACACGCTTTTTAGCCAAATTCAAAGTATGAAGCTTTGAGTTACGCTCTCGAAATTCAATAATACAAATTACGAGAATCAATGGGAAAAGTAAAGTTAAGGCCAGATGACTTCGTAAAGAAAAAACTGCACGGGCTCTAGACCGCACCCAACTTAGCGTCTTCTCCTATTCACAGAAACAATTGAAATTCAAAGACGTCAAATTTGGGAAGTGAAACAAAAAGAATCGATAGCAAAATCGATACAACATTGCCGAAATCAGAAAATAGACTTCCAGTTAACAGAAAGATCAATGACACAAATCAGAGCGTATAGCTACAGTTGTATTTCTATCTGCTTCAATTTGTAGGCTAGAGGCTTCAGTCTCATTTTTTTTATTGCTAAAACAATCTTTAACAAAAAATTTAAGAGTTTTTTACACACCTGGAAGTTCGTCATCCGGTCTTCCCCCTGCGTTCCCACTATCAACTTGGTGGAACGTTTGCCAACCTACAAATAATATGTATGAAAAGAAATGCTAAGGCAGGCCTTTAAAATAGGCCATAAAGTAAAGCTTTATACGTTCTTATGGAGGCTAATATGAGCTTCATTACTTTGATAATACTGTTCGATTTTTTCGAGATCTAAAAAGTGATTGACTGAAAGAAAAGTTCCAGTTTGGAAGTTAAAATTAAATATTTTGATAAAAGTATTAAAAAATCAAGATTAGAGTAATAATAAAGTTCGAGACTTAAAAATTCAAGCTCAGGACAAACCAGGTTGTGTTGTTAATACTGGCAGGCTCCCTAATGCAATTTTTTTTAAATTACCTTGGTTTGAATAGTCGCCTCTTCCCCTCTCTTGACCGTTATATCTAGAACCAGCCGAGCCTTCAGGAAGAGAAGAAAACCGACCATCTCCTGCGAAAGAAGCCTCCCGCAAATAAGACTCCCCAGATAAAGGCAGCGGTAGATGAAAAGGTGGGAGATTCTGGCTGTCTTCTGCAGGAGGATCTAGCAATAAAAGTAAAATAACATAATAGTTTTTGTCAGGGCCGAAGGCAAGGAGAGAGTTGCGGGGGGTTAAACCCCATTCCATTAGTTCGGTAACTTTTGTACTTTATAGCCGGTATTCATTAATCTGCCGTAAGAAACGATAATTTTGATCCTTGCTTGATCTGCGATTGTTGTGGCATCGCAGGGCAAGCTCACAGTCGCTAGGATTGCTCAATTACGAAGTGTGATTATTGCGTCACAATATTATTTACCCCTCTGCACAATTGCGAAGACGTTGGCCGGCACTCATGGGTGCTGGTTAGTTGAGAACGACCAGGAGCGGATCCGGTGGGATGGGATGTGGGTCCCGCCAGCCATTTTCAACAATGTTTTGATGAAAATAATTTTTCGGTATTTTTCAACCTCTTCGATAACAATAACCCTTACGCCTTAAGCAAACGCTAATTAAAATGCAATATACTTGGTGAAGGGTTCAGAATTAGGGGCTAAAAATTTAAACAAAATTTGCCTCAAAAATTGTTTAGAAAGCACTAAAATGGCCATTACAGTGTGAAAAATGCTCAACAAATTTACGGGGTAGCATGTCCCTGGACCCCCTAACGTTTTATTGTTCCTCGATTCGCTGCCAAGTAACTCTGCCCGAAAAAAACTTGAAAAAACGTCAAAATCAAAAGTTGGTGCCCCCCCCACCAAAATTGGTTAGCTGCCAAGTCGTTCTCCTGATTTAGCTATAGCAGCATATATTAATTCAAAGTCCGCGACACGAGGTTTTAATGTGACAGAGAACCAAACTATGAACCTAGCTAGAAATTTCTATTATCATTATTTGTTTTATTCTCATTGCTGAGGCAATTGTCATTAGACCACGAAACTTACATTTCCTGATACCGGTAACCTTTTGATTAGCGACACCCTGCAATATTTATCAATGAAGCTAACGCTTTTCTCTAACAAAAGCACGAAATTCTGCTTTGCGCACCGCGTGATAAGGGAAGTATTGAAGCTAAAACCCGGCTTAGTGTTTCAACCCCCCCTCACCCTATTTAAAGTTTCTGCCTACGATACTGGTTTTTGTCGTTAAAACCGCAACCTATGATCGACCTAATGAGTTAAAAATGCATATTTTAAGGACATTTGGGCACTTAGCTTAATGGTTAAATACATTGCTATCGACTTTTCCTGGCCGGTCAAATCTGACACAGTTGCCAGAGGATGGAAACCGCAGCGACGTTTTTCCGCTGCTGTGTTGGCCAGACACTCAGCCGCGCAGATGAACCTCACCACTGGTTTCACGCTACGGGCTAACGCTGTGAGTATAATAAAGATTTGAATTGTTGATTCAATTTAGTGCAGACCTAAGTATTACTTGTATTTAAATGTTATTAATATATGTCCACGCGCTTTCTTCCTCGATTGATCGGCTTGAGACGTATCGGCATATCTACGCTCGTTTACATCGCACTTTTGTAGTATTGTATGATAACGTCATACAAAATGACCAGGCAAATTTAAAAAGAGTTACTGCAGTAACTGCTCGTAACGACTCGTACAAAAATAAACACTGAAAATCCAAAAACAATACTGTGCTGTTAATTGTTTTGTACCCCCCTCCATGAGGTGCACAATCACCCAATTAAATACCCTAAACACAACGCTGCCCTACTGCGCGCAAATTCAATCTCAACTAACCAAAACTTTCTGATGGAAATTGTTCTTCTTGTGCTGAGTATTCGTGTTCAGATGGACTCGGCAAAGACTCATCATTACCACCCAAACTTGTTAATGACTCAGATGGAGTGTCTGAAAGTCAGCATAATTTGTTTTAAGTTACATGGGGCCTAATTAAAACAATTAATTTTTACTAGTTTTGGCTTGGTTAGCTTGCCAAGATCATAACTGACACAGAACCTAGTATTTTGACAAACTTTTGCTAAAACTTAGTCATAATTTGTTTAAACGGTAAATGTTATCAACAAAAGTCAGAAAAACATGAGGGTACCTTGATATGACCAAAAATTGTGGTTGTTTTGTGGAACGAGTGGATTCAGATGAGGATGCGAGGGAGGCAAATACAGATCTTCCGAGTCATCTGTGGCAACGTATTCTCCTGAATACGTTCCATGTTCCTCGTGTGGGAAGCCATTATTTCCCACTCCATGAACACTATGGATTCCGTTGTTTGCATCCGGGAATCCGGATAAAGGATATGGAAAAAACGGATTTTGCCCATAAGCTGAGTCTGTTTCGGAAACGTTGGAAAAGGGAAGATCCCCATTGTACCCCAAAGGCAAGATATAAGGGGTTCTACTGTGGAAAGGTGAAATGAGTCGATTCCCTCCCACAGGAAAAGTGTCATCGGGGATAATTCCAGTGAAATTTGCGTCATCCGGATGAATAGCGATTTGTGAAACTGTTAAAAAAACATTGCAATATATTGACGCTACGAAACATCGTAAAACTACAGTAATGTACAAAACTAAAACATGATAAAAATTGTTGTAATAACAGCTCAGATGGCCGAGTGGTACTGGTGAAAGCGTCAGCCACTGGAGCTGTAGACTCGAGTTTGATTCCAAGTCGAGCCAAACTTTAAAATTAGTATTTACAGCTCTCTGCTTGACGCTCAGCACTCAAGAGATGGAGTGGAGAACAAGCCGGCAAGTTTACTTGTTGAGTCGTCCTGAACGCCATTTAGCGAGATTTCCTAATCCTGGTGTGGTAGACAGATGGCCGGCTTAAATCTTACCATTGGTTGTTTTATTCCTCAAAGCTTCCAGATGTTCGAGTTCACTGAGACGAATTTGTTCTCTAGTTAGAGTGGCTGAAAAACAAGCGAATAACTGTTTAGAACCTTTGGAAGGTTTTAGAACTTACTTTTACTAAAAAGATTAGAGCTATTATGTATGTCAGCACATTGCTTTCAGCGACTCATTATTGCTGCAACAGTTTTTCGTCCTCGAGAATAAGCTGCCAGATTTGGTAAGTTGCAAAGATGGACATTTTAAGAAACATGTCACGGTCATATTTGTACAATTCTACAGTGATACCGATTTATAATTGGGATTTACAGACAAACGCGTTTTTGCGGACCTTAAATTTAAAACCTCTACAGTAATAGCTGTTGCAGGATTGAAATCTTACCATTTGATGATGAATTTGTTGTCAGTTCTCTCCAACCAGAGCCATCTAGTGGTGCGCAATCAATGCTTTCTACAAACAAGAAGAAGTGACGTAATATAGCAATGCAAACTTTTTGTGGTTCAAATTTAAAGCGAAACATTAAATGAAAAGTGTGCAATTACCTCTTATGATTTTTATCAAGTTTGAAAATTAGTCACTGATTTTCAGTTCTTGATGAACGCAAATTTTACCATTCATAAGCGCAGTTTATTTTCTCAAGCATTAGCCTACTTCCAAATTATTCGTGCGAGAATCCAAAAGATCAAAAACATAAATTTTAGAGTGTGTTCTGCTTTATAAAACAATTGAAGTGTTATTATTTTGATATCGCCTTTTTAGGTGTTGATGATATGTGCCGTGTTTTTCCTGTTTGTGTCCGCTATAAGTTGTGTGCCATCACTTGCAGCTCTTTTGTGCTGCAGGCTATGTTTCGTTTGTGTATAATCTTATTATTAACGGATTTGTTGAAAGACCCCTACGTCAGATGAACTGATTTTATCAGTAATTTTTAAGGTATATACAAATTAGCATTATTATTATATGCATAAAAACAGGGTGCGAGTCTAAGAAAGAGACATGTAAAACAAGGAGTGCAAGATCAGCTGCATAAATCCAATCGAATTCGAAGTGAAAAATTACTCCGGAAAAACGGATTTAAAATGTTAATAAACATACCGTATTTGTAAAACGATACGCTCCCATCGTCCACTAAAGCCACTTTCCAAGTGTAATCGATTTCTCCTCGGTCGCAATCCGTGCAGTCGGCGACGAATAATTCACTGAGATGTTTTATCGCAAACAATTCGTCGCAGCTTGGACAGCCAATTGAAACACTGAAACGAAGAGCGTGAAACAAATTTGGTTTGTTTCGTTGCATTGGTTAATAGTAGAGCTCATATAACAATCTGAACATGCGAATATGAGAGTAAAATTTAAAATTTGAAGATGTATTGAAATGACGGAACTGTACGTAAGATATTTGGCGTTGAATGTAGGCAGAAAAAATGTTAAAAATTTTCTGCATAAAAGTAGGAAGATGTTTTTGACCAAATGGTTTAATTTCAGGACACACACTTAAGAATACTCCTTCCAATTTGAGCAAGTTTGATCATTTTATTCTAGTGTCACCAATAGCACCGATATTTGAACTTAAAAAGTTTGGCTATGCACTCGAGTGTTCAGCCATGAAGTAGGAATTAAGGCTCTTATATCTATAATGTCCAATTATCTTCTCCAAAAATTTAATTGCCTATTTCAAAA
Source organism: Trididemnum miniatum (assembly GCA_964006365.1). Classification (NCBI taxonomy): domain Eukaryota; kingdom Metazoa; phylum Chordata; class Ascidiacea; order Aplousobranchia; family Didemnidae; genus Trididemnum; species Trididemnum miniatum. The sequence continues at coordinate 16,608,516 of OZ023242.1, read as the reverse complement.
ATTCCAACCACAGTCAATTTTGTTGCAGATTAGTGACAAAAATTATTTAGGCCTAAAAATACAGTATTTTTGTTATCTTTCTATGCTGCTCGTACGATTAATATTGAATAATAGCTAAAAGACTAACAAAAAATCTTCATTACACTCGCTGTGTTACGCCGAATCAGGTTAAGAATTATGCAACTAAGGGCCTGGGAAAAACAGTTCCGAAGAATTGTGACGTAGGTGGCGAGCCGTTGGCAACACTGTGTTCGATTTGACCATCCCCTGAATTGAACCACAGACCTTCCGCACCGACAGCAATTTGCTTAACAACTGAATTAAATACTTTTATTGAATGTATTTTAAGAAGTATTTTGAAAGAGCGCTTACCTGGCTGTGTCTACATCGTCTGTCAGTTTCAAGACAAAAATGGCGTTGCTTGAAGATTCAAGTTCATATAAATTAGAAACATTCACCTGAAAAGTGTAAATAATCATAATAATTTCATTAATAAAAATAACGCAACAGACTATATTTGAAGTCATCAATGCGTTATTTTCAAACTGTTGACTCCAAAACCGAAACTGTGCCTTCGTAGTAACGCATAACGTTGACAATGTAAAAGTTGAAACGGTTAACATCAACTGAAGAACATTTCTTGCAATGCGTAAGCAAAAATCTTAACATAGCTTTGGGTAAAATCTCAAACAGATGCAAAGCTAGGTTTGTTTAAGAGTTTCACACTACTACTCCTAGCATGTTTAAGTCTAAGGCTTTTTATCCTATACAGTGAACTGAATTTCAGTGAAAAAACAAAACTTATATTGCAAAGCCCAGGGCCGAAACTAGACAATGCGCCCCCCCCCCCCCCCCGAAATCATCTTTCGAGGTCCCCTAAAAATTTTTTCTTGGATGGTAATGCAAAAGAGCGAGCCCAAAAGGGACGATGCCAAGCTAGGGGGGTCTGGGGGCATGCCCCCCAAAAAAATTTTGCGGAATTTGACCTTATTTTGGAGGCTTTTTGAGCCTTTAAAATTCCTCAGTTTTAACAAGGTTTAGTAGTCTGTTTAGCTAGGTCCCTTCCAAACCCACTAAACTAATGCTGCAAGCAAACCCTACTCTAACATTTCGCTACCTGTGCGAAGAAAAAACGTCTTTAAGGCTTATTTTTGCGCCTTTCACTTGAGGATGAGGGGCCCTTGGCAGGAGCGGATCCAGAAAGTTTTGGTGGGGGGATGTGATTTTAAATTAGGTTGAATGTTAACTAAATACAAAGACGTTTATACCGGGAAACGGGCGTAAATAAGTCCTTTCAAAATGTTTCATGTCAGGAGCGTATTCAGAATTTTTTTCAGGGAAAGGGCACCAAGTTTCGTCACTTTTTCAAGCGCTATTTTTTCTCGGCAGAGCTATTTTAAGCAACTTAAGTAACAAAAACGACTTTAAAGGGGTCCGGGGGCATGCTCCCCAGAAAAATTTTTGAAAATTTGCATACTGTAATGGTCATTTTAGCGCTTTTCGAACAATTCTCACGCAAAGTTTGTTCATATTTGTAGCCCCTAACTTTGAGTGCTTCATCAAATATGATGCATTTTGCAAGCACAGTTTCGATTATGCGTGCTTAAGGTGACTAAGGTTTATTGTTATGAACAGGAGTGCAAATCTATGTTGAGCATTGGGGGAGATGATCTGGCAAAATCGACACGTCTGCAGATGTCCAATTTTTTGCCCACAATTAGGTGAAGACCAAAAAAAGGTCATAACGTTTCCAGATGCCCAATTTTTTGCTCAAAATCAAGTGAAGATCAAAAAAGGTAATCACCTTCGCTGATGTTTAGTTTTGGGACATGAAAATATTGGGGGGGATGCTGCCGGATTATTGGGGGGGGATACATCCCTCCATAGATTTGCACCCATGGTTATGAAGAGGTTCAAAATTATAGAAAAACTTTATTTATCCAAAGCGTTGTTGAAAATGGCTGGTGGGGGGGTGCATCCCCTACACCCCCCTTGGCCCTTGGTATGCTACTAAACGTTTGTTTGCTAGTTTTGCGATTGCTATTTTTCGAAAAAATTTGCAGGGGCTCCCCATGGCCAAAAGCGTAAGTATGGTATGGGGCTATGGGGGCCCCACATCGCGCGAGTTAAGACGAAAAAGATATTGAATCTTAGAATAGGCTTATTTAAGGCACCTTTATCATACGTTGATTAAACAGTACAACGTACTGACTATTTACGGGGCCTCCTTTTTGTGCGCCCCCCCGGTTGGGGGTTCGGGGGGCGCTAGTTTCGGCACTGGCAAAGCCCCACCACAAACATCAATGCTTCACAAAACTTACAAACAGTTCAAAATTCTACCTTGAAAACAAAAACTTTATCTTTTTCCACAAGTTGCTCAGCTTGAAACATCAGCGCACTCAAATTACTTCCAACGGAGGGAGGAAACCAGGAATGAACTGAAGGGTCATATTCGCGCCCTCCTCTTACCGGAAGTTCTCTTAGAGCGGACGCTGATACAGATTTGGGAGATGGAGTGGTGACAGGAGTACTTTCATTTTTGAAGCATGCAGCATATGGGTCATTTAACACAAAACATTCCCATTGATATCTAAAAAACAAAAAGCTATTTATTGAGCACAGCAGTGGGCCAACAGCTAAAATTAAAAAAGACATTCATCTTCTTTTGACAAGGTTGCTAACAACCAACAGAAATTGTGGAAGAGTTTTTTAAACTAAGATATGCGATGCAACAATCCAGAGCTTATGGGAAATAGAAATAGTGTTATCTTAACGTAGTAAAAAAATATTAGCACGAGGTTTAACCCATGCAAAATGCACATTTAAGTTGGCCTTTAAAGCATATCCGTCCAAAATTGACATGGTTTTTATCCATAAACAAGAACACATCTGAGCAAGCTTTAGCAGTTAGAAACTCGACTTTTTCGAAATTATGTTAGAAATTAGAAAGTCGAAATTAGTTAGAAATTTAGTTAAAAATGTTTTTATTCAACGCAATTTTCAAGTTAAGCTACCTCAAGTTTGCGTCATCCGGTTTGTTGGGATCAAAGCTTTCCGATGCGTCTATCTCCACGTTTGAGGATCTAGATGCAAGACGAGAAAATCCTCCCGCTATTTTAGAAACGATTTTGTTTTCTTCGATTGTGATGTAAGTCTGAGCAACTTTGTGTAAAATTGTTCCACTCAATGACACCTGCACAAAAAACAAGCAGGGTATTATTATTATCTGCCAATCTTGTTTTTCACGTAACTTTTTCGCAATTGATTGGTCAACGCTCCACCGCTTTGCAGACGCCCAAAGATATCATTATCAGAAGCCAATTCCAACCACCAAAAATTAATCTTGGGCTATATTTTTAAGTTAGTACAATATTTCACAAAGCTAGAGCTAGGCTTGAACTATGAAAAGCTACTATTAGCCTACACAGTGATACAAAGGCAAGCTCCCATGGTGTTTCTCCACGTAATGGTCAAGTTAGCTCAAAATAAGTTGACACAATAACCAACAAGCCAATGTTACGTAGGGTAGCAAACACGGTCAACTCGACGTAAGATTGCTTAAATTAGTTATGGCACCAATTGATTTGGTAAAACTAACAGCAAAAGGATTTTGTAAATTGCTCTTATTATCACAACAAACTTTGAAACCAAGTTTAGATCTTACATAAAATGAAATTGGAAATGTTGATTTCACTTCAAATAATTTTCATTGTGTATTTTGCCATAGACTACTAGCTAAAACACGTTAAACGCTTGCCCAGGCCGCACAGTTGTGACAGAGTTATTTCAGCAACTACAACATACATTAACTGTAACTTTGTAACTGTCGGGGTTTAAGGTTCCAGCAGGAATACGCAACAGTTTCTCGTTGCTTTCAAAAGCGACAAATTGTCCGCGACTGAATTCCGTGCGTCTACGTGGGGTTATTGTCCAGTGGTAATCAACACCGGTGGCTAAAGAGCAATTGAATGCCACTTTTGTCTCAAACCAGAGCGCCTTGGAGCGGTAATACTGCAAAACAACAATTAAAACTTTCAAATCGAGAAGCAGGTTCAAATAACCTCGATCAATAGATTTAAAACTTTTTAAATCGCAAAGCCCGACTTGTTAATGATACGGCAACTCCCCCATTTTATGAAATAAAGAAAGTGATGGCTAAAGCAACTTGTTTCTTCAAGTTTTAAAAACGTTGACCTAGATGAATTTGTACCATTATTACAAACAACGAAGGTGAGGAGCATAGCTCCGCAAACGCGAGCGTTTATTGAAGTTTGTAGTAAAAGGTGACTGTTTTTTTTATAGGGTGCAAAACCCGAATTGTGCTTTAACATAAGTTATCGTTTATTTGAAAAACTAGTTAACCGAGAAAAGCAAGACCCCAGCCAAATACTGAAAAAAGCAACCACACAAGTTGTTTCAATAATGGTTGACACCTGCAATTCAACGAAGTGAATTACTTTCATTTCACCAAGTATAGGTAAGTAAGAGCCTAAGATGAAGCTTCCAGTCATAACTAACTGAAGTACCACGACTGTTTCATTACAGTATCCAATTCGTAGACTTACGTAGTTGATACGGCATCATCATCTATTTAACAGCTCAGCTGGCCGAGTGGTGTAGAGCGTCTGTCTATTGAGCTGTAGACTCGGGTTTGATTCCGAGTCGGGTCAAACCAATCGCTCAGCATCAAAGCGACAGTGTGAAGAACAAGCCGGCAAGTTTACTTGTTGTGTCATTGGGAAAGGCACTCAGCAGGATTCCCCTATCTTGGTGTGGTAGACAGATGGCTGGCAACTCCTAAGCGAGCTCGTATAGCGCTTTGATCGCTTTCTCGTGACAGGAGGATAAATATGCAACTAAATAAACACAGAAAATAAAAAAATACAACTCTTATGGCCGAGCGGTAAGAGCGTCCGCCTCTGGAACTGTAGACTCAGCCTTGATTCCGAGTCAGGTCAAATCAGTGACTGTAATTTATTTACAGCTTCCCTATTTGACGCTCAGCATTAAATGAACCGTGTAGAGAATAAGCTGGCTAGTTTCCTGGTGGTGCCGTCGGTAAAAGCACTTTGCAGGATTTCCCATCTTAGAGTGGAAGACAGGTGGCCGGCAACTCCTAAGTGAGTTTGTTATAGCGCTTTGATCGCTTCCTCGCATAGGTTGATAAATATGCGACCAAAAATACAATGCAATATCCAATTGCGTAGACTTGAATAGTTGATACTTCATCATCCGTGACAAATTTGATGCAAATACTGAGTTATAAAATCTAGAATACGTTTAAGCTTATCTGAAATAACTTACTTTGCGAAATCCATTATTAGGTATTAACACTTCAGGCTGAGAGCAAATCTGTTTCATCACAAACACGTTTTTACTCGTAGTCAAACTATTGTAACTGTTTCCAACTATTAACGTGATTTTGAACACTCCAGTCCTGAAAACAAGAAGCACGTCAGAAAAACTGTGGGTCTTACGAATTGACTGCACCCAACGCAGTTTGTTCACCAACTTGTTACGCAGTAACAGTACTGCCGTTTTGCTACATTTTTTTGCGTAGTTAGGCTGTAGCCTACTAATTTACTGGACGACCGAATTGCAACCCATTACCGATGTTGTTTGATAAAGCAACTTTGAACGTCTTTTAACAAAGCCGACAGCCGACATTTATTTCCTCTCAAATATTTTCGTTTTCTCCGAAAGAGAAGTAGAAGAGAAATTGCTCGGCGAAATAATAACTATGACACCATAGAAAGCACGGTGATAATAGTGACGCACAATGAAAGTTTTTAGAGTTGGTGCCCCACGCAATAACGTTTGCCAAAGAAGTTATTTCTTTTTATTTTGAAAATTTGCATTCCCTTTTTCAAATGGCAACCACATGATAGAACAAAGTTAAAAACCACTGAAATAACGTGCATGGGAGGAAAAAATATTATGAGATTAGCGATCACTGCAGCAATTAATTGGGTCTGTATATGAACTGCAGAAATTATTTAGAAGTTCTATTTTTCATATTTTCGCAGCATTGTCACGGACCCCAGTTTGGGAAACTCTGTGCCAACCTACATTATGAGTCATAAATTCTACCCAATTGAGCCAAAACAATATTATTTCAAAACGCAGAAGATAAAAGAATCACAAAACTGTGCAAACCAACCTTGTGTAAGAATGAGTGACATTATGAGTGTGAAATACTGTAGTGCCGTCACCCATATCCCAATTGCATTTTACGTCACTTCCTCCCATATACAGAGCTCGGTACCTACATCAAAAATTTTTCCATGACAAACATATGGTTAGAATTAATTAATTAGCTCTCAAAGGAACTCATTCACAACGAAATATAAAGTGTAAGTAACAACTTAGATAACCGAGTGGCAAGAGCGTCCGCTTCTGGAGCAAGGCTTAGGTTTGATTTAAGGTCGAATCAAACTAATGACTTTAAAATTGGTGTTCACAGCTTCCCTGCTTGACGCTCTCAGCATTAAAGAGACAGTGTGGAGAACAAGCCGGCAAGTTTACTCGTTGTGTCGTTGGAAAAAGCACTTTGCGGGATTCTCCCCATCTTGGTGGGGTGTAAAATCTGTTTTACACTAAATGCGATTTTCGTCCAATTAGTCTTCGCACAAAACATCATCAAATTTTCGACATAAGTTTTCGACAAAAATTTTTTCCACAAAGTTCGAACCCAAACTATTTTGATTCTTATCAGTTGTCTTCCAAAGCATTTCAGGACTGTTTTCAAAAAAGTGACGTAGTTTACGTCAACTGTTTTGAAACCTACGACACTTTCATACAAAAAATCGCATCGGATTTGGTGTAACTGTAAGCAAACCTTAAGGTGAAAAGTTTTTGACATTTTTCCTGCAGTTGATAGGTTAAGTTTTCCAACCGGTACTCAATAGAAAATCAAACCCATTTAAATAATGATTTTCTATTACACTTGTTGGCTTATCCAAACTCACACCATATATACTTTTTATCCGAAAATAACCGAGTTATTAGATTAGCTTCAAATCTTGACTTACTTGTAGCTGTCATTCACTTTAACCGCAGAAGGTCCGTGCAAGGCTATTCGTCTGACAGGTTCCACCAGCGTCAATTCTTTGGGAAAGGACTCAACACTGTTGATATCATTTTTCGCAACAACTTTCACCAAGTAGCTGTAAAATCACATGGCACATCAAGTTGCTTGATGGTGCTTTTATAAGTAGCCTGAAAGGTTTCAGCACCCGTTCTCTTTGGGATTAGCACGACAAAAATTTCCCAATTTCGACCTTATTCCTCTCACAAGAACAACATTTTAAAACTTCGCTATTGACTAAATCGTAACGTTAGTCACAACTACTTTTACTTTTACAAGTTTAACATCAAGGCCTCTTTTTGCAAACTCAAAGTCAGGTGTTTACTATTGGGAATTCTTCTCAGTCTATATTTCCAACAAGATACATTGTATCTGAGACAGAAAAGCGAACAGTTGTTTACATTGCCTCAATTTATCACAAAAAAACATTTTCCACGATCTACTCTTACGTAAACTGTTCTTGGTAGACTATATATCTTACCCTCCAGGTCGCTTAAATAGGTAGTTTACAGAAGAAAAGTAAGTCTTTTTTGTTTGGTTGTCATTGGAGAGATACCAAATGAAACTAGTTGCGGCCGAAGGAGGAAGAGTATGAGCTTCAAACACGACTTCTTTCTGAGTAGACAACCGATATGTTCGACTTTGAGTAGTAATTTCCACATCTATAAAACGTTAAAACAAAGTTTAAAACTCTTGAAAACTAAGCTGCAACAAGAAAGGGATACTAATTATGGAAACGTAAGTATAGCAGCCGTGCAAAATCTTATTCTTATTGTTTCTTTTGTTTTATACCACGTGCATGCCTCAACGTATGTAGTTTTGCCGCTGCTTCCTCATTACTAGCTTTGGTATTATTTGTTAAAAATTTAGCAGAGAATATTCGGCTAAACATGGCAAACTTCAGAGAACAATTGGTCTTGCCTGGATCCACAAGGATAAAAGAATAGGTAAAATCAATACAAAATCAGCAAAAGCTAAGAAAGCAAAGACTCCTATTCAAACAAGGATCCCCTTGTTGTTTGAAATAGGAGTCTTTGCTATTTTAAGTTTTGCTGATTTTGTTGTTTGTCAACTTTTATTTTCATGATTAAACATAAAAGGCTATTCGGCCTGTAGACATTGCATGCTTTCTAAACAATTACAATTCGCAGTTGACGGCGGTTAATGTTTTTAACCTCGATTAATCCATTAAAACTACCTAAAATTGAGCTTTTGTTCAAAACTTTTGAACTCGTAGACCTAGGTTACTAATCTAAGCCAGTCTCTAATGTCTTGCCTCTCACTGTGCTAATTACAATCACCTGAAAAAATGCCATGTTTCAGACCTTACTGACGTCACAAGAATTAATATAGCTAGGCCTACCTTTGGTGTGTAAATTGTTACATCTGCTGCACTAGTGTCAAAAGGTAAAGCCAGCAGTTTCAGTTTCAAGACACTGACAAAACACAGTAAATTAGTCTAAAAATTGTTTAAATTAAAATGTGACAAAAGCATTTAATTGCCTGAACTCCTGCTATATAAATGAAGTAGCTTTTTCATCGCTGGAAAGATGTTGATTCTTAAAGAGTCAAATTAAAGCACATTTTGATCGGTAGTACACTTACCCAAAAGCCGAGCTTCTGCCACAACTCTTGGCCTTAGATGAGCTTGAGTGAGATTGTTGTAAATACGAATGTGCATTAAGAAATTACCCGCAGATTGGTAAACATGCTCCACATTCAGCCCTGCAAAAACAATAAAAGCAATAGTTTTTCCAAAATTAGGCGAGCTAACTACTTAAGTACAACAACAGCAGTTGGTGTAATGCCCGGGGTGCGCTTAACGATCCGATAAAAACACAGTTGTTTGGGTTATGACATGAAAATGACTGAATAGAATAAATAAAGCGAAAGGAATCGAAACGTCCAGCTAGGGAACTAATGGACTGTATTTTGTCGCTTTAATATCAGCACCAAGTGTAATCCAATCGGCACATGCCGCAGTTTTTACGTCTTTATTGCTACCGTTATTTCAAGCCGTGAAAATGGGCATTGTCAATCCGTAACACGTATCACGGATTTAATCAGTTCAGATGGCCGATTGGCAAGAGCGTCCCCTTCTGGAAATGTAGGCTGAGGTTAGATTCCAAATCGGGTCAAACCAATGTGACTTACGATTAATAGAAATGCAATGAAACGTAACATAGCACAAGAATTAATCTAGGAAACAAAATAAATATAAACGTCCAGCAGCTTGAATTGACTGCAAGGGAGCTACTCGACTCGTTGATCCAGAGGTTCCTTCGCAGCTCTCTGTAACAATTCATGAAACTTTACCTTATCGTTAATGTGCACGATGATTTTTCTGTACCGGTTTATTGTGTTGTACAATGTAATTTAGATTTGCTTAATGTTTGTTTTTGTTCTGATTTAATGCGTTGGATTTGGTGTGGCGTATTGAGTTGTTCAAAATAAATTTTCTTATCTATTTATCTATCTAATTTAGTACAATAACAAACCTGCATCTATGTAAGTAGCTCCATCTCCCATGGTCCAATCAACTTTGAAAGTTTGATACGGGTTTTTCTTTTTTAATTTAAAATTTGAAAGGTTTCCGGCTTCAGCAAAATAATTTCTCTGAGGCAGAGAAACATTAGGAAAAGACTCAACATAAAAGAGATTGTCTAAATATGAAACCAAAATAGGAATCTTTTGATGACCCTCGTCTTGGTTAGAATAAGCAGTTACAGTGATATTGTAAGCCCCATCACCTAAAAACATGCTGCTTTAAAATCAGATCCTTTTCCATGATTACAATGAGTAGTGATTATTTATGAGATCATTTTGATCCCGCATTGTTTCCTGCTTCAACAACTCTAAAATAAAAAGTTATTCATCCAAACCAATGCTCAGATACACAACACAAATTTCAAAAGGAAAACTCTTTTAAAGAAATATTTGCAGATTACTTTGTTGCCCGACTCTTACAGCACTTCAAAAAGCGAGAAAAACAGTTTTTGTTGGTGGTTACAAAACTAGGAATATCGCCCTCCAGAAAATATTCTCTGCGGAAAACGATTCACTAGTGATCAGTGGCGCAAACCGCACTGATGAGACTAGAAAAGTTGAAATAGTACTCACTATCTGCAGTTATATACATGTCATGCATTTCCAGCAGACTAATGGCCTGGTGTCATCAGCCATTTATGTGATGTCATCAACCATGTCGTGTCATGTCTTTAGCCAGAGATTCATGTCATCAGCCTCCTTGTGGCGAATCTCGGAAACAAAAACTACACATTTCCTGGCGAATGATGACTATAACGAGCAGCTTCCGGGGTGGTAAAAAGATAGACCCTCAGCCCCGAAGGCAAATGCGAAGTGGCAAAGTCGCAGAGGCTAGCTGCGAGCAACCCTTGCCCAATACACTACAGCTGAACATCGAGGGCCTCACGCAGAGCAAGATCTGCGTTATCAGTCAGTTGGCCACCAGGCATAGGGCTCTTGTCATCCTCTTACAAGAGACTCAGTGCACCACGCCAGATCAGCTAGTGGCACCAAACTTCAAACTAGCTGGCTCGACTACGAGCAGGAAGCATGGCCTAGCCACGTTTGTCCATGAGGGACTCGGCTGGACCGTTGCTGATGATGGCGTGAAAACGTTGATGGCGTGGAAATCGTTCACGTCTGTAAGCCACCAACATCGCGAAAGACATCATCAGGCACCCCAGTGTTCCCACACCCCTGTCTCTATGCAGGTGATTCTAACTGCCAGCATGTAAACTGGGACTATAGCATCACCAGTCCGGATGGAGAATCTTTGGATGGTTGGGTGACCAAGAGCAATATTGCTTTGCTGCATAATCCTAAAGACGCTCCCAGCTTCTTCCTATCGTTACTTACGTGGCAACCCTATCGTTACTTACGGAAATGGAAGCTGAAGCTCAGTAGGCCTACCACTAAGACGGTCACCGCTGCTTTCCACCTGTACCACAAGGAGGCAGCTAGTGAACTTAAAGTTGCTTCCGAAGGTCGCATCCTGCCCTTCTCTGCTGAGCCAACTTGTCTCGGCGTTAAAATGGACAGATCGCTTACGTTCCGCCGACACTTAGAGTCACTGCGCAAAAAATTAACAACACGCGTTGCATTTTTGAGGCGCCTAGTAGGGTCAAGCTGGGGGGCAGGTGCCAGAACGTTGCGCCTAGCTACTTTGGCCTTGATCCACTCTGCTGCAGAGTACTGTGCTCCTGTTTGGAGCCGAAGTGCTCACACTCGCCTCATTGACAAACCCATCAACAACGCTTTGCGCCTGATGACTGGATGCCTGCGTCCCACACCAACGGACAAACTATTTGTTCTATCAGGCATCACATAGACTGAGCTTCGTCGAAAGAAAGCCACACTTTCTTTGGCATGTTGTGCCCAGGAGTCTGGTCATCTATTCCATGATTGGTTCACGTCCCACTCTTATGAAGAGCATCGACAGCTCAAGTCAAAACATCCCTTTGTGCCTGCTGCTCTGGAACTACTCTGAGTTGCAAGCGAACTGGGTGTCAGTGCAGCAAGATGGGCGGACCACAGATGGAGCATTGAATGGCGAAAGAGCACTTCTGGTATGCATTCATCTGTTTAATGATATGGACGCTCTTCTACCTGGAATTTGGCTTCCCAGACCGGCCTGGGTCCGCCTGAACCGTCTCCGGTCTGGAGTTAGCCTCCTTAATGCATAAATGGTGCATGGCTTCCACGGCATCCTATGAATGTGGTACAGAGGAACAGACTGCAGACATCCATACGAAGAAGAAGAAGCAGACTAATTTGCCAACATAAAGAGGTCTAGGAGCGAGGGCTTCCAAATCCCCCCCAACAGAATTGAACTAGGAGGAAATATCTTTGGGGACGAAAAATCTTTAGTGCTGAGGGAAGGTTTTCAAAGATGGCAAGCATACTCTCTTGAAATTTTTTAACGTTTCACAAACAGCAGTTAGGTTTTTTTTAAGCAAAATCTTATGAATTCATTTCATAAGAAACTAGAGCAAAAAAAAAGTGCAAGTAAAAATTGTTTATACAAAATCAGCAAAAGCTAAAAAGCAAAAGCTCCCATTCTAAACAACAACGGATTGCCATATAGATTTATGGTACTCAGTCTAATATTTGACCTTGCTCCATACTACTTATGATAAAAGTGAACAGGCAAGAAGAAAAATTAATGCTTGTTTCTAGTTACTTCACTATAAACTTACGCTTAAAAGTGTAGATAGCGTTAGCTGCTTGCTTAAATGCTGAAAGCTTGGAAAAAGTTGTGTCTGATGCATTGGCAATTACGTAATCGATGACGTCATCTTCTAAAAGTGGTCCTATTCGTTGAAAGCCAAAGATGTAAGTTATGTTGATCCCGTCACTTTTCACAGCAAATTGAATAGTACAAGGGGAATTTTCCCCACTCCTTCGGTTTAGTTCACAAATTTCAACGGATCTGCAAAATTATTGCAAATTTCAAAACTAAAGTATTACAACAACTTTTATCCCTATTCAGTTGATTTAACTGCACGATCAGTTGGCGCAATCGTTAAAGACATAACCTTCGGTGCGGTAGGTCTGAGTTTCGATTCCCACGCCGGTCCAATCGTACATAATTGCCAATGGCTCGCAACCGCTGCGGTGTTTCTTCGAAGCTGCATTGCCCAAGCGCTAAGCCGCGAAGATGGGCTCCACCACTCGTAGCTCGTTTCGCGTTTCGGCGTAATATACCGCGAGAATAATGAAGATTTTAATTTTATGTTTGCTTTACGTGATAACGCAACGCGAAACGGGTGGTTTTTCTTTATTACGCTTCTTTCGTTTTACTTGTTCATAACCATCTTAATTAACTGCTAGAGCCACTTACTACAAGAGTACAATATAATTGTGTATTGGGTTGCGGCTTGTTGCATGCAGGTAAGAGCACTTTTTGGTTATTCAAAAATAATGAGGCGACATCATTCTTTCCACAGCAGCGAGTCTAATTTATATTTTTTTCTGACATACCGATACTCAGAAATAATACAAATTAGTTGTGCATTTAGTTACATATTTACCCTCCTATCACGAGAAAGCAATCAAAGCGGTGTAGCGAGTTCGCATAGGAGTTACCGGCCATCCATCCACCTCACTAACATGGAAAAATCCCGCTAAGTACCTCTCTCAAAAGCACAAGTAAACTTGCTGCATTGTTCTTCACACTGTCGCTTTAATGTTGAACGTGAAGCGGGAAAGCTATGAATAACAATTTTAAAGTCATTGGTTTGGCCCGACTTGGAATCAAACCCAAGTTTACAGCTCCAGAGGCAGACGCTCTCACCACTCGGCCATCTGAGCTGTAAATTACTATTACATCTTACTTTTGTTGAGCAACTGAATAGGGCTGTTCAAGCACCATCCTGGTAATTGGAACTGATACGAACACTTTCACCAGCAAAGTTAAATCTCCAGGATAACTAGTAATGTTACAGATATATGTACCTAAAAACATAATTCAATTAATGTGGTTGCATGTATTTATCAAATCCAAAGGTCCGTTTCACGCTTGCGCGATCGTCAGAGAGTCTTTTAAAAAAAAAGTAGTACTCGGCATTTCATACCGTAGCTAAAAGCATTTCGCAACACCTTTAATCAATGGATTTTTTTACTTTTGACCTACCGTATTCGGAAGCTGCGAAGCGGAACGACGAGGTGTTTGAACCAGTAGATGCGTTATTTTGCGTCACAATAGACCCGTTGTTCGTCACCAACCAACTCACTGACGTCACCAAGTCAATGGAACGAATTTCGACCATAACCGAATCGTTATGGGCAACAAAATCTAAATAAAAGCAACCATGAGCGTGAATGTCCACACAAGTTCCCTTTCACCCTGAAAATGGCACACTTCTACAGGAATGGTGTATTTTGACTGGCCGTTAGCTCAGATGTTAAGCGCACGCTATTGATGCGGGAGATCTGGGGTTTGAATTACGGACCGATCAAATCGGCATAGTGTCGCCAACGGCTCGCCACCGCTGCGACCTTTCTTCGGAGCTGTGCTACCCAGGCGCTGCGCTGCGAGCTGGGCTCCGCCACTCATTACACGTTTCGGCGTAATACCGCGAGTGTAATGAAGATTTGATCTGATTCTTTGTTTTGTGTTCTTGCCCTTTGAAAAAAGTCATGCTTGCCCCAACTTGAAAAACCCTTCTGCCGACGCCCTCAACCGGGAGCCATTGGCCCCTCAGGCAGACACAAGACATTAAACAGGGGGCCACAGGTAAAGGTCTATTAATTCGTCAACAGTAATGAACCACTTCAAGACCAACGGACGGCTGTAGCTGCTACGAATAAAATACCGACGGAAAATTTTGTTGCTGAACAGGGAGCCACAGGTGTTGAGAGTCTTTGGAAGGGGGCCACAATAGTAGAGAACTACTGCCCTAGTTTGTTAGAACAGGGTACCACAAACCATAAATAGTAGAGAACTACTGCCCTAGTATGTCAGCCTTAATCGAAACTAGGTTATTGTTATCATAGCTTACAAATCCATAAAATTTCGTGCTTACATGGAGGATGCAAGGCTTCTTCTTTTTCGTTCTTCCTCAGTGAGAGGACAACAGGAGGGTTTTCATTGATGTCGTAAACAGTGGTGTTGCCATATATTTCTTTTGTTTTTGTAACATCGTTCACATCCCAAAGCAAAACAAAACGGTAGTTATGCCGACCAGAAATTTGATAACGATGAGGCAACATGTAAGTTGTAAAACTGCAAATGAAAACAAAAGGCAATTTTTAAATGTATAAATTGGAATATATTGGAATGTATCGGTAAAAATACCATTTTTACATAAAATGTTTTAAAAACATCAAAATATAAAGCTAGCAGTCTGTTTTACTTACAACCAAGATCATCAAGAGTGTCTTATGACCATTTGAATTGGACACCCCAAAGTTTTTTGGGTGTGAGTGAAACAGACTGTTGTGTTTTTAGTAGTTCACGTTTTTAATGTATTTTTACTGATATTGCTCTGACTGTTTTATCGAGCACGTTTTAAAAAAGCTGATTATCCTATGTGTTAAACAATTTATATAATTGTAGTCGAAACCTAAATTACCGGTGCTTAAAGATTGCAGTTGCTGCATTAGATTAGCAGGTCTACTGGTTGTTGACATCCGACTGTAGACATAAAACTGCTTTTGTTATAAACTAAAGTTTTCTATTTGTTTTGAAACAAACTTGTTTTATCAACTTTTTTTTAAGTGTTGCTACAGTACTTTTGTACCTTTGTAGCTGCTCTGCCCTATTGATAAACCGAGGAGGTGGACAGTGCATAACGCATAACATGTGAACGTATAAAAAAGATTTAATCATTTATGAATAGTCGACCGAACCAAATCACTTCACTTACTTGGAATTATTATTGCTTGATGAATCAATATTCAGCTGCTCTTTGGTGTATGAATTACGTACGTCATCTTCAGTCCAAGTAACATCCAACCCAAAAAATTGGGAGACATTTGTTTTCACCATAAATATGGAGTTTGTCTCCATGTAAGTCGATTTTACCTAAAATAATACAAAACTTGTATAATGCTCGTCTAATTTGCCAGCAAAAGCATTGGCACAGTGATCTTTGCTTTTTGCATTACAGAAGCAATTACCCGATCCACATGTCCAATTTTAGTGGGCTTTAGGCGCCCGGTTCTTAGTTTAATTTCTGCATCATAATCAATTTTTTGACGTCATAGTTAAAAAAGTGATTATGACATCAAGAAATTGAATGCGATGCAGATACTAGAACCATGAACGTGGGAGAATTTGACGTGCGAACAGCCACCGCGTAACTTTTCTGACCTTTCAAATCTCATCAAAGCAGTAGGTTAGACTGACCACAACTTGCCGTTCATTTAGACAAGAGCACGTTATTCATGGGTAAAATAGCAATGATTTTGGTAAAAGCAACACTTTTTAAAAACTAAAATGCAAATTGCAGCAGTTGTTTTTACACCACTGATTATTTTCATGCTTGCCTTTTTAAAATTGTGACGATGATTTAAGCTATCAAAAAAGTTCTGCCAATGACAAGTTTAAATTCACAAAAGCAATGCATTTTTTGGCTTTTTTCATTTTTTTCACATTTTCAGGTAATATTTTTGCGTTTAAAAATATCTAAGAGATTTGTCTAGTCTAGTACCATTGCACGTCAAGTACCATTACACCACTGATGATTTTCATGCTTGCCTTTTTAAAATTGTGACAATGATTTAGGCTATCAAAAAAGTTCTGCCAATGACAAGTTTAAATTCACAAAAACAATGCATTTTCTAGCTTTTTTTCGTTTTTTTCACATTTTCAGGAATATTCTTGAGTTTAAAAATATCTAAAAGATTTGTCTAGTCTAGTACTATAGCACGATCTAAGAGATTTGTCTAGTACCATTGCACGTCCGAAAGGCTTGCCATCTAGTACCATTGCACGTGAACGATGTGGATTAGAGCACATAGCATGATGTCCTGAACGTGATTTGGATACTGCTGTTCCAATGGCCGAGGACCACTCTGGCGCTACTTCTGTTGAGAGCAGTCTTAGACTTTATAGTCATCACGGGGGTGTAGTGTGTAGTAGTACCTAATATGTCTTTGCTACCTCTGTTCTGTGTATGCACACCGTTATTGCCATGCAGGACCATCCGGTTTTGACATTAAGAAGGAATATTTTCATTGAGGATCCATAAAAGTAGAAGATTGCTTATGCAATCACAATACCCTCCGTGTACTTACAATTGGTAAAAATTCTGTCTGTTTTCTACCCGTATTCAAAATTTCATTTAAGCTTTGGCCTTTGAGTATGACGAGAAAAAGGTCAGCTTTGAGATATATTATCTTATAGAGGTGAAAAGCAGGAGATTTAGCGATTATTCTGAGTTTTTTTTTGGGGGGGGGTGGGGAATGCAATGCTGCACTGATGAGACTTAATAAAGGTTGAAACGCGTCTGCAGCTGCAAAACGGGTTGGCTAAAGTGCAGAAACTGCTAGGGAGAATAGCTATAGGTTGCGTCAGAAAAATTTTCATGGCGTGGAATAGCTATTTCATTGCGGAGTAATTTATTTTCGCTGAGTTTGACCATCGGCCGTTAGATCAAGCTGATTTTTCGAAATTTTGAAGTTTATGACCATTAATCTTCAACATAAGCCAGAATAAGTTGTTTCTATGGTTCTCAGAGATTCAAAATATCTTAGTGTGACCACGATGTCATCTTGTTTGGTGATGTAAATCACTTCATGCCTTCAGTGTCGCCTTGTTAACACAGCGTAGTTTGTGGAATTAAGTAGACAGTTTCAATCGGTCGTTTCTCTTTTTGATTCCTGTCATGCTGCGCTGATGAAATTTTTCGAAACAGTAGTAATCTTCGCAATTGCAGAGGCTGCAGTTGTCTGTATTATCACTAAGAGATTTGTAACACATTTCACAAAGCGAAAGTTTAAAGATTTTTTGTTTATTAGTTTAACGTAATTTCAACTTTTAAATTATATAACAAGTGTCTTACTTTGACGTTGAAATAAACAGACGAGCGACGAACTTCAATTGTTTTCGATGCTTGCATGAGACTGACGTCATTAAAAACGTCAACAACGACGTCATAAAATCCAGTTTCGTTAAAAACAAATCCAAACTAAAACATAAAAAGCAATTTGCGAAGCTTTTAAATGTACCACACAATAAACACCAAGTCTGCTGCTGATCAAAAAGGTCTTATAAAAACGAAAGCAACGTAGCCCATAGTCTGCTGCAAATATTTCTAAAATTATCGTGAGAATTTATTAACGATGTTATGTAAATGCAGCATAAAAAAATCAAACTTCATTATTTAACACTTGCGGTATTACGTCGAATAATGTAACGAGTAGCGTGACCCCTCTATGCGGCATAGTGCCTGGGAGACAGAAGTGTCGCAACAGTGGCGAGCTTTAGGCAACAGTGTCTGATTTGACCGGCTCGGGAGTTGAACCCCAGACCTCCCTGGTCGATAGCGATGTCTTTAACGACATCGCTAACCTACCGGTCGTGAGCGAGTTTTGATCGCGGATACTCGATTCTACATTAACGAAATTTAAACAAAAGTTAATCAAGCGTAAAGTTTAATGCGCAAATGATGAGAGTTAACTAAATCCAATATCAAAACGCTTGTAGTACTTTTACAATAGGTCAGAAAACATTACCCTTCTTAGTAGCATTGAAGCGATCTTGTGCATTTCTGTGATATATGCTGATTATATACTGAACAAAGAATTATTATCAAAAAAACAGGTTAAACTGTTTACCTTTCCAGCGTTATTCACGCTCACGAAATCACCGAGAACTTTTACAGAATCTTGTTTGCGAATTTTCCAATGGAATACAAGGTGACTCCCATTTTCAATCACAACCTCCCAACTTCCAGTGGGGTTTTCATTCAGCGATATTAGTGAATCTCCCTGTAGCAAAATTTAAACAGCTCAGATGGCAGTGGTAAAAATGTCCTCCTCTCGAGCTGTAGACTCGGGTTTGATTCCAAATCAGTCAAACCAATGACTCTAAAACTGGTGTTCACAGCTTTCCTGCTTCACGCTCAGCATTAAAGGGACAGTGTGGAGAACAAGCCGGCAAGTTACTTGTTGTGCCGTTGACAAAAGCAGTTAACGTGATTCCCCAACCAAAGTGGTAGACACATGGACGGCAACTCCTGTGCGTGCTCGTTCTAGTGATAGGAGGATAAATATGCAACTAAATACAAAATACAACTATTCAAATCTATACATGCTGGCATAGTAATACATAGATTTACCCTGTAGTTTTTCGAGGCTGAAGAGCGTATAGAACAAACGTAAGGATAATAGGACAAACACAGGCAGTATGGACGCACTACACAGCAGAACGTCAACATTAGTCCATAATACTATTTACAGCGCGTCTTTAAGTGAAAGAATCGCAAACGTTTCTAATAGTTCTCAACCTTTTGGAAAGATAGAGCAAGTTTAGGTTTATCCATACAGAACTCACATATCTGTACTAGCTTTGGCACGGCCGAAGAGCAAAAACAAATTTAAAAGGGGCACAAAGATATTGCATTTACTTTCTTTTCAGTAATTTCAAGCTCTGTTGCTTTCACTTAAGAAAGACAAGCGAGTTTTGCTACAATCAAATAAATTTTAACGCTGTTAGTGGAGCGCAAAGTTACCTTCATGCTAAGACTAGTAATCTTCTCCTGAACCGATACATAAGACTCATACGTGACGCTTGTATTTTGAGATATTTCATTTTCAAGTTTTATTTTCCACAAACCAATTTTAGAGCAAGTATGGTTAATTGTCCTGGTTGTTGGTGGTAAACAGGAACTAGACCTGTTGCTCTCATCAAAAAAGATAACTGCCATACAATAGCATTTGGTTAGTTGATATAACCGGTATTCTCCATTTAAAGCTATCAACTGAATACTTTTGAAGTGAATTACACCGCGTTAGTTGTCTCTCCAAATTGCTTAACCTTATTTATGTTGCAACGGGCCCGTTAGCTCACTTGTTAAGCACAGCGCTTTCGGTGCGGGAGGTGTGGGGTTTGATTCCCGGGCCGGTCAAAACGGACACAGTGTCGCCAACGGCTCATCACCGCTGCGATGTTAATTCGGAGCTGTGTTACCCAGGCGCTAAGCCGCGGAAATAAGCGCTGCCACTTGTTATACGCTTCGGCGTAATACCGCGAGTAGGCCTATAATATAAGATTTCATTTTGATTTTAGTCATGTTGTTTCATTCTTTCGAAAAGGCAACTTTGAAAATTGTCCAAAATTAAGTTGAAAGGTTAACAATTATACGCATCAGTATACGATCACAAAGAGTTAGTTAAAAATGTTTTACGAAATTGTCATCACGACTAACCTCTGCAGCAGTTCGTATTATAGAAAGAGCAATTGACTTCAAGTAACATGTTTTGCCCCAATGGGACAAAAATCGGGTGGTACATAGCATTACGGACATGGACACTCTCTTCAACACTCGTGGACACGTTGACCGTTGATGATAGCTCTGTTGTTCCATAAGTAGCTGTGACAGTGATTGTACAATTGACTAAGGTTGAGCCGCAGCGAGGTCGTATGTTGGCAACTGGTGAAGTTGTAAAGAAACTTTCCAGCCTGACTTCGTCTGTTGCATTAGGAAACGTCCATTTGTATAGCACATCACTGGACTTATAAAAAACACCTGTTAAGTATAGATCATTATAACTAAGTTGAAAATGAACTTAATAAACAAATATAATGGCACAATAATTGCAATAGACAAAATTAATAAAGCAAAAAGATGCCGGAAAGTGCAACTGCAGAAAAATGACCTTGGCAAATTTTTGTTTGATTTTTTGCTTGCTAGCATAAAGACTAAAGCTATAGGCTAGTGTAGAAAGTGCTCGAAATCGTTGAAATTAAGAAATATGAGAAAAATGCGGCTATAGTGTTCTTTTTTTAGAGAAACGTCTTTATTGTTCCATGACGAATTGTGGAAAAAATTGTAAATTTTAGTTAAGACGGTTTTGTACAGCATATTATGCTGATAAAAGCATTAGAAATTATGTTGTCAAAACGTCTAGTTACCACGACAAGCTTCTTTGGCTTAATTTTTGTCCTTTCAAATCATTGGGGAAGCCTATTATTTCATGGTGTTCCCATATAAGCAAGTCATTCCATCTAGCTGTTTAGTAAGAAGCCTGAAGCTTGAAGGCTTACAATTACTACCACAAGTTATAAAAAATATAAAGACAATAGTCACTCACTATCTAAGAACACAGCAAGGACATTGGCTTCGTTATTAAGAGCAATGTTTGAATGATTTTGATTTAGATTTTTCACGGATATATTCTGAATGTTTTTTTCAACAAAAATCCTCTTTCGAATTGATAGGCGAGGGATTCCATTTTGACTCACAGACACGCGGTTTCGAGCGCGTAATATCACTAATAACTCCCCCGGTGTAAGCAAACAGGGGCTGAAGAAAGAGTACTCAAAACTTCCTACAAAAACAAAAAAAAAAAATGAAACAATCAAGTGAATAACTCATTTTTTGATTGATACATTCAGAGCAGTTTCATGCATTCCCATAGCAATGCGTTACAATGCTCTTCTCTGCTGTTCGGGTGTATTTCACTAACCCGAAATTTGGGTTTAAAAAGTTTAGACGGCCGACTACCTCTGGAGCTACAGACTTGGGTTTGATTCCGATTTGGGTCAAACAATTGAGTATAAAATTAATATTCACAGCTTCCCTGCTTGACGCACAGCATTAAAGGGACAGTGTGGAAAACAATCCGGCAAGTTTACTTGTTGTAGCGATAGGAAAGGCGCTTAGTGGGACTCCCCCAGCTCAAAAAGGTAGACAGGTGGACGGCAACTTCAAGCAAGCTCGTTACAGCGTATTGATTGCTGTCTTGTGATAGGAGAATAAATATTAAATACGCAACTAAATAATAAAAAGTTAATCAACAGTGTTAGAACTACAGTCCTATAGTAGTAGTAGTAGTAGTGTCTTTTATTTCTGCACCGTCAAAATAAATAAAACACAGCAACATATGATTTCAAATACAAACGGACGCAGAAAAGGGAAGAAGCGACAAAACGATCAACGTTGTGACATGCTAGCGAGAGTGTTGTGACATGCTAGCGGGAGTGAAACTTGAAGATGCATGGTCGCAACACCCGATTAAACTGAAATAGGGCAAAAAAGAACAAAAGCAGACAAATGACGGCGAGATATAAAAAGACACTGGAGAGACCACAGCTCCAACACCGCTATGATATAGTACAATGGTAGGAACCATAACAGTGTACGGCATTTCAAGGTTACTCAATGTCTTCACAGTGCAACTAGAAAGAACACAGAGACCCAGTCTAACCCCATACCAAGCGCCGTTTGCATGATCTTAATTTTGGAAGCGAAATAAAATTTCTTTTTTGGATGAAACAATGAAACTGAAGCATCAAAGTTATTAGAAGCTGCTTACCAGAGCGATTTTCACTTGAAAAGTTCTTCGTGAAAATTTTCACCCCAACACTTTGGTAAATGGTCACTTCAAACTTTACGTTACTGCCACTGCAACAAATGCAAAAAAAGTAAACCCCAAACCAACACAATATACAGTACACCAAGTATGCAAAGGAGCAGATAAAAGCCTAGTAGATCATTATTCGGATGGAGTTTTAGGTAGGCATTTCCTTGTTATTCAATCCAACGTTGCAAAGTTACATGTAAGGTCAGTCGTTTTTACTGCTGTATATCTTAGAAATCAAGCACTCTACAGTAGTTAAAGATATGCTAACAGCAATTTTCTTTTTTTACAAAAACAAGGCACATAAAAAAATTGCAGACGCTACGCTCCGATGTGCTTAGCTTCTTTCATTCACGATAATTATAATCTATTTTTAAGAACGTACTTCAATATACGTGTCGTGATATTTGCCCTGTCTCCAATGTGTAGGTTCTCCCGTACCACCAATTCTAAGCCAGATATTTCTTCTTCGCAGCAAATTAGACGTCTACCCACTTTGCTGACGCGGCTTATTGTGTTACTGACGACCACACTAACGTTTTGGCAACCAACGGTTCGAGGCCTGAAACAAATGTAATTAAAAGATTGCTTTACATGCTGAAGAGGGCCACCGGTTTGCAGCACCGTGTTTGACACACGACAATAGAATTTACTCCGTGCAAAGTGAAAACATAAGCCATGTTTCTGATCCCTATATTTTCCAATAAGATGGGGCATCCGAAACTGACGTAGTCTAATCGTGTGACACTTTGATGAAAACGCTGCTTGTCGTGTTGAATTCAAAGTTGACGAAGTCGCATTTGACGAGTGTGTCGGGCGGCTGCTCAATAGCAAAACCAAACTTTATTTAACAGTCTTCAAAACTTTTCTGTTTAATTTTCCATGTGCTGCTATGAACTGCTTCTACCACTTAATATTTTTTCAAGGAAAGTGGCTTCTTGAACAGTTTTAGGTTTATGCCCGGCAGTTAGTGGCTTATTTTTAGCGTCAGTGAAATCGACTCTACGTCCAGAACGAGCTATTCCTAAACATTGTGAAAATGACAGAAAACTGTTTTAGCTTTCATATACTCAGGGGCGTGCTTTAGGGGAGGAAAGAGGGCACTCGCTTCGTGCAGCACGCTAGCTGCAGTGGCAACAGTGTTATCATTGTCAGAAACTTGCCCTGGGCAGCTGAAAAGTTTTTCACGGACCCGCATATACTTGAACCAAGATCCCAACTTTGGGAAAACTGTTCCATTTTCTTGCTATCGCAATCAAATGAAGTACAATTTTTTTCTATTTTTTAGCAAGTATAATGTCTTACCGAAAAGTGTAATCGCTGAAAAAAGGAGCATGTGGAATGACGTCACTTGTATGCAGCATGTGGTTCCCGAACTGCCAAGAAACACTAAAGTTTGAACCTGCAAAAAGACGAATATTAACAAGCTATACAGTTTGATATAAAAACAGCCAAAAAACTGCCGCTTTTGACACCCGTGGGTCGCAAGACCTAGATGCCGTCTCAGAATCCTTTGGAAAGATTGTGCTAAAAATATTGCTTGATTTTGCCTTGGCATTCCTCCAGAGCATGTACCCTTCGTCGCGGAAGATCGAAATGTTCGGAAGCTTTAAATGAAGTTGTTGCCTAACTAGTCCCCAAAGACAAGCTGGTTTGAAAAAACTAGTAACAAGTCATATAATACAAATATCCCGTTTTTGTGATACTAACCTTGCTCAACGTTCAATTCAGCTCGAATGACATCGTCAGTTCTGACGTAACGAATGCTTGGTTGAAACTCAAGGGTAACTTTATCTATTGGTTCTTCGACCACAATGTTGCAGTAACTTGTATCAGAACTGTCTTCTTCTTCATCTGCTATTCTGACGTTATAAACACCAGCCGCAGCAAAACTATGACTTAGTGGGGATTCACTGACAATCCGCTCCGGAGTACTCCTGTAATTTCAAATCCACTCCAATAACAGTATTTATTAATACGCCAACCACTACATGATTGATATTGGCCATTAGTTGTCCAAACGTTTTGCTGACAAAATTATCACAGAAAATCGGTTTGTTTATATTTCTGTAGTTGCATATTCATCCTCCTATCATGAGATATCGATTAAGGCTATCTGTCTACCACTGCATAATGGAGAAACCCGCCAAGTGCCTTCCTGACGACCCAGCAAGCAAAATTGCCGGCTTGTTCTGCACAAGGTCCAATGCTGTGCGTCAAGCAGGGAAGCAGTGAATACCGATTTTAAAGGCATTGGTTTGATCCGACTTGAAATCAAAGCCGAGTCTACAGCTCGAGAGGGTTCCAAATTATTATTGGAACTTTTCGGCCATCTGATTTGTGGAAACTTTTGCTCTTTACAGTAATAAGGAGTAAAAGCAGGATTCCACAAAACGAATTTTTGTTCAGTTTTGCTGTTGTTTAACACATGAAAATCGCCGAGTTTGATTTCTACGTGGCAGAAGTTTCCGAATTCATAAGATTGTTGGGACACAGTGAAAGTGAGACTGAATAGCTAGAGGAGAAATAAAGCCTCAGTAGCTCTTGTAACCGGACATTTCGACAATGTAGATTCAGTTGCCATCATCAGCAGTGCTGACAAGGCAGTATGCAACTGCAAAACTCAAATTTTTGTGGGACATTCTTCAACAAAAAGCGTCAAATAATTAATTAGCGTCGTCGTAATTTCTTCATAATTTTTTAAATATTTTGGAAGCGACATTATCGTAAAATTTAAAGTGGTTGCAAATCAGCGAAGCATAATGAAGAAAAGTTGCTTACCATTCAAGTAACGAGTCGCTGTTAGTCAATTTACTCAAGTCACTATGAGCAATGAGCCATGTGTGCGTTCCACCAGTTGAGCTGATCACTGCAAATCTAAAAATTGTCAAAAATTTATCCAAACTCTTAAAAAACCTAAGAAGTTTTTGCACACTGATAAAATACAAGCTGAAAACACTCTGAACAATAACATCAATGCTTGGAATACTCTAGTATGGAACGATAATAGTCTGAGAAAAAATGAAGCCACAGTTAGGGGTGGAAACTTGGCTACTTGGCGTTAAAGAGTCAGTCTCAGTTTCGGTGTGTTAAAACCCAGATGTCAGGTTTCAGTTTTGGTTTGGTTTCACGGTTGTTGAAAAATAGGTTCCAGTTTCGGTTTAAGTTTTGCTTACGCACAGCTTCGGTTTTTGGGTTTCAGTTTCGCTTTAAATTTCATCCAAGAAAGCTATTTTATTTTGAATAGGAATTATTCGAATGCTCTATTTCTTGGCGTTTCTGTTTGATCACAATAATAAATTGCAGCTCAGATGGCCGAGTGAGGAGAGCAATTGACAGAAAATGTCGATTTGGGTATCATTCCGAGTCCGGTGAAACCAAAGACTCAAAAATTAGTATTCACAGCTTCTCTATTTGACGCTCACCATTAAAAGAACTGTACTGGTAATGATGGTGATGACAATTTTTAAAACCCAAAACCTTAGAAAATTTTGAACAGGTTTTAGTTTCAGTTTCGGTTTTGACGTTTCAAGAAAAAACGGTTTTGGTTTAGGTTTTCAAAAATGTGGTTAAGTAGGTGTCAGTTTCAGTTTGAGTTTTCAAAATTTCCTTTAAAACCGAGTTTTAAGGTTTAGGTTTGAGTTTCGGTTTCCACCCTTGCCCACAGCAATTCTTAAAACTGGACGCCTCGACGACAGATTCAGCTGTCATCATAAATAATGTATGCAAGGTAGTACAAAACTGAAAGAAATAATTTTCTACCGCCTTGCATACATTGTTGACGATGACAGCTGAATCTGTGCTGTTCAGTATCAAAAATATCAATGTTTATTAAACTTTGTACAGCAGCATACACTAATCTTATGCATTGATTCATGTTGAACGGTGATGCATTATTACATAAAAACATTTAAAACTTTTCAGATGAGAAGCAGTTTGTATAGGATCGGATCTAGAGTTCCTTTTGTTACTTCAATTAAGTTGTTTTCGCTTTAACGATTTTTTACTATTCTGCTAGTTTGTAAAAGATGTGCTTTGCTCTCTTCGTTTTTTGGGCTTGCTGGTGATGGTATTGGAAAGAAACAGTGAACCTCATTGGATTAAAATTGAAAGAACTGGCAACCTTCAATGTTATTCTGTGCGAGGGAAGCCAAATTCTTCCTGCCCACTACAAGTCGATAAAATTTGATGCTAATTGAGTGTGCACATACATCAACGGTTTAAAACGCTTAAAAAAGTTAGTGTTTATGTGAAGTGAACTAACGCACGCCAGAAAACGAGATTGTATAGCTAATCAACTTTGATAACTGATGTGCAGCTTTGGATTGGTCAGTTTCGCGAGAAACAACTGAGCTATGATTAATAGATCATCTCTGAAACAAATGCGTGGGCCACAAGTCGTTTGCTCCGACCGCGCAGGGTTAGTACTCATCAGTTTCGAGTTTGAAGTTTTGCGCTAGATTAACAAACTAAATTTTTGAATGTGCATTCAAAATTATGGTTGTTTAGTAAAGAGATTGAAAAAATCAAAAAGGGTAGGGCGGAAGTAATACCGGGCAGGTATTCTGGTTTCGCCTTTGTTTGCTATACTTAATGGACTTAAGCCTATTGCTACTTACTCAGTATTTGTTCCCGTAGATACAAGAGCCTCACATCTCATTCTTCTGGAGGAGGAATCTCTTCGGTTTACGATTGTGATGGGTTGGTTCAGACGAGCCGTTATTTGATTGGTCTCATTTGAAATCTACAAATAAACTGTTTTCAATAATTACTTTGCTCCATTAACTACTTTGCCAAAGATGCTTATACGGTCCTTATGTGCATTTTTTTCTTGAAGGAAAGTTATGTAAATTTGTTGCATTATGATCTCACAACTATATTTGTGAGATCATAATGACGTTTTTAATGCTGATAAAGTTTTATTAATGCTTTAATAACGATAATTTGTAAAATTATTTTGTAAAGTTAATGTTAAATGACCCAAGCATACTACATTACTTTCTTGCCACGAAAAATATAAGCTATGAGCATAACAACAAAAAATCCAAAAAAATAAAGCCACGGTGATTTTTGTAACTGGACGTTTCGACAACGTAGAATCAGCCAAATCATCAACAGCGTATTTGAGGGATACAACTACTGTACAAGTATCAGTATCAGTTTATTCTTGCACCATCACCAGCAAAAAGCAGTAAGTTACATTTCACAAGAACCGTTCGAAATGCCAGACTTTCGGAAGGTTTTTTTACCTTTTCTTGTTTGTTACTACAAACAAGCTAAAACTGGTTCTAACAGGTTCTTACCTGAATTTCCGCAATGTACTCTCCAGCTTGTTGATATTTGTGCCAGAAGTACAGATTCAAAGAGCATCCTTCGTTGTAGCAAACACTCAAGTCCCTGAAATAGTTTCAGATATTAGTTCGCATTGTGCCTGCTTTTTTGTCCACATGTCCAGTTCAAGTGGGAGCTTTTGGTCCATTTAAACTGGGCAGTTTTTGGTCCATTTAAACTGGCTTCCAAGTTTTCCGGTTGAAATTTCGTTTGACTTCTTTTGCTGCTTTCCAGATTCCACCAAGCAGAGATAAACATCGTAAAGCATCTTATCCAAGGACGCAACAACAAGACTACGTTGGGAGCTGAATCATTAACCTTGCGATCATGGTCGTTGTGTTCAGCGATCACACGAAAACCCGCGAAAATTTGTTACTTTATGCATTTACATTTTGTCGCATGTCGCGGATCGGTAAACGCACCTTAAGTGTCCCCCAGAGCCCCTTGAGCAGTTCGGAAATTTTTTTCTTTTAAATAGTTCTAAAATGGTAATGGGAGCATCAAGGGCCGGACACCTCTAAAAGTGTGTTTACCGATTCCGCGACACTCGGCACACGATGACGCGACAAAAATTATAATGTAAGTAAATCTAGAAGGATTTTGCAGGTTTTCGCGTGATTAGTTGAACAGTAAAACAGAATAAACAAGGTGCGAAAAATTTTGTCGCGTGCCGCGTGTCGCGTATCGATAAACGCACCTTTACTTTGCCTTCGGTAAGAATGTTGTAAAGGTTGTTCGCAAAGAGAAATCGAACTTTCATTATACTCGTGGTTTGACGAAAGCGTGTAACGAGTGGCGGAGCCCATTACCGCGACTTAGCGTCTTTGCAACACAGCTCTGAAAAAACGTCGCAGCGGTGGCGAACCGTTGCGCGACTGTGTACAATTTGATAAGCTTCGGAATCGAACCCCAGACCTCCTGCATCGTCAGCAAGGTCGTTACTACTAGAGCATTGTGGTATTGTATTGTAAACAAATAGAATTACTCTGATTCTTCATTATCTGAAAACGGAAATAAACCGGAGTTCTTTTCAACCATTGAATGCGGAAGTTCCCCATTGCTTTCAGATGTGTATGGGTCAAAACTAAAACAAAAAATGTCATTTAAATTACCCCACGTGCAATTATCGGGTCAAATTTATTAACTATAGTTCATTTCAATCCACATCAAAAACTGGCTAATGCAATATACCTATATCACTTACAGAAAAGTTAGCACAAGTGAAAGCATCAACGGTTAAAGCCTATTCTTGTTTTTCAACCGTATTCAAAGAATAATATCAGTAATCTTTCTCGAAAAATTGCCCGAAAAAAAAAAAAAAGTAGGTTAAGCTCTTAAAAATGCAAATATTATATCAAACCTTCAAAATAACTACCGGTAGTTCAAAAACAGTCATGTAACTTTTCACATGCACTCAGAGAAAAAGTTGGTTGGCACAACCACATAAATTAGTTAACTCAACCAGAATCTGTGTCCAACTCATTTTATTGGTTAATCTAACAAAAAAATGGAATGACGAAAATGGTTGATTTAACAATTAAAACTGGTTAACTCTACCAATTTTATAGTAAAAACGAGCAATTTTTCTGTCGTATTTAACCAACATATTTGGTTGAGATAACCATCATAGTCAGTTGAAATAACCATATACATCGGTTACGTTAACCTAAATGTTTGGTTAAAATTACAATAAATTTTCATTCTTCAATGAAAAAAGTTGGTCAAGACAACCATAAAAGTTGGTTATAGCAACCAAAATGTGTGTCCAACTCATTATTTTGGTTAACGTTAAACAGAAAATTGGTCAAGTTTAGCAGTAAAATTGATTAATAAACAAAAACGTGTTATCTAAAAACCAAAATTTTTGGTGAAATCAAGTGATAAAATTGATTTAGGTAAACAAAATAAGCGGTTAAGGTATATCAAAAATATTGGTTGTGTTAACTCTTCAGTTGGGTTGCTTGAACGGTAAATATTAGTTATAGCAACCAATTGCTATATTAACCCAACTACAACGTGTAGTTGGTTCAAGTGATGTAATTGGTTGCATCAACCAAGTCTCTTGGTTTTTTTTAAGCCAAATATTTGGTTGCTTCAAGTGATTTTCTTGATTGAATCAATCAAATAATAACCATTAGGTTAAGCGATTTACGTTGTTGTTTCAAACGTTTATTTTGGTTGAACTAACCATGAGCAAAGATCAAACCAACCAAACCACTCAGTTATTACATGTGTTTTTTTTGGTTGAATTGACAAGTTACAATAGTTAATTTAAGCCATATTTTTGGTCATGACAAATGATCTTTTCAGTTTAAATAACTCAAAGTTAATGGTTGAAATAAACGAAATGTTTGGTCATTACAAGTAGCTTTTTTGGTTGAATCAACCAATTGTAGTGGTTAACTTAAACCAAATATTTTGTTGCTGTAAACAATTAAATGGGTTCAACCGACCAAATAAAGCGGTTGGATTAAACAAGATATTTGATTGCTTTAAGTAATTTGTTGATTTGACTTAACGAAATGCAGTGGTTGATCTAGGCTTAACTTTAGGTTGCTGCTACTGTTTTTATTGGTTAACCCAGCCAACAGGCTTGGTTGAGTTTACTACAAAATTTGGTTGTAACGAATGTTTTTTTTAGTTTACTTAACCAAACTTGTGATTTAAAGTCAATTATTTGTTTGTTGAAATCGTTTATATTGGTTGAATCAACCAAATATGAATGTTAACTGAAGCTGGATGAGGGGTTGTTGCGAGTAAATTATTTAGTCAAAATAATCACATTAAACGGTTAAAATAACTTTTTGCTTGGTTATTGGAATTGCGTGCACTGGTTGAATCAAACAAATGTAATGGTTAATTCATGCTGAAAATTTGATTTCCGCAAGCTCTTATATTGATTGAACTACCTAAATGAAAACGTTAAAGTAATCAAACAATATTTGGTTATCACAAGCATTATAATTATGTCAGTTGAATTCTATTTTTGATTTTTAACTAGTTACTTCAGTCATGTGATCAATTGCAGCAGTCTTAGGCGTTTCTTTTTTCGGTCACTTTAATTTTTTTGGTCCGAGTATAAAGTTTAAGTGATCTATCTCCAATTAAAGGTGTTTTCGGTTTTGTAGTGACTGTAATACGGATATTTGTGCGTCACTTGCAATTTCATTTACGGTTATTGTGACCGAAAAAGGTTGGAAGATTTCGGTTATCGCGAAAAAAAATCGGTGATTGATCAACAAATGACCGAAAAAAAAACTACCCCAGCAAAATGATCAGCACAACCACAAAAACCACCATAAGTTAGTTGTTGTTGCAAGTGTTTACTTTGGTTGTTTTATGCTTACTTCGCTTAGTCACCAACCAAGTAAAACGGTTTATCAAATTGGAAAAAGCTGAATGTAGCGACTATCTATACAGTATATCGGTTGAACAAACCAGTGAAGTGGTCAAACTGAACCGTGAATTTAATTGCAATCTACAAGCGCATTTTTTCGCGATAAGTAAAGGCATTAATTTCATTTTATAAATTGCATTATTAGATTCAACCAAGGACATCGCAAGTTGGGCAAAACAAAATACGGAAACCATTGTGTTTAGCTTAAAATGCTATCGCAGCTCCTTACCAAACTGGCACAGCTTCGTCAATATCACTTGAGCTAGTAAATGCGTAGAAAACTTACATTGCTTAAAAACTCAATCATGTTGATGAAATTGAATGCAATTTTACCACTGGTTTTCACAACACGTCACGAAACGAAAGCAACATATTGCAAAACAATGCATGGCCAGCAAAAAACAAGCAGAACGAACAACTGAGCAATGTGCGACTTTTGTACCTGCTATATTAAGCCTTCATTAATTCAAACGCATAATGTAAAACAGACCAAAGGTAAAAAATGTAAGCTAGCATATTCATTTAATCGTGAACAGTAGCGCATTATTTACAGTAAGGCATCCATCATGTTGCTGTACTTACAAAACAAGCTTAGCGAGAAAGCAAGCAATACTAGCAAATGTCAAACAAGCACACTGAAAAAATGTTTGCAAAAACCAATCGGCAACTTCATCACTAGGTATAATAAAGCAATGAAACACCTTTATAAAATCAAAAGAAAAATGGTAAAGGCATCAATCTACTGCGGTTAAACTAACCATCGTAACAGTCAAATAGGGCTATGATCACTCATTATCTTCATGTTTTCTCTGTTTCAAAAACCATCAACGGTATTCAAAGTGTTGATGCAATGCTATCACACCAAATAGTGCAGTTGCCGATT
Source organism: Trididemnum miniatum (assembly GCA_964006365.1). Lineage (NCBI taxonomy): Eukaryota > Metazoa > Chordata > Ascidiacea > Aplousobranchia > Didemnidae > Trididemnum > Trididemnum miniatum. The sequence continues at coordinate 16,576,764 of OZ023242.1, read as the reverse complement.
GGTACATTAAACAACTACGCCAGAGTAGGCCTACTTGTTTAAAAAACGTGCCATCAACTCATTCACTTAATTTTTTTTATGTCATGGTCGTGAGATGAGTTGATGGCAAACCATTATTTTTGTATAAAATACCACGGTAGAGTGGTCGTTGGAGGGTACTGTAGATTAAACCCAAAAAAATGTTTCGAAACAAACCGCCACCGCTTCTGGTAACGTTTTAAAAGTGTAAAAGTCTAAATCGACAATTGCTAAAATTCTCTTGGGTTTCATTACATTTTCCAATGATTAAAAGTTGTGGCTGCCACGGATGCTCTTCCGTGCTGTGACGAGCACGTTCTTTTAAGTATTCGTCCACGCAACAGACCTCCTAAAATGAAAAGTTGCATTAACATAAACTACTCCAGGAATCATTACCATAGTTCTTTTTTCATTCTTGGCTTCTAATGCTAAGAAAGAGGTGGATGTAGAGGTGGAAAATCTGAAGCCACACTTACTGCCCAATATTATCAGAATTGTAAATTCTTGAAAACCTGTGAATGCATACACAGAATCTACCTCTAGTTTTACAAGAAAATGAATGATAACATTTACGAATTATACAATACACATGCTTTATCATGTAAAAGTTCATAAATTTCTTATACTTGAAGGGGGTGTAGCAAAAATTGACTTTTTGAAACTTTTGTTCATTTTGAAACGTTCTTTATGTAGGACTTTATTGCTACTGCAACCTGAAACCACTTTGTCAAAAAAAATTCCGACTACTTTTTTAAGTGATTGAGCTTTTTATATAACAGCTGATTTTCGTAGTAAAAAACGCGGGATTACCTCAGGGCCCATATACACAGTTCTCACCAGTAGCACGAACTGTGATAGTCAGACTATGTAGTCGAACTTGTTGCACGAGTTTGTATGCAGCCTGCTGTTTTTTTTTTTTGTTTTTAATTTCTGTAGTGAGGAATGGTTTGGTAAGGGTGTGTTTTAAATGACAAAATGTTTCTTTGGAAGTTTTCCGCTGGCTATCCTCCCTTTATGGGTATGTTTGTTTTGTTTTGTTTTTTTTTTATTTTGTGATATGTTAATCAAAAGGCCGGAGGTTATCAGCAAGTTGCGTAGCTAGAGTAAACATTTTGAAAAGTTATTCGATTTTCTCACCCACAAGGGGGCGCTATAGCTATGTGCCTTTACGCCACTGCTTCAATAGAACCATCAAGCCTCTTTTCTGCGTGTTGAAACTAAGGCAAACGACAGAAACACGAACAGAAAAAAAGCTTCTCATTAAAAATTCGTTTTTAAAGCGATATAAACCATTTTTATTAAATATTTTTATGCATAGTTTTACTTGTTTAAAACAAGTTTTGTTCCTGGATAAAAAGCATCTTTTAAATTTTCAATTCCATGTATTTAAATGACAAAACAATGCTTTAAATTATCATTTACATCTTATTGCGTGCGCAACGAACAAGATTTTTGCAGCGTTTTTCCTAGGATTTTTTTTGCAATGCGGGACTGGCAGATTTGTCGAAGTTACTGACGAAAGCCTAATTGACTGGCGAAAGCCTATTTCAATGTTTTGAGTTTCTGATAATGATATAACTTTGGTAGAGAGGAGATCTTCAATATCCAAATTGTAGCAACAGCTAATAATCGGAAAACATTTAGCATTATGTATTTACATTATTTACAAAATAACACACGGAAAATGAAATACGCTGAACGTTTTCGGACAACTCGACTGTCCTTCATCAGAGCATGAATAGAAATGGAAAGTGACAACAGGGCAAACTAATATAAGCGGAAAACAAAAACAGCAGGGGTTATGACATAATCTGATGTTTCACAAAAGTAATGAAGTGTGAACGATCAAATCTCGAGGACCAACAAAGTTTATTAACGCGTGATTTAAGTCAGAATGTAGTTACTATTTTACGAAAACATTGATAATGAGATTGTAAGAACGCATCAAATGTGCTCATATTGCCATAATTCAAGGGTCTAAATCGGAAAGAACGACCAGGCTAACAAATTTATAGTTGCTTTTGATTCTTCGTAATTAAAAAAAAAGAAAATAAAAAATGCTTAAAATTTCAAACTACCAAGTACCGGTACCAAAAACTGAAACAGTCATTCCTCCGCATTGCAACAACCGAGTTGCCGAGCCGAACTGCCGGGAGCTGTGTTTGGTTCGTCCTGTTGGTTCAAACCAGTTCAAACTAAAAGCGATTTTTCGTGTAACAAAAAATGATAAGCTAAAAATTGGATATAAAATGGCCCGCAAAACAAAAAGTGGTGATTATTTTGGTGCAATTTGGGACAAATAATAGCCAGTTTACTTGCATAAGCCGTCGAAAAAGGGCAATGTCAGTTTTAGTTACATCCCCCTCTAAAAATACTTCCATATTACCTACAGGCGGCACATCGATGAAATTTCGCCGGCATTCCACCAGGCTGGGTCTCCATCTTTTGCTGGAACCCACTCCTTTTCAGTAACTTGCCGGCAAAAGGTTGGGGAGCAAGTACAGCGCGACGTTGCTCACTGCGTCTAGAAAGGATGCAATAGATTCAATGTCATGCATTAAAAACGAATTGCTTCAACTCAAAATCGATTATGGAATGGTACACAATTATTAATAAACATACCATTGTACTCTTCCGTATCAACCATAAAGTTGTCGATCTCTTTGACTAGGTTGGCTGTGGTTTTGTCCCTTAAGTTGGACTTTTCTACCATATAGAACCTTTTACGGGTATCACTGGAAATGCTGTCACTTTGCTTTTCCGGGTACAGCAATTTGACATCATTCCGCACCAGCGAAAATTATAAAAATTGTTTTTAGTATTTAGAAGATCTAAAAGCCCAGGGCCGAGGCAGATATAAAAAATAGGTATAAAACCACAGGGGTATACTCTTTTATTTGTGGGAAAACGCCAAACCGTTAATTGTCTCTTCATAAGAAGTTTTTTGAAACCACTGAAATCACGTGCTTAATCAGAACTTTTGATGGATTGCCTTGGCTAGAAGGATCAGTGCCAAAAGTCAGCCAAATAGTTGATTATCTGTAGCAAGCGCGACATGATTCTTATGTTTCCGGGATTGAACTCGCTTTTGCAACATTTAATGTTAAAAGGGAAAAAACACAATGCTTATAATACACACCGGTACTTAAAAACGTTATTTTCTTAATTAATCAACTACTACAGTCCTTATATCCTTATTGTTGAATATTTTGTGGTAGTTGCTTATTACGTGGTAGGGTGCTGCGACATCTATAATGTATGCAATAAATTAATATTTACCAGTCGTCAGATATCGGTAATATAATATACCATTAGCCAACATTGTTTTCTGATCAACTGGACGTGAACGTATTTAATTTTGCAGTCATTGCCTGTACCGCAGTTCTAATGATTTATGACGTCAATTTTAGGGGATGTTACAGCAAGTTTCATCTTTTGTTTTGATTAAGTATGGAATGCAATTCTTATTATTTTCATTTCCTTCATGTTGTTGTTTTTCTCCCAGACTTTCCCTAGGGAGGTTTAGTCATGAAGTTAACCTCACAACGGTAGTTTGTTGCTTTTTCGGAGTATCGAAATAATTGTTTTTTGCGCTTTCATTTTTTTACTGCTAATAGAAATCTTCTTTGTGTAGGCTAATGGTATTTCTTTTCTTTGATCTGTCTGATCGTTTCTTATAAACTCCCTTTCACACAGGCACCCACTATCGCGTGTGTTCACTTTTCGGAAGACGCGCGTTTCATTACATATATAGTTACTTTTCACGCGAGTGACTGCAGTCGCGCAACCTAAATTTTCTGGGTGGGCCAAATCTTGATTGAAGTAATAAATTACGATGGAGGCTGAAGATGCAGCTGCTATTTTATTGTTGCTTACGAAGTTTCGGAAAGCTAAGCAAATAAGAAGAAAAATCAAAAGAAGGCCCCATAGAGCATAACCACGTTTAATGCCATACGTCAGGCCTTCGCTTCGGTGCAAAACTTAGCAGCTCAACATCAAATTCTACTACCAAATAACTGCAGGGTCTATACGAGCGGGGGTCAAATGACCCCGGGGCTCATCCAATTACAGGGGGCAATCAACAAAGACTATAACATTTTTGCAAGGTGATATCTTAGGGGAAGTTTGTTTTAAATTTGCATCGAATTGGGGCTCTAGCTTTTACATTGGCCCTTGATAGGTTCAAAGTTGGACTATGTGGGCCCTTGTTAAAGATAGAACAAAATATTTCGGTAGCATAAAAGTGTATGAACTAGAATTGAATAATTAGTGTAGGCCTAACTGCTGTTGCTGCTCTGTTACATCTGAGAAACGCGCACACCAGTTTACAACTCCAAACTTAATATTCAAACAGAGTTACCTCTCGTCATCTACCAATCAAACAGAATACACGAAGAACAATGACAACCAATGAGCGTAGCGGTTTTCAACTGTTTTAGCGACCTAACGGAACTTACAGCTTACTAAACAGAATCAAACAGTAAGCACATGCGGTCGACTCTTTCTACCAGTCAAGTCCAAATAGACCATGAGGAGTTGTTGTTAACTCAGGGGTGTTTAAAACAAGCAAAAAGTTAAGAGAAAAAAACATATTAAAAAATTGTTATTGTCGATAAAAATTTCCCAAAAACTTCTCGTGAATAATACTCATATATTACTAATACATTGGAACAAAGTTACATAAAAGAAATTTAACATATAAGAAACAATTCTATTTAATTGTGGATGATATAGAACAAAATCATTATTAAGATTGACAAGCACCCAAATTAAGATCTACTGAAGAGAATTTGACTTTTGAAGAGAAAAGCACAATAACAAACTTGTTAACGCAAAAAATGCACAATAATTCAACTTGCTGTAACAACTACTTTAGTTTTAGTTTTGTGTAAAATCGCTCCATGTGGATAAAGTTTCTACGGGATTTACTTTAAATTTTGCTCTTTTAAACAGGAATAGCGTTTTGTACACAGTCTTGATTACATGTGTGGATATTTGGGGGGCGCTCAAGGGGTCCTCCCCCTGGAAGTTTACAAGATTTTGATAAGTAGTAGTAAACTAAACATTCTAAAAATAAAAAACAGCTGGAAGTCGGAGTAGAATGATTTTGAACCTTTCCAGCCAATAATGTGTTTTTAAAATACAGGTTGCCAAAGTATTTGTAGCAACTGCAAGCGGGGCTTTCGTTAACTAAAAAATTCAAAAGTTTGACAACTTACCCAAGCAAACCCATTATTTCCTTTAAAACAAGGAACCTTTTCAAAGATTTGCTTGATCGAAGGGCTTTCCCTTCCCATTATCCAATCCCTTCTGCACTTTAAAGTGCAACCCATCTTTTCCTTTACTGCACTTGTGAGCTCAGTATTTGTTTTGAGCCACGCAAGAGCATCTTCACATTGTGGTAGCCCTTTCCACATTAGAAGTTGCTGGACCTAAACTTTTACAAAATGTTTGCAAAATTAGGTTAAATGTTTGCATCCACATAAATAGAATTACTTTTCGGCAAGGGTAAAATGATTGAAAGTGAACATGGACGGAACAGTGCTCACTGTTTAAAATCGAATAGATGCATTGGGTACGCAATGGAATGATTTCAGACCCAGTTGGTTTGGTATACACTTCAAATAGCGTTCAGCAGTTTTAAATGTTATTTCAAATTCTAGAGAAAACCACGAAAAAGCAACCTCTGACTCAAAGCTTTTTCGACTGTAATTTCACCGGAAAAATTTTTTGCAGATTTTAACGAAAGGAATTGTTTATGAAAATTGTTGGCGCCAGATAATTATGCGTGTTTGAATACGTAGAGCTCCTGATTTCAAAACTTTGGTTGATGTGTAACGCTGTCTCGCAATTAATGCTTTTCTTGGTGAATATCAAAATTTCGTATTTATTATTTATGTTGGTATGAATTTCTGGTTTTGTTGAAAAACAATGACACAGTGTGAAAACTCACAGTAAGTCATGGTTTTCTAATTGATCAAAATTTCACAAGATCATGCTCCATTTCTCAGCTACTTTTAGTAATAATTTTTTCAAATCAAATCTATTCAGTATTTTTGTCCAAACAAACACATCTTTTAAAATCTACTTACTCTCATCATCAACGCTGTTGTTTTTATTGTTGGTGTTGATGGTAGATACGGAGTCGCGTTGTAGTTTAGCCAGTTTACGCTGGACATTCAATAGACGATCTTGTATAAAATCAATCGCGGGGTTGCCTCGCGATGCTGCTTGAAAATAATGTTGCTGCGAAAAAAAAATTCATAAGCAATGACAAGCATTTGAGAATTTGCAATGGGGAACGCTTTAAATATCATTCACATGAAACAGAGTTGTCCGGAATGAAGAATTTTGTTCCTAATTCCATTCCCAACCTAAAGCCATAGTTCCTATTCCGATCCGTTCCTAAATTTTAGAAAAAAACAATTCCTAATTCCTAAATGTTCCTCATCTACAACAATAGCAAGAAGTGTCATCATTCAGTTTATGATTATTTTTAGTCAAGGTAAATACCGATTATGTCAATACCAATATGAAAAATTATCATACACACAGAATCTATACCTAGTTAACCAACTTTTTCAGCAAAAAGATGCAAATTGAAACAAACAATCAAGGCAAGAGTTCTGTAACATTTTTTAAACGGTCAACCGGAATTCCTGTTCCTGTTAGCCACAAAAAAGTTCCATTGCGGCTTCTGTTCCTAAAAAAATCTATGTATTCCTGCCGGAACAAATTCCTATTCCGGTCCATGGACAACTCTGACGTGAAAGCATCCATAATGGGGTTGCATAGAAAATTTTTTTTCAGTGGCGTCTCAAAACGAAAAAGTTTGAGAAACCCTGCAGTAAACTATCGAATTTTTGAGTAATGCGATTTTTTTTCAAAAATTAATATAATTAGGCTAAGTCCGGAGCAATTACTGAAACTTCAGCTTATTAACAGTGAATCATCAAGGCAGAAAACATGAAATATCAAGTTATACAAAACTCGTGTTGAACCGCAAAAGTGTTTCAAAATCAAATCAGATTCAAAAAATCAAAATCAAAACTTTAGTATACTCGAGGTATTATGTCGAAGCGTGTCACGAGTGGCAGGGCCCATCACCGCGGCTTAGCGCCCGGGCAATACAGTTTCAAAGAAACGTCACAACGATGGCGAGACTGTGGCCCATTTAACCGCTCCTGAAATGAAACCCAAGAAGACCTCCTGCGCCTAAAACGACTAAGCCAACTGGCCGAAATCTAACGCATGGACATGCGTACGCAATTGCGCTCTTATTTTCTCTTCACCTCCCAAGTTTTATTTTGGTTCTGGACAAGTTCACGACTGTAGGCCTAATATAGATCTATTTTATAGGGCGCCGTTTGGAAAAATATAATTTGGGTTTTCCACATGTTTTTTCGGCCAATTTAAACTACAATTTGTCCAATACATCATACAAGAAACTTCCTATGTAATATATATGACAAATTAATACATAAATTAGTCAAAAAAGTGGCGCAAAACACATAGGAAATTTCCTATATAATATATAAGACAAATTATTGTACAAACTTGTCAAAAACAGCAGCGCAAAACAAGTAGAAAATTTCTTATATAATATATAAGACAAATTATTGCATTAATTACTCAATAGACCGATATGTTTTGCGCTGCTATTTTTGGGCCAATTTATGCGATGATTTTTCTTATATATTATATAGGAAATTTCCTATATGATACATTGTACAAATTGTAACCAAAATTGGCCGAAAAAACATGAGGAAAACCTGAAATGTTTTTTTCCAAATGGCGCCCCATACTCCTCACAATTGAAAAAAGAATAAACGAAACACCACTCACCGTATTCTTTGCTTTGGCGTCTTCGTTTTTTTTTTTTTTGATTGTGTTAAGATTTAAGAATACAAATATATGAAATTCAGGAGATCAGATTAACTACTATTAATTACTTACTCACTTAAATTAATTACTCATTTAAACCTATTAGAATAAAGGCCGAATTCACCAACACGAATCAAACTGCGATCAGCTCAAACTAGATTCAACTTGCAAGCTAATGCATTTTTCGTATTCACAAACACGGATCAACTTTGATTGTTGATCAAAGAAGAATCAAATGGTTGATTTTCGCTCCAATTTTGATCGGCCAACATCGGCGAATCTTCCACTGTGGCAAGCTGAAAATTGCTAAAACAAAGGTGCGAAGCCGATACGACTGGCTTTACGCAACAGACAACCGGTGCGTCACGGAGGTTATTCCCCTTTTTCCTTGACTGCGTAGCAGTTTTGACAGCAAAAAGACAACGTCAGTAGCTAACACTTGATAGCAATACGTAAAAACAGCTATTAAAAGTCGTTGAAAACGTGAACAAAGTTATTGCATTTTAACCTAAAATGATTTGCGTCTGTCATGTCGCTAATGCAGCAATTCTTTTTTCAGCTAACAAGTCTATCTACCGGTAACTTTTTTATTTTCAAGTGCGTAATAGGCCTATGGAAACTGGAGTTGATAAAATTTTTGGAGGGATCCTGTCAAATGATTCAGCGAAATAGACGTAATGCTTTTAAAATATTTACCGAAGAAGAATTTAAAAGCCGCTATAGCGATAACAAGCAAACGGCATTATCTTTACTTCACTTACCAGACAGAGTAGGACACTACCTACGGACTAGATATAGCCCTATCAGCTGACTACCTAAACTTTTAAGGCAAGTCACTTCTGCACTTCATATCCAAACTAAAAAAATTACCGGTACTGGATGCTGGAGTACCGGCACCAGCAGACCTATATGTCATGAATTGTTGCAGCAAATACTTCTTCACAAAAATGGCCCCAAAAGTCCACTTTGGCCCAGCGCTTTTTAACTCTTTCTGGAAATAGAACTGGATGACCCACAAGTTTCGAGGTCCGACCTCAAACTAACATCCTCTTGCAAAACTTTCTACTTTGTGCGCAACCTTTTTGAAATATTTGCAGTCTTTCACGCTTGAATGAATATTTCATGTCCAAAAGTTAGTATTTGATCTGTTCTTCTTGGATCAATTGATTATACTTTGATTTTGGTTGGTGAATACGAAAGTGCGGTTCTTCTCAAAGTCCAATCAGTTGAGCGGTGTTTGATTTTGATCTATCTTTGAGTTGATCTGAATTGGTATATTCGGCCCTAAGCATGAAATTTCGACGTCAACTTGAACAAAATCAGTAGCACACTTAAATACGCAGCCTGTTAACAATATTTCTATCCAATAAACCTCTCTTTTTCCTATTTCGAGTGATTTCATTCTCGAAGCTTTTCGTCTGACCCTCTTCAGAAGAAATAGTTAAAAAAAAGGAAACTAGAAAAAATAACCACAGTTGAAGCAATAGACAAAGGAGATTGGCATTGAGGGCTTTCTGTTTACTTCTTCGCGCTGTGTGAGGTCACAGTGCAATATCTGCACCTGCAATCAGGTCATCACGCTTAATTAGAATCAAAGCAATATCAAAAGTGTTAATCAAAATAAAGGTCGAAGTGAAACAAAATTAGAACAATTCCAAAGTGTAAAGTTCCTCTCGCCAATTAAAAGTCCTAGAACGTCGCCAATTCTTAAAAATGTTTCGTTAGATTGTCAGCTTCTTTTTGTGAAGAGTGTAGGCCTACTGTAAAATTAATTAAATTTCATCACAGAGGCAAAATATTTTCAAATTTCACTTCAACAAACCTGCTTATAGCGATCTCCAACTGCCCATATAAACATTGATAATTGTGCATCTGTATTCTAAAAAAATGACTTGGATATAGGGGGAAGGGGCTTCAGTCCATTGACCTATCCCTCCTTATTTGAGCATTTACCTGTACATGTAAAATAGCAACACACGTAGCACCTGTGCACATCAAAATCTTTAAACACGTGCACAATGCACAGCATGCGCACAAAATATGCACATTTTTCCGTTTCATTTCGTCACTAGATTATTGAGTCAAACTGAGCTACTTTTACAAGAGATTGTGTCGTAAAGTTTCCGTGTTAGGCAAAGTTTCAGTTCATGAATGTCAAATTTGCTTAAACATGCCTTAAGTTCACCTTAAATATTGCTAAGAACTCGAGGTTCACTGTACATTCTGGCAAATGGCAACACACGTTGTGAAATGTGACGTTTTATGGCGCTTTATAACTAGGACTAAATTTTGTCAAGAATTCACTGACGTATTTTTATTCTCTGTTCATTTCATCCTCCGCGGTGCACTTAATTGCTGAGTGTTTAGCAAGTGTAACAGCAAATACCAGTTTTAAAGTCTTTGGTTTGACCCGACTGAGAATAGAACCCAGTCTCCCAGCTTCCAAGGCGAACACTCTTAACCACTAAGCAACACCTGACTGTGAGATTGGTTAGACATTCAAAAAATCGAAAACCAAAATCTTCATAACACTCGCGGACAGGGGCGTATCCAGGGGGGATGTGGGGGATGCATCCCCCCACCAGACATTTATAAATATTTTTTTGATGAATACACCTTTTCCATAATTTCGAACCTTTTCGATAATTACGCCTTAAGCACGCATAATGGAAAATGCACGAATAAAGTGCGTCATATTTGGTACAACACTCAGAATTAGGGGCAAAAAATTTAAACAATATTAGCCTAAAACTTGTTCAAAAAGCACAAAAATGGCCATAACAACATGTAAAATTTCAAAAATTTTCCGGAGGAGCATGCCCCCGGATCCCCCTCCAGCCTTTTTTATTCTCAACATGCTTTAAAATAATTTTTCCATTTTAGGTCTTTAAAATAATTTTCCGTTTTTCTATTTTTGGTCAATTGCAATCAGCTTGCCCCATAATGATGGTCAAAAATCTACCCGCAACCGGATCGAAACTTAACTTCAGTTAAAGCACGTTTTATTCCGAGTGGGGCAAACGCGTTTTAGTCAAAATGGGTGAAATCTTTTTCGAGCAACAACACAAAACACGTTGATGTGCACAAAAATTTGACCAATTTTTTCATTTTTGGTCAATTTCAAACAGCGTGCCCCATACTGCAAGTCAAACGTTTGCTCCCATTTGGTATAAACACAACTTGTGGTAAAGTACGCCCCATTCCGAGTTGGGCAAACGTGTTTTAGTTCCCAAGGGTAAAATGTGTCCGTAATAATAAGACGTAACACGTCGAAGTGCCTAAACAAGTGTATATCGATTTTCCGTTATTGGTCAATTGCAATCAGCTTGCCCCACACTGATGGTCAAAAATCTATCCCCACAGGATCGAAAAACACTTTTACGTGAAGCACGCTTTGTTCCGAGTGGGGCAAACGCATTTTGGTTAAAATGGGTGAAATCTTTCTTGACCAACGACACAAATCACGTTAACGTGCTCAAAAATTTTACACCATTTTTCATTTTTGGTCAGTTTCAAACAGCTTGGCCCATATTGCAAGTCAACCTTTTGCCCCTATTCGGTATAAACACATCTTTAAATATAATACACCTCATTCTGAGTGGACAAACGTATTTAAGTCCCCAAGGGTGAAATGTGTCCGTAATAATAAGACTAAACACATCGAAGTGCCCCAACTTGTGTATATCGATTTTCCATTATTGGTCAATTGCAAACAGCTTGCCCCATACTGATGGTTAAAATTCTATCCCTACCGGATCGAAAAACAATTTCAGGTGAAGCACATTTCACTCCGAGTGGGGCAAAGGCGTTTTAGTCAAAATGAATGAAATCTTTATTGACCAACAACACAAAACACGTTGATGTGCACAAAAATTTGACCACTTTTTTCATTTTTGGTCATTTCAAACAGCTTGCCCCATACTGCAAGTCAAACGTTTGCCCCCATTTGGTAGAAACACAACTTTAGGTAACGTACGCCCCATTCCGAGTTAGGCAAACGTATTTTAGTCCTCTAGGGTCAAATGTTTCCGTAATAATGAGACGTAACACGTCGAAGTGCCAAAATTTTGCAGCGATTTTCCGATTTTGGTCAATTGCAAACAGCTTGCCCCATACTGATGGTCAGAAATTTACCTGTAACCCGAGCGAAACTTAACTTTAGTCTGAACACACTTTATTCCGAGTGGGGCAAATGCATTTTAGTCAAAATGGGTGAAATCTTTTTCGAGCAACAACACAAAACACGTTAATGTGCACAAAATTTGACCAATTTTTTCATTTTTGGCCAATTTCAAACAGCGTGCCCCATACTGCAAGTCAAACGTTTGCCCCCAATTGGTAGAAACACAACTTTAGGTAAAGTACACCCCATTTCGAGTGGAGCAAACGTATTTTAATCTCCAAGGGTGAAGTACTTCCGTAATAATGAGACGTAACACATAGAAGTGCCAAAATTGTGTAGCGATTTTCCATGTTTGGTAAATTGCAAACAGCTTGCCCTATACTGCAAGTCAAACTTTTGCCCCCATTTGAAAGAAACACAACTTTAGGTAAAGTACATGCCATTCCGAGTTGGGCAAACGTACTAGTGCCTAAAAGTAAAATGTTTCCGTAAAAATATGACGTAACACGTCGAAATGTATAAATTTTGTAGAGATTTTCCATTCTTGGTCATGTGTAAACAGCTTGCCCCATACTGATAGTCAAAAATCTATCTCCACAAAATCCAAAAACAATTTCAGATGAAGCACACTCCATTCCGAGTGGGGCAAACGAATTTTAGACCCCAAAAATGAAATGCTTCTGTCGTAATAAGACGTAACACGTCGAAATGCCAAAATATTGTAGCGGTTTTCCATGTTTGGTCAATTGCAAACAGCTTGCCCCATACTGATGGTCCAAAATCTATTCGCAACCGAATCGAAACTTAACTGCAGAAAAAGTACGCTTTATTCCGAGTGGAGTAAACGAAATTTAGTCAAAATGGGTGAAATCTTTCTTGACCAACGACACAAAACACGTTAACGTGAACAAGAATTTGACATATTTTTTCATTTTTGGTCATTTCAAACAGCTTGCCCCATATTGCAAGTCAAACGTTTGCCCCTATTTAGTAGCAACACAACTTTACGTAAAGTACACCCCACTCCGAGTGGGACAAACGTGGTTTGTTCTCAAGAGTGAAATGCTTCCGAAACAATAAGACCATACACGTCGAAGTGCCCCAAATTGTGTTTATTGTTTTTCCATTATTGGTCAATTGCAAACAGCTCGCCCCATATTGATGGTCAAAAATTTTACCCGCAACCGGATCGAAACTTAACTTTAGTCTGAGCACACTTTATTCCGAGTGGGGCAAACGCATTTTGGTTAAAATGGGTGAAATCTTTTTGAGCAACAACACAAAACACGTTAATGTGCACAATCATTTGACATATTTTTTCATTTTTGGTCAGTTTCAAACAGCTTGGCCCATATTGCAAGTCAAACGTTTTCCCCCATTTGGTAGAAACACAACTTTAGGGAAAGTACGCCCCAATTCGAGTGGGACAAACGTATTTTTGTTTTTAAGGGTAAAATGTGTCCGTAATAATAAGACGTAACACGTCGAAATGCCTAAGTTTGTGTGTATCGATTTTTCATTATTGATCAATTGCAAACAGCTTGCCCCATACTGATGGTCAAAAATCTACCCGCAACCGGATCGAAACTTAACTTTAGGTCAAGCACACTTCATTCCGAGTGAGGCAAACGCGTTTTAGTCAAAATGGGTGAAATCTTTATTGACCAACAACACAAAACACGTTAATGTGCACAAAAATTTGACCAATTTTTTCATTTTTGGTCAGTTTCAAACAGCTTGCCCCATATTGCAAGTCAAACGTTTTCCCCCATTTGATATAAACACAACTTGTGGTAAAGTACACCCCATTCCGAGTTGGGCAAACGTGTTTTAGTCCCCAAGGGTAAAATGTGTCCGTAATCATAAGACCTAACACGTCGAAGTGCCAAAATTTTGCAGCGATTTTCCGATTTTGGTCAATTGCAAACAGCTTGCCCCATACCCATGATCCAAAATCTATCCCCACAGGATCGAAACTTAACTTTAAATGAAGCACGCTTTATTCCGAGTGGGGCAAACGCATTTTAGTCAAAATGGGTGAAATCTTTTTAGACCAACGACACGAAACACGTTGATGTGCACAAAAATTTGACCAGTTTTTTCATTTTTGGTCAGTTTCAAACAGCTTGGCCCATACTGCAAGTCAAACGTTTGCCCCCAATTGATATAAACACAACTTTAGGTAAAGCACACCCCATTCCGAATTGGGCAAACGTATTTTAGCCCCCAGGGTGAAATGTGTCCGCAACAATATGACGTAACACGTCGAAGTGCCAAAATTTTGCAGCGATTTCCCATGTTTGGTCAATTGCAGTCAGCTTGCCCCATACTGATGGTCAAAAATCTACCCGCAACCGGATCGAAACTTTCCTTTAGCTAAGGCACGCTTTATTCCGAGTGGGGCAAACGCATTTTAGTCAAAATGGGTGAAATCTTTTTGAGCAACATCACAAAACACGTTGATGTGCACAATAATTTGACCAATTTTTTCATTTTTGGTCAGTTTCAAACAGCTTGGCCCATATTGCAAGTCAAACGTTTGCCCCCAATTGATATAAACACAACTTTAGGTAAAGTACACCCCATTCCGAGTTGGGCAAACGCATTTTAGTTAAAATGGGTGAAATCTTACTTGACCAACAACACAAATCACGTTGTATGAGCACAAAAATTTGACATATTTTTTCATTTTTGGTCAATTGCAAACAGCTTGCCCCATACCGCAAGTCAAACGTTTGCCCGCATTTGGTGTAAACACAACTTTGGGTAAAGTACACCCCATTCCGAGTGGGGCAAACGTATTTCAATATCCAAAGATGAAATCTGTCCGTAATAATGAGACGTAACACGTCGAAGTGCCAAAATTTTGTAGCGATTTTCCGATTTTGGTCAATTGTAAACAGCTTGCCCCATATCGATGGTCCAAAATTCTACCCGCAACCGGATCGAAACTTAACTTTAGGTCAAGCACGTTTTATTCCGAGTGGGGCAAACGCATTTTAGTCAAAATGGGTGAAATCTTTTTTGAGCAACAAAACACGTTGATGTGCACAAAAATTTGACAAATTTTTTCATTTTTGGTCAGTTTCAAACAGCTTGCCCGATACGGCAAGTCAAACGTTTGCCCCCATTGGGTAGAAACACAACCTTAAGTAAAGTACGCCTCATTGCGAGTTGGGCAAACGTGTTTAAGTTCCCTAGGGTGAAATGTTTGCGCAAGAATAAGATGTAACATGTCGAAGTGTCGAATATTGTGTATATCGATTTTCCGATTTTGGTCAATTGCAAACAGCTTGCCCCATACTGATGGTCAAAAATCTACCCGCAACCGGATCGAAACTTAACTTTAGGTCAAGCACACTTCATTCTGAGTGAGGCAAACGCGTTTTAGTCAAAATGGGTGAAATCTTTTTGAGCAACAACACAAAACACGTTAACGTGCACAAAAATTTGACCAATTTTTTCATTTTTGGTCAATCTCAAACAGCTTGCCCCATATTGCAAGTCAAACTTTTGCCCTCATTTGATATAAACACAACTTTAGGCAAAGTACACCCCACTCCAAGTGGGGCAAACGTATTTTAATATCCAAGGGTGAAATGTGTCCGTAACAATAAGACGTAACACGTCGAAGTGCCAAGATTTTGATGTTTGGTCAATTGCAAATGCAGCAGCAGCGATTTTCCATGTTTGGTCAATTGCAATCAGCTTGCCCCATACTGATGGTCAAAAATTTATCTCCACCAAATCGAAAAACAATTTTAGGTAAAGCACGTTTTATTCCGAGTGGGGCAAACGCATTTTAGTCAAAACGAGTGAAATCTTTCTTGATCAACTACACAAAACACGTTAACGTGCACAAAAATTTGACCAGTTTTTTCATTTTTGGTCAGTTTCAAAGAGCTTGCCCGATTCGGCAAGTCAAACGTTTGCGCCCATTTGGTATAAACACAACTTTAGGTAAAGTACACCCCATTCCAAGTGGGGCAAACGTATTTTAGTCCTCAAGGGTGAAATGTGTCCGTAATATTAAAATGTAACGCGTCTAAGTGCCAAATTTTTGTAAGGATTTTCCATTATTGGTCAATTGTAAACAGCTTGCCCCATACTGATGGTCAAACTTTTGCCCCTACCCGTTAGAAACACAACTTTAAGTAAAGTACACCTTATTCTTAGTTGGGCAAACGTATTTTAATCCACATGGGTGCATTGCAAGGGCGTATGCAGAAAAGAATTGAGGGGGACAAATTTTGCAACTGTTGGTGCGCACTTTGGAGCCGTGTGAAATCTGTTGGAGGTGCCCACTGCCCATCAAATGCTTAAAGGTGCGTTTACCAATACGCGGCAACACGAGAAACATTGAATATTAAAACTATGCTGGCCTGCGGCAACGTGACAAGCAATTTGCAAGGTTGCGATATAAAATTTGCAAGCCTACGACTAGCAGTTTCATTGTTCAATGGTGTCGTAACTCGTAACAATACAACCTGCATTGTTTATCATTTCTCTCCGCACGAAAATAAGCTGTCCGACTTGTGTGAAAGTATCACTTGTACCATCTAGCGTCTGCGGAATTTTGAAGAGTTTTTCGTTATTTCTTCCAAGCTTCGTTATGAAAGAGCTTCGATATTTGGTGTGGTTTTAAATAGATGCCGTCAAGCTTACGTTTTTGAGAGCTGATTAATAATATGATTATGACTTGCTTTGTTGGCGGTAACATGGCAAACATTTTTAGTAGAAACGACTAACTCTGTCTTGTTCAGAAGGTATTTTAACTTCAAATACACTTTCCTCTTTTTGCTGGAAATGTAGGTTTTATGCAGACTGCATATAACCAGTGGTGGGATTCAGCCGGTTCGCACCGGTTCTACAGAACCGTCTCGGGGAATGTTATTAGAACAGCGAAGCGGTTAGCATTGCTGCTTATACTTGTACCATTAGTTGAAACAGAACTGGCTGATAATATACACAGTATAACTTCTGTAATAGAACCGGCTGACGAAAAATTTGAATCCCACCACTGCATATAACGGCAATTGACTTGTTGTATAAAATGTCGTTTTCACGACAAACATATTTTTGATGTTTTGAAAAAAACTCACACAGTGTTTCGTTTCAAACCTTCCGACTTTAAAACGATTTATAGTCCTAGTTTACTCCGCAGATTTTCAAATGAAGAGAGTTGATGTGGGGCGCCAGCGGAATATCTATATCTAGATAAACTTTTCAAGGGGATCATAGTTAAACATATTTTTTTCCGACTTTTGCAACAACGTTACACGTTCTTGAGCAAAAAAAAGGGCCAACTGAGTTGGTTTAAAACATCTTTACATTCATATTCTCATACCTAAGACCAATGCATGCAACCAAATTTAACAATTATTTCTACCGTTTGTACTGGATGCTACAACCGATTTTATTCATTGAACTAACCACATTTTTTATCAATTACAACTAAGTTCTGTGGTTAAATCAAATAATTTTTATTAGTTATTTTAATCATATTTATCACATAATGCAACTAACTTTTAGCCTTATTATAACCAATAATGCTGGTTGTTCACAAACAAACTTTTATGGTTATCGTAACTAATTCAAGTAGTTATTACAACCGATTTTATTCATTAAAGTAACCAATGTTTCTACCAATCCTAACCAACCTCCGTGGTTAAACCAATTAGTTTTTATTAATTATTTTAATCATTTATATCACATAACTCAACCAACTTTTAGCCTTGTTAAAATCAATAATGCTGGTTGTTCACTACCAAATTTTATGGTTGTCTAAACCGATTGTACTGGTTGCTACAACCGATTTTATTTATTGAACTAACCACATTTTCTACCAATTCTAACCAACCTCTGTGGTTAGGTAAAATAGTTTCTATTGGTTATTTTAAACATTTTTATCACATAACGCAACCAACTTTTAGCCTTATTATAACCAATAATGCTGTTTGTTCACAAACAAACTTTTATGGTTATCGTAACTAATTCAAGTTGTTATTACAAACGATTTTATTCATCAAAGTAACCACATTTTCTACTAATCCTAACCAACCTCCGTGGTTAAGCCAATTAGTTTTTATTAGTTGTGTTAACCATTTTTATCACATAACGTAACCAACCATTGGCCGTGTTATTATAACCAATAATAAAGGTTGCTCGTAACCAAATTTAACAGTTGTCTAAACCGATTGTACTGGTTGCTATAACCGATTTTATTCATTGAACTAACCACATTTTTTACCATTCACAACCAAGTTCTGTGGTTAAATCAAATAATTTTTATTAGTTATTTCAATCATATTTATCACATAATGCAACCAACTATTAGCCTTGTTTCAACCAATAATAGAGGTTGTTCACAAACAAATTCAAGAGTTGTCTGAATTGATTTTATTGGTTGTTCGAAATGATTTTAGTGAGTAAACTAATAAAATATATCATTCAATTTTAACAAAATGAGTGGTTACAGAGTATAATTTTTTTGGTTTTTACAACCACTTTTATCACATATTTTTATCAACTTTTAAGCTTATTTTTGCCAATGATACTGGTTATCTATAACCAATTTTTACGGTTGTCTCAAGCAGTTTAATTTGTTATTACATCCGATTTTATTTGTTAAACCAACCAAATTTGTTGCTAATCCTAAACAAGATAGATGGTTAAGTGGTGCCACTTTTATTGGTTACCTCAACCAAATTAATTACCTAATGTTACCAATTTTTAGCCTTGAATGAGCCAATATTATTGGTTGCTTAGAATAACTTTCGTGGTTACTTCAACCAATTTCGTTGGTCGTTAAAGAAAATATTGTTGGTGAACCTAATCAAATTTAATCACTTCTTTAATCAATTTTTTGGTTGTTAAGTTTTAAGTACCACTAGTAAAAAATATTTATGTACATTTATATAAAAAAAAATTATTGGTTATTCCAACCATTAAAAAATAAAGTCTATGATACAAAGTTGGTACCCTTAACCAAGAATGTAATTAACAGCAACCAATAAACAGCTCAACCAACTTCGCCAACCAATGTTTTTTCTCAGTGTGTGTGAAAAACCTGTTTGCTCCACAAAATCAAAAAGCAAATTGAAAATCGGAATGCGATAAAGGTGGGACAAAAATAGCTGAGGGAGAAAAAGTAAAACCGCAGCAACTCTTAAAACTGACCATTAAAAAATCTCCTCACACAATGTCTAAAAAATAAATCAAATATTTATTATGATCAAGCATAACCTTAATATCATCCACCTCTGAACAAATGCTTCGTAAAAACTACAGAATTTTTATGCACAATCAAGCAATTTACAATCGTTGCCAGATTTATTATTATCAAATGTGGGACCAATACGGGTTTAGAACCCAGGGCTTTTATCACACCAGGCAAACAAACCAAAATCTTGTACTTACTTGGTAAATCTTTTTTTACGTTTCTTAAATTGAGCAGATTCTTCGAAAAACCTGCCCGGGCTTTCGCTTAACCTCTTGTTTAAACTGTTGCCATCTCCATAATGAACAATTGCTCTAATTCCCAATCGCAATGTAATGTCGACGGTAGCCTACATAAAATATTCAACTTCTTACTTTTTTCGGTCGCAATGATTATTGCATCTTCATCTCGCCCCAAAATTTGCAGTAACAATTTTATCAGAACAAATTCAGCAATTGACATCACCATAAGACGGATACAGTAGGCTACTTGTTTCAAAAATTACTTAATATTTACGCGACTACCGGATTATAGACAAAATCATTACCACCCACTGTCCAATTTTGCGAACGGAGTAATTATGATGTCATAATCACATTTCTAACGTCACAATCGAAAAAAATTATGACACCATTTTGGTAAAAAAAAGCTTAAATGGTAAATTAAAATGCCTTCGGGCAGTGATTGACAAAAAATGTCTTCATAACATGTATTTGTAACCATGTAGCATAATTGAAAAACACTACAAAAAATACCAGACTCTAAATGCTGAAATTTTTGTATGAAGTTAGCCCTATTTCACCAATTACATTCAAGGGTATTTAAGTGTAAATTACATTCTAGAATTTAAGAAATTTTAGTGTAAATCCAAACGTCTTTAAAAATCTAAATGTTTCCAATAATATTGGCTCTTATTTTCGTGATTAAAGTATTCAAAAATTCCATAAATTGCGTTCCGACATTTGAGAGGTTGCATTATTTTGTTGCAGAAATTATCTATAGACAAAATCAAAAGCAATTATGCAGAACCCGAACTTAATGGTTGAAAAATCATCGACGGCAACATATTTCCTTAAAAAAAGAGTGGCTACAGTACTTAGGACACAAAAAGTATCGCTTGTTATAGTATATGCTGTGCTTTAGTGAATTATTTGCTTATTTCGATCGCACCAAAATTTCCAGTAACCACAAATTGCCGAAAATACTTTTTAATTTACGTTAAATAACGATGGCGAAAAACAGTGGCTCCGTTTCTCGCCCCTGTACTCCTATTCCTAAAAGGCATTTATTGAGGGACTCCTTGTCAGCGCATTGCGCAATCAGCAAGGCAGATGTACAGTATACTGAAAGAACAAACAACATGAGATTGGAGACTTTGGATACCTTGTGAGGAAACAATGGCGTAAAAGATATAGATTTTTAATATTGGTGGAGCCCTGGTATCGCAACCACTAACGTAAGAAACTAACTACATCGATGGACGAACTACTGGCGGTACTGTAATTAATATTATTTTCATTTTTGGTATGTATCGACCGAGAATCGAACCTAGTTAACAAACTCAAAGTTAGTGTTCTGCACCGCACCTGAGCAACATGCTGTGCTTGTTGTAAGAATACTTACGTGAAAGCAGACTTTGGTGTTTACGTAGTAAGTCATTGGAGGTAAACTAGGCGTTGTTTCAACAGTGGGTGGTGCTGTAGTGGTGGTTTTTTCTTCTTGAAGCTCATCAAAGTACCATGGAGGAAGCAAACTGTCACTTTCTTCTTCTAGAGGAGGAAATATAGGAAGAGCAAGCCAAGTAGGAAGAGAAAATTGGCATGTTGGATCATTACAGCTGTTGACCCTCACCGATATATTTTTGATTTCAGGGGCGATGACGTTGACGTACATGGCCCCCAAAGTAGAGCCATAACCATTGTGAACATTTACAATCACCTCACATCGACCAGATTGATTGAATCTGAAAGTCTAAATACAGAGTGTTAGTAACCCCACCAAATAAAGTTTTCCATAATCAACAAGTGGGGCTCATAAAGCCTATTTAATCCGCGGATTCAGTGGGAAAAAGGGCCAAGTATTACTCTTTTTCCATTTAACAAACGAATCTTTTAAATATGATTATTATTGTCGAAACCAAAACCGATTTTTTCTTCACAATTATTCCGAAATATGCGAGGGGCGACGCTAGTCAAAAACATGGGGATATTAAGTAAACATCTAAAAGCTCAAAATGTTTTTTTTGGCTATGGTTTTCATTGCTACGTTGCTGAAGCTACAAACCCTTTGAACAGCTGTATAAAATTTCAAACATGAGGTCTATCCTTTATTGTACATCATTTTGTTGCTACTTGTAAAAATTACCTGTTCATCGCTTTGACAAACAACTTTTAAACAATTCTCGTTATTCTGATGAGGGGTTGAAGAGCGGCGTCCCTTGTGACAGAAATTCCAGTCAAACGTTACATTTACTCCTTGCACGACCGTCGCTCGTAATGTAACTGACTCACCGCGCAACACAGAAGTGCTTCCAAGGACATTCATTGGTTGTTCTTAATATCAATTATTAGTTAGTTCGTAGCCTCAAGCCTGGTCTTTGCTTACTTTATTTGGGTGTTTAACCTTGTAAGCTATCGGTCAGTTGGCGTACGTTCCAAGACATTGCTATTGAAGAGGAAGTTCTGAGGTTTCATTCCCGGCGGGGTAAAATTGAAATCAGTGTCGCCAACGGCTCGCTGCCGCTGCGACGATTCTTTGTAGTTCGAAGCTGTCTTTGCTCAGGTGCCAATAACCTCGAAAATGCGCTCCACCACGCGTTACACGCTTCTGCGTGATACTGCAAGTATGATGAAGATTTGGGTGTTTGATGCTTGTAAGCTTAGCCTTTGTGGCGCCAACCTTTGATACTGTATGATTTCCGTTGGAGCAACTTTACAATTAAAAATAATTGACCGAAAAAAGATGGAGCTGCTTAAGCGCTTAGAATGTGCCTAGAAACTTTTCTCAGTAACACACCTATATCTTCCAGCGACCCCCTATTTTCTCACCTTCAATTTCAAATTCACTTGGGGTGCAGGAGGGTTGGGTGTGATGAAATGTGACGTCAGTGAGAGTGACTTGTCTCGGAATTTTTGACACAACTTGAAGATAATTACGAACTTCAAGTGCTGATAGAGGATTTCGCGCTTCTACAACTGTAAAACAAACAGTTACAGTAAATGCACAAAGCAAAACAAAAAATATGCAACAATACATAAAACTGAAAACAAAACATCAAAACGACCTGAAAAAAGTATTAAAACAAAACAGGATTCATTAAAATTTCAGTAATCATGCACAGCATTTTAAGCATTTGGTACTGTAACAGCTGAAAAGCTGGCGCAGCTATGGATCAGGCATTTGTACAGCAGCCTACTTACATTTTTGAAAAAAATAAAAACGATATAACAAACTGAGCACATTTTGTGGACTTTTAATTTTCGGTTCCATTTATCAAAAACTATCTGATGAGACGGATTGAATGAAAAGCGACAGAATGTAAACCATAAAACGTGTTTTATCAGGGGCAAACCCAGAAGGAAACAACAATGCAAGTTGAGATGATGTCATAAAATTAAATTAAAGCCCTAAACATAAAATCTAGATCCGCCTCTGTCTTGACCACGGAAAACTTGAAGGTAAGTAATAGCTGAAAAGCGTGACTTTGAATGTTTTACTTATGACTTGAAAGCCAGGTCGTGGTAAAGTATGGGATACTTCCAAGTTTCCTTCTCTCCCTTCTAGTTCAACCACATGAAAAGTTGGAAACAGAGACTGCACCTCCACCACAACGTTGACCCGGTCGAACGTCACGTTGTTGTAATTTGCCAAACCTAAAATTAACAATGATTTTTGTCATAAGCTGATATGTGTCATCAGTTTGGATCTGCTGATGCTGCGCCAAAGATTTGTCATCAATTGGCTAAGGGATTAGAGCTGCCTTTAAAGCGGTAGACTATGGTTCGATTTGGAATTGGGTCACCAAATAATATTCACAGTTTCTTTACATGACGCTCAATCATTGACAGAACGGACAGGAGAACCAACCATAAGGCTCACACAATGTCTCGTTCGAACTACCCTTGACTGAATTCTTCATCTTGGATTAGTAATCAGGCAGGTGGTCAGCAATTATTAAGCAAGCTCGTTATAGCGTCTATAGGTCCTTTACCAACCATACTAATCATAGAAAAATAATACATTAAAAATAGATGACGAGCAAACTATTACTGTATACTAGTTGAGGGAGCAATATCGCTACACGTTTAATAAAAACGAAAGATGAAGTTAGACATCCTGCTACACAAAAAATGAACGATCGCTCTAGTAGAGTATTTCTGAACAAAAATGAAGCATGACTTCCAGAAACAAACTGCTTCATGAAAAATTGAGAAAAAAAAGAAACTTTAGGAGAGTTAAGAAAAAAGTAAGGAAAATGTAAAGTGTTTCGAAATTTAAGCCTTCATCGTAGATTTTACCTGTAGGAAAATCTGGATTCGACGCAAGTTTTATTTTCACATTGATTTTGATTCTTTCTCCGGCAACAGCTTTGGATGGAAAAATATTCACATCCACATTAGATATAAAAGGTCCGTGGGTGGAATAAACGCTAAAGGAACTAACTCCCCCACAAAAACTCGACTGGTCATTGAAACAACTACAATAAAAACAAAATCTTACATGCAAAAACAACTTTTCCAAATTAAAAACAAATGTTTAAAAACATGTGAATTTTTGAAACGTATCGATTCGTACTTATATGATTTACATCCTCTACAATCTGATTCACGTACATTTTAAAAGCAAGCACAAATCGAAATGTTTCATAGATGCAAATCTTAAAGTATCACGCTTCTCATTTCTATTAAAAAAGAAATAGCTCAACTATTTTTGAAAGAAACTAATTCCAACAACTATAACGCAATGATGCACTTGGCTTGGCCAATTTTCTTACTAGCATGTAAACTCCATCATTAACGATTTTCTGTCTAGCGGAGAGAGCAGTGGTACCTTATGTTGCATTCTGAGTCTTCAATTCTTGTTGCTCCACTTATCTTTCGCTCACAAAAACATCGATCACCAGATAACAGAGCAAACTGGTATCTGAAACAAATGTTAGCGTAAGAATTGCTAGCAGTAATGATTAGCTTACGTTACCAAGTTGGTTGCTCGAGTTTTAATTAAAACTGCAGTGTACACCCCGAGCTGCTTCGTCATTTTAGGATTCTTAAGTTGGTGCCCTGCGCAAAAATTGAGTGGTTTACCGTATGTACAGCATATAAGACAAGCAGGTTTAATCGCTGTTGCAAGATCGCTGTTTAAAAAGTTATATTAAAATAAAAAAAGTTCTTACTTATGACAAAGTAAAATTTCACTAAAATTATCACATTAGCGCACGTTAATTTCTTCAGGGACGTGAAAATATTATTTGAAGTTGCGAAGCGATAAAAATATTCCGCTCCAATGCACGTTTAATTTAGTAATCAGCTGAATTAAGGCTCCAATTGGTAGCCAGAAAGTGGTGTTAGTTGAAAGGTACGAATAACTATACGCGTACAATAAACCATTGTTACGCAAAAGTAGCCCAACCCTCAAAAAATGCCAAAGATAATTAAAAACATAATTTCATAATTATTACGTATGATGTGCAATTAACATCGACACTCCATGAGAAAAATAGATGTATTGATAGCTTTATAAAGTCTGGCATAGTGAAGCACCTAATTTAAGTCAAAAGCTAGCCAGCCTCAGGCGTATGAAAACTCACTAGATAATTTTGTCTAACCTAGCTATCATTTATTCCAACTATCCATGTATCAATTATTATCTATATTTCATGCACAAGCACTTAAAAATTCTTTAACATAAAACAAAACATATAAACACACAATAGGAATACGAGATGATATAGATAAAATCTTTCAACCTCTTACTATGTTTTAATCGTTTTAAATTAACGCTATCAGTAAGTTTTATTAGACGCTAAAGAGATTGGTACGGTATCTTTGACCTCATTTTACTTTTGATGCAGTTATGATGTTATAAGTGTCATTGCGCGACGCAGCTTGATATAAGGGTAATTAGGGGCGTGCCTTGAGTTTTTAAAGGAAAAGAACAAAATTTTCACCACTGGCACCATTTTGAAAAAGCGATGAAGGAATTATTTCCTTTATTTGTAAAGATAGTCCTTGAGTGCAATAAATAACTTATAGAGGAAAAATAAAGTTACAGTAAATCTTAAAAATGGATGTTCGACCACATGACAGCAGCTGAATCTATGTTGTCGAAACATCCAGTTTTAAAAATTACAGTGGCTTTATTTTTTCTCTTTAATCCCTGAGTAGTTTTTTGTTCTCATTAAAACGCGTAAATGGCACGCACTGGGGGACATTTGCAATAACTATTGTATTTTTACGATTTTCATTACAATCTAAACCGAGTCATACTCGTAACTTTGCTGTTTCAAAAAAAGCCGAATTTTTCTTCAAAAGCATACCAGGCCAAATTTTTTCCGGTGCTTTAGGGGTCTGACTGATAGGGACTCTACAAACAGCGAAATTAAAGAAGGAAAATACTTTTTTATAGTCTATAGGTCCCCGCAAATTCATTACGGGTCCTGACAGGATTATATTTTGGGCAGACAAAAGTTTCCTTTAAAAACTCCTGCTTTAGCCTAATGAAACCAACTCACAATTCCCCGAGGCAAGTTTTGGAGCATTTTGCCGGAGTTAAATTTTCATCTCGGAATAGTAGTTGAGCGGACTCAAGCCGGGCCGTGGTAAAGGAATAGCATCCAACGTACCACGCGCTAGGTGTCGCATCTGCAATAAGAAAGAAAGTTGAAACAGAGCAAGCGTCAGTTTGAATCTGCTCTATCGTTAGAAGATGAAAGTGCCGTGAATTTTTTGTCAGCGACGTGGCCAAGCGGTACCGCGCGCGGCTGACAGATCCTACGTGACGGGCTCAATTCGCGGCTGGAGCCGATCGCATTTAACATATAACGGGTGGTTGCTGAGTCAAAGAGCGCAAGCTCACTTCGCAATCTCCCTCAATTACTGTTAAATTTTCCGTTCAATATACTGTAATTTGAAAATAACCTTAGTTATTTTGTATTTAGTTGCATATTTATCCTCCTTATACGAAAAAGCGATTAATGCGCTGTACGAGCTCGCTAAGGAGTTGCCGGCCATCTGCCCACCTCACCAAGATGGGCAAATCCCGCTAAGTGCTTTTCCCAACGACACAACAAGTAAACTTGTCAGTTTGTTCTTCACACTCTCCATTTAATGCTGAACGTCAAGCAGGAAGCTGTGAATGTCAATTTTAAAGTCATTGGTTTGATCCGACTCGGAATCCAACTCGGAATCAAACCAAGCAAGAGCTTATTTAAGGAGGCATTGTGCAATGCCCCCCCCCCCCTCTTTCGACTCGGCCTTTTAGTAAAAAAAGAACAAAACTATTGGTGCCAAGTGACTGACATATGCCAGACTCTTTTAATGGTTTCTGTAGCTTATAGCCAGGGGCGGATTCGGGGGTAGGATGAAAGGTATGCATTCTCCCACCAGCCACTTTCAAAAATGTTTTTCAAGTATACAATTTTTCTATAATCTCGAACTCCTTCGATAGCAATAAGTCTTGCACCTTAAGCACGTATAATCAAAAATGAGCGAACAAAATGCATCATATTTGGCAAAACACTCACAAGTAGGGCCAAACAATTTAAACAAAATTTGCCTGAAAATTATTCAAACAGCACCAAAATAGCCATTACAGCAAGTGAATTTTCAAAAAATTTTCGGGGTATCATGCCCTCGGACCCCTCTAGAGCTTTTCTTGT
This sequence comes from Trididemnum miniatum, assembly GCA_964006365.1. NCBI lineage: Eukaryota > Metazoa > Chordata > Ascidiacea > Aplousobranchia > Didemnidae > Trididemnum > Trididemnum miniatum. Next base: position 16,549,644 of record OZ023242.1, on the reverse strand, counting down.
TTCTCAATCAGCTTCAACTTTGTTCGACCGAAAAAAAAAAAAAAATACACTTGAAAAAATGTGGAAATTATGTCCCCCCCCCCTTTAAAATTTCTCGATACGCCACTGAAGCCCACGCCTACAGCTCCCGAGGGGACGCTTTTACCACTATAGGCCATCTGTGCTGTTGAATATTTTATAGAACTTACGCCCCACTTTTTTGACTGCGACTTCCCCAATGCTACTTAGTCTTGTTGACAAACTTTATTAATATGCAAATCACACTGATTGCTGAAATTTTTTAATTCTCCTGTCCGTCCACAATCCACATGTCCAATTTAAGTGGGACATAAAGCCGGCCCACTGGTTTTCTGATTCATAATCAAATATTTGATGTCAAACCAAATCATCATTATACTCGCCGTATTACGCCCAAGCGTGTAACGAGTGGCGGGGCCATCTCCGCGACTTAGCGCCTGGGCAACACAGCTCCGCAGAAACGTCGCAACGGTGGCGAGCCGTTGGCGACCCTGTGCCAATTTGACCGGCCCGGTAATCGAATCCCAGACCTCCCGCACCAACAGCGTGCGCTTAGCAACTGAGCTAACCGGCCGGTTAAAAATTTGTTTGATGCCATAATCACTGTTTGTAATTAAAAAAGTGATTATGACATAAAACACTTAATTTCAATGCAGAAAGTCAGTGGACTTTTGGCCGACTCAAGTTGGCATGTGGACAGGCCAATCGTTTTTTAGAAGTTTCTGGTTTGCTATATATTTTACATGACACTTGGTGCATGGTGAAGTAACAACAAAAGAAATAAAAAACGTCTCCTAGACATAGACACGTTTCCGTCGGTGTGATTGGAGCTTTAGATTTACATTAAGAACATTGATTTTATTCAGACCCTTTTAAAATTGGTTCATTAAGAACCCTTTCACACGGGCCACCACAGTTGCGCGACTTCGAAAAAGTGAAGACGCGCGACCAGGCCATTGCATGGTTTTAAATGGAGCTTTTCACACAAGGTCGTGGTCGCGACTTTGGTCGCGCGACGGAAATTTTGGTCGCGTGATCACGCGACTTGTGGGCGACTAGTTTGGACGCGCAACGATGGCATTGAATGTCAATGAATGGAACGCTTCACATGCTCGTGTGATAAAGACGAGCGTCTTCAAAAATGTCTTTAAAAAAGTGAAGACGAACGACAGTGACCGTCCGTGTGAAAGAACCCTAATCAAAGCGTTTTTAGAACATGCACTCATGGGAAGAGCGCGAGCCAACTTTATGCGTATTCTGAAGCAAGGTCGAAGATTAGCCATTCTCGACTTGCGAAATGTCAAATAAAATCAAAAATCAAGTTTTCATTACACTCGCAGAGCTACGCCGAAGCGTATAAGGAGTGGCCGGGCGCGACTCCGCAGCTGCATAGCGCTTGGGCAACGCAGAATCATCGCAGCGGTGGCGAGCCGTTGGCGACAGTGTCCGATTCGGTCAACCGGGAAATCGAACCCAAGACCCTCCGCGCCGATAGCGATGTTTTTAGCAACTACGTTAAATTTTCTGAAAAGCTTGGAAGCGTTTTTACACTGTACAAGATTTTTTTTGATCTAAAGCAGGGGTCGGCAACCCCTGGCACGCGTGCCAAAAGTGGTACGCCGGAAGGTTTGGCATGGCACGCGAAGCGATTCTATGCGCAAGCAAATTTTAAGTTCTTAAGATTTAACAATTTTTCTTTTGAATCTATGAGCGATTTTCAGTGTTGTGGGTTCAAAAGTTACTCAATTATAGGGCAACCATCTGGCACGCGGCGAAGTTTCTATCTTAAAACTATCAAAAAATGGCACGCTGCGCTCAAAAGGTTGCCGACCCCTGATCTAAAGCAAGAGGATTTATGCATGGAATAAGCCTTACAGTGTATAGCTTTCCAACGCAAGCAGTTGGTTTTGTTTCCTATGAATATACCGCACGCGATTTCTCTAATACTTCAATTTGCTCTATTTGCTTAGGATAAACTGGGTTCAAAACCCAGGAGAGACATTTTTATGATCTCAACAACAGGGATCTACTGATATTGGCTTAGCGCTTAGCACTATGAGATATCTGGAAAAGGACGCTTAGAAATTCCAATGTATTTAAATTTATAGTGTTAGGCTTGGAGCTACATTCCGTTTCGAGATTTTACCTGGTAAATGCCACTAAATTAACTAATGCTTATTTTTAATATGAAATACCATCTTTTCCCTAGCAAATATCAGAGAATGGATATGGACTATTTTTTTCTGAAAAAGACTTGATTTGTTGTTAGACTCGATGTGTTTCTTTTATATAAAAAACCCGATTTTCTATAATTGCCTAGGGGACCAAACTGGTTGTTGAATAGGCTATATAAAACCAAATTCAACCCTTAATTGCTCGATCGTGCATTCCTTATTTTACTATAAAACTTACTTGACAAATAATAGCCTACCAAAAGCCCATTGCATCATGGCACGAAAACTGAATATGCCTAAAGATAGCAATTTTTTCGTCCATGATCGTTTATCATTCAGTGGTCATTATCAGCTATGTAGGCTTATGAGCAATTAAGTAGTTGTGGTTTCATCGGTGCGCTACATTTAGCCTGTTTCACTCAAAACGTAGGCTTTCTAAACGTGGGCCGAGTTCACAGTGGGCTTTTTCAGCCACTTTTTCCAAAGCCATTGCTTACCAAGACCAGCTCTTTACTTGCGTCTATAAGAAAGCTCACGATTTGCTGAAATTACAAAGCTTCGATCCACCTGAATATAGAACAAAGCCCGCGGGTCAAAAGCCCACGAATTTTGGACATGGAAACAGGGTAATTGAGATCGAGACTTCAGAATTGCATGGGCTACGTCGTAAAATAAGCCGAACTCCAACATAGTCATAAAATTTTATACATCGACAAAATACCAACCTGTCAAGGTGAAGAGCAAGCAGAACACATGAAGTAGTAATCCAACCTCGAAGTGCATTATCTTCTGTTACATTTCTAGAAACCCGCTCTCGGGTTCACTGTCTTGAGAGACCCACAAACAGATGTTGGAAAATCATTTAATACAAAGTTCGCTTCTTCAAAAATTTTTGCTAGCTTATGCGTATCTGCAACCGGCTGAATTGTAGAATAAGCTCTTTACTTCGGAACTTGACTTTATCGTAGCGTTTATCGTCTTGTCGCTCATAAGCATCAAGCTGGTTTAGAAGTTGACAGCCAACCTATCAGACGCTAGAAGGTGGGGATCAAAATCCGTGCGGGGCTTTTTAACGACGCAGCTAGCGGACTTGCCGGCTTGTTTTCCCATTATGCTCGTGTTAAACGTCAAGCAGGGAAGCTGTGAACACCAAATTTAATATCATTGGTTTGGCCGCACTCAGAGTCGAACCCAGAATCTACAGCTCCAAAAACAACCTTATCCACTCAGCTATCTGAAAGCTGATCCTCTTTATCCACTCGTGTTCAGGCTAATTGCGGTACATCTGTGTTTAGGCTAATTGCGGTACATGTTTTTTATTGTTCTTGAAAGCAGTAAAGCGATTTTATCAAATTTACTTTTTCACATCATTCTAACGACACGCCAGTAGTAGTAACTTTAAACTGAAGCTCAAAATTGCTAAGGTTCTTACCACCTTTCTACCAAATAGTTTTTACGACTACGCACTGTGACTACTTGATTGCTTGCTCCACTGTGTGATGACAAACGATGATTTTTAACTAACTTAAAACTAAACACTTTTACTGACAGTTAAAGTGTTAAATGTGTGACTGAAAAGCTTTTGTTGCTTTGCTGAACATGACTAGCCTTAGGCAAAAAATAGCTTTTGAACAATTTTAAGAGATGGTCCGATTAATCTGACGTTACAGTATTACGCAGAAGACAAATTTTCAGATCTTAATTTTATTTTCTTGCTATACGAAGCACTTTTCGTGTGGAAGAAGCCAGACTTGCTCGTGAGGCTGCTTGTCTAGATGACCCAAAGGTCTTTCTTTGCAGCTTCTGCTGTTTTTATTATTTTTTTATTGTGTAATTAGCGAACTTTAGCGTAAATTTATAACAATAGTTTTCAAGTTTCTCAGTAAGATTTCGCTTAAGCTGAAATAATCTTGAAGGTTTTGTTCAAGAATGAAGCAACGAAGCTTTGGGGAAAATTGAACCCATGAATTTTTATCATAACCTTTGTAAAAAAGCTCCATCAAAACATCGTATAAATTGCAATGCTTTCATGAAGATAGCTAAAAAAATTTTGAGGTTTTTCTTGAAAACCATCTGGTATTGTTACATAACATGCTTATAGCAACAAACGATCACAAGATAGTAAACTATCTGGGTGCTCTTTTGCTGGTATCGAACCAGGATCAGCTCAGCAATTAGGCTTGAAAGTAACAAAACAGCGCAGAGCCAGATGAATCTTTGGACAATGGACATTCTCCCAATCCAATACCGTTTGTTTGGGGGTACTGTGAATTAAATTTGATTTCAAGTCATTTTACAGTATTCAATATTGCATGAACTCTAGGTATCTTAATTCACACTGTCACGCAAACGGTGCTTAAAGTTGTTAAAATACTCGTTTTAGGGGAGTGGGAGAAGGGCGCCCCAATTGTTTCACTCTGAATCCGTTTATGTCTGAACCTCAACCATTTTACCCAGTATGCTCTCCGGTTGTATTTGGTGCAATAAGTACACCCCATTCCGTACACAGACTACAAATTAAAGGGGGCCTAAACCTTCGTTTTTGACTTTTGCTAAAAAAATTGTACACTTTTTTCTCATTCACACAAAAAAATTTCGATCTTGAAATCAACGCAGTTTTGTATAGATACATGCATTTTTTCTTTTCAATTTTTCTCTTGTTTTGATCCGTTTTTTCTCCTAGTCCCATTTTTCTCTAAATACGTTCCACAATTTGGCTGATCGCGAGTTTCACTACACTCTGCCGCAGTTTTGACTTCGTCGCATTAAGTTTATAGTTTACGCTATAGACATGCGGTAGCCTAAGGAACTGCGGTACACGCGAAACAGCATCTTGGATTGCTTCTATACTTTGGTAGGGACCCAAAATCGATTAATCGGGGGGAGATCATTATTCTTGCAGGCCTATATACAGTAGTTATGTTGAAGCATTTTAGTATTTTGCTGGGTCTTTTAGAGGTTTTGAACACTCCAAAGACTAGGCATACCGGTACTCTGCTTATTTTAACAACCTCAAGAATAAGCAAACAAATAGGAAAAATAAATTTTCGGCAAAGAGGTAGTTTTACTAAACCAAATTGCAGCAACAGCCAGCAGACGTAGTATCGATAACATTTTATTCGAAATTTTGAACGTTTTCGACCATAGCTTTTGATCCTCTTCAGAATAAAAAATTTTTAACTACATTTTAAGAATAAACTAATCAAATGGTAGTATTTAAAAAAATCTAGTAAATTTTAGGATTACTAACAATTAACACATTATTGCCTAACATTAATTCATATACAGTACAAATCTTGCACAAATGAAATGACGTAGTAATAAATGAAACATACTACAATATTATCTAAAATACGAAATAACATAAAAGCTATATCGAGTTTAATACACGTGCTAAAATAGATTTAACAGAAAAGATGACCTTCCTGCGTACAAAGTTACAGACTTTTTTCTAAGTTTTAACAAATTTACTAACAGCACGTCGAGCAACTATGAAAAGGATTTTATGTTTACAATCGGCTTACCGTATTTCGGAAAACCTTTCCACCAATTTGCGAGAAAACTCAGTAACTTTGTTAAAATGAAGTTTGATGTGGATATTAACGTGTATTATGTAACTTTAAAAGTTGGATCATATTTTCAGTTAAAGTGTGTTACTCCTGTTGAATTTGTATCAAATGCAGTGCATAAATTTTTTTGTTCGTGTGATACGAATATGTCGTACATTGGTATGACAACACGACATTTAGGTACCAGAATACAAGAGCACCTCCAACCTAAGGGAAAATCAGCAATACGAGACCACATGGATGATTGCCAATTGCGTAACCAAGCCAACATAAATACAGTCCTGACAATTTTTAAGTAATTAGTACGTGCAACACGGAATACAACACCAAAATTCAAGAAGCTCTATTTATACAAAAACACGATTCTAAGCTGAATACACTCTGCAAATAAAATTGGGTAGAGCTCTTGGTAAAACTCCACTCAACCCAATTCATTATTGGGTAAAACACGTTTTACCCAAAATATTTTGGGCATAAATCGATATGGCCAAAACTTAACTTAAATAATTTTTTTGGGTAAAAAAGATTTTGGGTAAACATGAAATTTTGTGGGCAAATACAATTTTTACCCAATTTTTTTGGGGGTAAACACAGCTTCTACCCAATTGCGACTTTTTCGCTTTTGGGTAATTTTTTATACTTAACAAAATAATTTTGGGTATTTTTGAAAATTACCCAAACGTAAAAAATTTCGTTGCATTATTAAAAAATTTAACCCAACTTTATATTGAACAAAACAAAATTTACTCAAACATCCAAGTTCGAAATTCTGAAGAATATTTAGTGAATACGTAACTTTCACTGGTTTTTCCTTTGCTGTATGCAGCTGAAACCTATACCATATAGCGTTATGCAGGTGATGAAAGCAACAGCAGCGTAATGCAACTTTTCCTCAGAGTCATAAGAGTCAAGCAACCACCCTTATACCGACGGATAAATCAAAATCTACACAGTGGACTTTTATTGTTACTCAGATTTACGAAAACAAACAGCGTTCATATGAATTCTCGATATACCCTGCTGCTGCTGCTGTTTGGACTCCTGTAAGGTCAAAATTAATACATTTTGGAATAAAATGCAGTGAAGTTTCATCGAAAAACTGCGCATAAAGAAGGACTTTCTGTCTTTAAAATAACGTTTCAGAAGTTGACATTTTGATAAGTAATTGAGCGTTGCAGTTTCGAGGTGCTATAAAGGGGTAATCTTATAACTTTCTTTGCCCTGAAAGATTGGCTTGGACCGAACAGGCGTGTTTAGAAAACCTGCTATCACTTGGCCACCTGCCATATTTGAGTGGCGTAGCCAAGGGTGGGAGGTACCGGGGCCATGCCCCCTTAAATTTTACGAAAACAGAAAAAAAAAACGATGTAAAAACTACCACTCACTTTGCTTACATTAAGCTATACAGCATTAGTCATGAACCCCTTCAAATATTTTTTGGCAACGCCACTACGACCTGTCTATTTCCTGAAAGTGCGCGAATCCCGTTAGGTGCCTTTCTCAACTGAGCAAGTAAACTAACTGACTTGTTTTTTGCACGGTTGTTTGAATGCTCGACGTCAAAGAAAGAAGTTGAATTACAGATCTCGATTCTTACTAAGCTATTATGGCTGTTAAAAGCTATTATCTGATATACTGTACGTGCATGTATTGGCCAATCAATTTACAGTGATAGGCTCACCTATGCTGTGCAAGTAAAAAAAGTTTTAGTGGGTTGTGTGCACTAATTTTTTCTCTGGACAACAGCCCCGGATTAAAAAAAGGGAATTAATCTAACTTATGTAGGCTCAGTATAAACGAACAGTGTGGAGAACAAACCGACAACCTCGCTTTTACTGTCTTCTGGAAAAGGCACTTGGTGCTTGGTGGAACTACGTTTTCTTTTTGTTGCATAGATTGACCTAAATATTATTAGATACGCTGTTTTCAGATAGGTCGGTAGCTGAGCAAATGCGCGTACACTAAAGATTATAGGCTAAAACATTGACTGTTAGAAATTTAAGCAACGCAGTAAAAAATTTGCTAGAGGGATGGTTGAAACTGAAGAACTTGAACGTTATGGAAAAAAATTTTAACAGCCATAATGTAGTACAGTTCACAACAGTTCCAAAGATTTCATCTTTGTTTATAGAATTTCTTGGCTGTTGCAGAAACAAAAGTGAGGTAGGCATTAACGTTTAGGCCCCAGAAAACGTTTTAGTAAAACGAACGATGGAAATAAGCAACCAGATTATCGAAAAGCTCACTCATGCAATATCCCCTTTAACATTCGCAACACTACCAGTACTGGTAGCGTATTTAGGGGAGCATTGAGCCATGCCCCCCCACCCTTTTGACTTTGCCTTTTAGTAAACAAGAACAAAATTAATTGTGCCAAGTAACTGAAATATGCCATACTCTTTTGGAGGTTTCTGTAGCTTATGGCTAGGGACGGATCTAGGGGGGTAGGATGAGGGATATACATCCTCTACCAGCCATTTTCAAAGTTGTTTTGGATGTATACAATTTTTCCATAATTTCGAACCTCTTCGATAGCGATAAGCCTGACGCCTTGAGCACGCATAATAGAAAATGTGCGAACAAAATGCATCATATTTTGCGAAGCACTCAGATTAGGGTCAAACAATTTGAACAAAATTTGCCTGAAAATTATTCAAAACGCATTAAAATAACCATTAGAGCATGTAAATTTTCAAAAATTTTCCGAGGGAGCATGCTCCCGGACCCCCCTTGATACTTTCTTGCTTCTCAATCAGCTTCAAGTTTGTTTTGCCGAAAAAAATACTCTTGTAAAAAGTGTCAAAATTATGGCTCCCCCTTTTAAAATTTCTCGCTACGCCACTGAACACATACCATTGGCCTTCAAGTTTAAATTAATCTGAAAAGTCTCACGGCGCTAAAGAGAATAGATTACATTCGAAATACCTAACTATATACAGGTAATAGAAAAGCAATCGCAAAATAAAGCTTCTTTTGCCATGCAGCTTGAAAGCCATACTTTTGTGTGACAAATTATAGGCAATTCAAGATAAAATTGGACTACATTTGTTCATTTGCAGACAGTATTTTATTTTAATATAAGAAAATATTTATTTGCGAAGAGCCTGTACACTGATCACTGCTTGCAGCGAAAATAAAATCAAATTTTAAAAAATATTGGGTATAGAGTACCCAATATGACGTATTTTCAAAAATGCCGCTAGTGAAATATTATTATGATTCTTTGTCTTATATACAAATCGGAACATGTGTAGTAGTAGAACATCAAAATCGCTTCGTGTGAGATCCTCCGTATGAAATGCAATGGTAAGTATAGGCGTTAACTAGACCCTGTAGCATAATACACTAACTTATCCAGTACTCTGCAAATGAGCGATGATGGCAGCTAGAACAGTTTTTGGGTTTTCGTTGCCTAAAAACATTCGGGTAGAGAAAACCCAATAAAATTAATTGGGCTCTTGACTTGGGCAAAAATGGCCTAACGCATAATGGTTAGTAGTCAGTCAGTATACTCCATTTGGGTAATCTGCACCCAACTTGAAAAATTGGGTTTCTCAACGTTAATACCCAAAATGTTTACCCAAAAAAATACCCGATTTTATTTGCAGTGCACAGTTGTACGCAGGGGGGTCATCTTTTCTGTTAAATCTATTTTAGCACGTGTATTTAAACTCGGTATAGCTTTTTTGTTATTTCGTATTTTAGATAATATTGTAGTATGTTTCATTTATTACTACGTCATTTCATTTGTGCAAGATTTGTACTGTACATGAATTAATGTTAGGCAATAATGTGTTAATTGTTAGTACTGCTAAAATTTACTAGATTTTTTAAATACTACCATTTGATTAGTTTATTCTTAAAATGTAGTTAAAAATTTTTTATTCTGAAGAGGATCAAAAGCTATGGTCGAAAACGTTCAAAATTTCGAATAAAATGTTATCGATACTACGTCTGCTGGCTGTTGCTGCAATGTGGTTTAGTAAAATAGGAAACAGTAGCTGACTGGGTAGTCTAGGCCTAGAAAGGTCAGAAACATTTTGGTTATAGTGGCAGATCAGCCTAGTCACAGAACACCACTATATAGGGGCTTGTTAAGATCATACCGCTGACGGAATTTTTGATCGATTTCGTCAAACTTCTGCGCTCAAGATTAGGGTTCGGTAGGGGAATAGATATTAGGCTTGTAACGAGCAGTGCAACAGTATATCTGACTCCAACGCTACGTTTACTTTAACCAAAAAAAAGCTTACTCGAACGGTACCTTATTCAAATAGAATCACGTTAATTACAACAATAACAAATAACTTAACAGATAACATTGAAACACCTGTTTGCTATTACAGGAAGGGTTCGAGATCATAACTCATGGAGGTCTTATGGACCATGTTAGCTGTTCGGCCTTCAGTTCATGACTGAGAAGGCGTACTCATAAAATATCAGTTATGGATTTGTAACCCGCAAAGCAGGCGGATAACGACAGTAATGCAGGCGGAAAGAAACAGTGCGAATTAAGCCAGAGGAAGCTAGTTATGACTGCAAAACGTAAATTCAGTGTGAGAAAATATATATGATGTTATTGCAGTCACTACACTCTTTCCCTACTAAAAGAAAAAAAATTATTTCACAGCCGAAACTTAATTTGATTAACCAAGGCAAGTCACTAGGTGATATTGGAATGAAAATGTGTGCTTAAGTTATGACATCGTGTCCGATATGAAGATGGAACTGAACGATCGCTGTGTCCCAGATGAAAAGTCTTGATTTGAGTAATTTAGTAAACTCATTGGTTGATGACAATAGCAATTATGAATAGGTTGATTGCAGAAAGCGAAATAGCACAAAAACAGTAGAGTAAGCACAAACAGAAAATTAATAATTTTTGAAAAAGTCAGTAGATTGAGTCTTGCATGTTGAATAATTGTCCAGGTCATGTACTTTGCATCATCACAGAGTCGGTTTGACAGTGATACTCATTGGTGTCATCTATCATGACGCTTCTTATCGTTGGTTTCATTGTTGTGCTTCAATACGCTATTGATTGCTTCCGGTTGTAAACGCTGTGACTAGGACAAAAGTTCACGTTCATTTCCTCTTGTGACTATTGGCACGGTTGTAGACTTGTGTATGGTGGAGTGCGTGAAATGTGCTGTGACATTGCCATTAATTTAGAACTGCAAAAAAAGCAACAAAATAATCGCTTTTAGAAAAAAACAATGCCGTAACTCAATTTTCCACGGAGAAAAAAAAACTAAAGGACAAGACAAAAGAACATTTAAAAATTCACTTAGCATCTAAACGTTAACACAAGAATATAATTAATACATTTATTCAGTATTATATCACTTTTTTACAACGTTAGGCTATGTATATTGAAGCGTAATTTTCGGTATTAATTTGTTACAATGATATGAAACAATAGCATTATTTTCTACAATATGACACTATCGTATCATTGTCAACTTCAAATTTAGCGTAATAAAAAAATCCATCGCAATGTTTAACAAAAAGAAAAATCACAATAATTAAAGTTGTTCGACTGAAATTTGCGTGTGCGACAATTAGCGACGCTATTTCTTAAAAGAAAGAATGCAAGAAAAAAGTTTGAAGCGAAAAGTTGTTATATTTTTGTGGAAAAAAAAAAGTGTAGCATTAAAAAGAATTCGTGTAATATTAAAGATTTTTCTTTCGAAAACGACCATTAATTTTCGCGGTACTAAAGCTTTCTTAGCTTTAAACTTTGCTTGCGCTTAGGACGTCTTTCGTGGCTAGTCAAAAAAATGAAAAAGAAACCGAATGCAAGTCAAGTCTGAACTTGCAAACGGAAATTCAAGCCAGGGTACCCTTTATATTTTTCTTATTTCGTCTTTATTTTTGATTTCGGCCGTAAACATTCCATGTAAAAACTCACCAAGGGAAACATTTATTGAAAGCATGAAGTTGGCCTTAAGCATTTTACTAACTTTGAAGTAGCCTCAACTATCCCATGATGGGTAGCCAATTGATTTGGAAAAAAATCTTACTTAGGTCAATAATATAGACAAAACTGTTCAGTATCACTTGTTGCACAAAAAAATAGTGCAAAAACTGAATTAAAATTTGTCGATTTCCATAAGCAGAAAAGGCATGTTCTTTTTTTTTGCGTGTGTACTAAAGGATAGTAAAGAAAAAAAGACGCGGCGATAAATACCGATTTTTTGGAAAAAAAATGTGAAGAAAACACAAATCTAACCAGGAACGTGCAATAGCTAACGCTTAAAAATTATGTTTGATCTACATTGCATTAGGGAAAGTTGATCAATCCATTCGTGCAAGCAAGTGATTGACTCAAGCTCACATATGAAATTTATATAAAGTATGCCGTGTGGCAAAAAATTTCTGCGTTGGACGTGCACCTTTTTCCAAGGGCTAGCAATCCCAGGGCAGTTGATTCGAGTAGCTATGTAGTGACTGCAATATCATCGTCAAAGTTCGTTTTTTTTTTCAACATCATTTTGGATTATCAAGAATTTTTTCATCAAAAAATAACAGGTTATGCACTTTTAGCCTATATTGAGGAAAAATAAATTGTTGACTAAATCATAACGTGCATCCCAACAAACTTTTCTTACCTATTATTTCCTAATAAATAACTTAGTTGATCAACCTGTCAATGAAAAGCAGATTTGCTTCGGCTTGTGCTAGAAATTTATTACTCTCACTACTCGACACATGGACATACTTTCAGTGCGAGTTTCAAAAGAGTAGATGAAAGCTCTTGTGTTTTCTAGTTATTCAGCACTGCAGGAAGAGCAACAACGAATTCTTCTCGGAATATTTGATTCGTTTAAAGACCAAGTTTGATCTACGCTATATCTCACTTTCTGCTCTAATCACAGATTTTCTACGGCACAGATTGTTAGAGTTATAGGTGGCGCAAGTAGGGGGGGGGGGGAGGGGGGCTGGCCTACACTTTTTTCAGATAGGGACCTTTGGAGAGAAGGCGTAATTTACGCGTTTATTTCTACAATAATACCTTTGCATAATTGTAGCGATTGCCGTGTTGGATTATGATTGATTCGGCCGCATTTATATTACTTCGGCCACTGATTTCATATTTTGCCCTGAGAAGCTATACTCCTTGTACGATGTGGAATGATTCGCTTTATCCTTTGATTATCTGCAATTGAATTTTGCTCTCCGCGGATAGAAATTCTTTTCGTCTGCGACTAGCTTCGACTCCGCGTTGCTAGGCAACTTTTCATTTTCCGGTAAAGCAATGGTGCTAGTTCTGCTTCACGATTGATTGTGATAGATAACTCTGCCCGCCACGTGCGTTGAGATTTGTAGTTTTGAGTGTGAGACCAGGCTAGGTGAGACCCTTAAGGTCGTAGGCAGTTGTGTTATTTTAGTGCAGTCTGTGTCTGAGCTGTGTTGGTTATTTGCTAGACTACTGTAATTGTTATTTCTTTGTTAGACTACAACATATCAGATTGTAACACCAAACTAAATCACCAAACTAGATATATAGTAAGATTAATGCGATTGTGTTATGTCCAGAGTGGGGATTTCTATATGTTCTTCAGTGCTATCAACTTTTTGGCTTGATCTTCAATACATCGTATTTTGTTTGGTTACCTCTTGGTTGGACGTGCGCATTTCCCAGGGCCTCAAGGGAAGTTACAACAACTTAGTAGTCAAGTTATTCAAATAGGATCAGGGTTGCGTGGGACTAGTGGTAAAACTACGCTAGTGCATAATCACAATCCGCTTATAATAATTGTATTTGAAACTTAATAGGTCTACCATCGAAATTAAAAGCTAGGAAAAAACATAAATCCAGAGATGTTTTCTTTAAGATTTTGTTTGTAGGGTGGGAGGGGGGGGAGAGAAAAAGTGTAACCTTTTTATAGCAAAAAAAAAAAAAAGTTGCGGCTTGTAAAAGTCAAATTGAAAATTTTAGCATATAAAAAGCAAACCAGCGATTGGTATATAGCATCTAAGCCAAGGGTTTCAACTTCTCAACCGTGGCCCTTGGTCCCCCAAAGGGACCACAGAGCACAGAGTGTTCTCTTGCGAGCAACGATGGTAGGAATCATTAACGAATTATGACAGACCGGGAAATTTAAACTTACACATTATAGAAGCCATGGTCTTTTAGAGGTGCAGTCAAGGTGCCACGGCCCAGAAAAGATTGAGAATCACTGTATTAGCGCGAGTTTTATGATTATCCAACAAAACTTCAACTTTTATCTATGTGGTTGTAAACTTTTGCACACGACTGCAATACTTTCTCCGTAATAGGCCTTGTTGCACAGTGCTCTATCTTGTCGTCTCGTGATACCTAACGAAGAACTATGTAAAAAATTGTCTGTAAATATAATTATAGTAGTAGATCGAAACTGGAGTGTCTTCCCGTGCAAGCAGGTGCCGTTTTTGAGATATAACCGTTTGAATATTGAAAAATTTGAGCGGATGAATACTATTGCGCTTAAAGCGCATCACTGCTTTTTCGTCATTAGGTGTTGCGGTGTTAGTTTCTAAATGTTTTTTGCTCAGTGTTCGATAACATTTTAAACTGAAGTAGAAAAAAATATTTAATATATTGATTTTTAAGTTAAATTGTGAGCTGAATTTAATTATTTTTGTATAATTTTTAAATGAAGTGACAGCATCTAACTCATAAAAAATTAATTTATGCAAGTTAAAATTTGGAAACATGTTCTTATCAGCTGTTTCGTCATAGTTACGCCAAACAGCTGATCAAGGTAAAACAACGAAATAGTGGAACTGGCAGTCTACAATTGCTAGTGGCACAAACTTAGGTAGGTTTAGCTGCTGAAGTGTAGAGATAGATAAAATTAAAAAGTTGAAGCGGTATTATTATACCTTTTGAAAAGTCAGTTAGCCTAGCTTATCGAAATGACTTATAGGTTTACTTGCAGAAACGTCATATAACCTACGTATCTGTATACTGTGTTGCTGGATAGGTTTGTGAGGAAATGATGATAAAAAGTAGGGCTACAATTACGTGCTTTTTGTGGTAATCCAGTATCTGGGTGCAATTCCTACGGACAGACTAGTTTTCCATACTGCTCAGATGGGCGAGTGATTAGAGTGTCCGCCTCGGGAGCTGCAGACTTGTGTTTGATTCCAGGTCGGGTCAAACCAGTGACTATAAAATTGGTATTCACAGCTTCCCTGCTTGACGCTCAGCATTATACGGACAGTGTGCAGAACAAGCTGGCAAGTTTACTTGTTGTGCCGTTTGGAAATGCACTTAGCGGGATTCCCCCATCTTGGTGTTGTTGACAGATGGCCGGCAACTCTTCAGCGAGCTCGTATAGCGCATTGATCGCTTTCTCGTGATAAGAGGATAAATATGCAACTAAATGCAAAAATACTCTACCAATACTATTGGTGCTAATAGATCTCATTCAGCTTGGCGCATATGATTTTCATTTATCGGTGAGTAACAACTTAGAGAATCAATGGCCGTTAGCTCAGTTGTCAAGAGCATGCTCTCGGTGCGGGAGGTCTGGGGTTTGATTCCCGGACCGGTCAAATCGGCACTGTGTCTCCAACGGCTCGCTACCGCTGCAACGTTTCTTCGGAGTTGTGTAGCCCAGGCGCTAAGCCGCGGAGATGGGCCCCGCAACTCGTTACACGCTTCGGCGTAATACGGCGAGTATAATGAAGATTTGATTTTGATTTGATGAAATGCATAATTGTTCACTATGATGACGTCTAGTGATTCAAAAAAGTTTACTGCAACAAGTTTCAGCACTCTAAAGTAATGTGCGTATAAATGGCTGAGTTTGGATTGTACTGAAAAAGTTATTGCTGCTAAAAATTTACAATTATATGGGATATAAATTCATTAACTGATCTGTCACCGAGCGCCCATAGACATGGTTTTCATCAATAATGCTATTTTCGATTTACTAATGAAAGAAGTATTGAAAGGCGCGTATGTTCGAATTCTAAAAGAATATTTCCAGAAGATGATTCTACTGAAAGAATTGAAAGTTTGTCCATACAAGCGTTGCGGTCATCAAGTTCATTCAACATATGTGAAAAAAAAAAGAAATTAGTGACTTGACGAGGCGATGATCTCTGCTTTTCCATCCACTTCAGGAAGATGTCTTTCAATATTTTGTAAGCAATTACGACATGTTCTGTGCTACGCAAGCCTCTGCTTTCCCTACTTTTGCCCTGTTGCAGCCATTTGATGTCTACTTTATTACACTTTATTAGCTGTACCCGTCGATTAGATTGGGAAGGTCATTTAAATACTTTGGAGAAGATAACTCCTTGGCTGCTTGCCTACGATCGTGTGAATTATTTTCGCTACGTTCCTGTCTATTTGCATGAAATGCGTGAATTTGAAAAAGCCCACCCATTTGCTCTTGAGCATTTACATGCTGGTGAATTTGCAATTTAGCAACAAGAGCGATACGGATTTTTCGCAACAGCCGCAGATCAAGTGATTGAGCAGACTGTTAACAGAGACAACAAATCAGTGTTCTTGCGTTGGAAACGGCGTATCATGCACCGAACTCTGCTCTTGCGTTGTTTGTGAAAATGATTCGGAGACCGTAATTGAAGTAGAACTAGTGAATGATGTCAGTAATGACGACGATGATAGTGATGACAACCAATTTGTAGCCAGTTGAATAATGTTAAAATGTGTTTGTCGTAACTAAAGGTTTTATTTTAATGTAACGAAATTTAATATAGCTTATTCACACCAAATTTCTCTTTGTTTTTCAAGTAATAAGACCTGCTTATCAATGTAGCCTATAGGTGTTTTAGCTAGATACGAAATTTAGTCAATGAAAATATATTACGGTGTAAAAATTTATGTTTATATCTTTTTAAAGTAGATTGGCAGCAACGAACAGTAACTAACAAAATTAATTTTCTGATCCAATAAAGTTCTTTATCGTAAAATATATTTCTTTCGAGAATCATGATGCCATTATTTAATTGCACAAAACTGACGCAAAGGGTACCGGTATGTTGTTTTTGGTTACATTAAAAAAATACTTTGAAGTGCTTAATTTATACCAATTGAATTCCTTAGCGTTAACTTGATGCAGTAGTTGAAATACGTGAAGTAATGTAAAGTTATCAGCTGTTAGAGAGTAGGATAATCGTCTTGTAACCTAGAAAGTATTTGATAAAACTGGACAAAATTTGCAGATGTGCCAGTATGTACCGTATGCTTAATTTATCCACGTCAAGTTTCACATTGTTTTTTAATGAAAATAGTGGCTAAAAAATTTATGTACACTCTGTTCAGAAGAAGTTTTTACTTATGGGTGATATGACGTCATCAACTTATGACGTCAGTGTTTGGCACAAAAGCAAATTATTGACTGAAAATGTCCCAAACTATTTTTAAGTATTTGCAGCAATTACTCGATACAATTATTTACTATCTTGTATGATTGCGCGTTAAGCTAGCGGTAAATAACTAATTGTTGTACGTCTATAGAAGAAAAAAAAAAAATACTCCATCAAACTAGTCAAAGTTTTGCAGATGTGTTAATGTGTATACTTAGATTTTCCAAGCCAAAATTCAGCTTTTTAACGTACTATATATGAAGTTATATGGAACTGTATATACACCCTGTCTAGCAAAAATATATTTTTTGCAAAATCTTACTTGTGAGTTATGACGTCATCAACTTATGACGTCAGTATTTGAAATAGATGCAAATTATTGACTAGAGATGTCTCCAAACTATTTTAAAGTGTTTGTATTACTAACACAAGAAGTTGGAAGCAATTACTCAATATGATTATTTATTTTCTGGTCTGGTTGCGGTTTAAGCTAATGGTTAATATGTAATCATTGTAGGTCAATAGCAAAAAAACTACTGAATAAAACTAGTCGAAATTTTGCAGATGTGATAATATGTATATTTGGATTTTTCACACCAATTTTTAGCTTGTTAAACGTACTACAACCGAAGTTACAAGGAACTGTATAAACCCCATCCAGAAAAAATAATTGTTTTTACAAAATCTGTTACTTGTAGGTTATGACGTCATCAACTTATGACGTCACAGTTTGGCATGGACGTAGTCTGTCAACCAAAGATTACTTTGAAAGTGGTCTGATGCGTTTACATCAACCACAAAAAAATTTAGAGGCTTTTAAGTGTGTGGAATTTCTGCATCTTTGAAAGAGCTATTTTTGTCTTTATGACGTCATTATGACGTAACGGCACCTGTTGGACACGGAAGACACGAGATTTAAATTCAGCATTTCTTAATCTTCAAATTTACGAAGTTTCATGTAGTTCTTCGGTGGGTATCACGAAATCCATTTTCTAGGCGTTTTTTGTGATAGCGTAACAAGGCCTATAAAGAAACAGGCATATAAGAGCACTTACAGTAGTGGAGGCTGCAGTACACAGGTGGCTTATGTTATAGTGAGAAGACGAAGAATCAAGGAGGTAGTGTATACAAAGGTTGTTGCTGGTGAATGTGAAGCGACACAGCACAGAATGGTAGTGAGCACAATGATTGTTTGCATTAAATGAAGAAAAGCGTTAAAAGCAGTGAGGAAAATAAAATGGTGGAAGCTGAAAGACCCAAATGTGAAAAGCAAGTTCAAAACGTTAAAAGCAGTGAGGAAAATAAAATTTTCTTTCATTGGGTATCGTTGTTTGGGGCCAAAAACTTGAGTTTGATATAGAAGCAACCTTTAAAGTTGCTAGGTAGAATGCATTGTATGTTGATGGATTTACTTCATGGATTTGAAGTTTTAAGCACCACTGAAGAGACTTTATTTAATAGTCGAAACGTATCCCGTCTGGTGCAAAAAAGTTCAAAACGGAAGTGATACAAAACGGAATACTTGGAGGACAACAAGACCGGCAAAAATAGCCGGCGAGATACAGAGTATAGCAAGAATGGAACTTGGTGAAACATCGGGAAAGACTAACATTTCAAATATACGGGAGACGTGACGGTGGAATCAGAAAGTCTTGGAGAAGTTAAAAAATAGGAGAAAAGCTGAAAAAGTATGGGATACCACTAGAGATGACGTGTGCAAGTTGGCTTTTGAGACTTCGAGAAAAGAAGCTAAAGAGGAAGTGACAAAAGCAATGAACAAGGAAAACTAAAGAATGGAAAACTAAAGATTGGAAACAAGGGATGGGCAGAACGAATTGTTCAAGACAGCAAAGCAAAGAGACAGACAAAGCAAGAATGTACACCAAGTGGGAGTAATCAAAAGTAGGCAAATAATGGAGAGATTTTGGTGGAAGAAAAAAAAAAGAAACACAGATGGAAGGAGTATTTTGAAAAGTAATTTAACCAACAAAACCCTAGAGAAAAAAGGAAAATAAGAAAGAGAGGAACGTTGGTAATATTTGCGAGGAACAAATTAGAAATGAGTTAAGGAAGATGAAGAAGGAAAAAGCTGAAGGTCCTGACGACATTCCAGTGGAAGTGTGGACAGCTCTAGGGACTGATGGTGTGCAGTTTCTTGCAAACTTGTTCAACAGACTCTTGCGAGAAAAGAAGATGCCAAATAAATGGAAGAGGAGCGTGCTGAACAGCTGAACAACAGTTTGGGTTTATGCCAGGAAGAAGTACTACTGCGGCAATTTTTTGTTTGAGGATGCTAATAGAAAAATGAAATGGAAGCCAAAAGGCAGTTCATTGTGTCTTCATTGATTTGGAGAAAACATATAATAGAATACCTAGAAAGGAAATGTGGGAATGCTTGCGGTTAGCTGAAACATCGGAGTGTTACGTAAGGAAAACCAAGGATATGTATGATGGAGCGGCAAAAATTGTAATATGTGCAGCAGGACTGACAGAGGAATTTGAGGTAGGGGTTGGACTTCACCAAGGCTCAGCTCTTAGCCCATTTCTTTTTGCCATCATTATAGACAAACTGACAGAGTACATCAGGAAGGAAGCATCATAGGATGTGATGTTTGCAGATGATATTGTACTGTTCAGACAGAATCATAGAGAGCTAGAGGAAGATCTTAAGATTTGGAGACATGCATTGGAGAGAAGAGACCTGAAAGTGAGCCGGAGCAAGACTGAGTAGTTAATAGTAGGAAGTGCAGATATTGGAGAAGACGTGAAATTGAAAGGGGATGTAGTAAAGAAAGTGAAAAACTTCAAATATCTTGGTTCAACAGTTAGTAGAGATGGAAAATGTGA
This sequence comes from Trididemnum miniatum, assembly GCA_964006365.1. Lineage (NCBI taxonomy): Eukaryota > Metazoa > Chordata > Ascidiacea > Aplousobranchia > Didemnidae > Trididemnum > Trididemnum miniatum. Next base: position 16,529,708 of record OZ023242.1, on the reverse strand, counting down.
GGAAGAAGTAAGGAGAAGGATCCAACCAGGTTGGATGAATTGGAAGAAGGTTTCTGGAACTGTGTGTGACAGAAAGTTGTCAGCAAAGATTAGAGGTAAAATGTACCGCAGTGTTATTAAACCGGCCATGCTTTATGAAGTGGAAACTGCGGCAACGACCGAAAAACAGCTGGGAAAGAAGAAACAAGGCAGAGTTAAAAATGGTGAGATGGGCATTGGGTGTTACTAGCTAGGACAAGACAAAGAACGAGTATGTGAGAGGGACGGCAAAAATTGCAAAGCTGGGAGACAAACTTCGGGGTACGAGGTTGCGTTGGTATAGACACGTGAAGAGGAGAGAAGAAGGTTACGTTGGGAAAAGAATGGCAAAGATGGCAATACCTAGTAAAAGAAGGAGAGGAAGGCCAAAGGGAAGGTGGATGGATATGGTGAGAGAACACATGGAAATAGTTGGAGCAAGGGAGGGAGGCGAAGTTGACCGAGTTTTATGGAGAAGGCTTTCGCGCTGTGGCAACCCCGAATAGGTAAAAGCCGAACGAAGAAGAAGAAGAAAGGAAGCGGTCAGTACGGGTTTTCAGTTTACTTGCCGGTTCGGTTCGACGCTCTGGTTTCAATGCTCACTATGTCATGAAGATGGCAGTTATTCAGACCTACGCAATTAAAAGGACAGACTGCGTGTTTTAAACCTAATGTGTGGACGAGTAATCTTTCACGATTATTACTGTGAAGGTGATACGTCATAATTGGTAGTTACTGCTCGTCTTTAGGAAAAATACCAACCTTTATTTCGTCCAACTTCGACTTTTGTATCATGGTACATTTCCATTCTAACTCTGCCTTCAGAGTTGGTACTGGTATGCTTATCGCAGCAACGTTAGGAATATACAGTGAAATGCAGGCGACGTTAAGCATGATAACTTCCTTCGTATCGATAACGTCATTCTTGGGCTCGGTGCGTCATTTCTACCCTACAATTTTTCAATACGCTCACGCGCTTCCTTGCACGCATTTCTTTGTTTGTTCTACAGCAGGGATGGCGAATCCAGGGCCGAAACTAGGCAATGCACCCTCCCCCCCCGAAATCATCTTTCGGGGCCCCCTAAAATTTTTTTCTTGGATGGTGATGCAAAAGAGCGAGTCGCGAAGAGGCGATGCCAAGCTAGGGGGGTCTGGTGGCATGCCCCCCAGAAAATTTTGCGTAATTTGACCTTATTTTGGAGGTTTTTTGAGCCTTTAAAATTCCTCAGTTTTAACAAGGTTTAATAGTCTGTTTAACTAAGTCTCTTCCAAACCCACTAAAATAATGCTGCAAGCAAACTCTACTCTAACATTTCGCCTCCTATGCGAAGAAAAAACGTTTTTAAGGCTTATTTTTGCGCCTTTCACTTGAGAATGAGAGGCCCTTGGCACAAACGGATCCAGAAAGTTTTGGTGGGGGGGTGTGTGATTTTAAATTAGGTTGAATGTTTACTAAATATAAAGACGTTTAGACCCGGAAACGAGCGTAAATAAGTCCTTTCAAAATGTTTCATGTCAGGGGCGTATTTAGAATAATTTTTCAGAGAGAGGACACCAAATTTCGTCACTTTTTCATGCGCAATTTTTTCCCGGTAGAGTTATTTCAAGCAACTTAAGCAACAAAAACGACTTTAGGGAGGTCCGGGGGCATGCTACCCCGGAAAATTTTTGAAAATTTGCATACTGTAATGGTCATTTTAGCGCTTTTCAAACAATTCTCACGCAAAGTTTGTACATATTTTTGACCCCTAACTTTGAGTGCTTTATCACATATGATGCATTTTGTAAGCACAGTTTCGATTATGCGTGCTAAAGGCGACTAAGGTTTATTGTTATGAACAGGGGTGCAAATCTATGTTGAGCATTGGGGGAGATGATTTAGCAAAATCAACCATTTATAGATATTGGGGGGGATGATTTAGCAAAATTAACACGTCTGCAGATGTCCAATTTTTTGCCCACTATGAAGTGAAGACCAAAAAAAAAGGTCATAACGTTTCCAGATGCCAATTTTTTTGCCCAAAATGAAGTGAAGGCCAAAGAAAGGTGATCACCTGCGCTGACGCCCAGTTTTGAGACATGAAAATATTGGGAGGGATGCTGCCGGATTATTGGGGGGGATACATCCCTCCATGAATTTACACCCATAGTTATGAGAGGTTCGAAATTATAGAAAAACTTTATTTATCCAAAGCATTGTTGAAAATGGCTAGTGGGGGGATGCATTCCCCACATCCCTTCCCTGGATCCGCCCCTGGCCCTTGGTATGCTACTAAGTGTTTGTTTGCTAGTTTTGCGACTGCTATTTTTCGAAAAAATGTGCAGGGGCCCCCAAGGCCAAAAGCATAAATATGGTACGGGGGCCCCACATCGCGCGAGTTAGGACAAAAAATATATTGAATCTTAGAATAGGCTTATTTAAGGCACCTTTATCATACGTTGATTAAACAGTACAACGTACTGACTATTTACGGGCCCCCCTTTTTGTGCGGCCCCCTCCGGTTGGGGGTTCGGGGGGCGCTAGTTTCGGCACTGGGCGAACCTTTTTGAATGGTGGGTCAAATTTAAGGTCGTAGACCGAAAAAAGAAAAAACATGGATTACGGATGTAATAATATTAACGAGGGGCTTGAACCAAGTTCTGCCGAAACGTGTGCAAAAAGCAGAAAAAAAAATTTTTGACCTCAGAAATACCCAGCCTCCCGTCTTCAGTGCCACAGTATAGAAAGATAAGCTTTTCTTCACTGCGTTAATGTTCGTTACCTTTTTTTTTTTGTAAAATTTTCCAAATTACAAGTGGGTCACTGAAATGTGCAAGGGAGTCACTTAATGACCCGCTGGTCAGTAGTTCGCAGTCCCTCTTCTACATCGTAATAACTAGGGCCCGTTAAAGTCAATAAAGTCAAATTTTTTTCAGGACCTCGTTACATGATCAAATGTGTACTAACGTTCGTTTCAGGTGTTCAGGAGTCTGTTTTGGTAGATTTTATAAGTCAAAATTTTGCATTAAGTCAAAATTTGTCAAAATTGTCTTTATCAAAAATTTCCTTACAAAAACGAACAAATTTATATTTTTTAAAATTTTTGAGCTGCTATTAAAATTTTATGCGCAGTTATGATTTTAAACTTTTGAAATTTGCACTATCGTCACAATAATGCGTGCGGTAATTAAGAAGGAAATAGTACTTATTATGCATGAAACGTCATTGTTGATGCATAAATACATAATTGTTAGATAATTAATCTAATCCTATAAAATCCTTGCTCTCTTTACACGTGGTCTTTTAAGTTGTAGCTTGCAAAGCAAAGAATGCCAAAGCAAGCCAAATCTTCTATAGCGAAAGTTAGGCAAACTTGCCAGGAATATCTGGATGAGTTTTCGGCATCTCCTGCTGGCGACTTGCGATGCAACCTTTGCGACGTGTTAGTCAAATGCGACAAAAAATTTTTTGTGGAAAGCCACCGAAAAAGTAAGCAACACCAAGGAAAATTGGAGACGAAGAGCAAATCTCAAAGTAAGCAAGCCTTTTTACATTTCGATCAAGTAAACTTCAAGGAACAGGTTGTTTCTTCATTCTTAGCTGCATATATCCCACTTCATAAATTGAATCATCCTTCTTTAAAGTCTCTGTTTGCTAGAATGGGAAAAGTATTACCTTCGGAGACTGCAGCCCGGGCATGTGTTGCTAAATTAGCATCCCAAAAAGAGGAACAAATTCAAGAATTACTTCGTGACAAAAAAATTTTTTTGATTGTGGATGAAGCAGAGGTTGCTAAACAAAAGTATATTAGTGTGCTTGTGGGCAGCTTAGATGCTCCAAATCAGACATTCCTCGTTAATTGCCATCCACTTGACAGCGGTCGCAATGTTAATAGCAGTATTATTCTGCACACTGTGGCTGCACAATAACCAAAGCATACGGACTGCTGAAGAATATGCAATTTGATGATGATCCTTGCGCAATTAATGACTACAATAACAAACGACTATCCAACTCTGATTTAGAAACAATAATAAACTCTACCAACTTGACAATTGACCCAACAAGCTACGCACTATTGTAAAAAGCCCAGCCAACCTCGGCTGCTGTTGAGAGGTCGTTTTCTATGCTCAATAAATTACTGAGAAAAGACAGAAATTTTGATGTTAAGAACGTAAAAAAATATATGATGCTGTATTACAATAAAACGTCCTTGTAATCTTAGCTGCATATATGTATATTCTGCATACATGTATACTACGTGGCTTTCGCTAAAAAAATCATAGACATACTGTTAGTGTACAGTACAGTTGCGACAGCAACGCAATTTTTGTATTACACACTAATTGATACCGGTACACACAATGGCTCGTTATCCTAGGTTTTAACGTCATGCGTCGCTTTGTTGCATTAGCTTCAACACTGAGTAATTGAGAAAATGTTCAAAGTAGGCTACCTGTTTCTTTAAAAACTTATGTAAATTGCATATTATAAAACATATTTAATTAATAAAGTGCAACAAGACATAAATAATACGCGGAAGCTCTTAAGTCAAAATTTTGCTAAAATAAAGTCAAAAATATATATTTTTTAGGTCAAAAAAATGGCCCTAGTAATAACCTATTAATTATAATGACGTGTAGTGTATTTTCGAGCATAATGGCCAAACATCAGCAGCTGCACTCATTACTTCCTTCCACTGTTTTGTCACAATGATTCTGAATACGTTTGAAAGAGTGTGATGTCAGGTTAGACATGAGAGCAGGGCATCGAATCGCTTGAAATGTCTCTGCGGTTTAGGTTCAGGTTCCGCAAAATTTATTTTTAGCGGTTCACCTCCGGTTCAGGGTTTTGATTGTTTGATTTTGCAGGTTTAGTGCCGGTTAGAATTAAAAATACTTTGAATTATCGGGTTCAGGCTCGGTTTGCAGAAGCAAGAATGTAAAGGTTCAAATTGGGTTTGGGCTCAAGAATTTGAAACCGTCAATTCGACTTATGTTCTGGCACATAGGCGCGTTTTTTTTTTAATACTTATTGTATTTGGGCTGATTGTACTTTTTAAGATGCTACTGTAGTCTAACTCATAAACGATGTCCTCAGCGACAGAAATAACCGCAGATTAACTTCACATGTACTTAACCGCTGTTAGGTATCGGTATTGAAATTGCAATACTTTGGGTTAAGGCTGGCACTGAACAATCTTAGCAGACCTACCAAATATATTAGACTCCTTTCTACCGTATATTTAAGTAAGTAAGTAGGTTTTATTTTTGTATGGGAAGTACGTACGCAAATAGCAATTAACACAAAACAATCCCTCGCAGTTACTGAATTTCCAGTGAGAGGCTGCGAAAAGACCATGAAGCCCAGGCCGAAGAGCTGAGCGGTTGTCGAGTCTGCAGCTTCTTACTCGACGGTGTAATTATGAAGCAAATTGCAGTGAGACTGCCTTATAGTGCTCACATAAACAGACAAAAAACAGAAAAAATAAGAATATACGCATGCACGAATAGCCTAGATATCAAGTAACATATTTTGATCACGTGAGCATCATCAACAGCGGCGTCAGATAGAAGCGCAACAAGAAAAAGTAATGAAAGAACGATGAAGTGCATCATTTACGTAGCATAACTGGTATCATCATATTTTTATTCTCAACGGGATAAACGAACAAACGTTTGAAGTTATATATAAAAACACATGGGCAAAAATAACGGATAATACAAGTAAGAGGTTGCAGAAAACTATTATCCACTCCTGACAAAGTGGCTCGGTCGTCGAGTCTGCAACCTCTCACTGAAACTGAGCAAACACAGAAAAAAAAAAATAGCGCAACTATTTTGGAAAAGAAGTAGGCCTAATTAGAGAAAATGGTGAAAAGAAAAATAAATGAAGTGATTAAACTCGATTAGCCTACATCTTTATTGAGGCTTCACAATAGAAAAACAGGCAAATCGCAAGACCTTGGGCAGCAATTTAGAAAATTTAATGAGTTATTGCGACAAACTTCTAACAAAAAGGTACTGTTATCAAACAGAAATAATTCATGAAAAGAGGGATTGTTTCAGTTTATACGAGGCAGAGGGTGATATCACTGGTATCAGAACAAAGTTCACACTTGTTGTTGGATAAAATATTTTTTAACGCTCCTAATAAAACTTAATTCACTAAGTTTTACAGAATTTTGTAGATAGTTTGGTAAGAAATTCCACGTTTCGGCACCAGAAATTTAATAGATCGTTTTGTTAAAGCTTCGTTAGTGCGATAAATTGAAAATCGATTGCTGATTGCGTTTCGGGTCTTATAACTATGTGTAGCAGATAAATGCCTAAAAAATCAGAGAAACCAGTAAGTAATTTATTGTTCATGTAATGATACAAAAATTAATACGTAATATATAAAACATCGTTGCAGTATAATATAAGTTACAGTTAAACGCACTAAAATTCACATTTTTTAGCTAAAAAAATACAAAAATTTTCAGCGGCTGCAGGCTCCGCTTTGCCTTGCCTGCGGTAAGGAATCCGTCCCCAGACCCCTTTGCTCCGGCGACTGGGGGCAGAGCCCCCAGACCCCGACACAGCCCGCCCCCATTGCAAAATCCGGGCTACGCGCCTGGTCCGTTATCAGCGAGGTTTGCTGTACTTCAACACTGTGATTTAAGCACATATAATGTATATCGTTAGCGTAGCATCGTGTTGGCAGTTTGCAATATGCGTCCCAATTTTGCATTGCGAAAAAATGGCCAGCCTATCTAGGGGTAACAGCTCAGTGTCTGACCACAATGCGAATACAGTGGTAAAACGTACGCGTTGTCACTGGGAAAAAATAAAAGGTGTAACTTGTGTTGTACAGTATTTATTTGCATATTTATCCTCCTACCACGAAAAAGCGATTAATGTGCTATGCGAACTCGCTTAGGAGTTGCCATCTGTCTGTCTACCATACCAAGATGGGGGAATCCCGCCAAGTGTCTTTCCCAACGACACAACAAGTAAACATGCCGGCTTTTTCTTCACGCCCTTTTACTGCTGAGCGTCAAACAGGGAAGCTATGAAAACCAATTTTAAAGTCATTGGTTTGACCCGACTCGGAATCAAACCCAAATCTACAGCTCCCGAGGCAGATGCTTTTACCACTCGGCCATCTGAGCTGTGCAAACTGTAATTTTAAGAAATCAAATCTTGTGCTAGCGCCAGGACTAAGTTTTGTCAAGATTTCACTGACGTAGTTTATTCCCTGTTCATTTAAACCAGCGCCATGGCCTAGTGGTTAGAGCGTTCGCCTTGGAAGCTGGTAGACTGGGTTTTATTCTCAATCGGGTCAAACCAAAGACTTTAAAACTGGTATCTGCTGTTACACTTGCCAAACGCTCAGCAATTAAGTGTAGCGCGTAGGATGAAATGTAATTTTAAGACATCTGATCTGAGAGGTAATTTTAAGACTAAGTTGTTACGCCCATTTATCCATTAAGTTATCATCAAAATCGTCTAAAGCGCACTTTTTCGTTCGCAGTTGCTCTTATGACAGCATCATAATCTGGGGATCGGGCGCATTAGCTTTCAATTGACAACATGGCCTGTGAAGAGATAATAATGAGGATGGCCGAGTGGTATAGAGCGTCTGCTTCTGGATCGGTAGACTCAGGGTTTGATTCCGAGTCGTGTCAAACCAATCAACGACATAAAAATTGGTATTCATTGCTTCCCTGCTAGACATTCAGCAATAAAGGAATAGTTGCGGCAAGTTCGTTTGTTGTGCCGTTGGTAAAGACACTTAACGATATTACCCCTTCTAAGTGTGGTAGACAGATGACCGGCAACTCCTAAACGAACTCGTATAGCGCCCCGTCGCTTTTTTGTGATAGGAAGATAAAAATGCGAATAAATAAAGAAATAAAATTTTAAATTCGCCCACAAGGTGTTAATGAATTTGAATTTAATTTTTTTTTTGATTATTGAGTTTGAATTTAAAAATTAAAAAAATGATTGGATTCAACTCTGCACCGGCGTTCTTTTTCAAGTCCTACGCGCACTCTTACACAAAATATATTCTTTATGACATCATTGCGCAGTTTTTGACGTTATTTAAAAAGCAACGATAGCAAAGAATTTTAAAACTGAAATATAGAATTTGAACGCAAGAAATCCCATGCAACGCGATGCGTAAAGCAAAGTTTCGTTCTTGAATTGATACATCTTTGGGTCTTTTAAAGTAATTTGGGGCCCCTTCTGGGCAGTGTGGGCCCCCCAATTGGGGGTTTGGGCGGCGGCTGCTACGGCTTTGTCGCTAGTTTCATGATTACTTGCTTGTCCTGATGAACACGTCGTGTATCTATCAGTAAAACTTACTAAAAAGCTACCAAAATGAAGCTGTTTACAACGCTGAATCAATTAGACTTAGTGCGTTGTGGAATTTTATCAATGCAATTTTTTTCTAATTTTTACAGTGCCTTTTTAGTGGTTTTTGTTTTGTGATTGATACATTTGTAAATACTTGAATGCCAAAATGTCAGATCTTCCCAGCACTCCACAAACTCAGCAGAACGTTGAATCTTCTGATGACAACCCAGGTATGAACGAAAAACATAAATGGTGATGAACACAGATTAAAACTTTTGTATTTTAGGACCCAGTCAACCTGCTCCCGTGTTGGTCGACCAGCGTCAATATGTGACACACGTGACCAATATCTATCCTGCTCAGATCGTGGAGCAGCCAGCACAAGGTTTGAAGCATGTTGTAAAGCTTTCTTGAAGCAATTTTTTTGCCGCACTAACATGCAGTCAAATCCGGTTAATTGCATATCAGATAATTGCATAATCCGCTTTATCGCATAACGATCAATACTCCTAAACCACAGTCAATCGCTTAAGAAAATGCTTCGGTTAATTGCATGGCGGTTTATTGCATAATCCGATTAATTGAAAAAAATTGAACGGTATTCGATTCAATTAATCGGACGATACATTTGACTATATTGTCCAAAATACGACTTTCTGAGCAAAAACTAATTATTTCAATGCGCAGATAAATTTGCCGATTTCTACGTCATAAAACATTCAAAACCGCCATCTATTAGAGATGAAAAACAACGCAGCGTGTGATGTGATTGATGCTCTTCAATGACAATACCATCCATCCGAACAAAATCACGCAGGTCACTTGTACTTCCGCATGTACACATAATTTGATTGATTATTGTGAGAGATAACGGCATGACCGCAAAAACAAATTCATTGTTGATTGCAGACAGTAAATGATGTATAATTTAGTGGAAATAAAAAAACAAACTTTAAAAATTTTTCTAAATACTGTAGTTGATAAAAAGATGAAATATAGGGTTTGTATTGATGCAACAACGACCACAAACACTTTCTCGCTTTAGTATCTTTATTCCACGAATGAGCTTATTAATTTTGTATTTCTTCTTCTTCGTTACATGCAAAATACTGTCACCAAACTTTACCGGTATGCTATGTTATATTCTATAAATCGTTTAACAGCTCGTTAAAAAATTGATTATGCAGTTTATTGTCAAATTTATTCGGTACTGATACCATGAAACCTATTTTCACTTAAACGCAAAAACTATAGGTTTTTACATCAGCTAGCACAATGTAGAAATCCCCAGCACCGTGAAGTTGGATATGTGTTAATGCAACACTCAGACAATGAATGCATAAAGAAAATAGTTATAGGGCTTTAAAGTAATACAGTGTGATCAACATAGTCTGTCGTAGATTATTGGTACACAACTTTGTTGATTAAGAAACAAATCGCATTTTAAAACTTCCTTTTTGCGCAAATTCGTATGAATAAAACCTATTACCAATTGAAAAACAGATTTGCGAGAAGCCAACAAAATAAGTTCTACAGTAAGAGGAGCAGCTGCATGTGTTTATTAAGCAAAACTATTTCGCTACCTTTACCACTGCACACTTACAGTAAATAGTCCATCTATAAATGCAAGAGAAGAATTTTTATTGGACGAAAATAGCTTAACCCTTTCGTTGTTCTACGCACAACTTCATCACTTTTATTTTTTGCTGAGCCAGGCTATTTTTACCAAACGCTTGGCACTTTACAGAAATTGGTTTGATGTCGTAAAACTGAATAGCAATATAGATAAACAAACAACTTACTGTATTAGTTCCTAAATGTCACAAAATTGAGTTGAAATAAGCTGACAAAATTGTGACGCCATCTATCACGTCATCATTTATTTTTGGTTTTCAATTTGCATCTGCGCTTTTTTTACGTTATTAGTAGGGCAATTTTTTTATAACCTAGTTATTTCCAAAATATGACTTAATATTTTCCTAAAATATGATTTTAAAATATGACCTAATTTTTTTGTGGTTCTTAAAAACTATGCAGCCGAGTCGCAGTATTGAACTCATCGTCATTTATTTCGAACAGTTGAACCGCATGACCAAGCAAGAATAGACATTGCCTTTGTCAAAATTGCGTCCAGGACATAGCAGTTTCTTTAGCATAGCGTCACCAAAACGGAGATTATGATTTGCTTCCGCAGCAGCAACAATTGTATTTGAAGAATTGGTAATTTCCTTGATTGGGATTGAAATATCTCGGTAGTTACCATAGATTTGGCTCAATTCGATGAATACTGCAGGTTCTGCTATGGCTTCCTTTGCTCGCTCAACCAATTTTCCACCCTCTTCAAAATTGTCAACAATCTGTTTGATAATTTGAAAATTTTCTGGATAGTAAAACGATGCCTCCAGCCACGTGGCCCAACGAGTTAAAACTGGTTGCGGTGGTGCCGACAAACCAGCCCCGGTGAATAAAGCACGTCGGTCTTTGTTTTTTATAGTTGTTGCTTTTATAGACGAGATCAAATTCTCTGCAGCCTTGAAATGAGCGCGTATGTGCTCAGCACAATTATGCAGCAAATGTGCGATGCAAGTGACATGGAGTAGACGTGGATACATGATTTTTAATGTATCAGCCGCTTTAATCATATGCTTTGCTGCATCGCTGAGCAGCAGCAAAAACTTTTTTCGAGCAATATTCATTTTCTTGAGGCTGTATTATAAACGCCGAACTTTCCACTCGCCATTATCATATTCGCATTTACTTTTGCAGGTGCAGCTGCTTTTCCCAATTTCATCTTGTTCATAGCCTTCATCACTTCCTCATAAGTTACTTCTTCGACTGGTTCTTCAACCATATCTGCTTCTGCCATCTAATCCCATTCATTTTCCACATTCAAGATCTTTTCCATGTGTTTCTTCCATATTTTCCATCGATCTTTCTCATTAATCACAAGTCTCCCATCTTTATCCTTCTTGCCACCTCCACGATGCATATTCTTTACTCCTAATAATTTCCACACTTAAAAACACCTGGGGCGGCATTACAGAATTTGTCTCGCTCGACATTTTTCCGACTTGTGTCAGCGAGGCATTAACGAGCGAGAGGGTCAACAACGAAAACGATATTACCATTCCTCTCGCCAAACACATACTCGGAACCTCGGTAATAACGTTCCGACGCATTTAGCGAGCGTATGCGTCAGATTTTGCCAGGCTTGGTTTATTGTTATTTGTGACGTCATAAATGTGCGAAAATCGCAGGAAAAAGTTCAATGAATGCGCGGCTAAATCAACAAGTTGCAAGCTGTGTAGCGAATGCTGAGTCGAGAGTACAATGAGAAATAAAAGATGCCGGGGAAATTAATATTTGCGATGGACGCGGAAGAACAATGTAAACAGGCCAATGGGCTTGGGTGTTTTTTGACTCAAATTGATGTTTAAAATTTGGCAATGATTATGCTGAGATTTTAAGCACACAGGTGCTGTAAATACCGGCCTTTAGCTCAGTTGCTTAGCGCACACGCTATCGGTGCGGGAGGTCGGGGAATCTAATCCCGGAACGATCAAATCGACACGGTGTCACCACCGCTGCGACGTTTCTTCGGAGCTGTGTAGCCCAGGCGCTAAGCGCGCAGATGGGCCCCGCCACTCATTACACGCTTCGTCGTAATACCGCGAGTATAACGAAGATTTGATTTGAGGTACTGTAAATAATAAACATATTTTTCTACTACAATCAGTACGCTTGAAATTTTTGAAAGCTTTGCGGCTTATTAAAAAAAAATTGAATAAAGTTTTTCCAAAAAATGCCCAAATCATTTTAGCGCTAGTTGTAAAGACAAAATATTTACGATTCAGCTGAAATTTTGGCCAATGTGAATTTTGTTAACTTCACAAGCAAGCATTTTAACTGAAGTAATTAAAACTTGCAATTTCACTGTATGTTTTTACCCTAGTAATTTAGCTTTTAGTAACTTTTTTGCAAGACTGAGCTAAATACCTTTTCGTCTTATGAGGTTAAAGACTGTATTGATTTAATTCTTTTTCTTCGCAACTGTTTTATCGTCATATGGCAAAAATAGCGACACTATTCAAGCATTTTAGCAAAACTTTCCAACTCGAACGCTTTGCGAGTGCTTTTCAGCTCTCGCTGGGTTAGCGAGGAATCCGAGACAAATTTGAAGTTGAGAAGAAGATTGTAATAGCTCCATTTAGCGGAGCGAGGAAATGTGACGTTTTTTGCTCGCTCGGCTTTGCGAGATCACTCCGTAATACGGCCCCTGGTAAGCTTGTCACCAGCAAAGATTTGTCAAGTTTCTTAGCATTGCGCGGCAGGGTGGATCCCAAAGCTCGTTTTAAGAGGGCGACCCCCAAAAATCATCCATTGTTTAAAAATTATCCAATTTTTCTGAAAATTTCAAGAAATATTGTTGTTTTAGGGTGCTATATCGCCCCCATTGCCCTACGCCTGGATCCGCCATTGGGGCGCAGTTTGTTATTATAAATAACTGAAGCTCGGTAAGGCGAAGTTGTAGCCTTGCATAGTTTAGCAACTTGTTTTTCGCAACTGGTATCTAGTCAAGACATGTATTTCATAAAAATTTTCATGGCAGCCTTAAATATTTTGTATAGGCTACTTGTATCATACTCAGGATTTATTGACAGCATGTAACATGATTCTGCCATTGCATGGAAGATGGCATAAACGGATGTTTTAAAATTGCGGTTTGCAAAGCTTAAAAGCCAGAATGAGAAACAACAAAACATAATATGGCTGGTGTTGTAATTGTATAACGACGTTTTGTAATTTGAAATCTTCAAAAATAGGAGAAAATTCTTGTCAAGATTAGACATTATTTGCCACCGGTTTTATCAATGAGTTTATTCTTTTTTTCACTGCGTTAAGCAAAAAGGATTGAAGCCAACAGCATTGCTTAAAACAGGCATAAACAGATAGCAATGCTGGTTTTCTACGTAAGCAATATTTTCATAAAAAATGCATTTATCTCGAAAACTAGAGCCAATTCAGCAAAAATAAGGCCATTTTCGGAATCAGCGCACCTGATATACCCTAAAATCGTTGAAATATCTTCGGCAAAAGTTTGTGTGTTGACCAGTGTTCTTGTCATGCCTTTAGTACAAAAAGGTTTATCGTGGCCATCTCTGGGTATAACATACGCCGTAGTACTTCCCAATTAAAAAAAATTGGTGGCAACCAGTAGATAATGCAAATACTTTTCATCTCTAAATTTTCACTTTTTTCCTATAAACCCAATTTCACTTTTTACTTCGGTGATTGAGAATTACTCGTACAAGCTTTTCACTACATTCACCTGATGAGTTGTAATTACAACGAAAACCCAGTTCGTGGTTGTGATAACCTTGGCAAATGTTACTGAGTAAATTTTATGTTAATTCTTGCTTCCACCAATAAACTCTGATAATTGGGTAACCAAACATACAGTATTCGTGGATAAGACGTGTTTCGTCGTAAAAGAAGTTATCCACATTTCAACCACGGTTGTGCTTGTGCAAACTGACTTGCTGATGTTAGCTACGAATTACAATATTGTTTTCGTTGCAGCATCTTCTCACAGGCCTACAACGAGTCATGAATCTACGAACCAGCGCATCGAATTACTTCGTAAGTATGGCTTTCACAACTTTTTGTTTTTGTAGCAAGTTTTTACTTGTTAAGCACAATCAAATCTTGTGTGAGAGTGGGCTATAAATTTCGATCATGAACGTTGTAGGACTTACGATAACCAGCTTGTTTTCTTTTTGTGCATGGTGCTGCGCGGTTGATGCGGCTTTTTGGTTTACAATATGGCGGACGTCGGACAACATCTCGATATTTTACTTGGCTGGATACTTAAAAATGATGCGCCATCAGCGAAATTTACGAAGAATTACTGCGCAACGACAACAAAAAATATCTATCGCGTGACGAGTGCATCCAAAATTTTTTTTAACAAAATCCTAAAGCTCTTGATATCGCGTCTATAATTGAAATCTAACAACACGTTGAACATGGCAACAGAGAAGCATTCAGTTTGATTTTATCATGCATTCCAGTGGCGTTGGAAGTACTTTTGAGTATGAAGGGCTGAAGTTTGTGTTACCATACCAAGGTATTTGTTATCACAACATACATCATGCTTATCATGCTTACTGCTTACTGCTTACTTCATGCTTACTTCAGTAAAAGTCGCTTGAAGACTACTTGATAACTCAAGCTTTCCTCTAGCTAGCATAAACACAATAGCCAGATCGACGTTTGTAAACGTGTTAACCTCCTTTAAATGAACTTATCCGTTCACAAGCTCCTAGTCTCATGGGTTCCTAGGTAGGAGCGTATTTAGAGGGGGGAATGCATTGGGCCATGATAACCCACACCGTTTTGACTCTGCCTTTCAGGAAAAAAGAACAAAACAAATGGTGCCAACTACCAAGGGACTGAAATGTGCCAGACTTTTTTGATGGTATTTGTAGGGTATGACCAGGGGCGGATTCAGGGGGATAGGATGAGGGGTATGCACTCACCCATCAGCCGTTTACAAAAATGTTTTTGATATTTATAATTTTCCATAATTTCGAACCGCTTCGATAGCAATATGCCTTACAACTTAAGCACGCATAATCGAAAATGTGCGAACGAAATGCATCATATTTGGAGCAGGCACCGGTAACAGAGCTCGAAGCACTCAGAATTAGAGTCAAAAAATTTAAACAATGTTTGCCTGAAAATTATTAAAAAAGCACTAAAATAACCACTACTGCTGTAAATTTTAAATTTTTTCTGGGGGAGCATGCCCCCGGACCGAACCCCCTAGAGCTTTCCTTGTTTCTGAATCAGCTTCAAATTTGCTTTGCCGAAAAAATACGCTTGAGGAAAATGAGGTAACTATTTTCTCGCTACGCCATTTCTCCTAGCTAATTCTAATTTGATACTTTGTTATTTCGCTGTTATTTGCACAAAAGTTTCTTTTAAAATGGAGAAAATTTAACTGTAGGATCATAATAAAGTTCTCGGAGCTTTGTACACGAAGTTACCAGGAAATCCAATAGTTTTTGCGATTTTGTTTATCTTTGTCACAAAGTTGCAAAAGTTTGTACCAGGGTCGGCGCCCAAAAGGGGCCATTCGAAGCCTTTACCCCCCTATCGACATGCTTGCCCCCCCGATTAACAAGCTTACTTTTTTGAAGACAGCTCTTTTGTGCTTAATTTCAAACTTTGTCCCCCCCGTGACAAACGCTTGGCCCCCTTAAGTCGACTTCTCTGCTGCCGGCTGTGGTTTGCACGTTGGCTTGATGGTATCAATGACGAAAAGAAACGAATTATAAGTAACGTCATAAGCCATTGTTAAGTGCAATAGGGTGTACAGTAGTTACAAATTTTTGAAAGGGGGGGTTGAAAGGGGGCTCAAAATTTCTATGGGAGGACTGAAAAAATGTTAGGGGGCTTCAGCTCCCACCTTCCAACGCCCTTGATGCATTCGATATCTCGAAAATTAGACGTGAAATATGGTTGCAAATTTGAATTCATCGGTTTGTGGGAAAATGTTATAGTAGTGGTAGTAGTGTCTTTTATTTCCGCACCGTCAACACAATAAAAGAATACGATAAGAGTAAGGGAATATAACGTGGCACAGGAAAAGGGAAGAAGCAACAAAACGATTAACGTTATGACATGCAGGTAGGAGAAAAGGAGTTAACAGTATACAGGGGTGGGCATGGTTGCAACACCCAGGTCGGGAGCAGAAATTTCGAAAAAAATAAAAGAATAAACTAAAGGCGATAAAAAACAACGGGCAGACAAAAAAGACAACAGAAGCATCGCAGCTACCAACACCGCTATGTTTTAGTGCAAGGGTAGGAAACATAACAGTGGGTGGTCTACTATGGTTATTCCACCTCCACACAGCTCGACAGATTTCAAATTATTATCTTAGTGAAGGATTTTTCGTGTTGTAATTAATCGAAACACATAAAAAAGTAACTTTTTTTTTTTTACATATAGCGCAATATCGTGTACCACAGACATTTCCTTGCTTTTATTTTATTAACTGCAGTATACAGTACTGATCCGCGATGAATTTACAACTGGTTGATTAAGTGCTTGTCTACACCATTCATTTTAGTATTAAATGGAGATATAAAAAAGCCACTCTGTAATCGATTCTGAGTCTTAAATGCAAATTTCTATTCAAGTTCGATTGCAAATTTTACTTAAAACTAACGTCTCTTCCTTCCAATAAAAAATCTCTTCAGTGCGTTGAGGCAATGGTCGGCATCCTTTTTCCCACAGCGGACCGGTTTGAAACTGAAATTTTTTTTGCGGACTGGCCTTTGAAAAATCACAAATGTTTTAGCAATAAAACATGTCGGATTTATTCAAAACTGAAAATCTCGATCTTGTTTTAGTTTACTCTGACTAAAGTAATAAACTTTTTAAATCTTGCTGCAGCAGCTTTGCTTCAATTTTGTATACTAGCTTCTGAAACCTACGTTGTCCTCTCTCTAGATAGCTTATTCAGCCTAGCGCTATTTTATGTCCAGTCCACAAGATTTAAAATAAAATGACTGCATGTTATTTACTGTTAAATTGTTTGCATGTTTGCTGTTAAATTGAAAGATTTGCTTTTATAATTTGGTTAATTTTATGATTTTGAGTAAATTTGCGTAACCGGGTCACCAGAATCGTGCAATAAAATATTTTATAAAAACTTCCGAAAATTGCGTTTAACGTTATAAAAATGTTTCAAATTTAATGCGAAAACGCAGACGGACCGGTGACAAACTTCACATGGACCAGCACCGGGCCATGGGCCGGTGTTTGCCGACCACTGGGTCAAGGAATACCGCATTACATATGTGCACAGCTTATACTTTTGCTCAGCTGATACTTGTCATTGCAAATTTTTATTCTCTTTATAGATTTGATCAGTCAGTATTTAGCAAGTAAGTACCGGTACCGCTTTTTCTTGAATAGAAGTCGCAACGGACAAAACCGTTTTTTTACTGGTATAAGACAAAGCGACACACAACAAAAACAACTCCAACATTGTATGTTTTATTTCAACCATCAATGGTCATTTTCAGTAAAACTGATATCACTCAAGTAAATTCTATTTTTTGTTGCTACCTAGTAATTAGGACTTCCTCCGTTTAGTTTTGTTGAGCGCTTTACATGCCCGACAGGATTAACCGTAAGGTAGCACGTGGTGACCTATACTTGGGAGTATTTTTACAAAGAGACCATAAAATTGCAGCTGTAGCTGATTTGGTTTCCGTTTTCCTGCCACTTTCGGTAAATTAACTTAAATGCTCACTCAAGGCCGTATTTAGGGGCAGGGATAAGAGGGGTTCAACCCCCCCCCCCCCCCCCCGAAATATTTTTTAAGTTCGAACTAAGACAGACCAAGCCCTGCAATCGTCAAAACATAGTATAGTACGCAGTAGAAGATGAAACATTTTGACCCCCAAATCTATGTGGCGGTATGCGTTTCTTGATAAATCATAAAACTCAGCGC
Organism: Trididemnum miniatum; assembly: GCA_964006365.1. Taxonomy (NCBI): domain Eukaryota; kingdom Metazoa; phylum Chordata; class Ascidiacea; order Aplousobranchia; family Didemnidae; genus Trididemnum; species Trididemnum miniatum. Next base: position 16,511,839 of record OZ023242.1, on the reverse strand, counting down.
TCCAAGCACAGGGTGCCGCAACATTTCGTACATTTGCCGCATAATTAATCCTGCTATAACTGTCTTGAAGTATATAAAACACAAACCCATGAAAACGCTGAAGCCTTTGTGTGCTACTCATACAAATAAACTACGGAAAAAAAAAGAGAGACTGATTTAAACATGAACTGTTGTTTGTTAAATTGATTGCCATTATTAGTGGTCGCCCGTCAGTTGCGTAAAAGGAGCAGGCAACTGGCTTGTGCTAAAACTTTCGCCGTATGTGCACTACCAATTTACTGCAAATTCTAATAACTAAATAAAGGGGTGATCAAACTTTTTGCACGAAAGGCCGCATTAGAAAAAATTTTGAAGCCGAGGGCCGTACTGCTTGGAAAAGCAAAGTAAAAAAGGTCATCACGACCACAGATGTCCTAGTCCTATTTTCCTTTTGAAATCGAGTGAAGAGCAAAAAAAGATCATCTCGACCGCAGACGCCCTATTTTCCTCCCGAATTCAAGCGAAGAGCAAAAAAAAGGTCAGTCACGTCCACAGGATGTCCTATTTCCCCCCTAAATTAAGTGAAGAGCAAAAGAAAAAAAGGTCAGTCACGTCCGCAAATGTCCTACATCCCTCGCAATATCTGTAGGGTTCAAGGTTCATCTACCTGTAAGTGGCTGCCGCATGAAATGATCTCACAGGCCGCTTTCGGCCCGCGGGCCGTAGTTTGCCCACCCCTGAACTACTATAGTAGATAGTTTTTATTACATGTCAGATGATACCGCTTACTTAAAAAAGAAGTCATACTCTGCGTAATTATGATGAACGAAGCTTGATATTTACAATTATTTTAGTGGGCTAGTGCAAATAGAAACGTATTGAAGGTGCAAACGTTACAAATACTTTGCTTTTTTATTTTTTAGGAATACTATCGTGTTACATAAAACCAATGCTTGCTCACAGAACAGAATATGAGTTTACATGAATGCAAATAAGAAAGTGATATAATTTCCCTTTATAGTCTTTTTCGAAACTCGTTAATTTTTTCTGATTTTATGCTCACACTGCTGAATAGAATTTTTGGCAGTGAAAATTAGTTTAAATACAAAACAAGGCGATTTTCAACCAAAGATTTTTGCCCTACAGCCTGCATGAATGCAACAAACTGAGGACCTTTTCCAATTTGACTTTAGTCTACCGGTAAATGAAAACTTAAACCATCAGCTTAGTAAATGTCTGCGCAGTCGCCTACCTCCAATTATGCTCTGTACAGAAGCTATATATTCGCTCTCTGTAAGCATCTAGGCACTGTATGCAGTTGCATTTGATTGATTTCTTTTTAATTTCTTGATTTCTTCATTTTTAACCCCCTATCACGAGAAAGCGGCGGAGGCGCCGTATGCTTAGGACGAATCCACACTTGCTTAGGAGTTGCCTAACTTGTTTTCGAGGTTTCCGCTTGAATTTTGCTTGTGACTTCTTTTGCTGCTTGCCGGATTCCACCAAGATGAGATTATCATCCCGAAGCATCTTATTGAAGGACGCAACTACAAGACTAAGTTTGGAGTTGAACCGTTAACCTTGCGATCATGGTCGTTGTAAAAACGACGCTCCAAACCACTGCGCCACGCTGCCGATATTTGCATTGTACTCGAGAAGTTTTGGTCACAGGAAAATAGTTTTACAAGAAATACACGTCATTTTGGCAAAATTTGCGCCTCAAGGTTCGGAAAATCGCAAAATTTTGGGTTCGTATCCGGGCTGAGATTTTGTGCAATAACAAGTAGCAACCATGCCTAAAAATACAGCAGTGATTGTAGTGCATAGCGAATTAAGGTACACTGCATATAAAATTGGGTAGAGCTCTTGGTAAAACTCCACTCAACCCAATTCATATTTGGGTAAAACACGTTTTCCCCAAAATATTTTGGGCATAAATCGATATGCCCAAAACATAACTTAAATAATTTTTTTGGGTAAAAAAAATTTTGGGTAAACATGAAATTTTGTGGGCAAATACAATTTTTACCCAATTTTTTGGGGGTAAACACACCTTCTACCCAATTGCGACTTTTTCGCTTTTGGGTAATTTTTTATACTTAACAAAATACTGTAACTTTGGGTATTTTTGAAAATTACCCAAAAGGAAAAAATTTCGTTGCATTATTAAAAAATTTTACCCAACTTTATATTGAACAAAAAAAATTTACTCAAACATCCAAGTTTGAAATTATGAAGAATATTTAGTGAATACGTAACTTTCGCTGGTTTTTCCTTTGCTGTATGCAGCTGAAACCTATACCATATAGCGTTATGCAGGTGATGAAGGCAGCAGCAGCGTGATGCAAGTTTTCCTCAGGGTCATAAGAGTCAAGCAACCACCCTTATACCGACGAATAAATCAAAATCTAAACAGTGGACTTTTATTGTTACTCAGATTTACGAAAACAAACAGCATTCATATGAATTCTCGATATACCCTGCTACTGCTGCTTGGACTCCTGTAAGGTCAAAATTAATACATTTTGGAATAAAATGCAGTGAAGTTTTATCTAAAAACTGCGCATAAAGAAGGACTTTCTGTCTTTAAAATATCGTTTCAGATGTTGACATTTTGATAAATAATTGAGCGTTGCAGTTTCGAGGTGCTATAAAGGGGGAATCTTATAACTTTCTTTGCCCTGAAAGATTGGCTTGGACCGAACAGGCGTGTTTAGAAAACCTGCTATCACTTGGCCACCTGCCATATTTGAGTGGCGTAGCCAAGGGTGAGAGGTACCGGGGCCATACCCCCTTAAATTTTACGAAAACAGAAAAAAAACGATGTAAAAACTAGCACTCACTTTGCTTACATTAAGCTATACAGCATTAGTCATGAACCCCTTCAAATATTTTTTGGCGACGCCACTACGACCTGTCTATTTCCTGAAGGTGCGCGAATCCTGTTAGGTGCCTTTCCCAACTGAACAAGTAAACTAACTGACTTGTTTTTTGCACGGTTGTTTGAATGCTCGACGTCAAACAAAGAAGTTGAATTACAGATCTCGAGTCTTACTTAGCTATTTTGGCTGTTAAAAGCTATTATCTGATATACTGTACGTGCATCTATTGGCCAATCAATTTAAAGTGATAGGCTCACCTATGCTGTGCAAGTAAAAAAAGTTTTAGTGGGTTGTGTGCACTAATTTTTTCTTGGGACAACAGCCCCGGATTAAAAAAAGGGAATTAATCTAACCTTATAGTGTATAAGCTCAGTATAAACGGACAGTGTGGAGAACAAACCGACAAGCTCGCTTTTACTGTCGTCAGGAAAAGGCAATTGGTGCTTGGTGGAACTACTTATTCTTTTTGTTGCATAAATTGACCTAAATATTATTAGATACGCTGTTTTCAGATAGGTCGGTAGCTGAGCAAATGCGCGTACACTAAAGATTATAGGCTAAAACATTGACTATTAGAAATTTAAGCAACGCAGTAAAAAATTTGCAAGTAGGATGGTTGAAACTGAAGAACTTGAACGTTATGGAAAAAAATCTTAACAGCCATAATGTCATACAGTTCACAACAGTTTCAAAGATTTCATCTTTGTTTATAGAATTTCTTGGCTGTTGCACAAACAAAAGTGAGGTACGCATTAACGTTTAGGCCCCAGAAAACGTTTCAGTAAAACGAAGTATGGAAATAAGTAACCAGATTATCGAAAAGCTCACTTGTGCAATATCTCCTTTAACATTCGCAACACTACCAGTAGCCTACTGGTAGCGTATTTAGGGGAGCATTGGGCCATACCCCCCCTTTTGACTCTGCCTTTTAGTAAACAAGAACAAAATTAATTGTGCCAAGTAACTGAAATATGCCATACTCTTTTGATGGTTTCTGTATCTTATGGCTAGGGACGGATCTAGGGGGGTAGGATGAGAGGTATGCATCCTCTACCAGCCATTTTCAAAGTTGTTTTGGATGTATACAATTTTTCCATAATTTCGAACCCCTTCGATAGCGATAAGCCTTACGCCTTGAGCACGCATAATTGAAAATGTGCGAACAAAATGCATCATATTTTGCGAAGCACTCAGATTAGGGTCAAACAATTTGAACAAAATTTGCCTGAAAATTATTCAAAACGCATTAAAATAATCATTAGAGCATGTAAATTTTCAAAAATTTTCCGAGGGAACATGCTCCCGGACCCCCCTTGATACTTTCTTGCTCCTCAATCAGCTTCAAATTTGTTTTGCCGAAAAATATACTCTTGTAAAAAGTGTCGAAATTATGGCGATCCCCTTTTAAAATTTCTCGCTACGCCACTGAACACATACCATTGGCCTTCAAGTTTAAACCAATCTGAAAAGTCTTACGGCGCTAAAGAGAATAAATTACATTCGAAATACCTAACTATACACAGGTAATAGAATAGCAATCGCAAAATATAGCTTCTTTTGCCAGCTTGATAGCCAATACTTTTGTGTGACAAATCATATAGGCAATTCAAGATAAAATTGGACTACATTTGTTCATTTGCAGACAGCATTTTATTTTAATTTAAGAAAATATTTATTTGCGAAGAGCCTGTACACTGATCACTGCTTGCAGCGAAAATACAATCAAATTTTAAAAAATATTGAGTATAGAGTACCCAATATGACGTATTTTCAAAAATGCCACTAGTGAAATATTATTATAATTCTTTGTTTTATATACAAATCGGAACATATGTAGCAGTAGATTATCAAAATCGCTTCGTGTGAGATCCTCCGTATGTAATGCAATGGTAAGTATAGGCGTTAACTAGACCCTGCAGCATAACACACTAACTCATAGAGTACGCTGCAAATGAGCGATGATGGCAGCAAGACCAATTTTTGGGTTTTCGTTGCCTAAAAACATGCGGGTAGAGAAAACCCAGTAAAATTAATTGGGCTCTTAACTTGGGCTAAAATAGCCCAACGCATAATGGTTAGCAGTCAGTCAGTCAGTATACTCTATTTGGGTAATCTGCACCCTACTTAAAAAATTGGGTTTCTCAACGTTAATACCCAAAATGTTTACCCAAAAAAATACCCAATTTTATTTGCAGTGTACCCTCACTACAACCAGATCTTTACTGTGAGCACCGTAGCTCACGCATTTCTCACGCCTTTGATGAAAAATACCATTGGTGTTTTTGATTGGTTTTTATTGCAGGTCTTGTACACTGGACCACGTAACTTTAAACCCAGCACTAGGACCAGCGGCGTAGGCGCATTCAGGGAGAGCCACGGTGCCATGCCCCAAGCTGGTTCTGTCGTTGTTGTAGATTATGAAATACACCTACTCGTCATTCAATCAAATGAGCCAAAGCTAATAAAGTTGCATCCTCCTTTTATTTATCTTAGCCAAGCTTCTGCTTTTAGACCTACCGGTACCCAGGCCTTTAGGTAGGCCAATTTTGTATTGTCTGCTAGAGCATAGAATAATGTAAGGTTAGAGACTGGATTAACTGCAGGCAGGGCCGTTGAAAGAAAATCCGGGCACCGGGGCAGAGATATGATTCGCCCCCCCCCCCCCCCCCGGTACCAGAATTTAATTCTCTCTAAAAAAAAAAGTCTTGACGTAATTTCTCCAAAAAGGTCTTAACATCGCGCGTGCGTAATTTCTCCAAAAATTTTTCGTGTGTCTCCAAAAGAAAAAAGATGTTAACATAGCGAAGGCGTAATTTCTCCCACATTTTTTCGCGTCTGTCTCGCTCTAAAATATGAGCGTAACCCGTCAAAATCTGTGACGGGACCCTCAAAACATGACGGGCTCAGGGTACTTTGTACCCCCCTGCCCTCCCTCTCACCAGCCCTGACTGCAAGTACGGTAAGCTACGTCCTTTTTTGATAAAAAGTGTGTTTAAATAAGAGTTTTTATGTGAAAACCGTATAAATCTGTTGGCGGCTGGGGGCTCAGCCGTAGCGGTAGCAGTGACAAAGAAACAGCGGTAGCAGTGAAAAAGAATCAAAGTAGCAGTGACAAACAAACAGCGGTAGTAGTGACAAAGAATCAAAATTTAACAAGCATTGTAATGTTTATGCGAGAAAGCGCTGATATAGCGTAGCCTACACATAACTTCGTAAAAATTTACTTCAAAAGTTTTGTTATACCGGTAGTGAATATTCAGATTACCTCCCCCCCGAAATATTTTTTTAGATACGGCCCTGTACTCACTGGATATTGCCGATCGATCTCGACAAGTTTTGCCTGAAGTCGATTTCGCCAATCCGCTATCACTCGGCCACATACGAAAAAACACGTTCACACACTTGAGCCGTTGTGCTCGTCAACTTCTGTTTGTGGTAGACCTTTTTGCAACTTTTAAAAAACTAGTACAGTGCACCTATTAAATATCAATGCATAGCTGTGCACAAAAATATAACAAAAAACTATGAACTACAGTACTGTACAGTACAATAGTTAGTCGAGTTATGATAAAGTACCCTGTAATTATTCTTTTGTGGCTCAATAAAAATATGCCAAAGGGTAAAAAAATCAAATCAATGAAAAAAAGTTTTAGTTTTACTGTAGTTTGACATTGTTGAAGAACGAAATATGAACCAAGGTGAATTTACTTCCTGTAAGAAACCTTTACTTTGGCTTGTCCTCACTTCTTCAAACCAACTTCAAGGAAATGATTGCATTGAAATAATATAACTCAGTGGTTTTCAACTTTTTTTAGGCTGCGGACCGGCAAAATTTTTAAATAAATGTTGCGGACCGGTGGACCTTAAAAATCAATCAAAGAGGTTATGATAACACCAAGTGCTAAAATCACCAACTTGATTTTCGTTAATTCGGTGGTTGATTTTTGATTGATGATTTCTGATTTCTTCATCTTTTCCTCTTATCACGAGAAAGCGGCGGAGGCGCTATGCGTAAGACGAATCCAGACTCGCTTAAGAGTTGCCTTTGCTTCCACGTTTTCCGGTTGAATTTTGCGTTTGACTTCTTTAATTTGCTGCTTGGCAGATTCCACCAAGCAGAAATAATCATCCCGAAGCATCCTATCCAAGGACGCAACAACGAGACTAGTTTGTGAGTTGAACCATTAACCTTGCGATCATGGTTGTCGTAAAAACGACGCTCCGAACCACTGCCCATGCTGCCTACTTGAAAGAAAAGTAAATCACTTGGTTGTTTGCTTGTTTCCGTTTCACAATCAGCTTCCGGTAATCATAGTGCTGAATTTCAGTTAAATAAGTTTTTCGATTTCATATACTACTGCAACAACTCGTAGTAAATTAGCGGTTATGCCCAAGCTTCATTTCTCCTTCAAGTTTTTTTTGTTTTGTTTTATAAGAAAGGCAAAACTCAATGAATCGGCAGTGCATGGTGCATAGTGCATAGGCCTACAGCATGAACTTGTCTGTTGGCTGACGAAAAAAGTATTGAGCGCGCGTATAGCTAAGTGGATTATAATATAAAGCACAATTTGGAATTGTGGTATAATGTTGGTATTTCTTTGGCGGACTGGCAGGAAAGTCGACGCGGATCGGCGGTTGAGAAGCACTGATATAACTGATTAACACAAGACGGGGGCAATTGACCAGACGCTTTCCCGGCTAAGACTTAAACGTATCATAAAAACCAATCAAAGATAACTGCAATACTGCATTTGCTAACTCGAAATTTTTCCCAGAATGACGGCAAGGTTTAAAAAGTTAAAAACCACGGTTACAAATCGCTTACGTCATAAAAACAAGAAAGTAAACTGAGAAGGTGAAAAGTGAGCAAGCAGCAGTTTTGCTACACGTTAGCAGTTACAAATCCTACAGCGTGAGAAACAAGACGATTCTAGTGAGAATTGTGCAATATTGTACAATGTACAGTAGGGCAGTTGTGATTTTGAGTTTTAAATCATTTACTTACTTACTTTTCTGAACCCGCTAATCCTTGGGGATCGCAGGAGAGTTTTAAAACAACTATTTTAAAATGAAGTCAATGCGTTCCGGAAGTTGTGTCCCCATGCAGCACTGCTTGATACACTTGTGTTTGACGTAGTGATTAGAGCCTCTACTTTATTGTTGAACGACTGGATTTGTTACTTGTTCGAAAGATATGGACGATTGCATCGCAGCTATTGATTGTAGCGTGAAGCAGAGCACCATGCAATCAGTAAAGGCCATGAAATTAAACACAATTGTTAGGAGTGTAACGATATAACAATAGTGTTTTCATTTCTTAATACACTGTTCTAGAAGGTTCTAGACCAGTAATTCCCAACCTTTTCTAAGTCGTGGCGCCCTTGACTGTGACGTTTAAAAGAGCGTGGCCCCTGTAGTGTAATTTTGAAAGTGCCGGTCTAGAAATAAAAATGTATTTATTCCTACGATCTTGGCCCCCTAGAGCGGGGTCGTAGCCACGGGGGGGGGGGGGGGGGGCAATTAGAGGATCAGCCCTCCCAGAATTTATTTCAGCCCCTCCAAAACTATTTATGTCGAAGTAATGATGGTGCATAAATTCAACGATTTATATATTTTTTAAAAATCGCTGCGTCAATCGTTGTTAACTTTAAATCTCGAGACTAATTTCTGATTCGCATCCCAATACGAAAAGCAGAAGGTGTTTTAATTTTTACCGTTACATAGACTGATGTCTGAGTGTTGTGCAATTGTACATAATCGCGGTTAAGGAAATTTGCATTATGAAAACACAACCGCTGGTTGTAAGCAACCGCAATTGGATACTACGCTGTAAGACTCACTGTAACTTGGCATTTTGTTGTTTTGTTTTCTGCCTTTATCTGATTAGCACATTTTACTTCTCTTTATCATTTTATTTCCGCGTAGATTTTTGTAAGTTTTGAGAAGAGCCTATCAGGCCTACCAGTACATCGGCGCAAATTTCTTACTTTCGTTTTTCGTTTCCGAGTATAAGTTCTTGCTTTCTGCATTAACTTTTTACTTGACTGAAATTGATCTGTTCAGGATTAGGAAGCAATGAAAATAAAAAATAAGAAAAAATTTAAGTTGATGTTTCAGTCGCCCCCAAAATATATTCGGCCTCTCCAAAATGTAAAGGCTAGTTACGGCCCCTCCTCAGAGAACACTCTGTGGCCTTCTTGGGGGCCAAGGAACGGTTGAGAATCCTGTTCTAATCCGATATGTTGCTTTATGAATTTATTCGTGGGATGGTTCCGATTAGTAGTTTAGTGATGTCATAATACTGTTTACTTTGAGAATATTCGGGGCGGTTTTTGATATTTGGCAGCCAGCTGTAGTTTTGTACTTGTGGCGTAAAAAGAATGTTTTGAGCAGGGAGTCGGACCGAACCCGAACCGGAGTTTTATCAACCGGTTTTTACTCTCTTTTTGTCGAACTTTAACCCAGGGATTTCTAGAACAACTAGAACATTTTTGAATTTGACTTTTGATCATAAATTAGTGTATTTTACTAGCGTTATTTATTCGAACAGTTTTTTTGAGCGTAATTAATCGTGTGCAGAGCTAAGCAGGTGTTTTATGCTGAAGGGATTAGCCCTGTAGTGTTTTGAAGTGAGGGGAGAAGCTTGTGTTGTTGAAGTTTGGGTTAAGGTGAATGCCATAGCTAAATGAGTTAAGCTTGGGTCTTATTATTATATTAGTTGTGTGAAGGTCTTTTTTTTTCTGTGAGGTCAGTTCAGAGTACGGATTACTTCCTACAGTCTATCATTCTGTATTTATCGATCATCCTGTCAGCGAAGTATAGCTCTTTGTCCTTCGTAGATAATTCTTTACCTATTTCACGACAAAAATCTTGTCACTTACAAAGCGCAAAAATATCACAAATTATTTCACTTTTAAATGATAGTACATCTACACCAGCGCAACGCTAGTTTGAAAACTTTTTGTGTGTTGCCATAAAAAATCGAGAAGCTCTAACGTAAGAAACAATACTCAAAACAATGATCAATTAGAAAGCGATAGAGCCTAAGTAAAACACGCCGAAAAAAGTGACAACAGTTACTTCTTAAGTATCACTTGACAGTTTATACGATTCGTAAATAATATTGTGCTTTTTTAATTTAACAAACTATTTGTTTATGCACAGTTTTAATGTAAATATTGTTTTTAATCAGGTCTTCAATTGATTGAAAATGCGAAAAAACAAGCCAGTGAACTGTGCGGCGAGGATGAATCTATTTTAGTTGACCGAAAAATCAATATAGCTCCTCTCGAACTGTCAACCAAAGTGAAGAATGCAGAGTTAGCAGATGAATCAGGCCATTACCATCATCGAAAGGAAATTGCCGAAGTGTTTAACAAACCTCCATCCAGAAATATCCACTACACTCAACTGTTTAATGAAGCAAAAAAGCTGGCCACGAAAGAAGCTCAAAAGAAAAGCTCAACTCCGGAAGCTAAAGAAAAGTACCAACTTGCCCACGGCAATGTCGTCAGCGTCGTGGGCCAAGCTGGCATTGGTAAAACAACCTTAACCAAACTTCTGGTTCGAAAAGTTTTAAGTGAAGGTTTGTATGATGCCGAGTATGTCTTTTATCTGCGCTTCCGCGATCTGGACTATCAAAACAATATGAATTTGATGCAGTTCCTGACTAACAACTCATCATTTTCAAAAACTCTCTCACAAGAAAACTTGGACCAGTTGCTTACCATCCTTGCCGACAGCGACAACGTGTGCATTGTATGTGATGGTTTTGACGAAAGTGTTGTCAAGCAAAAGTCGAAACCTCTTCAGGGTAATTGCTCGATCCACGACCAGACGAAAGCCGAAACTTTCATTAAGCATCTTCTATGTGGAAAGCTTCTTCCAAAAGCTAAGAAACTATTCACATCGCGTCCGCGACAGCTTTTCCGTCTGCACAAGAGCATCCGGCCAAGTTTCATCGTAAATGTCCTGGGCTTAAGTAGTGATTCACAGAAGCAAATCTGTCGAGATGTCTGTGGAAACGAAGACGCCAGTGCTCAGGTTTTCAAATTTGTTCATGATCGGGACGATCTGCATAGCTTTTGCTATACCCCGGCCAACTGTGTGATGGTAATGTATTGCTTGAATGTTAACTACGAATCAGGCAATTTAGCTTCCCTCGAAAATATGGATTCCATAAGCACTATCTTGGTCGCTTCACTGGGTCTTTTCATTGAAAACGGTCATCTACGAGGTGAAACATTCCAAACCAAAAATCTATCTTTCTTGGCGTATTCCGCATTTGTGTCCAATCGCTTGTTTTTTGAAGTTCAGGATCTGAAAAAGGCTGGCATAAGCAAACATCAGGCAACTACTTTTCTAACAACCCGTCTAGGTAAGAATGCAACCATGAAGTTGTGGGAAGGCATTTTAACGGTCAAGTCTTACTTTTCTCATCTCATGCTGCATGAGTTCTTCGTAGCAATCTATCTAATATTATTCATGCCAGACGACGAATTTCGCAAATTTCTTTCCAAACTGAAGAAAGATAAATTTGAAATGGTGGCCAAATTTTCATTTGGTCTTTGCAACTCAGTCACGCAAAACTACTTGCAAACTCTCATTCCTCCCGAAGAGCTAAACCTGTCCGTCTACGAGAAAAAGAAGAAGATGCTAGAAAAGTTGGCATTGAAAGAAATCAAATCCACGAAGAAATTTGCTGACTTGCTTCAGTTCTATGCTTGGATTTATGAGTTGCGCAACGTTACAGTTACTGACAAAGCAGTTGCTGCTTTAGAAAATGAAATTGAGATGACCGGTGGCGTTCTTCCAAGTGACATTCCAGCTTTCCAGTACGTGCTGAAACAGAGGAAGACTTCTCTTGCTTTAATAATTCCACATCCTGACCTCGACAAGGAACGCAGAAAGTCATATTTTGCTGCACTTGATTCCGTACTCAAATCTACAAATGTCAAAGTATATAAGAATCTTATAAAAGTTATTTTGATGTTAAACAAAGCACATTGTTTCCGATTTCGTCATTTTTATCCTGCCGTCACGAGAAAGCAAAGGAGACGCTGTTGGATGTGAGGAATCGAGACTCGCTTAGGGGTTGCTTTTGTTTCCAAGTTTTTCGGTTGAGTTTCGCTTCTGACTTCTGTAGTTTGCTGCTAGTTGGATTTTACCAGCAAAGATAACTATCGAAAAGCATCTTATTCAAGGATGAAGCTTGGGTGGGAGTTGAATTATGAACCTTGCGATCATGACCGTCGTAAAAACTACGCTCCGGACGGCTCGAACGCGCGTAGCAGTTAATGTGCAAATCATTTAAAATCGGAAAAAACAAAAAGTTAAAGTTCATAGGGAATGTGTTTCGAGAACAGAGAACTGAACGTACTTAATACAAACTAACAACTCTCGGTTGTCATTATTCACACAAAGTTATGATTACAATTAATCAGAAAATGTTTTTGCGTAAAATCCGCAAACTATTTACGTGTAGCCTAGTGTTATTTACTATTCCCTTCTTTTGACCTCCGTTTTCTAATAGCGTAAGGTGTTTAATAAACACTCTGAATATTTTATGGCTGCACTAAATTTTGGCTCTTAAATTCGCAATAAAGATTTCACCTGTTGGAGTTTAAGCAATTTTTTGTTTCAGTCAGATTCTATCAATCGCTGCTGAGATTGATTAACGTGGTTTTATAGTTTTTTTGATTGTTCTTCAATTTCGAATTCACAGATAAAAGAACTAAAATTGAAGTGGAGTGACATCGCTGAAGATGAAGCGATCTACCTCGCAAGTTCGCTTCAGAGTCTTAAAGAGCTGCGACTTGATTGTAAATTATTCAATGAGCAAGGAGTGAGAGCTTTAGCTGCTGCCATTGAGCACATGGAGAATCCGGTAAAGCTTACTTGATAAAAAAAATTGAAAACTAAGTTGTTTTTTTTTAATTTTGTGTCGGTCATTTGACCAATTTTAGCTAATTTTGAACACAGTTTTTCGGTCAACTCGTTTTTTTTTCGGTCATATTATAACTAAGTTTAAAAACCATATTTTCCAACACTTCCTTGAACCATGAAATTAATTCAAGTTTTGAAACAAAAAACGTACGATCACTGGAATGGAAAATTCGAAAGCCCGGTGCGGTGAAAACAATCAATTATTTACTTTGGGAAGTAAAAATAAAATAGTGTATGTCATCACTCATTACCTGTAATAATGGCCTGGAATGGATCAAGATATTTTGCTGGTGGGGGGAAGCAGTTTTGAATTGAGTTGAATGTTAACTAAATACGAGCGGCAGGTTGGCGTAGTGGTTAGAGACATCGCTATCGGCGCTAGAAGTCTTGAGTTCGATTACCGGGCTGGTCAAATCGGACACTGTTGCAACACCTCCAAATCTCGCGCTATGCCGGAGAGATGGGTCGGCGTAATACCGTGAAAGTCTTGAAGTTTTTTTTCGTTAACTAAAATACAAAGTTGTTAAACGTTTCGACTCGGAAAAGATCGTAAGTAAGCACTTTGAAATTGTTTCAGCTCAGGGACGTAGGCCTATTTAGAATTGTTCTTAGGGAGAGGACACCAAATTTCGCTATTTTGTAAAGTGTAGTTTTTTTAGGCAGAGTTACTTTGAGGCAAATCCAGGATTAAAAGCGAATCTAGGGGGCTCCGGTGGCATGCTTTCCCGAAAATTTCTGAAAATTTACATTTTGCGACGACCCTTTTAATGCTTTTTGTACAATTTTTAAGGAAATATTGTTTAATGTTTTTGACCCTAGTTCTGATTTGCTTCACCAAAAGGATGCACTTTGTTCACACGTTTCGGTTTTTTGCGTGCTGAAGACGAAAGGCTTATTGTTACGGAAGAGGTTCAAAATTATGGAAAAATTGTATTCACTAAACACCAGGGATGGAGGTCTCGAGACCTAAATTTTAAGATCTCGGTCTCGAGACTGGGTGAAAAATTCGGATCTTGGTCTCGAAGCAACTGGATCTCGGTCTCGAAGCAGAAATTGCGTCTCGAGACTTCTTTTATTGGTACCACACTTTAGTTGTTTGCATCATATCAGCGTAGAAGTCGCGCTTCCATGTTGATTACAGTATCAAAGCCTATCTCACTATTGTGTTATTTTCTATCCGATGCTGACCCGTGAAAATGTTTTCAATAAGACGTTTGCCAGAATTACGTGCACTTATTTGATTCCAGCTATTCTTCTAATGATTAAATCTAATCAAAATCTACTAGGTTTCAAGGTGTTGAGACTTGAAAATAGCGATAAAAAAGTTTAATTCATTTTATAAACTGCAGGCGAAAGAAAATTGACTTGCGTATCTGCCTTGTGCCATAATTAAGCAGCTGTGAAATTTTTTGATAGTGCTTTACTTAATTTAATTAATTGGATTATGTACGGAACGTCAGTACACAGTTTCGTCTCTGGCTGCCACTGCAATGAGTCATCACAACCTCTAACTATTTTCCAGCATTAATTAACTGGATTGTTTACGTCTGTACTAGGGTTGGATTAAATTTAAATTTTGAATTTGAATCCGCTCATCGTTTATTAATAATTTTGAATTTTGGTTATCCAAAGTAGATGTGTTTGCATTTTAACTTTATCAATTCAATGAATTTGATTTTTCATTTCCAAAGTCATTCTTTTCTTTTCGACTCGCACCGGTGGAACGAGTTTTTGGTCAAAGTGGTTTGCTTTTTCGACCACATCGGGCCAGGTTATCATCCGATTTGCTCTCAATGTTAGTTTATTTAAAGTGCAACAAAAACTCTGTTTAATTGTAATTTTTTCGTTTAGTGTTCACTGTTCAAGAAAAAAATTTCGATTTCAAAATTTTTTGTTTTCGATTAGGTTGCTAGTCTCGGTCTCGCTACTGCTTCGTCTCGGTCTTGACTAAAAGGTCTCGAACTTTTCGGGTCTCGATCTCGGTCTCAAAAACAAAAAAAGTCTCGATCTCGGTCTCGGACTAAGCAGTCTCGACTACATCCCCGCAAAACACTTTGTTGAAAATGGCTGGTTGGGGAGGATGCACCCCCCACATTTCTCCTCTGGATTCACAGTGACTCCTGATAATGACCATTATTGTCAACTCAAGAAAAGGGCACTTTTTCCTCAAAAACTCTTGAAACTAAATTATTTTTATTCAACGACAGCGCCACCCGAAGTTATTGCCAGTAAACAATTAAGTATCCTGTTCACATGTCCCGTATAAGTGACTCCAAACACCAAACGCTTTCTGCATCACAATCAAAACTTTTGGTGCCACAATTTTCAGAAATTTACGGTGCTCTAATTAGCGTCATATTTATTAAGACGTTTCAAACACGATCGACAACAAAAATATGTTAAAAATATTTAATTTTTCTTGCGGTTACTATGAGTGAACTGCCCAAAAAAATCGGACAATGACCGACAGATGACCAAAAAAAGAAACGACCTAAAGGGTCGAAAGCACTTTGAAGTTTGAGTGTGAGTAACTATAGTTCTTGTTTCTTCCAACGAACTATACGATGATTTGCCAAGCAAACACACGCGGATAAGAGGCAACAGTATAAAGTTATCCATTTGTTAGATACAGTGCAGAGATGGGTTTTCGCATATATTAACATCTAAACTGCTAGATACAGTACTAGGCGTTAAAAAATGTGGTCGTGTATTTGTAAGCTCCAAATTGTCGGAATCGGGCCCGAAAAGTTATTTAAGCGTAGGCCCGCCTTAAGTTACGAGTTACTGTTGAACCTCTATCAGACCTATTTATCGGACAATGTCGCTTCAAGATGTGTAACTTACAGAAGGTACTTTGCTTTTTAAGTTTTTTGTAGTGACTAGTGAGTTTTGGCATTGTGGTTGTTCAGGAACAAATTATCGTAAATCATGATGAGGGCTGATGCAAACTCCGAAAACGTTCGAGTAATTAGTTAATTTTAATAGCCAATTACAGTAGATTGAGGAAAAGTTTGAGAAAATTTAAATAATAAAAGCAACGGTGTTGCTTGAGGTAGTTTATACTTGAACTACATCCTTGGTTTATAACAATCTCGTGTCAGTTTATTGTTGTTTATGTTTTTGTGCTATTTCAGGAAAATTCCCCCTTCCAACTGATTATTCCACATCCAGATCTGAACAAGAAAGACAGGAAATCGTATTTTGTTGGGCTTGATTCTATAATCAAATCTGCAAATGTAAAGGTATTTTGTAAAATTTTGACGTTTTTTGCAGAAATTGTTCTGTAAGTATATCAAAAAAGTAAATATAAATACATCAACCAGTGTAGCTGCTTTTTCAATAAATACAGTGTGTTATTTCCTCTCTGCGTATTAATTTACAGCATAGGACAAAGTTATTGTAAAACCTCAATGATCATTGTAACCGCCAGTGTGGCCTTAAAATTTATCAATTAATTCATGACCAAGGCTTCGTCGTTGTATGCAGGTAGTTTACAATTTTCACAATATCATTTTCAAAGATCTCTGCTGCTTAGCTTATTTTAACAAAATCAGTTCCTTACTTTAACTAAAAAACAAAGAAACAAAATCGCAAACTTGCGTGGTTGTGAGATTTACAGTTCGTATGCAGTCAATGCAAGCAATGGATATATTCAAGTTCACTTAACTGTAAAATCGACCAATTGCAAGTGCGTTGCATTTCGAGTTGAAACGCCACTTCCACCAATAACATTTCATTCAAAAGGACTTGGCAAATCGCAAACAATTATGCTTTCAAAATCTTTGTTATTGCAAGTACCAAGACAACACCCAGCATTTGCGCAGATTAAAGTAATTATTTTAATGTTTTAAAAAGGCAAAAAGTAAACTTAACCACATTTTAATTTGTACCATAAAGAAGCGTTAAAACTTCACGTCATTGACTTGAGACAAAACTAATTTCAGCATAAGAAATTTCTCATCCTCTAGGTTTGCGGACTCGATTTATTATTCCTCACCAGAATTGTTAATTGATCTAGTTGACTGATCTAGTCTTTCACTGATCTAGTTGATCGGTCGATTATTTGCGGGAAGTTTGTAGATTATCTCCACTTTGCAGAATTTTGACAAAAAGCAAAACATAAAGCAGGAAGCGAAGCCAACCGGAAACCTAGGACACATCGCAATTTACTTGTAAAAACATTGGGTCAGCAGACTGTTGATAAAAGCAAAAAACGATCAAAAATTTGAAAAGCTTTATAATCAAACAAGAAAACACATGCATTTACGAATCAAACCAGTGGTGTTAAAGTCTTGCATCTTAGATGCAGGTTATGCAATGGCATGTGCTCCACCAATGTTATAGTTATTTCAGGGCATGTTTCAAGGCATTCAAGACATTTTTACTCGTAGTTAGTTTCCTGCGATATTCAAAACTGCCATGACAAGTTTGTATTGTTTGTAGACAAAAGTAGTGTTTCGCCGCCTTTTAGCCAGGCGTTGCTCGAAAACTTGGTATGTTTTCCTCATGTGTTTGTTAAATTCACAGATAAAACTTGACTTGAATTGGAATGACATCGATAAAGATGAAGCGATCTATCTCGCAAGTTCTCTTCAGAATCTCAAGGAGCTGAATCTTTATAGTGCAAAAATCAAACCACGAGGAGCCAAAGCTTTGTCTGCAGCTATTAAACACATGGAAAATCCGGTAAAAGTTTGATGTTAAGAAAGTCGCTATGGAAGAAGAAACATCATTGCAACTGTTTCAAGTTTATAGAATAATTTTAAAATGATTTCTTGTAAATAAAAGGAATCAATAAAGCTTTCCACTTTGGACAAAAAATTGAAATGATGACGGATGACGTCAAATTTCAGTGACACACATTTGCATCCAATTTAACGACAGTTCAGTGAATTGCTTACAATGCTTTGAGATAAGGTCTACCTACCTAAGCTCCACGTTCTCATACATTTGCTCACTATTTTCATCAACAGATTCCAAAATGTTAGTAATTACACAATAGCGGTCGTACTTGAGTTACGAGTGAAAATCAGAGTTTATTTTGAAGGCATTTCAAAAACACAGAGTGGGGACAGTTTGCGCACTTCGTCGCCCGCTAAAACATGGTAAAAGTTAAAACAAAGTATTACGTAAAACTTCATTACCCGATAAAACAAACATTACGTAATTTTACAGTTACGCAGTTGCAGTAGTAGCAGTGGTTTTTATTTTCGCACCGCCAAGACGATAAAGAATAGAAAAAGATGAAGACATACAACAACAGATTGATGCATGAGCCGATTGAAAGTATTGAACATTGAAGTCAAAGTATCTGCAAGTTAAAGCTCCCAGTCTGGTTGGATGGGCAAAGCGTAACGATAATATACTGTAATAATAGAGGATAGTGAAAAGACTGAAGTTCGGCCACCGGCTTTAAAAATGTAGTGCATATAAAAATGTACTGTATATAAATAGTTATACTTGAGCCAGATTATACTTGAGCTACATGCTTGCTTTATAAAAATCTGCTGTCAGTTAATTGTTGTTTATGTTTTTGTGCTATTCCAGGAAAATTCCCCTTTCCAACTGATTATCCCACATCCAGATCTGAGCAAGAAAGACAGGAAATCGTATTTTGTTGCGCTTGATTCTATAATCAAATCTGCCAAAGTAAAGGTATTTCGTAAAATTTTGACGTTTTTTGTAGAAATTGTTCAAAATCATAAAAAGATTGTATTCACTAAAAACGTTGTGGAAAATAAACATCAACCAGTGTACATACTTTTTCAATAAATATATCGTGTTATTTCCTCTCTGCCTATTAATTTAAGCATCGGGCAAAGTTATTGTAAAAACTCAATGATCATTACAACCGCAATGTGGTCTCAAAATTTGTCATTTAATTCATGACCAAGATCTCGTCGTTTTATACAGGTAGTTTACAATTTTTACGTTATCATTTTCAAAGGTCCTGTCATTTTCAAAATTACGTGGTTGTGAGATTTAAAGTTTGTATGCAGTCAATGCCAGCAATGGATTTGTTCAAGTTCATCTTATTGTATAATATCGTCCACTTGCAAGTGCATCGCATTTCGAGTTGAAACGCCACTTTCACCAATAACATTTTATCCAAATTGACTTGGCAAATTGCAAACAATTATAGCTTTTTAACTCCTAATTTCAGTTATTGCAAGCGCCAAGACAACACCCAGCATTTGCGCAGATTAAAACAATTATCAAGTTTTGAAAAGCCAAAAAGTAAATTTAGCATTTTAATTTGTACCATAAAGAAGCGATAAAACTTCAAGTCGTTGACATGAGACAAAACTGGTTCCAAGATGACAAGAAATTTTCCACCGTCAGGGTTTACAGACTTGATTTATCACTCCTCACTAAAATTGTTAATTGTCATCTTCCTACACTGTACTGTACTGTACTGCATATCTGGTTTCTTGAAGTTAAGATGGAAAAATTACTCATTGATCGAATCATAAAATGTTCAAGGACTCCAAAATGTTTCAAGATGTCACTGCTTGCAAGAAACTACATCAATTTTGCTATCACGTGTCATGTTTTGCGAACATTTTCACAGAACTTACAGTATTGATCGGTCAATGAATAGCAGGAACTTTATAGGTTGTCTCCACCTTGCATAGTTTTAACAAATAGCAAAACATAAAAGCACGAAGCGAAGCCAGCAACCAGAAAACTAGGAAACATCGCAATTTACTTGTAAAAACATTGGGTCAGCAGACTGTTGATAAAGAATGACTTAACGCGTTTGAAGTGGGACGGACAATACGTAGCAGACCTTCAAGAACTTCGACGTTACATCAGTGGGTTGAAAACATGCTGGCGATCTCAGCGGATGCGTCGGCTACAGGTTCAGCGAAAAATCATACCATACGCAAAAAACGATCAAAAATTTGAAAAGCTTTATAATCAAACAAGAAAACACATGCATTTACGAATCAAACCAGTGGTGTTAAAGTCTTGCATCTTAGATGCAGGTTATGCAATGGCATGTGCTCCACCAATGTTATAGTTATTTCAGGGCATGTTTCAAGGCATTCAAGACATTTTTACTCGTAGTTAGTTTCCTGCGATATTCAAAACTGCCATGACAAGTTTGTATTGTTTGTAGACAAAAGTAGTGTTTCGCCGCCTTTTAGCCAGGCGTTGCTCGAAAACTTGGTATGTTTTCCTCGTGTGTTTGTTAAATTCACAGATAAAACTTGACTTGAATTGGAATGACATCGATGAAGATGAAGCGATCTATCTCGCAAGTTCTCTTCAGAATCTCAAGGAGCTGAATCTTTATAGTGCAAAAATCAAACCACGAGGAGCCAAAGCTTTGTCTGCAGCTATTAAACACATGGAAAATCCGGTAAAAGTTTGATGTTAAGAAAGTCGCTATGGAAGAAGAAACATCATTGCAACTGTTTCAAGTTTATAGAATAATTTTAAAATGATTTCTTGTAAATAAAAGGAATCAATAAAGCTTTCCACTTTGGACAAAAAATTGAAATGATGACGGATGACGTCAAATTTCAGTGACACACATTTGCATCCAATTTAACGACAGTTCAGTGAATTGCTTACAATGCTTTGAGATAAGGTCTACCTACCTAAGCTCCACGTTCTCATACATTTGCTCACTATTTTCATCAACAGATTCCAAAATGTTTGTGATTACACAATTTTAGCGGTCGTACTTGAGTTACGAGTGAAAATCAGAGTTTATTTTGAAGACATTTCAAAAACACAGAGTGGGGGCAGTTTGCGCACTTCGTCGCCCGCTAAAACATGGTAAAAGTTAAAACAAAGTATTACGTAAAACTTCATTACCCGATAAAACAAACATTACGTAATTTTACAGTTACGCAGTTGCAGTAGTAGCAGTGGTTTTTTATTTTCGCACCGCCAAGACGATAAAGAATAGAAAAAGATGAAGACATACAACAACAGATTGATGCATGAGCTGACTGAAAGTATTGAACATTGAAGTCAAAGTATCTGCAAGTTAAAGCTCCCAGTCTGGTTGGATGGGCAAAGCGTAACGATAATATACTGTAATAATAGAGGATAGTGAAAAGACTGAAGTTCGGCCACCGGCTTTAAAGATGTACTGTAATTAAAAATGCAGAAAATTGCCATTACTTCCTTTTTATTTATAATTCATCAACCTTCAACATTCTCGTTTCTTATGCTGATGCTTGTAGCTTGTAATATAAATTTGCGTTATAGATTAATCAAAAAGATCTTCATTATACTCGCGGCATTACGCCAGAGCGTGTAACGAGTGGCGGAACCCGTCTCCGCATCTTAGCACTAGGCCAACACAGCTCCGAAAACATGTCGCAGCGGTGGCGAGAAGTTGGTGACATCGTGGGCATTAACTTTGCGTTTTTACTGTATATCCGCAACTTCGCATTCAGGCAACACAGCAATCAGCATTTTCGCACAAATGCACATTGACAACCATAAGTACAGCAGAAGCATTGAGAACTAGACCACAATAAAGCCTTGGAGTACCCCGGGCATAATTTTTCGGATGGGGGCTTTGTTTTTAGGAAACATGATTTGAGGAGTGCATATTTGATCGGGGCAAAATTTTGAGAAGTAGCTTTTCGATGCGGTTTCACTCGGTGTGTGTAGGAAAAACAAAAGCAGAGTAAAGTTTTAAGCGAAATGAAGAGCCAAAACGTTTGCTCAATATTGCTCTTCGTTTTATTTTTATATATTGCACGCATTCCACGGCCGCTCAGTTCGAAAGAGCGGTGGATACTGGATGATCGAAACCGAGTCGGTCAACTTTAAAGCATAGTAAGGCAAGAAATGATGTTTTGAAGTTATTATAGAAATCCAAGCTCATTGAAACAATTGCTCAAAATAGGTCCGAACTAAGTTTTTTCTTCAAAGTTTTGTGTCGGTCGTTTGACCGATTTTAGCTAATTTTGAACACAGTTTTTCGGTCAGCTCGATTTTTTTGTTGGTCATATTATAACTAAGTTTAAAAAATTGTATTTTCCTACACTTCCTTGAACTATGAATATTTTCAAGTTTTGAAACAAGATACGTACTATCACTGAAATGGGAAATTCGAAAGCTCGGTGCGGTGAAAACAAATAATTAATTACTTTGTGTAGTAAAGTGTCATCACTCACTACCTGTAATGATGGTAAGGAATGGATCGAGATATTTTGCTGGTGGGGGGAAGCAGTTTTGAATTAAGTTGAATGTTAACTAAATACGAGCGGCAGGTTGGCGTAGTGGTTAGAGCAGTGCTCCGCAACCGGTGTGCCGCGGCACACTAGTGTGCCGCGAGGCGATCCTAGGTGTGCCGCGGAATAAATTATATTTTGAACCACTAAACTGAAAAAAAAATGAAAAGAGTGTATATGGGTTCCCGATTTATATCAGAATTTCACCGATCTATCTCAAAAGATCTTTTTCAAGTTTCGCTTAGTAGCGTAAGGATTATCATCACTTTAATTAATCTTCACATTTTTCTCGTATTGCATAACTACCAAGAAACCCGCACGTTGTACAACAGATTATTGTTGTTAGCAACCGAACCTTTTTCTTAAATGTATCTAGATTTCCCCGCATTCTTGATGATAAGGAGCGTTTTATTGCCAATTACGAATTATTCACTTAGTCGTAGAAGTATAAACATAAAAAATTCCAGCTTTCACTCGACGCGTCGATCCCGTTGTGCTAACTTTTGATTAATGTCAGGAAACCGCTTTTGTTTGATTTTTCTTCTCACGCAAGCTGGAAGCTGATATTACAACTAACTTTGCTTAATTTTGAAGTGCGAGCAACCTTGAACAACGTTAAGGCGGCTGCACACTGAGCTCGTTGCGATACGCCACGACCAAAGTGATCACGTTTGCGTCAAGTCCTGCGACTGCCAACGCCCAGTTGCCTACTGCTGCAATTTTCTTGCGCATTTGATGTAACAAAGCATTTGGCTTTGTTACATCAAAAGCATGACCATTATTTTTTTGCAATTAACTCGTAACAATATGATTGGATCCGAAATCCTTTTTCTGTTGATGCTGAAATTTCAACGCAAAAATTATCATTGCCTATTAAAGAAAACTTTCTTGAACTGCGAAATGACAGAACACTGCGATTGAAATTCCGTGATATTACTCTGGATAAATTTTGGATCGCTGTTGGAAAAGAATATAGGCAAATTTCGGAAAAAGCTCTCGAAATTCTTCTCCAGTTCTGCACCACATATTTGTGTGAACAAAGTTTTTCGACGTTGGTGTTGATCAAAAATGACAAACGATCATGCTTGAAAGAAATTGATCGGGAACTTCGAGTTGCCATTTCAAATATAGAGCCCAACATGCAGCGATGAGCTCGTTACGACAAACCCAAGCATCCCATTGAACTGCTGATCCCATTGAACTGCAGTTACAGTGATTTGATGTGTAAGTTTTCTGCGTTTTTTTGCTGAGGTGTGCCGCAAAAATTTGGACATGGTTTTAGTGTGCCGTGAGTAAGAAAAGGTTGCGGAGCACTGGGTTAGAAACATCGCTGTCGAGCGGAAGGTGTTAGGTTCGATTCCGGGGCTGTCGCAACGGACACTGTCGCCAACATCTCCAAATCGCTGCGACGTTGTTGTGTTGCTGAGGCGCTACGCGAATAAACAATTTTAGCATCCTGTTCACATGTCCACTGCAAGTGGCTTCAGGGACCAAAAGCTTTCCCCATCACAATCAAAATTTTGGTGCCATAATTTTAAGAAGTTTGCGGTGTTCCAATTAGCGTCACATTTATTAAGACGTTTCGAACGCGATAAACAACAAAATAATGCTAAAATTATTAGAATTTTCTTTCGGTCACTATGAGCGAACTGCCTAAAAACTGTTACTACTGTATGAGCGAACTGCCTAAAAAAATCAGGCAATGACCTAAAAAAGAAACGATCCAAAAAGTCGAAAGCATATTTAAGGTGGAGTAATTATAATTCTTGTTTCCTCCAACGAACTACGATGATTTGCCAAGCAAACACACGCGGATAAGAGGCAACAGTATAAAGTTATCCACTCATAAGATACAGTGCAGAGATGGGTTTTCGCAAACAACATCTAAACTGCTAAGTTAGATACAGTACTTGGCGTTAAAAAATGTGGTCGTGTATTTGTAAGCTCCAAATTGTCGGAATCGGGCCTGAAAAGTTATTTAAGCGTAGGCCCGACTTAAGTTACGAGTTACTGTTGAACCTCTATCAGACCTATTTGTATAGGGTAATGTAATGTCACTTCAAAGTTTGTTGGTAATTTGCTTTAAAAGTTTTTTGTAGTGACTGGTGAGTTTTAGCAGTGTGGTAGTTAAGGAACGAATTATCGTGAATCATGATGAGGGCGGATGCAAACTCCGAAAACGTTCGGGTAATTAATCAATTTTATGAGCTACTGTAATTACAGTAGATTGAGGAAAGGTTTGAGGAAATATGCATACAAAAATAAATGCAACGGTGTTATACTTGAGCCAGATTATACTTGAGCTACATGCTTGCTTTATAAAAATCTGCTGTCAGTTAATTCTTGTTTATGTTTTTGTGCTATTTCAGGAAAATTCCCCTTTCCAACTGATTATTCCACATCCAGATCTGAGCAAGAAAGACAGGAAATCGTATTTTGTTGCGCTTGATTCTATAATGAAATCTACCAAAGTAAAGGTATTTCGTAAAATTTTGACGTTTTTTGTAGAAATTGTTCAAAATCATAAAAAGATTGTATTTACTAAAAACGTTGAGGAAAATAAACATCAACCAGTGTAGATACTTTTTCAATAAATATATCGTGTTATTTCCTCTCTGCCTATTAATTTAAGCATTGGGCAAAGCTATTGTAAAAACTCAATGATCATTGCAACCGCAATGTGGTCTCAAAATTTGTCATTTAATTCATGACCAAGATCTCGTCGTTTTATGCAGGTAGTTTGCAATTTTCACGTTATCATTTTCAAAGGTCCTGTCAGTTTCAAAATTACGTGGTTGTGAGATTTAAAGTTTGTATGCAGTCAATGCCAGCAATGGATATGTTCAAGTTCATCTTATGGTAATATCGTCCACTTGCAAGTGCATCGCATTTCGAGTTGAAACGCCACTTTCACCAATAACATTTTATCCAAATTGACTTGGCAAATTGCAAACAATTATAGCTTTTTAACTCCTAATTTCAGTTATTGCAAGCGCCAAGACAACACCCAGCATTTGCGCAGATTAAAATAATTATTAAGTTTTGAAAAGCCAAAAAGTAAATTTAGCATTTTAATTTGTACCATACAGAAGCGATAAAACTTCAAGTCGTTGACATGAGACAAAACTGGTTCCAAGATGACAAGAAATTTTCCACCGTCAGGGTTTACAGACTTGATTTATCACTCCTCACTAAAATTGTTAATTGTCATCTTCCTACACTGTACTGTACTGTACTGCATATCTGGTTTCTTGAAGTTAAAATGGAAAAATTACTCATTGATCGAATCATAAAATGTTCAAGGACTCCAAAATGTTTCAAGATGTCACTGCTTGCAAGAAACTACATCAACTTTGCTATCACGTGTCATGTTTTGCACAAGCAATGAACATTTTCGCAGAACTTACAGTATTGATCGGTCAATGAATAGCAGGAACTTTATAGGTTGTCTCCACCTTGCATAGTTTTAACAAATAGCAAAACATAAAAGCACGAAGCGAAGCCAGCAACCAGAAAACTAGGAAACATCGCAATTTACTTGTAAAAACATTGGGTCAGCAGACTGTTGATAAAGAATGACTTAACGCGTTTGAAGTGGGACGGACAATACGTAGCAGACCATCAAGAACTTCGACGTTACATCAGTGGGTTGAAAACATGCTGGCGGTCTCAGCGGATGCGTCGGCTACAGGTTCAGCGAAAAATCATACCATACGCAAAAAACGATCAAAAATTTGAAAAGCTTTATAATCAAACAAGAAAACACATGCATTTACGAATCAAACCAGTGGTGTTAAAGTCTTGCATCTTAGATGCAGGTTATGCAATGGCATGTCCCCTACCAATGTTATAGTTATTTCAGGGCATGTTTCAAGGCATTCAAGACATTTTTACTTGTAGTCAGTTTCCTGCGATATTCAAAACTGCCATGACAAGTTTATATTGTTTGTAGATAAAAGCAGTATTTCGCCGCCTTTTAGCCAGGCGTTGCTCGAAAACTTGGTATGTTTTCCTCATGTGTTTGTTAAATTCACAGATAAAACTTGACTTGAATTGGAATGACATCGATGAAGATGAAGCGATCTATCTCGCAAGTTCTCTTCAGAATCTCAAGGAGCTGAATCTTTATAGTGCAAAAATCAAACCACGAGGAGCCAAAGCTTTGTCTGCAGCTATTAAACACATGGAAAATCCGGTAAAAGTTTGATGTTAAGAAAGTCGCTATGGAAGAAGAAACATCATTGCAACTGTTTCAAGTTTATAGAATAATTTTAAAATGATTTCTTGTAAATAAAAGGAATCAACAAAGCCTTCCACTTTGGACAAAAAATTGAAATGATGACGGATGACGTCAAATTTCAGTGACACACATTTGAATCCAATTTAACGACAGTTCAATGAATTGCTTACAATGCTTTGAGATAAGGTCTACCTACCTAAGCTCCACGTTCTCATACATTTGCTCACTATTTTCATCAACAGATTCCAAAATGTTTGTGATTACACAATAGCGGTCGTACTTGAGTTACGAGTGAAAATCAGAGTTTATTTTGAAGACATTTCAAAAACACAGAGTGGGGGCAGTTTGCGCACTTCGTCGCCCGCTAAAACATGGTAAAAGTTAAAACAAAGTATTACGTAAAACTTCATTACCCGTTAAAACAAACATTATGTAATTTTACAGTTACGCAGTTGCAGTAGTAGCAGTGGTTTTTTATTTTCGCACCGCCAAGACGATAAAGAATAGAACAAGATGAAGACATACAACAACAGATTGATGCATGAGGCGATTGAAAGTGTTGAATATTGAAGTCAAAGTATCTGCAAGTTAAAGCTCCCAGTCTGGTTGGTTGGGCAAAGCGTAACGATAATATACTGTAATAATAGAGGATAGTGAAAAGACTGAAGTTCGGCCACCAACTTTAAATACTGTATGTACTGTAATTAAAAATAAAGGAAATTGCCATTATTTCCTTTTTATTTATAATTCATTGACCTTTAACATTCTCGTTTCTTATGCTGATGCTTGTAGCTTGTAATATAAATTTGCGTTCTAGATAAATCAAAAAGATCTTCATTATACTCGCGGTATTACGCCAAAGCGAGTGACGGAACCCATCTCCGCATCT
Source organism: Trididemnum miniatum (assembly GCA_964006365.1). NCBI lineage: Eukaryota > Metazoa > Chordata > Ascidiacea > Aplousobranchia > Didemnidae > Trididemnum > Trididemnum miniatum. The sequence continues at coordinate 16,484,701 of OZ023242.1, read as the reverse complement.
TAGCACCAGAGCAACACAGCTCCGAATATCTGCAGCAGCGGTGGCGAGAAGCTGGTGACACGGTGTCCGTTAACTTTGCGTTATTATATCCACAATTTCGCATTCAGGCAACACAGCAATCAACATTTTCGCACAAATGCACATTGACCACCATAAGTACTGTAGAAGCATTTTCCAACGATTACGAACCACACCATAATAAAGCCTTGGAGTACTGCACCCCGGGCATAATTTTTCGGATGGGGGCTTTGCTTTTTGCAAAGCTGATTTGAGAAGCGCATTTTTCCTCGGAGAAAAATTTTTATAATTAACTTTTGGATACCGTTTCACTCGGTGTGTGTAGGAAAAACAAAAGCAGAGTAAAGTTTTAAGCGAAATGAAGAGTCGAAACGTTTGCTCAATATTGCTCTTCGTTTTATTTTTATATTGCACGCATTCCACGGCCGTTCAGTTCGAAAGAACGGTAGATGATAGAAACCGAGTCGGTCAACTTTAAACCATATTAAGGCAAGAAATGATGTTTTGAAGTTATTATAGAAACCCAAGCTCATTGAAATGCTTAAGTTTTTTCTTCAAAATTTTGTGTCAGTCATTTAAACGATTTTAGCTAATTCTGAACACAGTTTTTCGGTCAACTCGATTTAATTTTCGGCCATATTATAACTAAGTTTAAAAACCATATTTTGCAACACCTCCTTGAACTATCAAGTTTATTCAAGTTTTGAAACAAGATACGTACGATCATTGGAATGGGAAATTCAAAATTCCGGTGCGGTGAAAACGAATAATTAATTACTTTGGGTAGAAAGATAGTGCATGTCATCACTGATTACTAGGGCAAGTTTCTGCAACTTTTGCAAATTTTTTTTACAGCTTCGGAAAGCTTTCTAAGCAACGAAAAATTTCGTTACTGCATCTAAAGAGCTGTTTGCCAAAATTTTATTTTGCAACTTTTTTGGTTTTTAGAGGCAACTTTTTTTTGCAACTTTTACGAAATATTTTTAAAAAATCTCGCAAAAGAGTATGAACAGTCTTGTCTAATTATTTTACAGGTACTAATAATTTCCTAGATGTAAGTAAGCCTGCGTTACGTTTCTTTCAAGCAAATTTTGTTTATTGTTTTTGCCACTAGTTTTGATTTGCTTCACCAAAAAGCACGCAGTTTGTTCACACATTTCAATTTATCCGTGTTAAAAGCCTACGGCTTATTGTTACCGAAGAGGTTCAAAATTATGGAAAAATGGTATTCACTAAACACTTTGTTGAAAATGCCTGGTTGGGGATGATGCATCCCCAACATTCCCTCTTTGAATTCACTTTTGATAATGACCATTATTGTCAACTCAAGAAAAGGGCATTTTTTCCTCAAAAACTCTTGAAACTAAATTATTTTTATTCAATGACACTGCCACCCGGAGTTGTTGCGAGTAAACAATTAAGTATCCTGTTCACATGTCCAGTATAAGTGGCTCCAAAGACCAAAGGCTTTCTGCATCACAATCAAATTTTTGGCGCCATAACCTAATGAAATTTACGGTGCTCTAATTAGCGTCATATTTATTGAGAAGTTTCAAACACGATAGACTACAAAAATATGTTAAAATTCTTGATTTTTCTTTCGGTTACCATAAGTGAACTGTCCAAAAAAATCGGACAATGACCGACAGATGACCAAAAAAAGAAACGACCTAAAGGGTCGAAAGCACTTTGAAGTTTGAGTGTGAGTAACTATAGTTCTTGTTTCTTCCAACGAACTATACGATGATTTGCCAAGCAAACACACGCGGATAAGAGGCAACAGTATAAAGTTATCCATTTGTTAGATACAGTGCAGAGATGGGTTTTCCCGTATATTAACATCTAAACTGCGAGATACAGTACTTGGCGTTAAAAAATGTGGTCGTGTAATTTGTAAGCTCCAAAATGTCGGAATCGGGCCCGAAAAGTTATTTAAGCCTAGGCCCGACTTAAGTTACGAGTTACTGTTGAACCTCTGTCAGACCTATTTATTCAAAGAAAGGGCGCTGTGAGGCGCGAGACAGCTCATCCGTCTGTCCCAGGGGCGAGCTAGATTACGAAATCATAAGGAAAAGAAAGTCAACCCTGACCACTTTGAAGTTTAGGTTAACAGTCAGGGTTGACTTCCTTTTCCTTAAGACCTATTCATCGGACAATGTCTCTTCAATATTTGTTGGTACTTTGCTTTATAATTTTTTTGTAGTGACTAGTGAGTTTTAGCAGTGTGGTTGTTTAGGAAGAAATTATCGTAAATCATGATGAGGGCGGATGCCAACTCCGAAAACGTTCGAGTAATTAATTAATTTTAAGAGCCAATTACAGTAGATTGAGAAAAGGCTTGAGGAAATATGAATAATAAAGGCAACGGTGTTACTTGAGGTAGTTTATACTTGAACAACATGCTCGGTTTATAACAATCTCGTGTCAGTTTATTGTTGTTTATGTTTTTGTGCTATTTCAGAAAAATTCCCCTTTGCAACTGATTATTCCACATCCACATCTGAACAAGAAAGACAGGAAATCGTATTTTGTTGCGCTTGATTCTATAATCAAATCTGCAAATGTAAAGGTATTTTGTAAATTTTTGAATTTTTTTGTAGAAATTGCTTGTAAGTATATCAACAAAGTAAATATAAATATATCAACCAGTGAAGATGCTTTTTCAATAAATACAGTATAGCTTTTCCTCTGTGCGTATTAATTTAAGCATTGGGCAAATTTGTGGTAAAACCTCAATGATCATTGCAAGCGCCAATGTGGCCTCAAAATTTGTCATTTAATTCATGACCAAAACTTCGTCGTTGTATGCAGGTATAGTTCTAGTTTACAAATTTCACGATATCGTTTTCAAAGATCTCTGCTGCTTGGCTTATTTTAACAAAATCAGTTCCTTACTTCAACTAAAAAACTTAGAAACAACATCGCAAACTTACGTGGTTGTGAGATTTATAGTTCGTATGCAGTCAATGCAAGCAATGGATTTATTCAAGTGTATTGCATTTCGAGTTGAAACGCCGCTTTCATCAATAACATGTTATTCAAAAGGACTTGGCAAATTGCAAACAATTATGCTTTCAAAATCGTTGTTATTGCAAGTACCAAGACAACACCCAGCATTTGCGCAGATTAAAATAATTATTTTTTATATTTTGAAAAGCCAAAACGCAAATTTAGTAACATTTTAATTTGTACCATGAAGAAACGATAAGACTTCGAGTCGTTGACATGAGACAAAACTAGTTTCAGCATGACAAGAAATTTCTGATTCTCTAGGTTTGCGGACTCGATATATTACTCCTCACTAGAATTGTTTATTGCCATCCTCCTTCACTGTTATGTCTGGTTTCTTGAAGTTAAACGTAAAAATCACTCATTGGTCGAATCATAAAATGTTCAAGGATTCCAAAATGTTTCAAGATGTCATTGCTTACGAAAAACCACACCATTTTTACTCTCAAGTGACATGTTTTGCTCAAGCAATGAGCATTTTCACTGAACTTGTTGATCGGTCGATCATTTGCAGGAAGTTTGTAGATTCTCTCCACCTAGCAGAATTTTAGCAAATAGCAAAACATAAAAGCAGGAAGCGAAGCCAACCAGAAAACTAGAAAACATCGCAATTTACTTGTAAAAACGATCGGTCAGCAGACTGTTGATAAAGAGTGACTGAACGAGTTTGAAGTGGGACGGACAATACGTAGCAGACCTTCAAGAACTTCGACGTTACATCAGTGGATAGAAAGCATGCTGGCGGTCTCAGCGGATGCGTCGGCTACAGGTTCAGCGAAAAATCATACAAAACGCAAAAAATTAGATCAAAAATTTAAAAAGGGGTATAAAAATAAATCAAAAAATCATCTGCATTTACAAATTATATCAGCAGTGTTAAAGTCGTGTATCTTAAATGCAGGCTATGCAATGACATGTGCTCCACCAATGTTATAATTCAAAGCACTTTTACCTGCAGTTTCCAGCGATATTCAAACTGCCATGAGAAGTTTGAATTGTTTGTAGATAGAAGCAGTATTTCGCCGCTTTTTAGCCAGGCGTTGCTCGAAAACTTGGTATGTTTTCCTCGTGTGTTTGTTAAATTCACAGATAAAGGAACTTGACTTGAGGTGGAATGACATCGATGAAGATGAAGCGATCTATCTCGCAAGTTCTCTTCAGAATCTTAAGAAGCTGAATCTTGACGGTGAAAAAATCAAACCACAAGGAATGAGAGCTTTATCTGCAGCTATTAAACACATGGAAAATCCGGTAAAAGTTTGATGTTAAAAAAGTCGTCTTGCAAGGAGAAACATCATTGCAACTGTTTCAAGTTCATTGAATAGTTCTAAAATTATTTTTTTTAAATCCATAAAGAATCAATAAAGTTTTTCACTTTGGACAAAAAACTGAAATGATGCCAAGATGAGGTCAAATTTCAGCGACACACATTTGAATTCAATTTAACGACAGTTTAATGCATTGCTTACATTACTGTAGGATAAAGTCTGCTACCTATACCTAAGCTCCACGTTCTCATACATATGTTCACTATCTCCATGAACAGGTTTCAAATTGTTAGTGATTACACGATAGCAGTTGTAGTTGAGTTACTAGTGAAAATCAGGATTAATTTTGGAGATATTTCAAAGAAAGTGAGTGGGGGCAGTTTGCACACTTCGTCGTCCGTTAAAACAAAGCAAATGTTGAAACAACGTAAAACTGCATTGCTCGTTAAAACAAAGTATCATGTAGTTTTATAGTTACACAGTTGTAGGAGTAGCAGTGGTTTTTATTTTCGCACCGCTAAGACGGCAACGATTACGATAAGATGAAGACATACGACAACAGATTGATTATTGCAGTCAAAGTATCTGAAAGTATTGAATATTGCAGTCAAGGTATCTGCAAGTTAAAGCTCCCAGTCTAGTTGGTTGGTTGGGCACAGTAGCGTACGCACGGGGGGGTTTCGGGGGTCAAAACCTCCCCCGTTGACGAGTGGAAAAAATTAAAAACCGCTTATTTTGGACCTATTAGCGTTTTTTCATACAGAGATTGTGTTTTTCTGTGCTGCATCAAATTGTCTGTATGATTTCGAGAAACTTTTATTGTGATGCAATAGTACCGGTAGTCAAACTTTTTTGGTGTGTAGCGCTTGAACCAATGGCTGGCTCAAAATGCAAGCCTGGACAAGGTCAATGGGCACTAAAGCTGGAATTGTGTTGCGATGTCATAAAGACATTGTTCTCAACGGCTATGGCTGGACAAGACAACGTTTCAGAAGTGAAGGCATTCTTGGAAGAGAACGGTTGCAACGCAGGCACATAATCCGCTTGCGATGTCATAATTTTGAGCCAAACCTACTAGTTGGGGTAGTGGTTAAAGACATCGGCGCGGGAGGTTTTGGGTTCGATTTTTGGGCCCGTACCGGCCGTTAGCTCAGTTGTTAAGCGCACAGGTTATCGGTGTGGAAAGTCTGGAATTCGATTCCCGGGATAGTCAAATCGGCACTGTGTCGCCGACGGCTCGCCACTGCTGCGACGTTTCTGTGTTACCCAAGCGCTAAGAGATGGGCCCCAGTGACGTTCGCAGGGGTCGGGAGTCAGCACTCTCCTTCCCCTTGACAATTGCATAAAAAATGAAACCTTTCTTTTTTAAAACGAACCGACTTTTCTTCATGCGGAGCTTGCCGAAATTGCTATCATGTTTTCATCCCAAACAACACCATCCCCCCACAAAACATTTTCTTACAAGTACAATGATCATCCCTCCTTACGTCGGCGTCAAAAGTTGTACCATCCCCCCATAAGTGTTTTTGCAACTCGAGCACTGATTACGATGCAATGCTACAATACCGGTACCCGGTAGTCCAACTCTTCTCTTGTGTTTTGCTTGAAGTGCATTTTTGTCATTGATGTTCCTGTGAAACAATTAAGAAGTAGGAGTTTCCTTAAATGCGGTGTATCTGCAGTAACTATGGCTGCACACAAAACTTTTTTTTTTTAAATCAAATCAAATCTTGATTACACTCGTTTCATTAAATTCGTTGTTGTATCGAAACGTGGTAGCGAGTGGCGGGGCCGGACCCCGCGGCTTAGCGCCTGGGCAACGCAGCTCCAAAGAAACGTCGCAGCGGTTGCGAGCCGTTGGCTACACTGTGTCCGATTTGACCGGCCTGGGAATTGAGTCCCAAACCTTCCGCATCGATAGCGAAATCTTTTGACACTACGCTGTGATCGCCCGGTGTTTTGAGAAATTTTATTAAAATATGAAAAACTAAATTGACATTGCTTTAAATGCCAAAAGTAAGATAAAAATACTGCCAAAGACGACCATAGACCAACGAAAGATTTGAAGAGATTTAGGGGCGGAGCGAGGGGAGAGACATCATTGCTTTTTGGTACCGTAGGCTGACTATCTCAGGAGCTAGAGCTCTTCGTTTCCCATAGACACCCCGATTATGTGCTTGAAAGCATCTGATATCGACGCTGCGATTTGGCAGAAAAATGCTTAGATAATGTCGACGCTGTTTTTGACTTTACTCGGATGATTAGGGATTCCTCTCGCGCATAATTTGTTTTAGTTTAAAAACGTTTTGGTAGGGAAGGCAGTTTTTTCTTACGCTCCAATATCTTCACTTTTCAAATTTCATGCGAAAACTGCTCTCTTCATAATGAGTGTACTGTATATTGACTATTTATGACAAAGTTTAGCCTATATGCGTTGTTTATGTGTTGGTTTTTAAAAAGAGTTTTTTTGGAGAGAAGGAATTGCTTCTTTTATCCCCTGGGTGCACCCTGTTTGTGACGTTGCGACAGCTAGCCAGCCTACTTTAGTCAATTAAACCTTCCCATGGCCCAAAAATGATTTCAACTTAAAATTTTTTCAGAAAAGTTTTAACGACGGCCTGACAGCTTGAGTTCCTGTGAAACCTTTTCCCTCCTTAAATGAAACGCAAAGCATTGGGAAAACGTGTGAATGAAATATCTTTGTTGTTTCCTTGGTTATGGCATTATATAGCTTACTCATGGTTAACTGCAATTTAGGCTGGAAACATTACAACACGATGCACTTTAATACCTCTAAACTACTGTAATTGTGATGTAGTATCTTTACGTCATGACGATGTGACGTCACTGAGCCCCCCCATTGAAAAATACTGCGTATGCCACTGGTTGGGCAAACGTAACAACAATAATATAGTCAAAAAGAGATGGCCAAAAGAGTGAAGTTCGGCCACCGGCTTTCAATATGTACTGTAGTCATATATGCAGAGAATTGTCATTTCTTCCTTTTCATTTATCGTTCATTGACCTTGAATATTCTCCTTTCTCATGCTGATGTTTGTAATATAAATTTAAATATAAAGATCTTCACTATACTCGCAGTATTACGCCAAAGCGAGTGACGGAACCCATCTCCGCATCTTAGCACCAGGGCAACACAGCTCCGAAAACTCGCCGCAGCGGTGGCGAAAAGTTGGTGACACGGTGTCCAACTTTGCATTATTGTTTTCGCAACTTCGCATTCAGGCAACACAGCAAACAACATTGTCGGACAAGTGCGCATTGACCATCATAAGTACTGCAGAAGCATTTTCCAACCATTGAGAACCACACCATAATAAAGCCTTGGAGTACTGCACCCCGGGCATAATTTTTCGGATGGGGGCTTTCCGTTTTGCAAAGCTGATTTGAGAAGCGCATTTTTCTTGGGGCAAAGATTTGAGAAATAACTTTTGGATGCGGTTTCGCTCGGTGTGTCTGGGAAAAACAAAAGCAGAGTAAAGTTTTAAGCAAAATGAAGAGGCGAAACGTTTGCTTAATTATTGCTCTTACTTTTTTTATTTATATTGCACGTATTCCACGGCCGTTCAGTTCGAAAGAACGATGGATGATAGAAACCGAGTCGGTCAACTTTAAACCTAATTAAAGCAAAAAATGATGTTTTGAAGTTATTATTGAAACCCAAGCTCACTGAAGCAATTGCTTACTCGTAGATTAGTCCGATCTAAGTTATTTTTTTTCAACATTTTTTATCGGTCATTTGATCAGTTTTGGCTAATCTTGAACACAGTTTTTCGGTCAACTCGATTTAATTTTCGGCCATATTGCAACTAAATTTAAAAACCATATTTTGCAACACCTCCTTGAACTACAAAGTTTATTCAAGTTTTGAAACAACATGCGTACGATCACGGAAATTCGAAATTCCGGTGCGGTGAAAACGGATAATTAATTACTTTGTGTAGTAAAGATAGTGCATGTCATCACTGATTACCTGTAATAATGGCTAGGAATGGATCGAGATATGTTGTTGTTGGGGGGAAGCAGCAGTGAATTAGGTTGAATGTTAACTAAATACGAGCGGCAGGTTGGCGTGGTGGTTAGAGACATCGACGCGGGAGGTCTTGTGTTTAATTCCCGGGATGATCAAATCGGACACTGTCGCCAACGCCTCCAAATCGCTGCGACGCTGTTGTGTTGCTCAGCGCGATGCCGCAGAGATGGTTCCCGCCACTCGTTACGAGCTTCCGCGTAATACCGTGAGTGTCATGAAAACTTATTTATGCTTTGTTAACTAAAATACAAAGTCAATGAACGTTTCCACTTTGAAAAGGGTGTAAATAAACACTTCGAAAATGTTTCAGTTCAGGGACGTATTCAGGATTGTTTTTAAGGAAGGGACACCAAAATTTGCTACTTTTTAAAGTGTATTTTTTTCGGCAAAGTTGCTTTGAAGCAAACCGTGGACTAATAGCGGTTTTAGGAGGGTCCGGGGGCATGCTACCCGGAAATTTTCTAAAAATTTACTATTTGCGACGACCCTTTTAGTGCTTTTATGAACAATTTTTAAGCAAATTTTGTTTAGAGTTTTTGACCCTAGTTCTGATTTGCTTCACCAAAAAGGATGCATTTTGTTCACACATTTCGATTTATGCGTGCTGAAGATGTAACTATTTAACTTTTTAACTTTAACTGAAGTTATTTTCAAATTGTATTGAACGAAAAAATTCAACAGTAATTGAGGGAGACTGCGAAGTGAGCTTGCGCTCTTCGAGTCAGCAGCCACCCGTTACATGTGCCAAATGCGATCAGCCCCAGCCGTGAATCGAAGCCGTCACGTAGGATCTGTCACCTGCGCGCGGTACCGCTAGGCCATGTCGCTTTAGTTCCATGTCGCGTTAGGCCATGCCGACGTAAGGCTTATTGTTACCGAAGAGGTTCAAAATTATGGAAAAATGGTATTCACTAAACACTTTGTTGAAAATGCCTGGTTGGGGATGATGCATCCCCAACATTCCCTTCTTGAATTCATTTTTGATGATGACCATTATTATCAACTGAGGAAGAGGGCATTTTTGCTCTAAAGCTCGTGAAACTGCATTATTTTTATTCAACGACAGTGCCACCTGCAGTTATTGCGAGTAAACAATTAAGTATCCTGTTCACATGTCCAGTATAAGTGGCTCCAAAGACCAAAGGCTTTTTGCATCACAATCAAATGTTCGGTGCCATAATTTTTAAAAATTTACGGTGTTGTAATTAGCGTCATATTTATTGAGAAGTTTCAAACACGATAGACTACAAAAATATGCTAAAAATCTTTGAATTTTTTTTCGGTCACTATGAGCGAACTGCCTAAAAAATCGGACAATGACCGAAAAAAGAAACGACCTAAAGAGTCGAAAGCATTTTTACGGTTGAGTCATTATAGTTCTTGTTTATTCCAACGAACTAAGCTGATGTGCCAAGCAAACACACGCGGAAAAGAGGCAACAGTATAAAGTTATCCAATGGTAACATACAGTGCAGAGATGGGTTTTCGCAAATAACATCTAAACTGCTAGATACAGTAGCTTACTTGGCGTTAAAAATTTGGTCGTGTATTTGTAGGCTAAGCTCCAAAATGTCGGAATCGGGCCCGAAAAACTTTTTAAGCTTAAGCCCAACTTAGCAGTTGCTGTTGAGACTGTATAAGACGTATTTATAGGACAAAATCACTTCAATAGTTGTAGGTAATTTGCTTTATAATTTTTTTGTAGTGACTAGTGAGTTTTGGCAATGTGGTGGTTAAGGAACAAATTATTGCAGATCATGATAAGGGCTGATGCAAACTCCGAAATCGTTCGAGTAATTAATTAATTTTAAGAGCCAATTACAGTAGATTGAGGAAAGGCTTGAGGAAATATAACCTACATAAATAATGAAGGCAGTGGTGTTATTTGAGCCAGAATATGCTTGAGCTACTGAACATGCTTGCTTTATAAAAATCTGCTGTCAGTTAATTCTTGTTTATGTTTTTGTGCTATTTCAGGAAAATTCCCCCTTGCTACTGATTATTCCACATCCACATCTGAACAAGAAAGACAGGAAATCGTATTTTGTTGCGCTTGATTCTATAATCAAATCTGCAAATGTAAAGGTATTTCGTAAATTTTTGAATTTTTTTGTAGAAATTGTTCTGTACGCATACCAAAAAAGTAAATATAAATATATCAACCCGTGTAGATACTTTTTCAATAAATGCAATTTGGTTTTTCTTTTCTGCTTATTAGTTCAAACATTGAGCAAAGTTATTGTAAAAACTCAATGATCATTGCCACCGCTATGTGGCCTCACAATTTGTCTTTTAAAATATCATGACCAAGACTTCTTTGTTTCGTTGCGGGTAGCTTACAATTTTCACGATATTGTTTTCAAAGATCTCTGCTGCTTGGTTTGAGTTAACAAATTGAGTTCATTACTTCAACTGAATAACTTAAAAGCAAAATCGTGAAATTACGTGGTTGTGAGATTTAAAGTTTGTATGCAGTAAATTAAATAAATAAATAAATAACTGAGATTATTTTTAAATTGTATTGAACTGAAAATTCAACAGTAATTGAGGGAGACTGCAAAGTGAGCTTGCGCTCTTCGAGTCAGCAGCCACTCGTTATATCGGCTCCAGCCGCGAATCGAACTCGTTGCGAAGGATCTATCACTAGCGCACGGTACCTAGTAATCTATCAACTGCGCGCGGTACGTCTCTGACATAGTAATCAATGCCAGCAATGGATTTATTCAAGTTCATCGTACAGTAATATCGTTCACTTGCAAATGCATCGCTTTTCAAGCTGAAACGCCGTTATTGCCTATAACATTTTATCCAAAAGGTTGGCAAGTTGCAAACAATTATTGCTTTCACAATCTATATTAAAGTTATTGCAGGTAGCCTACCAAGCAACACCCTTTAGCGCAGATTAAAATAAAAAGTCAAAAAGAAATTTAGTAACATTTTAATTTGTACCATGAAGAAGCGTTAAGACTTCGAGTCGTTGACATGAGACAAAACTAGTTTCAGCATGACAAGAAATTTCTGATTCTCTAGGTTTGCGGACTCGATTTATTACTCCTCACTAGAATTGTTAATTGCCATCCTCCTACACTGTTATGTCTGGTTTCTTGAAGTTAGAATGTAAAAACTACTCATTGGTAAAATCATAAAATGTTCAAAGATTCCAAAATGTTTCAAGATGTCATTGCTTACGAGAAACCACACCATTTTTACTCTCACGTGTCATGTTTTACACAAGCAATGAACTTTTTCACTGAGCTTACTGATCGGTCGATCATTTCCAGGAAGTTTATAGATTATCTCCATCTTGCAGAATTTTGGCAAATAGCAAAACATAAAGCAGGAAGCGAAGCCAACCGGAAACTAGAAAACATCGCAATTTACTTGTAAAAACAATGGGTCAACAGACTGTTGATAAAGAATGACTTAACGAGTTTGAAGTGGGACGGACAATACGTAGCAGACCTTCAACAACTTCAACCTAACATCAGTGGGCAGAAAGCATGCTGGCGGTCTCAGCGGATGCGTCGGCTACAGGTTCAGCGAAAAATCATACAAAAAGCAAAAAAAATCAAAAATTTGAAAAAGTTTATAACACTGGTCTGCGTTTAATTTTTTTCGCCAGAGGTTAAAAGTTTTTCAGCTGTTTTTATACCGTTCTTTGACATAAAATTGAAATACGCGATCAGTTTTTTTCGATCAGGTCAAGTTTTCTTGCTATGAGAATTTTAATTTTTTAAAAAATTTTTGTTAAAACAGCTATTTAGTATACTATTTGTGTATTCCAAATTACATCACTTTCTTGGAAACATTTAATAATTGGTCAAAATATGAACGCATGTGAACAAAAGATTCAAACACAAACAATGGGGCGTTTGACAGCTTTCGTTTTATGCTGTGGAACAGGGGTATCTCTTGCAAGACACCTGCGATAGTGGGAAGCGTGGCGCAGTGGTTCGGAGCGCCGTTTTTACGACGACCATGATCGCAAGGTGAATGATTCAACTCCCAACCTAGTCTCGTTGTAGCGTCCTTGGATAAGATACTTTACGATAACTATCTCTGCTTGGTGGAATCTGGCAAGCAGCAAATTAAAGACGTCAGAAGAAAATTCAATCGGAAAACTTGGAAACAAAGGCAACTCCTAAACCAGTCTGGATTCGTCGTACGCATAGCGCCTCTGCCGCTTTCTCGTGATAGGAGGATAAAGATGAAGAAATCAAAATCAATATCCCAATGGCCTTGACATCGCTCTTCCATCATGCAAATGCCATGGCGAAAACGTTCACCCTCTTCGTCACTGCAATTACCGCAGTTTTCTGGAAAGTATTCTAAAGGGTAATTTAGGAAATGCGCCTTAGTAAACATTTTTGCACTCAAAACCTGGAAGCTGGGCATTAGCCATATCTTCATAGTTTTATTACGCTTTTTCCGAAGAAATTCGGTTGATACATTTTTGAAAGATACCCATGCTCTTTTTTCTGCTTCACATAAAACTTCATCAAAACTAGAATTTCGCATTAATTCACGAATTTGAGGTCCGTTAAACACACCTGCTCTTAGTTTAGCATCACTCTCAGCTGAAAATTTACACTGGAGAAATTTGAACGATGTGTTGTCTTTACTTAAGGCTTTGACCAAATGTTTCGTTAAATCAAGTTTAATGTGTAAAAAAGGAAGTACTGGTTTTTCGGATCAACCAGCAAGCTTGATTTTGCATTGCATGTACCAGGCGTGAAAAAGTCTCTAGCTGGCCATTCTTTCTGGAAATAAGGTCAGTCATCAGCTCTGGAACCCCAAAGACATTAAAAGCAAGGATATTCTTTATTTAACCTCTTTGAAGACGAAGGAGTATGGATATCATTTTCAAATCACTACAAATCTTCCGTAGGTGAAGACTGCTGCACAGATCATCCGGTAAATATTTCATGTTTAACCAGGACTCTGCTCATCTATTGGGATCTCCACTTCATGAAAGCAATTCAATAGTTTCACGAAATACATTTTATTGGTACCGGAATCGACAAGAAGAGTTCAGAAAATACTTTGGATAGGATGAGTACTGAGCAGCACTGGCTTCTGTACTGGGCTTGTAAATGCTTTGGGCATGGAATATGAAGCAGAAGAATCGAGGTTATTTTTGAATTCTTCAGTCAGAAGTATGAAAGCAGTTCTTCTACACATTGCCAATTAACTGGTTTGGTTCCCATTGCTCATTCAGTTGTTCTTTGAGAGCCAAAACGCAAGCTTCTTCACCTTTGTATCACCTTCTCAGGTTTTCCTCTCAGTCATGTTTTGCAACAACTGTGAGGCGCAAGCGTCTTATCCTGATCACCAAATTTTATTCCACTACAAGCATGGTAATATTTTTCCACAAAGGGCGTAATACGTACTCGTACTTGCTTGACGGTCAGGGAGTGTAATATTTCCGCGAGTGTGACAAAATCGGTCAGGGCATTTTTTACGTTTCCCCATTATGGATGAAGTCTAAAGGTGCGATCACACTAAGTGAGACGCTGAGACCTTTGAGACAATGTGCAGGTTTGATAAATTCTGGTTTATGAAAGTAGGTATTATAAACTAGAATTTTTCATTTAATGATTTTTGTTGATCAGTATAGGGGATCCCAAATAAATTGGAGATCTCTTGCTGAATCATGCATCCATTCCTTAATGTGCAGATTTATCATATTACGACATCACATCTGCTCGAAATCATTGAGAGGTGATGTCATATTAAGATAAACCTGCACAATGTCTCAAAGGTCTCAGCGTCTCAGTCAGGGTGATCGCATCTTGATTCTTAAACCAGTAAATCTGCTTATCTCAATATTAAACTACATACACTTTTTCAATAGGCTACGTTGTCAGTACTTTTACTATGCTGGATGAAAAAGTGGATTTGTAAAAAAGTCCTCGATGATGTCATTGTTAACTTAATTTGCGAAAACGATAGAATCTGTATGCCGTATACTCTTCTGTAAATTCTGACCCCATTTTTGCCTTTTGAAGTTAAGTTTTTACCGTATGGTGGTTTAATGAGGACATGCAACAGCACAATGTCTTGGGTTTAAAAATTGTACTATAGAGAGTGAATTTTTTACAGCACTTTCTTGCAACTTTCGTCGCTTGGGCTTAGATGCTCCACTCTCAAACTTTCTTTTGATATTTTAATTAAAATATATCGGTAATCTTACTCTCCTAGTCAAAAAAAGCATGCTTTGTTGTCTGTGATATTTTTTACCTACAGTACAAACAATTAAGTTACGGTTCTTGCAAGAGGTCAGAGTGGTCACTCATTTGACTCAACTGCAGAACCTTGTTTCTTTAATTGTTTCTTCTTGGTCGTTAGTTGAGGCGCTATTATTATTTTTCCAATTCACTCAAGCCCGAAGATATGCGCATTAAACTATAGTGCTGTATCCAATGCGGTAGCTTGTTTGCAAAACTGAAGTTTTTTTGCCGCAGTTTAGATGCAGTATGGAAACACAAATGCGTTGTTCTCGACGTAACTCAGGGTTGAGAATCGATACCCAAAAAAGTAAAGAAATAATCAATATTCGATAGTTTACCAAAAAGTAAAGAAATAATTGATTTTGATGGTAGTTTAAAAAAGTAAAGAATATTGTCATCGATATTAAACTGAGCATTTAGCGGTGTACGCCAAGCATTTTTTGTGATGTTCTCACATTATGGGGTAACTTACACACACACGACGGACATAGTTTATGCGAAGCAACTTTGCCATTAAAATTTTTTTTTGTTTTTTTTAGCACAAAAAAAATTATCAGCAACAAGGTAATGGCATACCGACGATTATTTTAAATTTACTAAAGTGAGATAAAGTAACCTGGACAAAAACAGTCAAATATGGAATATCGAAAACTTGGTATGTTTTCCTCATGTGTTTGTTAAATTCACAGATAAAGGAACTTGACTTGAAGTGGAATGACATCGATGAAGATGAAGCGATCTATCTCGCAAGTTCTCTTCAGAATCTTAAGGAGCTGAATCTTTATGATGCAAATATCGAACCACAAGGAATGAGAGCTTTGTCTGCAGCTATTAAACACATGGAAAATCCGGTAAAAGTTTGATGTTAAAAAAGTCGCCTTGCAAGGACAAACATCATTGCAACTGTTTCAAGTTCACTGAATAGTTCTAAAATTATTTTTTTTAAATCCATAAAGAATCAATAAAGTTTTTCACTTTAGACAAAAAACTGAAATGATGCCAAGATGACGTCAAATTTTGAGCGACACACATTTGAATTCAATTTAACGACAGTTCAATGAATTGCTTACATGACTATGAGATAAGGTCTACCTACCTAAGATCCACGTTCTCATACATATGTTCATTATCTCCTTTACGAACAGATTTCAAATTGTTAGTGATTACACGATAGCAGCTGTAGTTGAGTTACAAGTGAAAATCACGATTAATTTTGAAAATATTTCAAAGAAGCTGAGTGGGGGCAGTTTGCGCACTTTATCGCCCGTTAAAACATAGTATATGTTAAAACATAGTAAATATTAAAACAAAGCATTATGTAAAACTTCATTGCTCGTTAAAAATATATTATGCAAAACGTTAAAAACATAACGTTAAAAACAAAGTATTATGAAATTTTATAGTTACGCAGTTGTAGTAGTAGCAGTGGTTTTTATTTTCGCACCGCTAAAACGATAAAGAATAGGATAAGATGAAGACATACAACAGCTGATTGATGCATGAGCCGACTGAAAGCATTGAATATTCAAGTCAAGGAATCTACAAGTTAAAGCTCCCAGCCTGGTTGGTTGGGCAAAGCGTAACAATAATAATACAGGATAGGCAAAAAACTGAAGTTCGGCCACCAGCTTTATGTACTGTAATTAAAAATGCAGAAAATGGTCATTTCTTCCTTTTCATTTATCATTCATTGACCTTTAATATTCTCGTTTCTTATGCTGATTCTTGAAGCTTGTAATATAAATTTGCGTTATTGATAAATCAAAAAGATCTTGATTATACTCGCGGAATTGCACCAAAACGTGTAATGAGTGGCGGAAGCCATCTCCGCACCTTAGCACCAAGGCAACACAGCTCGGTGGCAGGTCGCTGCGGTGGCGAGAAGTTGGTGACACTGTGTTTAATTTTGCGTTATTACTGTATATCCGCAATTTCGCATTCAGGCAACACAGCAATCAACTTAGTCGCACAACTGCACATTGACCACCATAAGTACTGTAAAAACTTTTCCAACGATAGAGAACTACACCATCATAAAGCCTTGGAGTACCCCGGGCAAAATCTTTGGGATGGGAGCAATTGCTTTTCAGGTTTAAGTTTAGGTTTCCACCCTTGGCTGTCACCAAGGTTGGAAACCGAAACTCAAACCTAAACCTTAAAACTTGGTTTTTAAAGGAAATTTTGAAAACCCAAACTGAAACTGACAACTATACTTAACCAAATTTTTGAAAACCTAAACTTAAACCAAAACCGTTTTTTCTTGAAACGTCTAAACCCAAACTGAAACTAAAATCTGTTCAAAATTTTCTAAGGTTTTGGGTTTTAAAAATTGTCATCACTATCATTACCAGTACAGTTCTTTTAATGCTGAGCATGAAAAAGAGAAGCTGTGAATACTAAGTTTTGAGAGTTTGGTTTCACCGGACTCGGAATTATACCCAAATTGACATTTTCTGAAGCAATTGCTCTCTTCACTCGGCCATCTGAGCTGCTATTTATTATTGTGATCAAACAAAAACGCCAAGAAGTAGAGCATTTGAATAATTCCTATTCAAAATAAAATAGCTTTCTTGGATGAAACTTAAACCGAAACTAAAACCCAGAAACCGAAGCTGTGCGTAAGTAAAACTTAAACCGAAACTGGAACCTATTTTTCAATAACCGTGAAACCAAACCAAAACTGAAACCTGACATCTGGGTTTTAACACACCGAAACTGAAACTGACACCCTAACGCCAAGGAGCCAGGCTTCCACCCTTGGCTGTCACTAACAACAAGTAATTAAAAAATATCGGAATACAACAAATATATGACAAAAATATTCAAGGAGGAAAAATAATGCCGCAGAAATTCTTAGACTGAACGTTTCGACAACATAGATTCAGTTGTCATCATCAGCTGTGTAAGCAAGGTAGCACAAAACAGAAAGAGTGACAAAATGTTATTTTGATTTTTGTATAAGTCTTCTAAAGTCTACGACAATATCTTTTTTATGTTCATATACATAGACTTACATCGACTTTCCATATTTCAATGTAAGTAAAATCACTCCTGCCCAGAGACGGAACTGGTCAGGATTTTCTCGACCCGACCGGTAAAATTTTAAATCTATGCTGGTCGACCAGCCAGTTGATCGGTCACTGACCGGCCCGGTCGACCGTTTTTTTTTTATACTGAAGGTTTGTGTTTAGTGTTCAATAAACTTAATGACAAACTGTAGTTTACTCTAACTTTGTCACAAGATGTATTGAACACGTAAAATTTCATCTGATGAAAAGAGTAATTGAATAAAAGTAAACCGAAAACAAACATTTGTTTAAAAAGGTGTGAATTGTAAATGCCGTTTTTCATAAACTATTTAAAAAACTCACTTCGGTAAGCACATTTCGGTTGGTGTTTAGGTGTATTTTAGTTGGAAGAAAAAACAATTTGACCGGTTTCTTGACCGGCCGGTCGAAGATCTCGACCCGACCGGTTTCCTTCTCTGGTCATGTCATTGCCGACGTATGCCAGCTGCAGGCTAATTACAGTACTTTTCAATCTTAAACCTGCAGTTGCAGGGGCTGGGGTAGGATGCATGTTTAAAATTGCACTCAAAGGCGCGGAAGATCATCGTAATGAAAAAGCAACGTTTCGGTGTCGTTTTGTGGTTACAAAATAATGTATAATTTTGAGCATAAACGGAAACTGCTAGATTTAAATGACAACGAGAAATAATTTGACTGAATTATATTTTTCGTGGTAATTAATTGACACCTAAAATTGTTATTGTTACGAAGCAAAAACGACCTATCTGCAAAATGCTTTCATAATGCTTAATATTGCAGCAGTGAGTATAATATAAATCGCAATGCAGGCCTTGTAATGACTTTTCAGCGCAAACATTTTTTTGTTTTTACCACCGTTGTGGGTACACCAGACAAAACACTAAATTATAAACAGGAAAAAATGGGCCATCACACAAAATAATTAAAAATGGAAAAACATGTCAAAAGTTACGCTTGTAATTATACAATTATGCACAGTGAACAAAAGTTTTTTATTGCACATTCGTAAGTTTTATTGCTTCTGGTTTTCTCGGCAAAATATCTAATTTGAATTTTGATTTTAATATCCATAACAATAAAATACTACTAGTGTTTAAAACTGCGTTTTCGCACACCAGGCTGTTTCTATAAATCCATATTAAATACTGCGTCTCACTTAAAAGTAAAACAATTTCAGTTTCTTGATCAGCGCTAATTTGTCTGAATACAGTTCTCACATCCAAATACAAACAAAAAGCAATCAAACGATTTGCACTTGCACCAAGTCATTTAAATATACATGTATCAACATAACCCCAAACAACTCGCAGTTCGCTACAACCATAAAATACATGTGAAACTAATATTCATTATTTTGATCTGTTATACAAAAAGTAATTGCATATACAAAGGTATATCTACAGGTCGTACGCCATACCCACCTTCACTACAAGAGCATAAAGATTTACTGCATGAAAGTTTTCTCCAAAAATAGATAAATCAGCGGCAATTCTTCTGCCACTGAAATCTACAGTAGCATCGTTTTTTTAACTACGATATTACAGTGACACAATAAAATTACAACACCTTTAGATTTATTTTGGGCGGAATTACAAATAGCAGTATTACCCCACTCTTCTGACCAATGATTTTCGACTTTCAGTGTGGAAAAGGTTTCTTGAAAACAAGCTATATCAACTTTGCTTGCTCACGTTTGGTTTAAAATAGATTTTTGTTTCGCCCAGCTTGTGGGTCCATTATATTGTAAAGTGAGAAAACTTATGCACAGAAAAAACCATAGGTGGAAAGAGGAAATAAGTTCAAAATTCTACTAAGCCCATTCAAGGGTTCCATTTTTATCGTTTTTAAAAATTGTCATACCGCATTCGCAGTCCCCCAAAAAATTTGTTCTAAAATCCTGATTCACAACCTTTCCACACTTGCAGTTATTAGTTTGGGTTTTGCACATCGAGTTTCTGCATTTCAGTCTTTTATTGTGTTCTGGGAGTACATCTAACACATCACAACCTTACTTCACCAACACACTGTCGCAACTTACATTTGTTCAATATGCCATTAATCAAACTGACTTTGACATTCTTTTCACAAACGTCGTATTTATCGAGCATTGCGTTGCTGGCTATACCTCGATGATAATGGAACCTAGATGAAATTTCTTTTAACTTACCATCACAACATCCTTCATTAACTTGTGGTTCACACCTGCAATTTGTATACGCAACTTTCTTCTCTTTGCGTATGTACTGGCCAATTTTTTTGTAAAATGGGAATAACAGTTTAAGGCATGTTTTCATTATTTTCGTTCGAGCGTTTTCACACTCTGAATCTTCTGGAGTTTTGTTCTCTGACTTTGCGCGCTTCAGTCACTCGCTTTCTTTTTCGAGATATTTTGTACAAATCGCTGAAATTCATTCGGCTAATACTAGAAGTAGCACTACTGGATTAAAGTATTACATTCTACAGTACAAAACAAACCTACACCAGCGTTCTATAAAATATGTTGGTGTCGTCGTCGTCGTCGTCGTTTGGCGGGGCATCTCTTCCAAGACAGATGGAAGGACCAAGGCCGAGGGTTTATCCTTTTACCACCCTGGCCACCAAACTGCTTGGGTCAGATGCTGACTGTAAGGGACTTCAGCCAGCATCTTGTTTCGTCATCCAAAACCATTAGACCAAACATACCTAGGGGTGCCCGATGTATGGGACACTGTGAGATGATGTGATGTGCAGTTTGTTCACTGGCACCACACTAACAATTCGCTAGAGGAGCGAGACCCCATTTGTACATGGACGAACAGAAACGTCCAACACCAGAACGCAGACGGTTGAGCTTGACCCAGGCTGCCCTGGGCAGACCCATACCCAAGGGTCTGGAGCTAGCCTTGGGAATGAAAGCGTGGAGTAACAATGCTTTGGCAGAGTACTCCATGTCCCATTTCGTGTTCGTCCACTCGGCTGCACGGACGTCCATCTCAGAAAGACTGCCTAGTAATTTCCGAGCAGCAGGTACAAATGAGCGTCTAGATTTCAATCTCTCCCTACATACGTCCTGTGACTCATGAAACTGGCCATGTAAAATGTGGTCAGGGTCCAAGGAGCTGCGGTTGGCTAGGGAGAGTGTCGCTCCTTGGCGGCGAAGCTCAGCTGGCTGGATGCCTGAAAGAACCGGAAGGTAGATCGATGGAGTGAACGCAGGCACCCAATGACAATGCGCAAGGCGTCATTTATTACACTGTTGTTAAGCCGTATGTGCACGCTGCGGCACCAAACTGGTGCGCAGTACTCGGCAGTCGAGTAGACCAAAGACAGGGCAGCTGTGCGTAATGTCTTGGCGCTAGCACCCCAACCTAGTTGGTGTAAAAATATGGAACAAAATACCTGATTCGATCCAAAAAAAAAAACACATACAATCAATTTATTAAACAACTCAAATTGAACTTGCAAAACAATCAAAACTCCTATCCTTTCTCACAGCTGACCACTGATCAACCCCTTGCAGACCCATTGCTAATTAAATTCAAAAAGCATAAAAACTTAAAAAATGTATATGAGAAAGGGTGGCTGCTTGACTTGAAGACCCTCACACGGTCACTTCGCAGCTTCCCTGTCGCATAGATTGCGAAGATTTTTTATGTCAAGAGTTATTAATTATATACTTTATAAATATTTTTGTTACTTTTATTCAATAATAGAATTTTTTTAATATTCAACTCTCTTACTTTGCTACTATTGTGTGAAGAATTATTTAATGTAAATGCGATGAAATAAAATGAATCTGAATCTAATGAAATGACCTGCACGTCATATCCTCTTCTACTACGTCAACCCAATCTTTGGTTGGATTTGTCGGTTCATTAGTTTGGGTTTTGCTGTTCTTAGTTTGCAACGCGGTGGGTGTGTCTTGTTTATGGTGAGAGTTCTAATTCTCGATAGAATTTTAATTACCTGCTGTGGCAAGTTTTTTTTAGGTTTGTTTTTTTGCAACTTAGGCCAGCGATTTCTTTCATTTTTCTCTTCACATTCAGTACTTTACATTCAAACCAGGTTTTCCGCATACCTGTTATGACAGGTTTCCTCTTGTCCTGCATATTTAACCAAAATTCACATCCTAATTCCTATACGTATATGTAGCTGCCAATTGAATTTTCTGTTGTTTGGTCTTTCCTCATTTCGAACGTATGAATTCCCATCTGAAAACTTTTTGATCAACTTTTGTCACATCTCTGAAGGTAGCACCATCATGCTTTTTTAGATAACTGGAAAAGTGCATCAATCAAAAGTGGATGGTACTGGAACCCAGTGCACAGCCACAAAAACCTTATCTGATTTGTAAAACCGTAAATTTGATACATCTCTGATTTCAGTGAGCTTTTTGTATATTTTGAAAACTGTTTCCCGGTTTTTACACGTCAAGTCCATATACTGTAATTACGCTTTCTTCTTTACCAAGCCTATTACCTGCTGGTTTGTGTTGAGACTTAAACCTTCAATCATTTTCCATATTTGTCTTCTGGTAGTTTCGTGAGGATTCTTAAAACTTAAACAATTAGGTCTAGTAAACTCTCTGGCGTTGGCAAAGCTTTCAGATGTAACGACCTTTGCAACACTAGCCATTTGAACTTGCAAACACAACAGTTTCGTCCTGGTTCGATCTCAGCAGAGAAGCTTAAAGTAGTAATTTGCTTCATCTAAAATGCAGATAGACCGCATTTATTTCACACGAAAACCCTGATGTGAAGGTATAGTTTGTTTTTAAATTGTATTATGACGATATTTGCAGAACGATTAAACGATTGTGGCCCGTAAGTCAAGATTCGTCCTATATAAAGTTTGTACGAGGTTGGAAATAATTGCAAATACAGTTTCAAAAATATCTAAAATTTGAACTTGACCTGTAAGTTTGAAAATCTAAACCTTTTGCAAAGGAGAACTTTTCGAGCGCTATCAAAAATTTGAGCAAAATTGCAGGAACTGCGATTTTATTTTAGATGCTGCGCGTAGCGTTGAGTTGCCGCCCGACACGTATTGGCAAAAGCTCCTCAAAATTCTAAACAATTTTTATAATTAACAATCGACTTGAATAATTGAATGTGTAAAAAAATCTAGCAAGAAAAAAGCGCCAAAAGTTTGCTGTAATAATTTAATTATTGTTGTTAATCGAGTTGAACTCTCACTGTCAGTGACGTACGGTGAGCATTTTCTAAGGGTGTGCATCATTCCGAAGTATGCTGTCGCCTGCCGACAATTTTTAAACAAATGAGTGAAACAGCTCAAAAGTTCAATGCGATTGTGCGATCTGACATTAAACGCCTTTACAATCATCCTAATTTGCACTTTAGGCACATGATCTTCCCCCCACCCCAAAAATGTTAAGTTATTCCAGCAAATAAATATAAAGACAACGGTTTACTAATTTAAATGCAGCAGGCCGGCAAACCTATTAAAATCAAAGCTACTAGAGCAGAGGTGACGAACATGCGGCCCGCGAGCCGCATGAGGCCCCCGAAAGAGTTTCCTGCGGCCCGCGACCAGGAGCGTATTCAGAGGGGGGCCATTGTGCCATTCTTTCCCCTTTTTGACTCTGCCTTTTAGTAAAAAAAGAACAAAACTAATGGTGCCAAGTGACTGAAACATGCCAAACTCTTTTGATGGTTTCTGTAGCTTATGGCCAGGGACTAATCCAAGGGGTAGGATGAGAGGTATCCATCCTCCCACCAGCCACTTTCAAAATAGTTTGTGATGTATACAATTTTTCCATAACTTCGAACCTCTTCGAGAGCGACAAGCCTAACGCCTTAAGCACGCATAATCGAAAATGTGCGCGCAAAATACATCATATTTGGCAAAGCACTCAGACTCAGCGTCAAAAAATTTGAACAAAATTTGCCTGAGGATTATTCAAAAACCACTACAAATAGCCATTACAGCATGTAAATTTTCAAAACTTTTCCGAGAGAGCATGCCACCGGACCCTCCAAGAGCTTTCCTTGTTTCTCAAACACTTTCAAATTTGTTCTGCCGAAAAAATACGCTTTAAAGACATATGGAAATTATGGCTTCGCCCTTTTAAAATTTCTCGCTACGCCACTGTTTATGACTAAAAAGTTATGCGGCCCGCTTGCTTATTGGTAAGTGACAAAGTGGCCCGCGACAGCAAATAGGTTCGTCATCCGTGAACCAGAGCAAAAGTCTTGTCAGCCTTATACGCACAGCCAATCCAAGCTAGACTTTATCCAGACTGTAACGATTTTTTTGCGTTGCTTATCATAAACATTTCGACTTCATTTCTTTTCTAGGTTGTTTCCTCCTTTTAGCAAGCGACTGGCCACACCCAACGATGCTTAGTGAAAAATTCTATAGCTTCCAACCCACAACTACGTTACCGGCAACCTAACCAGCCCACATTCCTATAAATCCCCACGGCAACCCTATTTGTTCAATTCAAAATGTTTTTAGTGTCAATGAAGTGAACGACGCCAAAAAATCAGATGAGGGAAAACGAGAAAATGTGCACAACAAGCTATGTGCACAAGTTAGCTGAATGTGCACATGTGCATTATGTGAACAATTGTTAGTGCAAATTTTCTCGTGTGCAGATTTTTCTGATGAGCTCTAATGCACAAAACTATGTGTACAATTTTGTGTGCGCATTTTTCTCGTGTGTTCATGTGCACAGCTTTTTCATGTGCTGCTTATGTGCTAGTGATGGAGTTTTCGAGACAAGTCTCGGGTCTCCAGATGGTGTTAATGAACATTTTTCAAAGTCTCATCCCGGTCTTGGTCTCAAACTTGAACTACAAGTCTCGATCTAAAGTCTCGGTTTTGTAAAACTATAAGTTAGTCTCGAAATATCACAAGTCCTTAAACTCAAAATTTTAGGTAAGCGTAGAACTGGAAAATTTTGAACTTAATTATACGATGTGAGCAATGCAAACAACGATTTGTTTGATTGACAGCAATTCCAAATTTTGTTTCTTACAATCTCGCTATAAGTGAGATTATGAGAAAGATAGCTTTTTTTTGCTGCAATTATTTTTGTTAAAATTTTTAATATAAAAGTTTAAGTTCTGATAATTTACTTCTCAGTGGGAGATAGTTGAGGTTCCAAAATACTCAGAGAGTGATGGGAGAGTGCTGCATGACATTTCCTTCTTCAAAGTTTCAACTACTTGTTAATATTCACTTTTTTATTTGCTTATGAAGATGAGATGTGAAGCAGTCTGGAGAAGAGGATGCCGCGCCCTCTATGTTATTTCATGTTTGTCTTTGTTGAAGGTGTTGATTGCAGCTGTCTCCTTTTTTCTTCGCTGTTGGTCGATGCTCTAATTATTTCTCGCTTAGGGTCCTTTCATGTGGAATCATCTTGAGGTGGTAGCATGGCAGTACAATGAGTTTTGGGCAAGAGAAGTTAATGACGTCATCACGCTCGGAGTAGTTGTTTTCAGTTTTATATTAAGCAACACACGTTATTGTACAGTGTAGTGCGTCACAGTTGAGATTGCAGACTCAAAATGCTGAACTTGAGCCTACTAACTTCTTTTGTTGAAAATCAAAACTGTGTTTTTAAAACATCTAAGAGTACCGGTAGGGTCAGTGAAGATGTAAAAAGTATGAACCAAAAATCAAATCTTCATTACAGTACATTCGCGTTATTACGCCGAAGTATGTCATCGCGTGATGAGGCCTATCTCCACGGCTCAGCGTCTGAGCAACACCACTCTGAAAAAACTCGTAGCAATGGCGAGCCGTTTGCGACACTGCGTTCAAATAGATCGGCTCGGGAATTGATCCCAGACATGAGCGATGAAATCGGGAAAACGCGAAGAATTTTAGGGAGAAGTGAGAGACGCTTTTTAGATAAAAACGGTAATAAAAAGAGCTAATTCACGAAAAAGTTTTTACTTAAACTTTGATCTCGGAGTTTTGTCTCGGTCTCGATCAAATGCACCGAGTCTCGATTTCGGTCTCAACAGTTTTTCAAATCTCGGTATCGGATCTGGGTCTTAAATATTTTTTAAGCCTCGGTCTCGACCATCAAAACTTGACTCCATCACTATTATGTGCACATTAAAATTTCCGAATCGCGCGAGTAATGATAGTGCATGGGCAGTGTACTGAAGGGGTTTTAATCATTGAGATGAGGATTAATGGCTCTGATGTTTGGGGTGGAATTGAGGCAAAATATGCCATTTTTTATGTTTCAGCGATAAGAAAAGTCTTGTCAGTCTTTCTGTGCACAGCCAATCCACGCTAGACTCATTCCAGACCGTAAGCACTCTTTACACTTTGAGCTTGAGGTTAAACTTGAATAAAAACTGCAATTATTGATCTTTAATAGTAAGAATAATAGTAATATATTTTCATAGCGCTCTTTCTTGACGGAAATTCAGATCTATAACGTGTCATAGCGAAGTATTATTTGTGGGAGGTTTTGCGCATTGAAGTAATTGATGGCCTTTAAATAAGTATCTAGCCTTTCATTGATTAAACTCTTATCAGCTTTCTATCCACTTATCATGATTCGTAAGACCGATTTAAGTTTTACTTTGTCATAAGACCCTAAACAAAGATTATTTTTTTGCTTCCAATTCCACCACATGCATCTAAGTCAGGGGTCAACAACCTTTTGATGCTGCCGGACCAACATTAAGCTTAGTAATTGGCCGCGGGCCATAAATAAGGTTTCCACTAAATCTGGACGAAAAAATACACAAAAATGTTTATGTTGTCACGTCAAGTCAACAAGACTGTTGATGTTGTGTTTGTTATTGAAAGTTTGGGCGAGGTAAAAAATCAAAAACCTAACTTAATCACTCGTGAAAAAATGAAGATGCTCAAGAACACTCATGTAGTTATTGTTACTGTCATAAATTAACAAAATGTTTGAACAGAAAGTGTGTTAACTCCACCACCGACGCCAAAAACATAAAAAGAAAAATCTAATAATAGAAATTAAAAAGCACAAAAATTATATTAATAGTCAAAACGTCGATGAGCTGCTTGATGTTGCTTTTGGTCAGCTAGTTTATCAAGGTTTGGATATGGGAAGAGGCCGGAAGCATAACATCTTGCAAGAGGCCGTAACTAAGTCGTGTTGTGAAACCATGGTTCTTCAACGGAGACGATTATGCTTGTTAGGGGGGCGATTTCAGAATTGCCAACAACATATTAGTTATAACAGCTCAGATGGCCGAGTGGTATAGACAGGGTTACCATTTCGTGCTTATTTCTAAGATTTGTGCTTATTTTTAAGGGCAATGTCTTAGAGAACGTAAATGTGCTTATTTTTGAGTCCCGTGCTTATTTTTGAATTTTTAGCGGAAAAACTAGGATTCTTCGGACGTGAAAACCTTTGTTTTTGGTCTTCACCGATTGTTAGTGGAAAATCAGAGCTCTGTGGACAGGGTTGCCTTGGTGGGGGAGAGGCCCGGGGGGGAGGGGGTGCTCAGCCCCCCTAGTTCTAAAAAAACTGTTTGCAGAAAGACCCGGGGGGGGGGGGCTTAAAATCGGCCAAGTCCAAAGGTTTGCAAGGGGAGCGTGAACATAGCAGTGACCTAGTGATTAAACGTATAAGCTCTTTCTGCATGTTTTTTGTAGCGTGGTAAGCATTGTCGTATCAAGGCATCTCAGAAGTTCGGTCCCCCGGTATGGGGGGTAGGGGGGGGGCATTTGTAGGGGCCCCATAATATTGTTGTATTAGACTCAGAATTAGAGGCAAAAAATTTAAAAAAAAATTTCGTCAAAAAGTTGTTAAAAAGTATTATAATTGCAATTAAATGATGTAAATTTCAATTAAATTTTCAAAAAGTTTTCGGGGTAGCATGCCCTCGAACCCCCTAGAGTCATCATTGACTTTTATTCTGCTTCAAATGTGCTCTGATTTTGCCACGCCCTGAAAGAAACTGCGAGCACGAAAGTTTGGGGCGCCCCTCCTGAGGAAATTTTTGGATACGTCCCTTGAAACAATGCAGCTAATAAGTCGAAAAAGCGCGAAACTGCCCAAATTATTGCAGAAATCAAAGGACCCCATCAAGACCTTTTGGGGGGGGGGGAAGCAACCGTCTTCACTCTGCACTGGTAGTGGGGCGTGGGCAAAAATAACTAACGCCAAAGGGGACGTAACTGAAAAAGTTTTCGAACATCTGTCGTAAAATAATAATATTTTTAGCATTATGCAGGCCTCAGGGTCGGGGTCAAGGGGGGCCTGGCCTCTCCAATTGACATGCGTGGCTCCCGCAATTAACGAGCTTACTCTTTTGAAAACAGCGGATGTTGTGCTTAATTTGAAACTTTGGCCCCTCCTGATAAACGCTTGGCCATTTTAAGTCGACTGCTCTAGCGACGGCTCTGCAGGGTCCCCCTATTTCGAATTTTAACAAGGCACCCCTGTCTGTATACGTGAAGATCTTTTTTTTCTGGTCTTCTCCGATTTTTAGTGGATAATCAGGACTCTGTGGACGTGAAGATCTTTTTGTTTGGTCTTCACCGATTTTTAGTGCTTTCACATTAAAGAGCTTTTGACTTTTTGGTAATCTAACTTCAGCGTGCTTATTTTTTGGTGTGGACCAGTGGTAACTCTGGTATAAAGCGTATGCCTCGGGAGCTCTAGACTTGAGTTTGATTCCGAGTCGGGTCAAACCAATAACTTTAAAATTGGTTTTCACAGTTTCTCTGCTTGACGCTCAGTATTAAAGGGACAGTGTGGAGAGCAAGCCGGCGAATTTGCTTGTTGTGCCGTTGGAAAAAGGCACTTAGCGGGATTTCACCAACTTGGTGTGGTAGATAGATGGCTGGCAGCTCCTAAGCAAGCTCGTATAGCGCATTGATCGTTTTCTCGTGATGTGAGAATAATATGCAACAAATTACAAAAAAAAAAAAAACACAATATATGCTATGATCTTTCGAAAAAAACTCTGCGAATGCTGATCTTCACGTGATGTTGGTAGAAAATTGGAGCTCTGCATGCATGAAGACCTTTTTTTTTACTCTTCTTCTGGTTTTACTAGAAAAATTACCTCAATGCGCTTAGGTGGCAATTTCGTCCCACATTTTCCAAAAAGGGACAATTGTGCCAACAAGGTTGAAGACCCCTGGGCCACTCTTTAGTCAGCATATCTACATGCGAATAATACACTGATTGAAAAGCAATTATGACAAAAGTGAAACAATTCTTAGGATATCGAATAAATTTGTGCGAAGTGCTTGATGCGTGACTAAAGTTCGTTTTTTTTCCTTTTCCGCCGGTCCTTCACAGAATAAAACACGGAAACGCTTCCAGTTAAATCTATTGCGTCATGCAACTGTTTGGTGGTTTCAGCTCTAGTAAAAAGTGGTCGCCAAACCTCTGTTTGCTGCGCTATTTGTCACAATTCCGTAAGAAAGGTCGCGGGCCGCATAAATGCACAATTTCAAAAGGAAGCCGCGGGTCGGATTTGGCCCGCGGGCCGCAGGTTGCCGACCTCTGATCTAAGTCATTACTCCCCATCATATAAGGTTCCCAATCTCCCAATGGTGAAGTCTTTTTCTGTTAATAAGTCACCATCTTCACTTGCAACACTTCGCAGAGTTGTCGGTCGAGCTTGGGCTTTTCGGGTCGGGTCGAGTTCGGCCTGAATTTGAAAAAAATGTCGGGCGTTAATCGTCCCGGACGCCGGAGCGAAATTGCGATTTTCAGGGAGTGATAGGGTTTTTACGATTGCTGGAATACAACAGCAAAGTGGATGGGTAAAACTCGTTTGCATTTTTATTAAATTTTTTTTCAAAATTTAAAGCGACGTCTTCGATTTCGGGGTTAAATCAAACTAAGACTGGCTGATGAATTACAATTCGAGTTTGGGTTTGAAAAATCGAGTTCGGGTGGGGTCGGGCTCAACAACTTCGGCCCGTTGACAACTCTGACTCTACCCCTGCAAATTACACTTTTGCTATAAAACGTTAACAAAAAATTATTACCTTTTACCTTTACCTTATTTTTTTACCTTAAGTTTAACCTCGCGCATCAAAACTATTAATATCCATCAAATAAGCCCCCAAAATCTTCATTAGTTAACCCCTTTCAAATTACACCGCACTCACCATGACTCTTTAAGACCCTCTAAATTTTATTGCTTTGTAAGACGTTGAACGAAAATCACTTTTAAGCCTCAAATCTAACCCCACGCACCAGAGACATTAATCCCCATTGCATAAGCCCCCAAACTTCTTTAAAATAGCATACCGGACTAGTTATTTCAACTTTGAACTACCAACTAACAACGTTGATATATTTTTGTTGTTCTCTTTCGCTTTGTTTTAGCTGCTCAGGTTTTCTCCTTTTCCTTCAAACACTTTATTCGTACTTACAGCTTACTGGTAAATAAGCAATGCAATGATAACTTAGGTAGTTGAATTATTGTTTGTTAAATCCGTTAAATGGATTTTGATAGGCCAATAATATGCACAGAAATAGCTTTATTACTTTCTTTTATTTTGAATTATATCAATGTCATCTAATGTGCAACTGTTTAAACCAAGTAAGTAAATGATAACCAGTTTGTCGATATAGATCCAGTTTCCACAGTCTTACTGTAGACAACACTTTTCGTTTGCAGGGTTAGGGTAAAATTAATTCACAAAGCAATGAAAGGGGGCCGTAGCCAGCTTTTACATTTGGGGGGGGGTAAAATTTGTAGGTTCGCTTCTTATGATCTGTGTATTTCTTTTTCTACTTTTCCCGTTTATCAACGAAAAATTCTGATAAGCCCGTTTATGTTCCAACTGTCATTTAATCCAACAGAGTGAGCTTAATTGGCTTTCAAACCACTGGCCGTTAGCTCAGTTGTTAAGCGTTCAGGTTTGGTGCGGGAAGTCTGGGCATCGATTTCCGGGTCGGTCAAATCGGCACAGTGTCACCTACGGCTCGCCACCGCCACGACCTTACTTCGTAGCTGTGTAG
This sequence comes from Trididemnum miniatum, assembly GCA_964006365.1. NCBI lineage: Eukaryota > Metazoa > Chordata > Ascidiacea > Aplousobranchia > Didemnidae > Trididemnum > Trididemnum miniatum. The sequence goes on along the minus strand of OZ023242.1, from coordinate 16,454,144 downwards.
CCCAGGCGCTATGCCGCAGAGGTGGGCACCGCCACTCGTTACAAGCTTCACCGTAATGCCGCGAGTATGATGAAGATTTCGTGTTTTTTTTGACGTTCATGCTATCACATTTGGGCGATAGAGCTCTGAATTCATTGTCTCGCAATAATGGCTGCGATTGCTTATAACCAACGGTTGTGTTTTCGTATTGCAAGTGTCGTTCAGAGTTAGACGCGGGTGGATTTTCTCGGCTCCAACCCGACACCCACTGTCCGAACTCGGCTCGAACCTGACGAAAAAATTAAAAGCCCGATTTTGGCCCGGAAATAATGATACCAAAACGCATTGCTCTTTAGTTACGTCACTTCTATACCATTATTGTAAAAAAAGTATTAATAGTTAATAATTTAATAATCTTGTAAAAACTATTGATAATCTAAACGAGAGCTTGTTACAGAATAAAGAATCAGAGAAAAATCACAGCAAAAATTAGAAAAAAAACAACAACGAAATATATTTTGTGTTGACCTGCTGAATATCAGCCCGAAACAATCCCAAAATAATTTGAAAGTCACGGCCCGAGCCCGACCCGAAAACCCGGCCCGAGTCCAACTCTGGTTTCGTTAACTGCGTTTTGTATGTACAACTGCCCAACACTCAAATATCAATCTGTCTAACGGTGAAAACTGAAACCCCTTTCTGTTTTTAGTATCAGTCAAAAATCAAAAATTAGTCTCGAGATTTAAACTTGACATTGATTGAAGCAGAGTACTTGAAACAAAACTATAACTACTGAGTTTATCTACCGTCATTATTTGACATAAATAGTTCTGGGGGATCAAAATAAACTATCAGGGGGCCTAGACCCCAATAGCCCCCCCCCCCGTGGCTGCGGCCCCGAATGAACAGAAATGGTAGAATAACTTTTGAAAACTCTTGCATTAGCTTTGTTTGTTGATTGATCAGCTAATTCAGTTGTAATTAGCTCCAGTCATGAATCGAACTCATGACGCAGGAAGCACGAGCGGTCAGTTTATCGCTTGGCAACTTTGCAGAGCTGAGAGCTGACAACGCGACGAGCGGTTTGCGACTGGACGACAATGAGTAGTATGTAACTGTAGCAGATTTTCGTTCACTTATTGGTGTTGTAAATAAACAAGAAAATAAACCAACCAAGGAGCGACAAAATTGTCTCGTGCTGCGCATTGAGTCGTCGCCTGCAACGTATCGGTAAACGTTTCTCAAAATCCAAAACTATTTTCACAATAACATTCGTCTTGATTACAGCAAATAATTTTTTTTTAAGCCGCATGATAGCAGCTTTAGTTTTGTATTAGAGAAGCAAGACTTTGTTGAGCATCGAACCCGCAAACCCAGTTTTGCAGCTCAACGCACCAACCACTCGGCCAACTCCACAGTAATTGATGGCGTGAAAAAATTAAACGAGGCAAAAGCGCCAAAATTTTATCATAATAATTGAATTATTATTGTTAATCGAGCTGAACCTCACTGTCTCACTCATGATTAAATTTCTTTTTAAGCGTTTGAATTTTGTTATAAGTTTATACCTGACTGTGCTTTGATTTCATTTTAATGGAAGAGACAAATTTTTGTTTTGTGACATTTTGTGATTTCATCAATAATTTTACCGAGCGCTAGGTGGTGCTCCCCTAGTTGTTGCATTACAGTTTTCATTGTTATGTATTTGTTTCATGATTTTTAACACTTATAATCAAAATATGTCTTATACCAATACGCAGTCGCAAAACTTTGTTCAAGGTTTTTGTAATCATTGTTTCTAATTGAACCGAGCGGTGTCTAACCGTACAGAGTGTGCTAAAAACTAAACAACGTTTCACAAAGATGGAGACGCCAGAAGTTTGTTTGGTTATCAGGGGTGGCCAACCCGCGGCTCGCAAGCCGCATGCGGCTCTTTGCCCAATTCCATGCGGCTCTTTTTCACATGCTGTGTTTCTTCTATCAGGATCCTCGTTCAGTAATCATGTTGCGTTTGGCAACGCATTAGCTGCATTCACTTTGTTAGAAAATCACGTCGAGGCGTTAACGAGTGGCGGGGATCATCTATGGCTGCATGTTTATCCTCCTATCACGAGAAAGCCATCAAAACGCTATAACGAGTTTGCTTAAAAGTTGCCGACCACCTGTCTGCCACACCAAGAAGGGGAATCCCACCAAATGCTTTTCCCATCGGCACAACAAGTAAACTTACCAGCTTGTTCTCCACACTGTTTCTTTAATGCTGAACGTCAAGCGGGGAAGCTGTATGAAAACCAATTTTGAAGTCATTAGTTTGACCCGACTCGAATCAAACCCGAGTCTGCAGCTGCGGAAGCGTACGCTCTTACCACTTGCTCGGCCATCTGAGCTGTTATCTCCGCGGCTTTGCGCCTGGGCAACACTAAAGTTCGTATAACATACCGGTACGGACTTTGGGCAACACAGCTTCGAACCCGAAGAAACATCGCAGCGGTGGCGACGCTGTGTTCGCTTTGACTGGCCCAGACAACAAACTCCAGACCGCTTGCACCGATAGCGATGTCGTTACTAACTAAGCTAACCGGCCGGTATACCATTAATCCAGATTTTTAACCATTTTTTTATTGCAATAAGCATGACCAAACACATTAGCACCCACTTCCACTCGTTCTTGCGTTCAACGAATCAGTCGCAAAAAACAAAGTGAGCCGCATGTTTTTAACTGCCTGGTCGTAGGCTCAGTTGCTAAGCGCACAAACTATTGGGGCGGGAGGTGTGGGATTCGATTCCCGGGCAGGTCAAATCGGCACAATGTTGCCAACTGCTCGTCACTGCTGCAACGTTTCTTCGGAGCTGCGTAGCCCAGGCGCTAAGTCGCGGAGATGAGCTCCGCCCCTCGTTACGCGCTTCGGCGTATTAACGCGAGAATAATGAAGATTTACCTACTCTTGTTCGTTGCTCTTTACGAGTATGTTTTTCTCTTCACGTCTAATGCGTAAACGAACACGTCCGTCGCGCATAAACTGCAACGTCCGCTTCTCACGCGCTGTTTGATCCATTCTTTGATCATACACGACACGAGGAAAATGTGTTGAGTTTTTACACCTGGTAGTCCGGCCCGAGAACCTTGTTTATGAAAACGCGCGAGAACACGGTTATTGATATGCACCTTATGGTCAGGTACACCACATGGTCCGAAAAATACGGTAATTGGAAACAGCTAGAAATCAAAATCGCATTAAACGCACCTGCTGAGTGTGAAATACAAACATGGTGTGTAATATGAATACGAGTGTATTCCACACCGAGTAAACTTTCATTTTTGCGAAGAGAGTGTGCGGCTCACACCTGCAATACTTTTTACAAATGCGGCCCTCCGCACGAAAAGTTTGCCCACCCCTGAGCAGGGCAAAGGTATGTGTATTAAGAAATATGATGACTTTATGCGATCGTTATATCTTTTGTGTATGGTATGGCTCTTTGCTGAAAAACACAATAAAGTGTGGCTCTTAGCATCTGACTGGTTGGCCACCCCTGAATTATATCGAAACCATTTCTAAGCCACTACTCAGTTTCAGTCTGCGAGCTGTTATAAAACATTATGATTAGTTTTTGCTCTGGAGTCAGTTAAATTGTAATAGAAATAAATTTCTCACTAAGAAATGAGAAGGAAAAAGTACAAAGCGACAAACTCGTGCTTCCGACTCGGATCAAATTTTAAAACTGGTGTTTTGTGTACCTGAGAAAACAAAAAGTTTTTATATTGAATGAAAGTAATACGAGACCACCATTGTTGTTGTTTTTTTTTTTTTGTATTTTGGTAGTTTTTTATTTTTTTGTCAAAACTTTATTGCTAATTTAGTTCTGCTGGTGAAAACACATGAGGCTACAAATGGGACAGCAAAATGTTTATGTCTGCAAAATTAAAAAAAAACAAACCATTTGCACCACCTAGCGAAAAATACTTATTGTCATGTTTCGAAACAAAAAAAGCGTTTCCAAAAATGAAATATTTATTCAAAAATCGTTTGGAAAAATTTGAAGCAAACTGTTACCAAAATGAAAACAATCTTTTGGTTTTCGGGAAAAATATTCCGAAAAACTTTTTGAAAACGATTTTGCTGAAACTCGGAATCGAACTGAAAACCCGCCCGCTTCAATGTTTGATCACACTTTTGATTTGAGTGCGCCGCATGCGACCAGTAAAGCAATAATTGCAGTGTAGACATGCCGCTTGGCTTGATTTCACTGAGTCTAAATTACCAAACTGGGTAGGTAATTGTATTGCTTTGCAATTTACGAAACTATTACATCCAGTTTAGTAAAATAATATACTAGTGATAAATCTACCGTTTTGCTCAGTGTCAAATCTGCGACCTACCAGTCTGTTTCATGTGGTTAGTGACCCAAACAGAATCAAATCATCACTTTCCTTTTGATAATTGTTGAAAGAACTTGATATTTGAACTCGAAAACCAACAATCGAGTTCGAGTTCACTGATTGAGTGATGTTAAACTCATTGACTCGAATACCGATAACTCAATATTTTCTTTTGACTTTTCGTTGCCAATTGAATGATTGCGATACCGGTATCTTATTCCTATCTCGTTTCGTTTCTCATTCTCATACTTTTTCATTTCCTTTAGTTATATTTTCACCTCATTTCGTTTAATCAATTTATTGGCACTTTGTTAATCAATTTAAGAGGCACTTTGTTATACTGCAGGGATGGCGAACTTTTTTGAGTGGTGGGTCAAATTTTAGGTCGTAGCCCGAAAAAATGTGGGTTACTGATGTAATATCAAGGAGGGGCTTGAAGCAGGGGCGAATTAGCGGATAAATGGTTGTCTTTTTGTTCATTTCTAGTTTTTTGATCAAATAATAAACCTACAATACAACAACATGACGAACAAACAAACAATCATGTAATCACAAAACAGTCAGCGACATGGCATAGCGGTGCCGCGCACAGGATACAGATCCTACCGGACGGGTTCGATTCACGGCTAGAGTCGGTCGCATTTGACATATTCACCGGTTGGATGCTGACTTGAAATCGCAAGCTCACTCCGTTTTCTCCCGCAATTATTGTTAAATTTTCAGTTGAATACAATTTCAAAAATGTATGGCCATTTCCAGGTATGGCCTCTCATCACATGCTGCAATGCGATTAAGCATGTTGAAATATTGCATCATGTTGAGCTGAGTTTAAACAGGTTCGAAGCGATAAAATGAAAACTTTTTGTAAAATAGAATTCATTTTTAAATTTCCTGAAATTCAAACAGCTGGTGTTCATTCATTCATTTAAATGCAAAATTGCAGCTTAAATTTCTTGCAATTCAACAGTGAAGTCAATACATCATAAAACATGACCTAGTTGAGTATCGAACCCGCGAAGTCAGTTTCGTAACCCAATGCGCCAACCAATGTGTGTATTATTACATTTTGTTTATTTTCGTCATCATCATCATGATCAATCCAGTTTTAATTCGGTTTTTTCCTCGTTCCCAAAGGTGGCCGCATACACCTCATCCCCTCCGCGATCGCTCTCCCACCTTCCCTCCATCTCTTTCGATCTGCAGTTTCTTCGATTTTTGAACCCGACTTTCTTCACACTCTCTTCCACCTGCCTCTTCCATGTCACTTTTTTGTTTTACCAAAAACGACACTCCGTAGCGTTTTCAAGAGTAAAAACAAAACGCAAAGGAGTGTCATTTTTTATCATCCTATGAAAATGGGATAACGGAATAAAGGGGGATAATAAAATAAATGCGATAAATACACTCTATGAATTAGGCTAAATACCGTTACTAAATAATTCCCTCAATGTAATTGACCCCATTTTCGAAAGCGTGACTCAAATTTACTTTTCTTTTTAGCTGCTACACATTCAGATTGCTTAACTGAATAACCAAACTAAAGTACTGTGCCATATTGGGTCTTGATATAAAATATTTGCATGATAAATTAAAAAACGTGCATATTAAAATATTCCGTTAGCAAACGAAAATACTCCGTTGCACTTTTCAAATCCAAACAATTTATGTAGATTTTTAAGTTAAAATCGTAATGCAGTTTAACCGAAAGCCAAGCGGACAGATCTTGCCAAACAATCACAACAAATTCATACATAATTTACAAAATAAATGAATAATATTGTTCTGTGTTCTTCGTAACAAAATACACAATGATTACTGTCAGCAATACCACATCCAGCAACTTGCACATTAGTCACAATAGATCTCAAGTTTAATCTGATTTTAAAAAATGTCAACTTTGTTTTATTTGTAGCAAAATATTATAGTTTTCATATATTCTATTTCAGACCAGCCGTTAGGTCAGTTGCTAAGCGCACGCTATCGGTGCAGGAGGCTTGGGGTTCAATTCCCGTTAATCATCATATTTGTCATCTTCATGTTAGAACGCAAAACACAAAAAGCACAGGTTTTCATCCATGCACAAGATCTCCGATGTTTTCCATGCGGCTGTGTAAATTTCGTCGAATAATTTTACTAAACTGCCTTAAATTGCAACGCCAACATGTGTTGATTGATATCAATCATTTTAGCTTCCCCGTCTACAATATCACAACACAACTGTCACCTTCCAACTTTTTCCCACTTGGGTCCCCAAATAAAACCTAAACAAAACTTGGTTAATTTTGTTTTAATGTAAAAATCGGGTAATAAGTACATGTACCCGATAAGGCCCGCTAACACAATTTTTGCTCTAAATCAACCACTGCTTGAAATCTTTGCTTGAAAGTTGGTATTTTATAAGTAGGGTTGCATGGTCATCACACAATGAAAGCATAATAAGTCCCACCGTTCTCCTCTTAAATTTCACCATTAAACACTGCAATTATGCAGTAATTACTAAGATACGTTCATAAAGCCTCAAGAATTTAAAATGGCAAGCTATATACAGAAAATGTTGCACCAGAGGCTTGAGTTTTCGATCTCGTTTCAGGTTTAAGCAAACACTGTACAACTCACAAAATGCTACAGTAGAAAACATAGCAAACTTGTTTGCTATGTCGTTCCGACAGACACTGAATGGTGTTTCTTCATCTTTGGTCAGTCAACCAGTAAGAAACCGTACTGGTACTGTAGTAAGCTTACCGGTACATAAACTTAGCTATACGTAGAGGGCGGGCGCCAAGGGGGTCACTGGGAACCTTCCCCCCCAATCGACATGCTTGCCCCCCCCAATCAACAAACTTACTTTTTTGAAAAAAGCGGCAAGTGTGCTTAATTTCGAACTTTAGCTCCCCCTGATAAACGCTTGGCCCCCCTAAGTCGACTGCTCTGCCGCCAGCTCTGTTTAAGTATGTTTAGCTAAGCACAAATCAGCTTTACATTCAACAATCTATAGTTATACCTAATAACAAGTCTTGACATTTTTGGTACGATAATGCTTTTTAAAACGGAAATTTTTTCCATAATGTTAACTTTCTTGATCACCATACATTTCATTCTGTTTTGATTTTATCATTGATAGACGAAAAGTTCCGATCAATATATAACAGAACTTCACCTGGACTGCCAACGTGACCTAATGAGTGTGCTAATGTGGTTGAAATTGAAATTGTTTGCGCCATACAGAAAGCACTTTTCAAACATGTGCGGTTCGATTGCGATTTTTACAAGCATCAATAATTGCTGTAGATTTGTAGCTTTTCAGCTCATTATTGGCAATTTATGTTTTGACGTGATCGCACATACACCATAAAAATTTTCGCCAAGTATTATTATTCCTTCAAACCCCAGGCAGTAATTGAGTGACTGTTTATGACTTTTATGCGTGTCAACAACACAGGATTAAGGTTCAATTGACACATTCAGGGTCATTACAACTCGCCTAGTTCAAATGAATAGTTTAGTAAACTTTTCAAATGAGATAAACATTGCAAGCTCACAATCTGCACAGTGGAAATAACCAGGGTTCGTCATTGTTACAAATAAGTCAAATTAAAACAAAATCCAATCTTTATTATACCCGAGGTATTACGCTGGAGCGTGTAACGAGTGGCAGGACTCATATCCGTAGCCTAGCGCCTGGGCAACGCAGCTCTGAAGAAACGTCGCAGCGGTAGCGAGCCGTTGACAACACTGTGCCGATTTGCCCGGCCCGGGAGTCGAACCCCAGACCTCCCGCACCGATATCGTATTCGCTTATTAACTGAGCTAACGACCGGTAAGTCAAATTAATATGAATTATAAACATCAGCTCGTGCCGGTTCACGCAGATTACATCACATTTAATGAATTATAAACATTTTGTTAAAAACGTTGGCGATTTATAAATTTAAACTGATAGTTTTAAAATTTATTATCTTTAATTTTAAAATTTATTATCGTTCGATCACAAACAAGCTCGATAAATTGAAAACATTGTTTTCACAACTAAACCAAGATTTCAACATCGTTTGTGTTCCATAAAACTCGAGCAAATCGAAGTCGATTTGATTGTTTATAAAATCCAATCTTCATTATACTCGCCGCATTACGCCGAAGCGTGTAACGAGTGGCGGGGCCCGTCTCCGCGGCTTAGCGCCTGGGCAACACAGCCCCGAAGAAACATCGCAGCGGTGGCAAGCCGTTGGCGACATTGCGTCCTATTTGACTGGGCCAGGAATCGAACCCCAGACCTATCGCACCAATAGCGTGCAATTAGCAACTGAGCTCACGGGCCGGTTTTGATTGTTTATCATTATTACAATTGATCACATTAACCTTGAATTTGTTGCTAGATGCGAGAACTTGACCTTGGACGGAACAGGTTTGGTGAACATGATGCGATATGTTTGGCAACCTGTGTACACAAAATCGAAGCACTGAGGGTCCAGTGGTGCGGTATCGGATCAAGAGGCATCGAAGCTCTGGCTCAGAGTATCAGAGAAATGAACCATCAGGTGAAAATATTAAACAATGTGAAATTGGTGATATTTTTGCACGATGAATTAAAATGTATAAAAATATGGATCAACGCAGAGAAGTGTGAAGGTGCGTCTACCGATGCGCGACAACGCGACAGGAGACAACTTTTTATCCCATTTTGTTCGTTTATTTTACTGTTTAGCGATCACGCAAAAACCTTTTACATTCACTTGCATTATGATTGCCTTCGCGTTGTGGCTTGTCGCGTTTTTGTAAACGCACCGTTCGTGTACAAGGCGACATGAAATTGTGTTTAGAACATTGAGGTGCGTTTTACATGGCTAGCGACAACGCGACGATCGGTTTGCGACTGGACGACAATGAGTATTATGTTACTGTGGCAGAATTTCGTTCACTTTCTGGTGTTGTAAATGAACGAGAAAATAAACCAACCAAGGAGCGACAAAATTGTCTCGTGCTGCGAGTTGAGTTGCCGCCGGACACGTATCGGTAAACGCTCGTCAAAATCCAAAACTATTTTCACGATTAATGATTAATCGACTTGATTAGTTGATGGCGTGAAAGAATTGAACAAGCAAAAAGCGCCGAAATTTTATTATAATAATATGGTTACTGCAGAGCCGTTGAGAGCCAAGCCAGTGCCCGGTACCACGATTAAATCCGGGCCCCCCGAAAACTGACAAAATGATAAAACAGATAACTTGCCTGAAGAGGCACTTTGTTAAACTGTAGGAATGGCGAACATTTTTAAGTGGTGGGTCAAATTTAAGATCGTAGCCCAAAAAACGTAAAAAACGTGTGATACAAATGTAATAATATTAACGAGGGGCTTGAAGCAGGGGCGAATTAAGGGGTCACGGGGCCCTGGGAAATTAACAATTATGACTGAAAAGCAAGATCCAAACTCGGTTAAAGAGCAAAAAAAAGTTCATCACGTTTCCAGATGTCCAATTTTTCGCCCAAAATCGGATGAAGAGCAAAAAACAGGTCCTCACGTTTGCGGGCCGTAAAATTTTCCAAACTTCAAGTGGCTCATTGAAATGTGCCAGTGGGTCACTTGATGACCCGCGGGTCAGTGGTTTGCCATTCCTGTTATACTGTATATCGAAATCGGCTAACAACCAAAAAATGGCCAATATAACTCTCCACTAGGTGGTGCTTACTGTTTAGCCATTCTGGATGAAATATAAGCCGACCAATTAGCTACTGGACCACTGTTGATCTGCAAAAACATCGGACTGCATCCATGCGCGTCACGCAACCAAACATGTTGGAGATATCCGAGTATTAAATTACACAGATAGACTGATCGCAACCTTTGTATAAGCCGTATTTAGCATTGAGTAACATCACGAAACAAGAAAAGCTGGGAAACGATATCAAAATATGTCGTGATACTCCAAAGTTTTGGATAGCAAATCAAAACGCATTTTGATGCCCCCAGCCCCCACCGGCTTTTCAATTTTAGAGAATATGCGCAATCAGTGGGTCCCTCACGATTTAGCGAAAGTGGCATAGTTTTTCCTTTGAGGGGCGAAGCCCCCAGCTACCACAGGTTAAGGGGGTCGACGAGTGTAGCCCCCAAACCAGAGTTGGATTTGGGACGGGCTTTTCGGGTGGGGTTCGAGTTCGGTCGGTGATTTTCAAATTATTTCTGGCTTTTTGGGGGCTGATATTCAGCATGTCAACGCAAAATATTTTTCATCTTTTTTTTTAAATGCTTTTACTGTATTTTTTGTCTGAATCTGAATCTGTAGCACGCACTCGTTTGCAGTATTTGTTTATTTTGCAATAATGGCATAGAGCAGCATAAAATAACCTGTATAGGCCTATATTTGTACACTACATCATTTCAGGCCGAAATCGGGCTTTTGATTCTTTAGTTGGGTTCGGGCTAAGAAACTTCGCTTGCGTCCAACTCTGCCCCAGACACCAACGGATTTTCACGGTTTTCACGCATAAAACACTCGTTGAAATTTTATCATCCTATGTCTACAAGCAGAAGCTTGGCTAAAATGATTGAAAGGAGGCTGTAACCAATACTAACCATTATTGGTTTTGGCGCACTTGATGCGATGACGTGCAGGTGTATTCTATAATCTTCACCAATGCATGCAAAATGTTCTCTAAATTTGAACTGCAGGTCAAGAAACTTACTTTACTCCTACGCAGAAGAGGTTGATTGAGGCAAAAATTAATAAACAAAAAGTTGGATTTATTAGAAAGGATTTAGTATGAGAATTGTAGAATATAGCAGGGGTCGGCAACCCCTGGCACGCGTGCCAAAAGTGGCACGCCGAAAGGTTTGGCCGGGCACGCGAAGCGATTCCATGCTCAAGCAAATTTTAAGTGCTTAAGATTTAACAAATTTACTTTTGAAGACCTTTTTATGGTCTGCACTGAAATTTTCAAAGGAAAATAGGGCATCCGTTTGGCACGCGGAGAAGTTTCTATCGTAACACTATCAAAAAATGGCACGCTGCGCTCAAAAGGTTGCCGACCCCTGGAATATAGTATAAGAATAAGAATATAGCTTACTTTAAGAATTGTAGTATAAAAAAGGGCGGTTAGGATAAAAACGAACTGGCACTGGCTATATTTTATTATTTTTTAAAATTTTTCAATCATAAAAAAAAAACAAATCTCAAAATTTAGGGGGCCCTGGGTCTCAATGCCGCGACCTTTCTGCTCTGACTATAACTGATTAAATCATAGTGGTACCGGACTACGGGTAGAGGCCTATTAGGTTAATTATTCCAATTAAGAGTAAACGAGTGTTTTTGCACCGGCTAATTTGATAAAAGTTATTTCCTTTCCGAGGCCTTTGTTTCAGCCCCATTCTCATATCGGCATTACCAGTAGAGTACGCAGGGGGGCTCCTATGCGCGTGCCTTCCTCATTACACTTTTGTTATATAACCTTAAACAAAAAATTATGGTTTTTACCTTAAGTTTAACCTCGCGCATCAAAACTATTAATATCCATCAAATAAGCCCCCGAAAGCTCCATTAGTTAACCTTTTTCAAATTACACCGCACTCACCATGACTATTTAAAGACCTTCTAAATTTTATTGTTTTGTAAAACGCTAAACAAAAATCACACTTTTGCCTCAAATCTAACCCCACGCATCAGAGCCATCAATCCCCATTGCATAGGCCCCCAAACTTCTTAAAATAGCATACCGGGCTAGTTATTTCAACTTTGAATTACCTACTAACAACGATAATGTATTTTTGTTGTTCTCTTTCGCTTTGTTTTAGCTGCTCAGGTGTTCTCCTTTTCCTTCAAACATTTTACTCGTACTTACAGCTTAATGGTAATTAAGCAATGCAATTAAAACTCTGGTAGTTAAATTATTGTTTGTTAAATCCGGTAAATGGATTTTGATGGGTCAATAATATGTACGGAATTAACTTCTTTGCTTTCTTTCATTTTGAAGTAAATCAATGTCATCTAATGTGCAACTGTTACAACCAAGTAAGTGAATGATAACGAGTTTGTCAATATAGATCCAGTTTCCACGGTCTTACTGCAAATAACACTTTTTGTTTAGCAGGATTAGGGTAGAATTAATTCACAAAGCAATGAAAGAGGGCCGTAGCCAGCTTTTACAGTCGGAGAAGTTGGATATATTTTTAAGGGAGGGCTGAAAAGTCGTAGTTTGTGTTTTTAAAGGAAAACGCGGCGTAGTTTGCCTATTAGTTCCAGAAAGAAGCGAACCTACAAAATTTGTAGGTTCGCTTCTTATAATCTGTATGTTTCTTCTTTTACTTTTCCAGTTTATCATTGAAAAAATCTGATCAGCCCGGCTATGTTCCAACTGTCATAAAACTTAATTGGCTTTCAGACCACTGGCCGTTAACTCAGTTGTTAAACGCTCAGGTTCGGTGCAGGAAGTCTGGACATCGATTCCCGGGTCGGTCAAATCGGCACAGTGTCGCCTACGGCTCGCCACCGCTGCGACGTTACTTCGTAGCTGTGTAGCCCAGGCGCTATGCTACATAAAAACAGAATATATTTTGTGTTGACCTGCTGAATATCAGCCCGAAACAATCCCAAAATAATTTGAAAGTCACGGCTCGGGCCCGACCCAAAAACCCGGCCCGAGTCCAACTCTGGTTTCGTTAACTGCGTTTTTTACGTGCAACTGCCCAACACTCAAATATCAGTTTGTCCAACAGTGAAAACTGAAACCCCTTTCTGTTTTTAGTATTAGTATGCGAATCAAAAATTAGTCTCAAGATTTGAACTTGACATTGATTGAAGCAGAGGACTTGAAACAAAACTATAAACCACTGGGTTTATATACCGTCATTATTTGACATAAATAGTTCTGGGGGACTAAAATAAACTTTACTCAAAGTTTGTTTTACTCAAAATAACACCCCCGTGGCTACGGCCTAGAATGAACAGAAATGGTAGAATAACTTTTGAAAACTCTTGCATTAGCTTTGTTTGTTGATTGATCAGCTAATTCAGTTGTAATTAGCTCCAGTCATGAATCGAACTCACGACGCAGGAAGCACGAGCGGTCAGTTTATCGCTTGGCAACTTTGCAGAGCTGAGAGCTGACAACGCGACGAGCGGTTTGCGACTGGACGTCAATGAGTATTATGTAACTGTAGCAGAATGTTGTTCACTTATTGGTGTTGTAAATGAACAAAAAAATAAACCAACCAAGGAGCGACAAAATTGTCTCGTGCTGCGCATTGAGTCGTCGCCTGCAACGTCTCGGTAAACGTTTCTCAAAATCCAAAACTATTTTCACAATAACATTCGTCTTGATTACAGCAAATAATTTTTTTTTTAAGCCACATAATAGCAGCTTAAGTTTTGTATTAGAGAAGCAAGACTTTGTTGAGCATCGAACCCGCGAACCCAGTTTCGCAGCTCAACGCACCAACCACTCGGCCAACTCCACAGTAAATGATGGCGTGAAAAAATTAAACGAGGCAAAAGCGCCCAAATTTTATCATAAAAACTGAATTATTGTTGTAAATGGAGCTGAACCTCACTGTCTCACTCATGGTTAAATTTCTTCTTAAACCGTTTGAATTTAATTATAAGTTTTTACCTGACTGTGCTTTGATTTCATTTTTTTGGAAAAGACAAATTTTTGTTTTGTGACATTTTATGATTTCATCAATGATTTTACCGAGCGCTAGGTGGTGCTCCCCTAGTTGTTGCATTACAGTTTTCATTGTTATATTTGTTTCATGATTTTTAACACTTATAATCAAAATATGACTTATACCAATACGCAGTTGCAAAACTTTGTTCAAGGTTTTTGTAATCATTGTTTTTAAATGAACCGAGCGGTGTCTAACCGCACAGAGTGTGCTAAAAACTAAACAACGTTTCACAAAGATGGAGACGCCAGAAGTTTGTTTGGTTATATCAAAGGTGGCCAACCCGCGGATCGCAAGCCGCATGCGGCTCTTTGCCCAATTCCACGCGGCTCTTTTTCACATGCTGCGTTTCTTCTATCAGGATCCTCGTTCTGTAATCATGTTGCGTTTGGCAACGCATTAGCTGCATTCACTTTGTTAGAAAATCACGTCGGGGCGTTAACGAGTGGCGGGGATCATCTATGGCTGCATGTTTATCCTCCTATCACGAGAAAGCCATCAAAACGCTATGACGAGTTTGCTTAGAAATTGCCGGCCATCTGTCTGCCACACCAAGAAGGGGAATCCGACCAAGTGCTTTTCCCATCGGCACAACAAGTAAACTTACCAGCTTGTTCTCCACGCTGTTTCTTTAATGCTGAACGTCAAGCGGGGAAGCTGTATGAAAACCAATTTTGAAGTCATTGGTTTGACCCGACTCGAATCAAACCCGAGTCTGCAGCTGCGGAAGCGTACGCTCTTACCACTCGCTCGGCCATCTGAGCTGTTATCTCCGCGGCTTTGCGCCTGGGCAACACTAAAGTCCGTATAACATACCGGTACGGACTTTGGGCAACACAGCTTCGATTCCGAAGAAACATCGCAGCGGTGGCGACGCTGTGTTCGCTTTGACTGGCCCAGACAACAAACCCCAGACCGCTCACACCGATAGCGATGTCGTTACCAATTAAGCTAACAGGCCGGTATACCATTAATTCAGATTTTTAACCATTTTTTTATTGCAATAAGCATGACCAAACACATTAGCACCCACTTCCACTCGTTCTTGCGTTCAACGAATCAGCCGCAAAAAACAAAATGAGCCGCATGTTTTTAACTGCCTGGTCGTAGGCTCAGTTGCTAAGCGCACAGACTACCGGTGCGGGAGGTGTGGGATTCGATTCCCGGGCAGGTCAAATCGTACACAGTGTCGCCAACGGCTCGTCACCGCTGCAACGTTTCTTCGGAGCTGCGTAGCCCAGGCGCTAAGTCGCGGAGATGAGCTCCGCCCCTCGTTACGCGCTTCGGCGTATTAACGCGAGAATAATGAAGATTTACCTATTCTTGTTCGTTGCTCTTTACGGGTATGTTTTTCTCTTCACGTTTAAAGGTGAGTTTACACAGACTACGATGAAATTTTTCGTACGTACAGTGGGGTAGGCTACGAAACTGTTAGAGGTTATGACGTAAAGCTACGTCACTGTCCGCGACATTCTAGAATACAATCGTTAGAGGCTTCGCAAAGCAACCGGTTGGAAGCAAAACTGTTTGGGTTTGAATTGTGTGAAAGACATTTTCGTCAACTGCTTACGTCAAAAATCTGATGAAACTTCGTACGACAGCAAATCGGACTAAAATCGCATTTAGTGTAAACAGACCTTAATGCGTAAACGAACACGTCCGTCGCGCATAAACTGCAACGTACGCTTCTCATGCGCTGTTTGATCCATTCTTTGATCATACACGACACGAGAAAAATGTGTTGAGTTTTTACACCTGGTGTATAGTCCGGCCCGAGAACCTTGTTTATGAAAACGCGCGAGAACACGGTTATTGATATGCACCTTATGGTCAGGTACACCACATGGTCCGAAAAATACGGTAGTTGGAAACAGCTAGAAATCAAAATCGCGTTAAACGCACCTGCTGAATGTGAAATACAAACATTGTGTGTAATATGAATATGAGTGTAATTCACACCGAGTAAACTTTCATTTTTGCGAAGAGAGTGTGCGGCTCACACCTGCAATACTTTTTACAAATGCGGCCCTCCGCACGAAAAGTTTGCCCACCCCTGAGCAGGGCAAAGGTATGTGTATTAAGAAATATGATGACTTTATGCGATCGTTATATCTTTTGTGTATGGTATGGCTCTTTGCTGAAAAACACAATAAAGTGTGGCTCTTAGCATCTGACTGGTTGGCCACCCCTGAATTATATCGAAACCATTTCTAAGCCACTACTCAGTTTCAGTCTGCGAGCTGTTATAAAACATTATGATTAGTTTTTGCTCTGGAGTCAGTTAAATTGTAATAGAAATAAATTTCTCACTAAGAAATGAGAAGGAAAAAGTACAAAGCGACAAACTCGTGCTTCCGACTCGGATCAAATTTTAAAACTGGTGTTTTGTGTACCTGAGAAAACAAAAAGTTTTTATATTGAATGAAAGTAATACGAGACCACCATTGTTGTTGTTTTTTTTTTTTTGTGTTTTGGTAGTTTTTTATTTTTTTGTCAAAACTTTATTGCTAATTTAGTTCTGCTGGTGAAAACACATGAGGCTACAAATGGGACAGCAAAATGTTTATGTCTGCAAAATTAAGAAAAACAAACCATTTGCACCACCTAGCGAAAAATACTTTTTGTTATACTTCGAAACAAAAAAAGCGTTTCCAAAAATGAAATATTTATTCAAAAATCGTTTGGAAAAATTTGAAGCAAACTGTTACCAGAATGAAAACAATCTTTTGGTTTTCGGGAAAAATATTCCGAAAAACTTTTTGAAAACGATTTTGCTGAAACTCGGAGTCGAACTGAAAACCCGCCCGCTTCAATGTTTGATCACACTTTTGATTTGAGCGCGCCGCATGCGACCAGTAAAGCAATAATTGCAGTGTAGACATGTCGCTTGGCTTGATTTCACTAAGTCTAAATTACCAAACTAGGTAGGTAATTGTATTGCTTTGCAATTTACGAAATTATTACATCCAGTTTAGTAAAATAATATACTAGTGATGAATCTACCGTTTTGCTCAGTGTCAAATCTGCGACCTACCAATCTGTTTCATGTGGTTAGTGACCCAAACAGAATCAAATTATCACTTTCCTTTTGATAATTGTTGAAAGAACTTGATATTTGAACTCGAAAACCAACAATCGAGTTCGAGTTCACTGATTGAGTGATGTTAAACTCATTGATTCGAATACCGATAACTCAATATTTTGTTCTGACTTTTCGTTGCCAATTGAATGATTGCGATACCGGTATCTTATTCCTATCTCGTTTCGTTTCTCATTCTCATACTTTTTCATTTCCTTTAGTTATATTTTCACCTCATTTCGTTTAATCAATTTATTGGCACTTTGTTAATCAATTTAAGAGGCACTTTGTTATACTGCAGGGATGGCGAACTTTTTTGAGTGGTGGGTCAAATTTTAGGTCGTAGCCCGAAAAAATGTGGGTTACTGATGTAATATCAAGGAGGGGCTTGAAGCAGGGGCGAATTAGCGGATAAATGGTTGTCTTTTTGTTCATTTCTAGTTTTTTGATCAAATAATAAACCTACAATACAACAACATGACGAACAAACAAACAGTCATGTAATCACAAAACAGTCAGCGACATGGCATAGCGGTGCCGCGCACAGGATACAGATCCTACCGGACGGGTTCGATTCACGGCTAGAGCCGGTCGCATTTGACATATTCACCGGTTGGATGCTAACTTGAAATCGCAAGCTCACTCCGCATTCTCCCTCAATTACTGTTGAGTTTTCAGTTGAATACAATTTCAAAAATGTATGGCCATTTCCAGGTATGGCCTCTCATCACATGCTGCAATGCGATTAAGCATGTTGAAATATTGCATCATGTTGAGCTGAGTTTAAACAGGTTCGAAGCGATAAAATGAAAACTTTTTGTAAAATAGAATTCATTTTTAAATTTCCTGAAATTCAAACAGCTGGTGTTCATTCATTCATTTAAATGCAAAATTGCAGCTTAAATTTCTTGCAATTCAACAGTGAAGTCAATACATCATAAAACATGATCTAGTTGAGTATCGAACCCGCGAAGTCAGTTTCGTAACCCAATGCGCCAACCAATGTTTTTATTATTAAATTTTGTTTATTTTCATCATCATCATCATGATCAATCCAGTTTTAATTCGGTTTTTTCCTCGTTCCCGAAGGTGGCCGCATACACCTCATCCCCTCCGCGATCGCTCTCCCACCTTCCCTCCATCTCGTTCGATGTGCAGCTTCTTCGATTTTGAACCCGACTTTCTTCACACTCTCTTCCACCTGCCTCTTCCATGTCACTTTTTTGTTTTACCAAAAATGACACTCCGTAGCGTTTTCAAGAGTAAAAACAAAACGCAAAGGAGTGTCATTTTTTATCATCCTATGAAAATGGGATAACTGAATAAAGTGGGATAATAAAATAAATACGATAAATACACTCTATGAATTAGGCTAAACACCGTTACTAAATAATTCCCTCAATGTAATTGACCCCATTTTCGAAAGCGTGACTCAAATTTACTTTTCTTTTTAGCTGCTACACATTCAGATTGCTTAACTGAATAACCAAACTAAAGTACTGTGCCATATTGGGTCTTGATATAAAATATTTTCATGATAAATTAAAAAACGTGCATATTAAAATAATCCGTTAGCAAACGAAAATACTCCGTTGCACTTTTCAAATCCAAACAATTTATGTAGATTTTTAAGTTATAATCGTGATGCAGTTTAACCGAAAGCCAAGCGGACAGATCTTGCCAAATAATCACAACAAATTCACACATAATTTACAAAATAAATGAATAATATTGTTCTGTGTTCTTCGTAACAAAATACACAATGATTACTGTCAGCAATACCAAATCCAGCAACTTGCACATTAGTCACAATAGATCTCAAGTTTAATCTGATTTTAAAAAATGTCAACTTTGTTTCATTTGTAGCAAAATATTATAGTTTTCATATATTCTATTTCAGACCAGCCGTTAGGTCAGTTGCTAAGCGCACGCTATCGGTGCAGGAGGCTTGGGGTTCAATTCCCGTTAATCATCATATTTGTCATCTTCATGTTAGAACGCAAAACACAAAAAGCACAGGTTTTCATCCATGCACAAGATCTCCGATGTTTTCCATGCGGCTGTGTAAATTTCGTCGAATAATTTTACTAAACTGCCTTAAATTGCAACGCCAACATGTGTTGATTGATATCAATCATTTTAGCTTCCCCGTCTACAATATCACAACACAACTGTCACCTTCCAACTTTTTCCCACTTGGGTCCCCAAATAAAACCTAAACAAAACTTGGTTAATTTTGTTTTAATGTAAAAATCGGGTAATAAGTACATGTACCCGATAAGGCCCGCTAACACAATTTTTGCTCTAAATCAACCACTGCTTGAAATCTTTGCTTGAAAGTTGGTATTTTATAAGTAGGGTTGCATGGTCATCACACAATGAAAGCATAATAAGTCCCACCGTTCTCCTCTTAAATTTCACCATTGAACACTGCACTTATGCAGTAATTACTAAGATACGTTCATAAAGCCTCAAGAATTTAAAATGGCACGCTATATACAGAAAATGTTGCACCAGAGGCTTGAGTTTTCAATCTCGTTTCAGGTTTAAGCAAACACTGTGCAACTCACAAAATGCTACAGTAGAAAACATAGCAAACTTGTTTGCTATGTCGTTCCGACAGACACTGAATGGTGTTTCTTCATCTTTGGTCAGTCAACCAGTCAGAAACCGTACTGGTACTGTAGTAAGCTTACCGGTACATAAACTTAGCTATACGTAGAGGGCGGGCGCCAAGGGGGTCACTGGGAACCTGCCCCCCCCCCAATCGACATGCTTGCCCCCCAATCAACAAACTTACTTTTTTGAAAAAAGCGGCAAGTGTGCTTAATTTCGAACTTTAGCTCCCCCTGATAAACGCTTGGCCCCCCTAAGTCGACTGCTCTGCCGCCAGCTCTGTTTAAGTATGTTTAGCTAAGCACAAATCAGCTTTACATTCAACAATCTATAGTTATACCTAATAACAAGTCTTGACAATATTTAACTGAATAGCTGCAGTAACCTGACTGCACGTGCACCTTGATACTCTACAGTAGCAAGACTATTCAAGCACGTGGGCCTTGTTAGGAACATCTACTTTCCCTATCAAAATGCTTAGCTTATCATTACGCCAAAAAATTTTTTTGCAATAAACCGCATTTTTTATTCACTAGTAAGTGTACTTTTATGCAAAACTTTCAAATCAAAAAAAACTTTTCTCTTAGCTTTAGAGAAATAATGGTTAGATAGAAAAAGTTGAAATGTGATAAACCACAGCGAATTTATGTTAGCTTTTAATAAAAGGCAAAACGAAATTTTTATTTGATCCTGGAAAGAAGATCCTAGCGGTGGGCTATATTAAGAGCCGGGCCGTATTAGGCGCAGGGACCTCACTAGCAGTTTAGCGGGTTTGAACATTATTTTTGGTACGATAATGCTTTTTAAAACGGAAATTTTTCCCATAATGTTAACTTTCTTGATCACCATACATTTCATTCTGTTTTGATTTTATCATTGATAGACGAAAAGTTCCGATCAATATATAACAGAACTTCACCTGGACTGCCAACGTGACCTAATGAGTGGGCTAATGTGGTTGAAATTGAAATTGTTTGCGCCATACAGAAAGCACTTTTCAAACATGTGCGGTTCGATTGCGATTTTTACAAACATCAATAATTGCTGTAGATTTGTAGCTTTTCAGCTCATTATTGGCAATTTATGTTTTGACGTGATCGCACATACACCATAAAAATTTTCGCCAAGTATTATTATTCCTTCAAACCCCAGGCAGTAATTGAGTGACTGTTTATGACTTTTATGCGTGTCAATAACACAGGATTAAGGTTCAATTGACACATTCAGGGTCATTACAACTCGCCTAGTTCAAATGAATAGTTTAGTAAACTTTTTAAATGAGATAAACATTGCAAGCTCACAATCTGCACAGTGGAAATAACCAGGGTTCGTCATTGTTACAAATAAGTCAAATTAAAACAAAATCCAATCTTTATTATACCCGAGGTATTACGCTGAAGCGTGTAACGAGTGGCAGGACTCATATCCGTAGCCTAGCGCCTGGGCAACGCAGCTCTGAAGAAACGTCGCAGCGGTAGCGAGCCGTTGACAACACTGTGCCGATTTGCCCGGCCCGGGAGTCGAACCCCAGACCTCCCGCACCGATATCGTATTCGCTTATTAACTGAGCTAACGACCGGTAAGTCAAATTAATATGAATTATAAACATCAGCTCGTGCCGGTTCACGCAGATTACATCACATTTACTGAATTATAAACATTTTGTTAAAAACGTTGGCGAATTTATAAATTTAAACTGATAGTTTTAAAATTTATTATCTTTAATTTTAAAATTTATTATCGTTCGATTACAAACAAGCTCGATAAATTGAAAACATTGTTTTCACAACTAAACCAAGATTTCAACATCGTTTGTGTTCCATAAAACTCGAGCAAATCGAAGTCGATTTGATTGTTTATAAAATCCAATCTTCATTATACTCGCCGCATTACGCCGAAGCGTGTAACGAGTGGCGGGGCCCGTCTCCGCGGCTTAGCGCCTGGGCAACACAGCCCCGAAGAAACATCGCAGCGGTGGCAAGCCGTTGGCGACATTGCGTCCTATTTGACTGGGCCAGGAATCGAACCCCAGACCTACTGCACCAATAGCGTGCAATTAGCAACTGAGCTCACGGGCCGGTTTTGATTGTTTATCATTATTACAATTGATCACATTAACCTTGAATTTGTTGCTAGATGCGAGAACTTGACCTTGGAAATAACACGCTTGGTGATGATGGAGCGATATGTTTGGCAACCTGTGTACACAAAATCGAAGCACTGAATGTCTGGAACTGCGGTATCGGATCAAGAGGCATAGAAGCTCTGGCACAGAGTATCAGAGAAATGAACCATCAGGTGAAAATATTAAACAATGTGAAATTGATAATGTTTTTGCACGATGAATTAAAATCTATAAAAATATGGATCAACGCAGAGAAGTGTGACGGTGCGTCTACCGATGCGCGACAGGAGACAACTTTTTATCCCATTTTGTTCGTTTATTTTACTGTTTAACGATCACGCAAAAACCTTTTACATTCACTTGCATTATGATTGCCTTCGCGTTGTGGCTTGTCGCGTTTTTGTAAACTCACCGTTCGTGTACAAAGCGACATGAAATTGTGTTTAGAACATTGAGGTGCGTTTTACATGGCTAGCGACAACGCGACGATCGGTTTGCGACTGGACGACAATGAGTATTATGTAACTGTAGCAGAATTTCGTTCACTTTCTGGTGTTGTGAGTGAACGAGAAAACAAACCAACCAAGGAGCGACAAAATTGTCTCGTGCTGCGAGTTGAGTTGCCGCCGGACACGTATTGGTAAACGCTCGTCAAAATCCAAAACTATTTTCACGATTAATGATTAATCGACTTGATTAGTTGATGGCGTGAAAGAATTGAACAAGCAAAAAGCGCCGAAATTTTATTATAATAATATGGTTATTGCAGAGCCGTTGAGAGCCAAGCCAGGGCCCGGTACCACAATTAAATCCGGGCCCCCCGAAAACTGACAAAATGATAAAACAGATAACTTGTCTGAAGAGGCACTTTGTTAAACTGTAGGAATGGCGAGCATTTTTAAGTGGTGGGTCAAATTTAAGATCGTAGCCCGAAAAAAGTATAAAACGTGTGTTACAAATGTAATAATATTAACGAGGGGCTTGAAGCAGGGGCGATTTAAGGGATCACGGGGCCCTGGGCAATTAACAATTATGACTGAAGAGCAAGATCCAAACTCGGTTAAAGAGCAAAAAGAAGTTCATCGCGTTTCCAGATGTCCAATTTTTCGCCCAAAATCGGATGAAGAGCAAAAAACAGGTCCTCACGTTTGCAGGCCGTAAAATTTTCCAAACTTCAAGTGGCTCATTGAAATGTGCCAGTGGGTCACTTGATGACCCGCGGGTCAGTGGTTTGCCATTCCTGTTATACTGTACATCGAAATCGGCTAACAACCAAAAAATGGCCAATAAAACTCTCCATTAGGTGGTGTTTACTGTTTAGCCATTCTGGATGAAATATAAGCCTACCAATTAGCTACTGGACCACTGTTGATCTGCAAAAACATCAGACTGCATCCATGCGCGTCACGCAACCAAAAATATTGAAGATATCCGAGTATTAAGTTACACAGATAGACTGATCGCAACCTTTGTATAAGCCGTATTTAGCATTGAGTAACATCACGAAACAAGAAAAGCTGGGGAACAATATCAAAATATGTCGTGATACTCCAAAGTTTTGGATAGCAAATCAAAACGCATTTTGATGCCCCCAGCTCCCCACCCGTTTTTCAATTTTAGAGAATATGCGCAATCAGTGGGTCCCTCACGATTTAGCGAAAGTGGCATAGTTTTTCCTTTGAGGGGCGAAGCCCCCAGCTACCACAGGTTAAGGGGGTCGACGAGTGTAGCCCCCAAACCAGAGTTGGATTTGGGACGGGCTTTTCGGGTGGGGTTCGAGTTCGGTCGGTGATTTTCAAATTATTTCTGGCTTTTGGGGGGCTGATATTCAGCATGTCAACGCAAAATATTTTTCATCTTTTTTTTTTAAATGTTTTTGCTGTATTTTTTGTCTGAATCTGAATCTGTAGCACGCACTCGTTTGCAGTATTTGTTTATTTTGCAATAATGGCATAGAGCAGCATAAAATAACCTGTATAGGCCTATATGTGTACACTACATCATTTCAGGCCGAAATCGGGCTTTTGATTCTTTAGTTGGGTTCGGGCTAAGAAACTTCGCTTGCGTCCAACTCTGCCCCAGACACCAACGGATTTTCACGGTTTTCACGCATAAAACACTCGTTGAAATTTTATCATCCTATGTCTACAAGCAGAAGCTTGGCTAAAATGATTGAAAGGAGGCTGTAACCAATACTAACCATTATTGGTTTTGGCGCACTTGATGTGATGACGTGCAGGTGTGTTCTATAATCTTCGCCAATGCATGCAAAATGTTCTCTAAATTTGAACTGCAGGTCAAGAAACTTACTTTACTCCTACGCAGAAGAAGTTGATTGAGGCAAAAATCAATAAACAAAAAGTTGAATTTATTAGAAAGGATTTAGTATGAGAAATATATAAGAATTGTAGAATATAGCAGGGGTCGGCAACCCCTGGCACGCGTGCCAAAAGTGGCACGCCGGAATTAGGTTTGACCTGGCACGCGAAGCGATTCCATGCTCAAGCAAATTTTAAGTGCTTAAGATTTAACAAATTTACTTTTGAAGACCATTTTTTGATCTGCACTGAAATTTTCAAAGGAAAATAGGGCATCCGTTTGGCGCGCGGAGAAGTTTCTATCGTAACACTATCAAAAAATGGCACGCTGCGCTCAAAAGGTTGCCGACCCCTGGAATATAGTATAAGAATAAGAATATAGCTTACTTTAAGAATTGTAGTATAAAAAAGGGCGGTTAGGATAAATACGAAATGGCACTGGCTATATTTTATTATTTTTTAAAATTTTTCAATCATAAAAAAAAACAAATCTCAAAATTTAGGGGGCCCTGGGTCTCAATGCCGCGACGTCTCTGCTCTGACTATAACTGATTAAATCATAGTGGTACCGGACTACGGGTAGAGGCCTATTAGGTTAATTATTCCAATTAAGAGTAAACGAGTGTTTTTGCACCGGCTAATTTGATAAAAGTTATTTCCTTTCCGAGGCCTTTGTTTCAGCCCCATTCTCATATCGGCATTACCAGTAGAGTACGCAGGGGGGCTCCTATGCGCGTGCCCCCCTCAGGATTCTTTGATGCATATTAGAACAAGTTAAGAGGTGTGGTTAATAGTTATGTTAAGAAAGCAGTTACACATCTAAAAGTAATAGCAGCGACACTCTAGTATACCACACCGCATGTGTAACTGTAAGTGACAAAGGGTATTGCTTGAAGAGCCCGGACAGCAAATTGAAGAAAACCAGAGTGTTGGAGCGCAAATTATTAACAAAGAGTCGCAATTGTTTGAGACTGCGAAATAGAGACCGAAGAATTTAGAGACAATTTATCGTTTTCTCACAAATAGACCGACTTTATAACTAGAGCGGGCATTTTCTGCTATGGGACTTTTTGCTCCCAAGATTAGAAACAGACCAAATGATGACACTTTGAACGCCATGATTGTAATGTGCCAATTTTATGAAAAGTTAAAAATACCCATCAAAACCTTGATATTATTTTTTAATGTTAATTTTTTTTAAACCTGTTACGAAGTAATGACCTTAGTTTGAATGCGTTTTGTGATTGTTCTTAATGCGTTAAACCAGGGGTTCTTAACCTTTTGTGTCTTATTTATCCTTTGCCTAATGAAAAAAGTATGAATTGCCCCCAGTGTATACTACTACTGATTTTTCAATACTGAAATTTAAAGTTTTCTTTAGTCTTTAATTTAAAAAATTTACCCCCTAATAGATAAAATTTACTCTCAGCGGGTAAGTTTACCCCAGATTAAGAACCCCTGCGTTAAACAAAGTAAAAGCACAAACTGCATTTTTTGTTACGTATTTACGTAAAAAGCATCAATTTTTTGGATCAGATGAAAGTGCAAAACCCGGTGAACCCGAAACCCGGGTTTTGAAATACAGACCCGAATCGGACACACTAGGTAGTACACTAGCTAGCTGTGAGTGAGTGGTATTACCAGTAGTTGGTGGCGAGGCGGAGATGTAACCACGGGGAGGCTATTGGGGGCTAAAGCACTCCGGAATTCATTTTAGCCCCCCAAAAACTATTTATGTTGAAATGATGAAGTATATTAACCCAATGGTTTATAATTTTATTTCAAGATATCTGCTTCAATCGATATTAAGTTTAAATTTCGAGACTACAGTAATTTTTGGTTTGCATCTTGATACTAAAAGCAGAAGGGGTTACAATTTTCACCGTTACGCAGACTGATGTCTGAGTGTTGTGCAATTGTACATAAACGCAGTTACCGAAATTTGCATTATCAAAACACAACCGCTGGTTATAAGCACCCGCAATATTATTGGATACTACGCTGTTTAATTTTGCTGTAAGACACGTTATGTTCATTTTTGTTGTCGTTTCCCTCTTATCTGCTCAAACACATTTTACCTCTCTTTATCATTTTGTTTCTACGTAAGATTATTGTGAGTTTTGAGAGTATTACCAGTACATCGGTGCAAATTTATTACTTTGCATTTTTCGTTTTCACGTGCAAGTTCTTTTCTTTCTGCGCAAACTTTTTACTTGACTGAAACTGATCTGTTCAGATTTGGGAAGCAATG
Organism: Trididemnum miniatum; assembly: GCA_964006365.1. Taxonomy (NCBI): domain Eukaryota; kingdom Metazoa; phylum Chordata; class Ascidiacea; order Aplousobranchia; family Didemnidae; genus Trididemnum; species Trididemnum miniatum. Next base: position 16,427,746 of record OZ023242.1, on the reverse strand, counting down.
ACAATAAAAAAATCAAAAAAATTCTTGGTTGATTTATTAACCACCCCAAAATGTAAAAACTGGCTTCGTCCCCGGTCGAGGGGTGACTTTGTGTGTCTTCAACCAGTCAAAAGTTGCTCTTTCAAACCTTTTACGAGTTTTTTTACGCGCGGCACCTTCAAAATTTGGGGCCCTTCAAAAATTCCGGGCCCGGTACCAAAAGTGCCCCCTGGACCCTTGTTTCAACGGCCCTGAATTACTGTTGTTAATCGAGTTGAACCTCACCGTCTCATCCACTGTTAAATTTCTTTTTGAGCCGTTTGAGATTTATTATAAGTTTATAACTGACTGTGCTTTGATTTTATTTCAATTTAATATAAAAAAGATAACTTTTTGATTTGTCACATTTTGTGACTTCATCTATGTAATTTTTACGAGCGTCGCCTATATAGTTGCTGCCGAATAGTTTTTATGGTTATTCGTTTCATGGTTTTTCTTAATCCTAATCAAAATATGACGTATGCAAGACAGTACGCAGGCACAAAACCTTGCATCAAGATTTTTGCAATTATTGTTTTTAATTGAACCGAACGGTGTCCAAGCACACAGAGTGTGTTAAAAACTAAACAACGTTTCACAAACATCGAGACGCCAGAAGTTTGATTGGTTATTTATTGAAGCCATTCCTAAGCTGACCAGAAACATTTTCACTGGATTACACCCAGCAAGGTGCATCACCACAAGCTGTAATATTTATGGGCAATTGTGCATCCAAAGACCTAAACATGCCCAATCTTACTTTCTTCGAGTAGCCTCTTAGGGCATCACGCCCACCATCAGACACCTCTGTAAGAAACCACAACCTTGATCCAAATATTTACTCAGTAACATTGCCAAGGTTATCACAATCCACGAACCGGTTTTCGTTGTTATTGCAACTCATCAGGTGAATGTAGTGAGAACCTTGTTACAAATTAGCCCAAAACAGGTAAAAGCGAAGTTTGGGTCTGCTATGACACAAGCCGTAGTATTTTTTTTTTTTAAGAATTAAAGGGATGGTAACCAGTAGACAATGCAAATACTTTTCATCTCCCACAGGGATCATATTTGGAAATCAATAGGATTTCAAACACAAACGGACACAGAAAAGGGAAGAAGCGACAAAACGATCAACGTTGTAACATGCTAGCGAGAGTGAAACTTGAAGATGAGGGGATTAGTAGGCATGGTCGCAACACCCGAAAATGCAATTGCAGAAAGACTTTCCTGTATTAGAGCAGCCACACCAAACTGATTGCTCTAATGTAGGAAACTGTTTATGAAAAGGGATAAATTTTTTATCCAGTTCTAAGCCATATGACTCAGTTTCAGATTGCGAGCTGTTTTCAAACATTATAAGTTTTTGCTCTGGAGTCCGTTAATTGTATTAGAAATAAATTTATCACTAACAAATACGAAGGAAAAAGTACAAAGCGGCAAACTCGTGTTTCCAACTCGGACCAAATTTTAAAACTGGTGTTTCATGTTCCTGAGAAAACAACAGGGGTTTTATTTTGGGTTTGAATGAAAGTAATTTTGCTTAAAAGATTCTCGGAAACCACCACTGCTTTTTTGTATTTTGGTTTCTTTTTATGGTCAAAACTTCATAGCCAATTTAGTTCTGAAAAGACATTTTAGGCTACTAATGGGACGGCAAAATGTTAAAGTATGCAAAATTTGAAAAAAAATATCTGCACCACCTAGCGAAACATATTTTCGTCATGCTTCGAAACAAAACAAACGTTTCCGAAGCCAAACTATTCATTCAAAAATCGTTTCGAAAACTTACCAGCAAAATGTCACCGAAATAAAAAAGTTTTTTAGTCTTCCGAAAAAGTGTTTTGAAAAACTTTTCGAAAACGACTTTGCTGAAACTCCGAGTCGAACTGAAAATCCGCCCGCTCCAATGTTTAATCGCAATTTTGATTTGAGCGCGCCGCATGCGACCAGCAAAGCAATAATTGCAGTGTAGACACGTCGCTTGGATTGATTTCACTGAATATAAATTACCAAACTGGGCAGGTAATCGCATTGCTTCACATTTTACGAAACTATCACATGCAGTTCAATGTAAAAAAATTAGTGATGAATCTCCCGTTTTGCTTAGTGTCAAACCCGCGACCCACCAATCTGTTTCACGTGGTTTGCGACCCGAATCAAAATTAAATCATAACTTTCCTTTTAACCATAGTATACTTGAAGGTAAAACAATCTAAAGTCAATTAGTATTCACTATTCAAAAAGAATCCATCAGTAAAATAAAAAAATAAGAAATTGATCCCAGGGATGACGACTGAGTGACAAAAGCAGACGCAAATCAAATTTTGATGACTCAAAGAATTGGGTGCAAATCGTCAAAAAGCAAAAATTAAAAGAAAGAAGTTGTTTCTTATACTTTTTCACAATAATTTGGTACAAAAAATACGCTTTGTTTTGTGTAAGATCTCTATGAAATCAACATACTGTAAGTAATTTAGTGATCCGTTAAAAAGTGTAAAATGCCTGTGGAATTGTGGGAAAACTTCAGAGTAATTTAAAAGTTTACAACAAAACTGTGCGATACAATTAGTGTCGATGAGTTGAAGTAAAATCGATGGAACGTTCATTTTGACGACCGACATGCAGTGTTTTTCGTTTAAAAATGTTACAAAAAACATTAATCAGCAGCTAGTGATTTAATGATTTGCTGCTTCCTTCCCTGGTCATTTCCATCTTTATGTCTTTCTCACGATGGTCCAGCTGATCGGTCTGATTTCATTGCTTCGAGTTTATCGTAAAATGTTTTTACACCAATCGCAGTTCGTTTCTGTATTCGTCACTGAAATCCCCAAATCGCTTAGGTTAAAAATCATTGCAAGTAGAAAGGTTCTTATTGATTAGATTTTTTTTTTATAAGCCACATGATTGCAGCTTACGTTTTCATATCAACTTTACCCTGCTGGCATCAAACGTATGTTAAAGCTAGTTCTGGGGGGTTCATTTGTGTTTTTAGTATGTCTCGAAGTTTCAACGCGATATGCGGCAGATACTTAGCTTTTCGTTAATAATGTTAGTTTAAGATTTAATCAGGTCTATGGCTTTCTAGCTTGATGTGTGACTAGACTAAGACGTATCAAACGAAAACAAGTCATGAGGAAGTAATTACCGCAAAACCTCTATTTCACCGCCAGGGCGCTCTATTTTTCAACTCTTCCCTTATGGTGGTGTTCTATTAGAGGTGACGTTCAATTAGAGGTTGGCGCTCTATTTTTCGACTAGCTGGTCAGAGTTTTTACTCCCACAATAAAATCCTGAATCTTAAAAGCTAGCTGTCAAGCGTAAGGTCGTGATGTTGAAATAAAGGCTTTTTAAGTCTATTGTAATGCGTCACGCGGGCGATAGTTCGTTTAAATATAGCGGTAAAAGAAAAATTCTTCTGTTTGGTCATAGCCGGTTTAGAAAGCACAAGGGAAACTGCTATTGTTTTAAGCTTTCCTTTGTTCAATTCAAATTGTGTGCTAACCGCATTACTGCTGCTTGTCGAAACGTGATACTGCATTGTTACTATCGGTATGTTGGTTGGTATCTTTTAAATGGTTGCATTATCGGCTAAATTGTGAAAACTTAATCAACTGTACAATTACCAGTAGAGACCTGCTAATACAATTCCGCCGCTCATAATCGAAAGACAATGGCGTCTGAATCTCCTACACGTCTAGCTCAAATTGCAGTATACAATATATAGAGCAATGGTTTATTATTATTACCGTATGTTTTTGGTGTTCTTTTCGAGTGCAGTCATTTTGACCAGCTTACCGGTAACTTCTGTTTTCTGAACGAAATTAATGTATGAAGATTTTGTTATAGTTGATAATTCATCAAAGTGTCATTCAATTAGAGGGAGGCGCTCTATTTTTCAACCCTTCCTTAAAAGTGGCGTTCTATTAGAGGTGGCGTTAAAATAGAGGTTTTACGGTAGATGATATTATTGCGCTGTTTCGTTTTTGGCACACTGTAATTTATCTGTGATATGAATTTGGCTTCCAGCCAACAAGTGGCGTTAGGCTAGTTAGAGAATGAGGAACAGTAAGTTATATTTTAGATGTTTTATAGGCCTGCTCATGATGTTCATGAGACAAGCAAGGACGCATCATTTTTTCCTTCATATAGGGTACGCAGAGGATAGCTAGAGTTGTTAGCGAAAATATTAGTAAAGCTTAGTTGAAAAAAATTAATTATTGAAGCTTTGAAGCTATTTTGTTGCAACATAAATGAGAAAGAACCAATTTTAACTCAGAAAGGAAGCTTATCCAGTCTCAGTTTTACATTTTGCTCGTTAGGAAAGCGGCGAAACGTACGAAACTTTGAAAGGATAAGTCCGGTAGAAGTTGAAGCAAGCACAAAAGCTCGTTTTTCAGAGAAAGCGAACTGACATCACTTTAAATTGCGCCCTCTCCTCTTTTGAATTTCTGAGCGATTCAACTTTTCAGTTCGTTATGATTTGTAAACGAATTGACAAATCAAATTACATCAATTCTAAAAACATAGGCTAAACTTGAAGTGAAAATTGATATGCTTGGAGCACATTTAACAGCGTTCATCAGCAGAACAAAGTTTTATACCATGTCTTCCCTCTTTGATAAAACAAGTACAATGATTTATGCTTCTCGTTGTCCCAATTCTTCGATTCATTTACTACTTTATCACATGAATATCATGAAGTTAGGCCGGTTCATAGATGTACTTTCACGTATAAAGGCCGGTTCATAGTTGTACTTTTACGTATAAGTATAAGTACTACGAAAATGCCTTAACGTCGTAAGTTTTTTTGAATTCACGACGTTAATGCCTTATGGCCGTAATTAAAATACTTTTATCACAACGTAATTTACTTAAAAGCAGGGTTCGGTGGCAAAAAATATTTGAAAAATAGTTGAAACGAGTTTCAACTTACCGAGTTGCGTTGGTCCGATCGCGGAATTCGCTTTGGTTAAGCAGTTATCTCAAAAAGAAAGTCTGAAGAATACTGGCTTGTGATTGGTCAATTTATTTGTGACGTAGTTGAGGGGCAGGTTTGTCCGTTGAGCTATTCAATCAGCCAGCTCTAGTCTAGAAGTGATATAGACACTGCGTGGTATTTGCTGGTAAACGGTGCAAACCCAGTAGAAAATGGTAAACTCTTCTATTTAAGCAGTGGAAAGTACAATTACCTTGTCCACATGTCCAAATTTAGTGGGCTTTAGACCCACGGTTCTTGGTTCTAGTTTCTGCATCATAATCAACTTGTTGATGTTAATACTCTCTGTGATGTTTATACTCCCTGCGTCATTCAACTTCTCTGTTGTTTTCAAAGTTTTTCACTTTTCTGATGTTTATACTCTCTGCATCACGGAACTTTTTTATACATACCCAACCCCCTGCAATTGCAGGCTTTGGCATTAAGCGCTCTTCGCTTGCTTCGCTCACAAGATTGTCGTTATGCAGCTTCGTAAGATCATCTCTGCTTGGCGGATTTGTAATAAGCAGCAGCCTAGCTTTAGCTTAATTGAAGAAGCAATAAACAAATTTAATGCGGAAAACCTGGAAAGTACGGTTCTTGGCGAATCTGTGGTCAGAGTTCGTGTTGTTGGCCTACGCAGAGCTCTTCGGTCACTTTCTTGTCACAAAAGGGTATAATACATCATTATGAAAATATATTGTCTATCCTGCTAGAAGTTAGTTCCAGTGGTTGTAGTTCTATTACGAATATGGTTTGCAGCAATAAAATTGTTGTTTATACTGTAGTTTCTATTTGATCTTGAAAATGTTTTAATACAAGCTTACATCAGCTCACTTTCTAGTCTCTACAACCGTTCTAATACAAAATTAGTTCATCCAGAATCAAAGCCGACAACGTTAAATTAAATTTAATTATAAATGTTTTTTTACTTTTTTCATAATTTTGTTCATCAATTACGATTTATTTAGGCAAAATTGCAGGTAGGGTAGAGTGGGGTAAAAAGCCTACTCGGGGTGAAACGCCTATGGTCCTTATTAGCAAATATACTGGATATTATAACGTCATATTACCTTCCTGTCAACATGTCTACCTGCGCTGCTGGTAGGTGTGTTTGGACAGAAAGAAAAAAACTGGTAAAGTTTTATGATAAATTATTAATTTTCTGCTGATTTGTTATATGCATAGTGAATTAACTGACAAGCTATGGTGTCGCTTTTATGGTATTTTGGCGAATTGTAACAGCTTTGTACTAGAGATTATAGTGATTCCTTTAGGTTTTGCTGGTTATTTTTGATAAATTGCCTGAAGCACCTGATAATTCCATCTTGATTAAAAATGGCTGCCCTTGGGGTAAAAAGCCTACCATGCTTAGGGGGCAAAACGCCTGCTGAAGGCGTTTTACCCCACCCGGTATATTTTGTCCTAAAAACAAAAATGGTTTCATTAATACGTAAAATTTCCTCAAGATGTTGGCTTGGCGCCGGCCATGTTAAACAGGTTGAAGAATCTTTTTCGAAGAGGAGAGCATTAGCAAGACCATAGTAAACACTAGGACTGCAATGTTAAACCAGTGGCAAATTCGCTGGAATGGAGAGGAGAGCAACTGGAAGGAGTGGAAGGAGCTGGCCCCCATTAACACTCTCAGTTCAAACTGCCTATCTTTATTTGACCCTTAACACCACAAAAAGTGTAAACTTTCAAAACATAAAAATGACCTTGACACTTCATAGGATGAGGAATAGCCATGCTTATTTTGTGGAGGGCCTTTTTTTGTTACAGCAGGCCAAAAGAGAAATAGATTCAGTGTCCTGTATGAAACTTACTTTGTGGGCCCACCAGTAGTGTACACTCGGAGATTTTTAATTTATTTGTCAAAATTGCGAGTTGACAGATGAAGACCTCTCCTAATTTGCAGAAATGATTTTTTTCATGTAGTCGATGCTATTTGGTGGGTACCTTTTGTTTACAAATTTTCTTTTTATTGTTAAAAAGCAAAAATAAAGTTCATTTGTAAACCAGCTTTCAATACTGCACTCCTTTCACCGCGTGCTAGTGGCTCATAAAAAGATACGTAAAGAGTGGGGCAAAACGCCCTCCCATAGGCGTTTTGCCCAAGGTACGGGGTAAAACGCCCTTTTTAAAAGAAAAAACAAACCTCGATTTTTGGCTTACTTGTAATTGTTTCGAATTCCTATCTACATTTTTTTGATAGACAGATAGAGTATCACTTCGTGCACACATACAGCTAGGACGTTGTTTTTTCCTGTACCACTGCTGAAACTTACAACACATTTTCCTTAAGGTGGGCCTTTTACCCCACTCTACCCTATTTAAAGTTGTACCGCGTCTACCTGCGCTACTACCCTGGTTCACAATTAAATGAATTCGCTCTTACTAACTATGCGCAGTTGCGCACAGCGGTAATTCCGAGATGGATCAGAGGCTTCAAATTGCTACACTTTTTCACGTGCCATGCGCAATCTAGTTGTAGTATTACCATGGGCGTCCGCAGGGGGAGCAAGGGTGGACGCTTGCCACCCCCCTGGATTTGGGACTGGCGCTATTAATTTGACTAACTACAGTACCACATACAGTTACGTCAAGATTGATTTTAGATGACTGTTTTCTGTAATACTGTAGTTGAAACACTTCTGATGATGTGAGGACAGATTAAACTACCAAATTAAAATATTCAAGTTCAAATTTTTGTACGTTATGAATAAACAAAAAATATTTATCTCTATCTTGATTGATTTCTACATTTTTATCCTCCTGTCACGAGAAAACGACGGAAGCGCTCTGCATAGAACGAATCCAGACTTGCTTACGAATTGCCTTTGTTTCCGAGATTTCCGTTCGAGTGTTTCTTCTGACTTTCAATTTGCAGCTTAATTGCTAAATTCCACCAATAAGACATAATTATCGTCACGACGAGGTATGGGTGGAGTTGAACCATCAGCTTTTGCTCCAAACCACTGCGCCACGCTGCCGAACAAAACTTCATTACCAGTTTATTAGTTGCTAAAGCGCGGAAAATTATGCCGTGTGTTTTTTAAGGTTTGATTTTGAGGTTGATTATTTAATTTAGTGTTTAGAATACTATTTACAGTTTTTGCTTGTGTGATCACCGACACAAAAAACAATTGATTCTCATGCTGTGGGTCTACCTTGACCGCGCTCCGCGAAACTGCTTTACCGTATCGATCCCGCAGCAAAACATTGACGAAAAGTCATACGCAACAACAATCGGGTGAAAGCAAACTTTTTCCTAATTGTACTAAGATCCTTATTTGTAATCCGTGAAAATTTGCTGGCATTTTTAAACAGGATGACAATCTTTTTTTTTTTTTGTTCAAAAAACAATTAGCATGTAATTGCACAATATTGCATTATAGCAACGTAAACTCATCAGAGTCACCACTTGCCATTTAAATTACACCAAATTATAATTCTATTCGCTTGTTTTGTATTAAATCTACGATGTTTGACTTTGGCCTTGCTTGTTCAATGCTTTGCTGCTGGGTTTGGCTGATTGTACCACGGATCGGTGCAGCAAAATTATTTGAAGCTGATGAAATTGTACGAATAAGTTATGAAAACAGTCGGAATTTTGTTGACGTTTTCTGTTCCTGCATAATGGAAAGGCTTTTACACTGGCACCATGCTGGCACACGCTATCAAGTTCTTTGTACCAAATAGCAGACAGCTGTAACATTCAATAGTTATTGTGTATTATGGGGCGCCGAATGTAAAGCAGTAAAAATGCGCGTTTTTACGTGTCAAATTGCATATTTAACCAAATATGCAAAACGGCACATGACAAATTGCATATTTATTTAAATATGCAAAATGGCGCTGTCAAAATGCTTATTTACTCAAATATGCAAAATGACACATGACAAATTGCATATTTAATTAAATATGCAAAATGACACATGACAAATTGCATATTTACCAAATATGCAAAATGGCACTTGCCAAAATGCATATTTAACCAAATATGCAAAATAGCGCATGACAAATTGCATATTTACCCAAATATGCAAAATGGCGCTGCCAAATTGCATGTTTAAGCAAACATGCAAAATGGCGCTTGCCAAAATGCATATTTTACCAAATATGCAAAGTGGCGCTTAATTGCCAAATTACACATTTTAATAATCACGCAAAATGACCCCTAAATATGCATTTTGTCATTGTCACGCATTTTTGTGTCTTTACAATTGGCATGTGTAACGCGCCAAGTGTAAACTCACAAAAATGCCTAGAAGTAAAATGTGTGTCTTTGACGTTTCGTGCGCATTGGCAAAATTCAAAGAAAATATAATTGGTCGTTTTTAAAGTTTCTGTTATTCCAAAAATGCCCGCACAATTTGCAAAATTAAATATGCAAATTGACAAATATGCAAATTGGCATGTGTGTCAAAATGCATATTTAGTTCAGATCCATAATCACAATTTCTGTACGGTCTGCGCGGCTTGGTACAGCTTTTGCAGTCCAAGGCAGTATGCAATGCAGTGAAGGTAGGTAGGAGGTATTGTAAATAAATTTTGTTCATGGGATTTCACATTGTTGGTTACTGCCATTGTTTAGGGTAAGTCCAACTGTATTTAACCTTGTCAGCAAACGTGATTTTCCTGGTAGTAGTGGACTTAGCTTGTCAGAAAAGTGATGATGATTAGTCCTATTAGCCTACACAGTTATAATAGGCTAGTAGATCAGAGGCCTAAACTTGTGAACTGGTACCAGTAGGGTAGGTACCGTACCTGGTACCGGCAGTATTGAGGAATAAGATCATGCCAAGCTGAATGAAATATACAAAAAAGCAAAGCCTGCGTATAAGTTTACTTCTACCTGTATCACTATTTGGCCTACCTGTATCACTAAAAAGGCTTCATGCAGTAGGCCTATGGTATCAGTGCAGTTATGTGCTTCGATTTTGCTGATAAGGAGAAAATGCTGGAGGTGTTACCGGTATGTGTAAGATGAATTCAGATCAGTGTTCCCTCTAGAGTGAGAAATTTGCAAAAATATGGATTTTTTGGGCAAATTTTACTGATTTTGAACCAGAAATTAATATCATAAAATGCAAAACTGAAAAACTTAAACAAAAAACTTGAATATTTTAATGCAAGACTGTAGCTTGTATCTTGGAAAAGCAAATCTAATGCAAAAAATTTGTGAAAAGGGTCCTCAAAGGAGTGAAATCTTTGGGCAAAAATTTCAATGAATTTATCATTTAGGCAAATTCGCACCAGTCAGCTGGTCAAAATCCTAGAGGGAACACTGATGCAGACTTATGTAAGAGTTGCAGTTTATTTTTAGCTGTCCGATTAAAACTTGATTCTGGTTTGTATTTGCTGCTATTTTCTGTTAGTTCGACAAAACGTCGACTGTCAAAGCATGCGATATACAACCCTACAATGAATTTAAAAAGTAAAAAATCATGGTCAGATGGTGGCTGCATCTAAAGCATAATATAGTCTATGAGCCAAAAAGAAATCAACAAAATTATACAGTAAAAGACATATTTGCTACCACCACAATTTTGGAAAGAAAGCAACATGTGCCAAGCATTTGAGACAAATTTGCACTTATCCCTAGCAAGAAGGGGCTAGGCCAAACTGCCATCACTTCAACATTTCATAATTCAAGTTTTACTCGATTAAGAAATTCCAAACATTAAATACAACGCAATTTTGTATGTAATAAATTTTTATGGAAAAAGTCAGTTGATTTGCATCATTATTTTTAAGATTGTAGCTTTGTCAATTTGGCGTACCGGTACTTCAAACTTTGATTATTAAAGGTACTTTATTTGGGGCATGTTTGAATTAAGCCGCATTTTGTAACAGGCAGATATATCACAAGGACTGCTAGAGGTGCTAGTGAGTTATTAGTAGGGGTTAGGGCCTAACCCCAACCCCCTCGAACCATGACTTAATTCAAACAGGAGCCCTTTATTTGCATCAATTTTTAAGCAGTGTCTAGAGGTCAATTTGTTTTCTTATTATCCCAATTTTAAAGAACCGCCTACGTTACTGTAAAAGAATGAAAAAAATTTAGAAAGATGAAAAAATGCAAACTTAAAAAAACAATTGCCTCACTAACGATCAAACTCTGCTGCATAAAATCAATGCCTAGAACACTGAGCTAACCAGCCACAACAAACTTGAGTTAAAACAAACATAATCATGTCATTAAGAATGCATTTATCAAATGCTGTTATGAACTCCGATTGCTGCTCGAGCAAGAAATATTAATTTCTGTAATACAGGATACATAACAGCATAAGTGGCATTTTGAGCTCATGGTTGAAGGTGCTAATTCAATGAATATAGTTTTCAGGGCAGAGCAGAAAATATATTAATGTTTTTAGAATAGTCTATCAGCTGAAGTTGATTTAGGTTACTTGAAAAGCCTCATTACGTACTTTAAATATTTCTGGAAGCTGAATTGCTCACATGCTATCCATTTCTCGCCCTATTCTCTACAAAGTAATCAAAGAAAATCAGCTTTTCCAAAGCAAGTACAGGTAAGGTTAGACATTTACAATTTCAGTTCAATGAAAAATTTGCAAGGGACAAATTAATGTTTCGACTATAACCAAAGTCTCGTCAGCCTTGCTACGCACAGCCAATCCAGGCTAAACTCATTCCAGACTGTAAAGACTCTTATTTTGCTAGGTTCTTTTATTGGGTATCGTTGTTTGGGGCCAGTCGCCTGCCAAAAATAGGGCACAACCTAGAAAAGAGATGAAGTCGAGATGTACAGGTAAAGCAATGCAAAATAAGAGTCTTTACAGTCTGGAATGAGTTTAGCCTGGATTGGCTGTGCGTAGCAAGGCTGACGAGAATTTCAGTTCAGCATTTGCATTATGGTTTCAAATTTATAATGTATTCATGTGTATAGTCTTACGGTGCCTAAGAACATTTGACAACCAATAACGCATATGATATTTTTGGCACAAAACTTTTTTGTGACCCACAGAGCAGATTTAACTGGCTTGCAGTATTTTTGTAAAGGCATTGGCTAGTGATTTGCTTATTTTCTGTTGTGCAAAAGCTGGTGAGCCTAAATGTGCTGATGTTTGAAACTTAATTCTTACACCTAAATGTGGTTGCTGTCCCCTACCGATGCTACAATGGCACGTAGCTCTGTGTCATTGATATGCACAAATTGTACTGTGCACTCACTCAGGTGAAATACTGTAAACCAGCGTTTCTCAAAGAGAAGGCGATACCGCATTCTCAAAAATTTGGAATTATCGTAAAACTTTTATCTGCTGCGGTACATTTGTAGTTGAATTGCAGTTTCCGTGTACTTGTGTAAAGGCATTGTAAAGGTTATGAATAGACAGTGGCATAAAAAGGAGAGGCGAACGAAGATAGCCGCCTCTCAAACTACATTTATGAGATGTGGGGGTATTAAAAGTTGATACCATCAATCAGTTTACTCGTGGTATTTCGCCGAAGCGTGCGTGTTTCGAATTTGTGTGGACAATCACCGCAGCTCTACGCCTAGGCAAAACAGTTGCAGGTGAAATAACATCAAAAAATAATCAGTTGACTTCCTCATTGTGCATGGCGTCAGCTTGATTGGGTAGTAGTAGTAGTATGTTTTATTCAACGACCATCAAAGTACATAAAAACAACGCATATCACAACATACGGCCGAAAAAAGGGTAACAGTGACAAAACGTCAACCGTTAAAGCACGCAATATACAACCCTACAATGAATTTAAAAAGTAAAAAAGCATGGTCGCTGCAATGTCCACGTGCTTTATTGTAATAAATCTGTTTGAACTTCCCGTCATTTTTTTTGCTAGGGAATAGGTAGTCTATGATCGTATTAAGAGTGCCGTAAGATGGCGATGGTGCAAAGAATTTGAGGAACACTGCAATAGACGAAATTTAACTTACCATATATCATTGCAGCTCCTTATCCAACACTGAGTTAGATGCTGCTGTTCGTGAAATAAAGGAATTGTTTCCCGCTGCTGCTGAAGTAATGATAGCAGGTGAACCATGGCAAAATATATGCATCTAATAATGTCTTTTGTGTATACGCCATTTGCTCATAAGCCGTGATCTTGTCAGTCTCAGGAAATTCTAGTTCAAGCATGGGAGTTTAATTATATAAAACAATTCTACAGATGCCATTTTAACCTCTTTGCTCCCCCCCCCCCCTGGCTACGCCACTGCTCAGCACACATTGAATCACTTTCCAAAAAACCGTAAAACGAAAATTACCTCCAATGGGGTTCGGGACGAAGCTCCCGAAAGCTATAGTATTGCTTGGCTTCACGTTTTCTAGTAAGGAGGTTAAAATGGCATCTATAGTATGGAAATCAAATTCTAATATAGTTTTCTTGTACTCTCTGCTTTTATAATATATCAAATTCTAATAATAAATCTAATGATAAATTCTAATCAAATTTTGATTATTATATAGCTAGTAATATATAAATCAAATAGTATAGCTTTGCTTTCTTTTATTCTCTGCTTTTATGTCTTCTCATCATGATATTATTATGTATAAAATTTACGAACACGGACAACTGATCGCCGTAAACTGGCCGCCATGCAAACTGACCGCGAAGCAAACCCGCCACTGCGACAACTGACCGCCAAAGCACGAGGCTAGAAAAAACACTTCGCACCTTACGCTTCGCGACAATTGTTTACTTATTGACCGTGTGAATTTGATAGTAACTTCACACCTTACCATTTCTCAAATAATATTACTTGTACGCGCTCCTGCAAAAAAAACACACAACCTAAATTGCAAGTCATAATACATTTATTTAAATGATTGTAACCGCTCAAAGTATGAATCATGAAGTAAAAATATAAAAGAAAATGTGCTTTGACAAAAAGACACACTGCTTAAAAGTCCATTTCCGAAGTTTTCATTGAGTTATTTATTTTTTAACTGAGAATATTTTCAAATTACATTGAACTGAAAATTCAACAGCAATTGAGGGAGACTGCGAAGTGAGCTTGCACTGTTCGAGTCAGCAGCCACCCGGTATATATGTCTAATGCGATCGGTTGAAGCCGCGAATCGAACCCGTCACGTTGGATCTGTCATCTGCGCGCGGTAGCTCTAGCCCAAGTCGCTGACAATTTTAATTGTCCAAGCGTAGTACAGAACGTCACCCTAGGTATTTTCATGAAGTCATTGAAGCATTTTGACTTTATGTCATTGTTTGAGATGCGGTATGGTGCGAAGTTACTATCAAATTCACACGGTCATTGAGTAAACAATTGTCGCGAAGCGTAAGGTGCGAAGTGTTTTTTCGAGCCTCGTGCTTTGGCGGTCAGTTGTCGCAGTGGCGGGTTTGCCTCGCGGTCAGTTTACATGGCGGCCAGTTTACGGCGGTCAGTTGTCTCGCGGCCAGTTGTCGCGTACCGGAAATTTATGCAGCACATACCTCAAGTCAGTTGAGGTTAAATTTGACCCCATGGAAAGTAATTGATGTTTCTCAAGTTTAGCTTGATTGCTCAACGTTACGCAATAACGAAAATAGGCTCCCGTAGTGGCTTTGTCTTTCCCAACCACTACTTGAGTGGTTTTATCCACTTACCTTCATAATTACGGAAAAAAACAATTGCGGTCAAATTTGACCCCAAACGACTTAATGCGAGTGAAAATGTGATCACCGCATGAGGGTTAAAGCAAAGCAATAGGCTGCAGTTTATTGTTCTAGTGAAGTACTGTAATGCCTACACTAGCGCTTAATGCATTTACGTGATGTTACCACGTTGCATATCTGTACGGGAAATAGATTTGCAAGCTATGCGGTGAGAAGTGACTAACTAATTCTAGCTGCAAAGTTACAAAATTTTTGACAATTTTGTATCATGCAGATTCCAACTGCAAAAGAAAAAATTTTTTCGAAAGTCATCGATGGGGCAAGCATGCTTTCGGAGGTGGCTGGCTGCCAAATGTTTCACCTGCGTGAGAAGAAAAATATTGTGCAGTTTTGTTTGAAGTTAAAAGAGTGACTGAAAAAAGAGACGGAATGGTATGATGAGACATTGGGACATTTGACTCACCAGTTCCACTTGAAAGACTAGTACTGAAACGTACAAATGAACTTGGTGCGAAATTTTAAGAAATGTATTTCGTAGCTTAAGCGTAGCGCACTATATTTTTATCATTGGTGGCAGCTTGCAATCGACATGTTAGTGAGTGCTGTAGACATTCTTATGACTACAATAACCCAATAGTATGTGTAGACCTATAAGCAAAAAAAAAAAAAAAAAAACGCCGACAATATCAAAACTGCTAGGTTATGTAATGGGTGTCCCGATAGCATATTTCAGAATGGTTCTACAGAAACTTTTTTGTTTATTATCACCACTCTACATCATCCCAAGTTACAAAATTATAAGAAACACATTACGTTGAGAATAAAATCAAAACCTAGAGAAGCATGAAATCCAGACCCTATTAGTAACAGTTTTGCATACCGTACAGTTTATCTACTTAGAGGCAGTTATAGTCATTTCAAACGACCCCTATCTTTTTCTGTAGAACCATTCCGACTTATGCGTCCCGATATGATGTTGCTCTTTGGCAGGGTGCAAATTGCTCCGAAAAAAGGTAGCGCCCCCTGAAGTATCAAAAAAATTAAATTTGAAAAAATATTTTGCATTATTTCCCATTCTTTTTCGCCAGTGCTGTTTTGTTATTTGTTCTTATTGAATTAAAAACGTAATGGTAAGGTATTATACAGAGCCTCTATCAGAAACTGAGACTGGTAGGAAAACTGTCTATGCATGTTGTAAACGTAATGTAACGTATGGCCATTCTTGACTGCATGTGCTTATGGGCACTAAAAAAGTGTCGACAGTCTCGCTCTCTTACATAAGCTCTGCCACGAATTCCACTAAAACATTGTACAACTCTTCCGGCTTCAAATGCTGATTGAATGTGAACCGGGGATTGAATGTGAACAGCCGGGGATTGAATGTGAACAGTTGCAGCGGTTTGCGGTTTCCCTCGGTCGACAAGGGGTGATTATTTGACGCGTCTACAAACTGCTGTACACTTGATCTGATTTTGCTTAAATACACTTAGATGCAAGCAAAATATGTTGGTGTCGTCGTTTGAAAATGGCCAGTGCGAGGATGCGTAACCCTCATTCTACCCCCCCCCACCCTGGATCCGCTCCTGGCCATAATCTATTTAATTTTTTTTTTTTAAATTTTAGTTGCATATTTATCCTCCTATCACGAGAAAGCAATCAATGCGCTATACGAGCGTGCTTAGGAGTTGCCGGCCATCTGTCTACCACAACAAGATGGGGGAATCCCGATAAGTGCCCTTCCCAACGGCACAACAAGTAAACTTGCCGCCTTGTTCTCCACACTGTCGCTTTAATGCTGAACGTCAAGCAGGAAAGCTGTGAATACCAATTTTAAAGTCATTGGTTTGACCCGACTCGGAATCAAACCCGAGTCTACAGCTCAAGAGACAGACGCTCCATACCCCTCGGCCATCTACAGAAACCATCAAAAGAGTCTGGCACATTTTAGTCATTTAGCAGAGTCAAAAGGGAGGGGGGGCATGGCCCAATGCTCCCCCCCCTAAATACGCTCCTGCTATGGACAGTGAAAAAATATTTCCGCAGCTTATGTTTAAAAGTAGAAGCTAGGCTAACATAAGTGAAAGGAGGCTGCAACCATTGTTACTTCGAGAAATGGTAAAGTTAAGTTTTAGCATCTTATTACAAAGGGGGGAGGGCATGGCGAATCAAGAAATGCAAAAACGAAAACCGCACGCAATTGTGACATCATAAATATTAAAATCAAATCTTCATTACACTCGCTGATTACATTGAAGCGCAAACGAGATGGCGGGCCCATTTCCGCGACTTTTAGCAACACAGTTACGATGATTTACGATCAGCAAGTCAGCGATATAGCAAAGTAACGCTTCTTCGAAATAAATAGGAAAAAAATTACACGAAGCTTATTTAAAATGCCGCCCCCTGCTACCACAAACAATATTCAAGGATTTATATACGAATCGGAAACAAGTTAATGTAACGCCCGGGCGCCAGAAGCGCTTCGAATACGAACAATCATTCTTTTGACGTTTGGCTACAACCCCTTCTGCATCCGTACGATGAATGTTGCTGAGCAAACGTCCACGCTGGACGTTGATGCCGCGTGATCGAAGATGTCCTACGAATGATTAGAATGAATTTGGATAGAATATTTACCAGCAACACAATATCCATTACCATTTATTTATTTTACCGCGTTGAAAGTTGACACAAACAACATAAAACTAAATGAAACCAGAAACAAGTATCGCGAGATTATGGGGAACGGTATGGAAAAGTTAGTTATGGAGATCGAGCACGATCAGTCCTTTATAAGAGAGTTTCCCAAAATAGGGTCCGCGGCGACCGCACAGGGGGTCCGTGACAATGTTACAAAAAATAAAAAACTAGAACTTTCAAATGATTTTTACAGGACATACACAGACCCATTAATTTCTGTAGTGATTGAAAATCTTACAGAATGCTTTTTCCTACTATCTCTTGATTGTTGAGTAATTATTAAAGTTAGTCATGGATTATGATACTCTTGCCTTTATTATTTATGAATTATAATGCTGTAATAGCTTATTTGTACTGACAAGTTGAACGCACGAGCAGAGATGACAGAATAGATCCGAGAGACCCCGATGCAAGCTTATTAAGATATAAGATACAAGATAAAAGCTTTAACGGCCTACCCTGTCTTACATCCTGTTGGTAGAGTTAAATAACAACTAAAAGCATTGCCTCGTCAGCCTTGCTACGCACAGCCAATCCTGGCTAAACTCATTCCAGACTGTAAAGACTCTGTTTTTGCACTGCTTTACCTGTACATCTCGACTTCATCTCTTTTCTAGGTTGTGCCCTATTTTTGGTAGGCGACTGGCCCCAAACAACGATACCCAATGAAAGAACCTATAACCAAAAATAGGGCACAACCTAGAAAAGAGATGAAGTCGAGATGTGCAGGTAAAGCAGTGCAAAAACAGAGTCTTTACAGTCTGGAATGAGTTTAGCCAGGATTGGCTGTGCGTAGCAAGGCTGACGAGACTTTGATTATAGTCGAAACATTAATTTGTCCCTTGCAAATTTCTAAAAGCATTGCAATTGTGTAAATGTAAAATCAAATCAAACCTTTAGTATACTTACGGTAATACGCAGAAGCGTATAACGAGTGGCGGGACCCACCTCCGCGACTGTGACTTTATTAGCGCTCGTGCACTGCAGCTTCGACTCCCAAAGACCCTCGAAATGATGGCAAACTGCTGTTGGCGACGCTGTGTCTGATTTGACCGGCCCGGGGATCGGACCCCATTTTATGCTTTTATAGCAGTTGGGTGAAAAATTAACGCAACTTAAAAGTGGGGTCCGCGGTAAACTTGATTCGCAAAAATGGATCCGTGGCACAGGAAAGTTTGGGAAACCCTGCTTTATACCAATAGTTTCCATAGTTTTTGAATGTGTAGGAAACTACATCGACGATCGAAAATCTTAAGAGGGCTTTATGCTTTTGCACTATTTTACGAAAGAATAACTGAGCAAAGTCACAAAATATATCCATCCTCGTGTTGTAAAGAAGTTTCATGGAGTTCCATACATACTCCGTTCTCCTTCATATTGAGTGTTGCGAGGAAGGTGAGTGGAAGTGATCGGCTTGTTGAAAATTCAAAAGCCCAGGTTTTCTGTAAAAAGTTACCAGCTACTTAATTATTGTCACAGCGGTAATGCGGCTTATATTTTGAGCTGCAAGTTTTCAACCTACGAGCCATGACAGCTCAGATGGCCTAGTGGTGAGAGTGTCAATCTCGGGAACTGCAGACTTGGGTTTGATTCCGAGTCGATTCAAACCAATGACTTAAATAATGGTATTCCCAGTTTCCCTGCTTGACGCTCAGCGTGGAGAACAAGCCAGCAAGTTTACTTGTGCCGCTGGGAAAAGCACTTGACGGGATTTGCCCATCTTGGTGTGCCAGACAGATGGCTGGCAACTCCTAAGCGAGCTCGTACAGCGCACTGATCGCATTCTTGTGATAGGATAAACATGCAACTTAATACTGAAACATGCAACTGTTTCAGTGGATCACATAGCTTCCTTTGAAAACTATATTACAATTTGATTTCAATACTATAGATTTTAACCTATAGATGCCATTTTAACCTCCTTACTAGAAAACGTGAAGCCAAGCAATACTATTACTTTCGGGAGCTTCGTCCCGAACCCCATTGGAGGTAATTTTCGTTTTACGGTTTTTTGGAAAGTGATTCAATGTGTGCTGAGCAGTGGCGTAGCCAGGGGGGGGGGAGCAAAGAGGTTAAAATGGCATCTGTAGAATTGTTTTGTATAATTAAACTCCCATGCTTGAACTAGAATTTCCTGAGACTGACAAGATCACGGCTTATGAGCAAATGGCGTATACACAAAAGACATTATTAGATGCATATATTTTGCCATGGTTCACCTGCTATCATTACTTCAGCAGCAGCGGGAAACAATTCCTTTATTTCACGAACAGCAGCATCTAACTCAGTGTTGGATAAGGAGCTGCAATGATATATGGTAAGTTAAATTTCGTCTATTGCAGTGTTCCTCAAATTCTTTGCACCATCGCCATCTTACGGCACTCTTAATACGATCATAGACTACCTATTCCCTAGCAAAAAAAATGACGGGAAGTTCAAACAGATTTATTACAATAAAGCACGTGGACATTGCAGCGACCATGCTTTTTTACTTTTTAAATTCATTGTAGGGTTGTATATTGCGTGCTTTAACGGTTGACGTTTTGTCACTGTTACCCTTTTTTCGGCCGTATGTTGTGATATGCGTTGTTTTTATGTACTTTGATGGTCGTTGAATAAAACATACTACTACTACTACCCAATCAAGCTGACGCCATGCACAATGAGGAAGTCAACTGATTATTTTTTGATGTTATTTCACCTGCAACTGTTTTGCCTAGGCGTAGAGCTGCGGTGATTGTCCACACAAATTCGAAACACGCACGCTTCGGCGAAATACCACGAGTAAACTGATTGATGGTATCAACTTTTAATACCCCCACATCTCATAAATGTAGTTTGAGAGGCGGCTATCTTCGTTCGCCTCTCCTTTTTATGCCACTGTCTATTCATAACCTTTACAATGCCTTTACACAAGTACACGGAAACTGCAATTCAACTACAAATGTACCGCAGCAGATAAAAGTTTTACGATAATTCCAAATTTTTGAGAATGCGGTATCGCCTTCTCTTTGAGAAACGCTGGTTTACAGTATTTCACCTGAGTGAGTGCACAGTACAATTTGTGCATATCAATGACACAGAGCTACGTGCCATTGTAGCATCGGTAGGGGACAGCAACCACATTTAGGTGTAAGAATTAAGTTTCAAACATCAGCACATTTAGGCTCACCAGCTTTTGCACAACAGAAAATAAGCAAATCACTAGCCAATGCCTTTACAAAAATACTGCAAGCCAGTTAAATCTGCTCTGTGGGTCACAAAAAAGTTTTGTGCCAAAAATATCATATGCGTTATTGGTTGTCAAATGTTCTTAGGCACCGTAAGACTATACACATGAATACATTATAAATTTGAAACCATAATGCAAATGCTGAACTGAAATTCTCGTCAGCCTTGCTACGCACAGCCAATCCAGGCTAAACTCATTCCAGACTGTAAAGACTCTTATTTTGCATTGCTTTACCTGTACATCTCGACTTCATCTCTTTTCTAGGTTGTGCCCTATTTTTGGCAGGCGACTGGCCCCAAACAACGATACCCAATAAAAGAACCTAGCAAAATAAGAGTCTTTACAGTCTGGAATGAGTTTAGCCTGGATTGGCTGTGCGTAGCAAGGCTGACGAGACTTTGGTTATAGTCGAAACATTAATTTGTCCCTTGCAAATTTTTCATTGAACTGAAATTGTAAATGTCTAACCTTACCTGTACTTGCTTTGGAAAAGCTGATTTTCTTTGATTACTTTGTAGAGAATAGGGCGAGAAATGGATAGCATGTGAGCAATTCAGCTTCCAGAAATATTTAAAGTACGTAATGAGGCTTTTCAAGTAACCTAAATCAACTTCAACTGATAGACTATTCTAAAAACATTAATATATTTTCTGCTCTGCCCTGAAAACTATATTCATTGAATTAGCACCTTCAACCATGAGCTCAAAATGCCACTTATGCTGTTATGTATCCTGTATTACAGAAATTAATATTTCTTGCTCGAGCAGCAATCGGAGTTCATAACAGCATTTGATAAATGCATTCTTAATGACATGATTATGTTTGTTTTAACTCAAGTTTGTTGTGGCTGGTTAGCTCAGTGTTCTAGGCATTGATTTTATGCAGCAGAGTTTGATCGTTAGTGAGGCAATTGTTTTTTTAAGTTTGCATTTTTTCATCTTTCTAAATTTTTTTCATTCTTTTACAGTAACGTAGGCGGTTCTTTAAAATTGGGATAATAAGAAAACAAATTGACCTCTAGACACTGCTTAAAAATTGATGCAAATAAAGGGCTCCTGTTTGAATTAAGTCATGGTTCGAGGGGGTTGGGGTTAGGCCCTAACCCCTACTAATAACTCACTAGCACCTCTAGCAGTCCTTGTGATATATCTGCCTGTTACAAAATGCGGCTTAATTCAAACATGCCCCAAATAAAGTACCTTTAATAATCAAAGTTTGAAGTACCGGTACGCCAAATTGACAAAGCTACAATCTTAAAAATAATGATGCAAATCAACTGACTTTTTCCATAAAAATTTATTACATACAAAATTGCGTTGTATTTAATGTTTGGAATTTCTTAATCGAGTAAAACTTGAATTATGAAATGTTGAAGTGATGGCAGTTTGGCCTAGCCCCTTCTTGCTAGGGATAAGTGCAAATTTGTCTCAAATGCTTGGCACATGTTGCTTTCTTTCCAAAATTGTGGTGGTAGCAAATATGTCTTTTACTGTATAATTTTGTTGATTTCTTTTTGGCTCATAGACTATATTATGCTTTAGATGCAGCCACCATCTGACCATGATTTTTTACTTTTTAAATTCATTGTAGGGTTGTATATCGCATGCTTTGACAGTCGACGTTTTGTCGAACTAACAGAAAATAGCAGCAAATACAAACCAGAATCAAGTTTTAATCGGACAGCTAAAAATAAACTGCAACTCTTACATAAGTCTGCATCAGTGTTCCCTCTAGGATTTTGACCAGCTGACTGGTGCGAATTTGCCTAAATGATAAATTCATTGAAATTTTTGCCCAAAGATTTCACTCCTTTGAGGACCCTTTTCACAAATTTTTTGCATTAGATTTGCTTTTCCAAGATACAAGCTACAGTCTTGCATTAAAATATTCAAGTTTTTTGTTTAAGTTTTTCAGTTTTGCATTTTATGATATTAATTTCTGGTTCAAAATCAGTAAAATTTGCCCAAAAAATCCATATTTTTGCAAATTTCTCACTCTAGAGGGAACACTGATCTGAATTCATCTTACACATACCGGTAACACCTCCAGCATTTTCTCCTTATCAGCAAAATCGAAGCACATAACTGCACTGATACCATAGGCCTACTGCATGAAGCCTTTTTAGTGATACAGGTAGGCCAAATAGTGATACAGGTAGAAGTAAACTTATACGCAGGCTTTGCTTTTTTGTATATTTCATTCAGCTTGGCATGATCTTATTCCTCAATACTGCCGGTACCAGGTACGGTACCTACCCTACTGGTACCAGTTCACAAGTTTAGGCCTCTGATCTACTAGCCTATTATAACTGTGTAGGCTAATAGGACTAATCATCATCACTTTTCTGACAAGCTAAGTCCACTATTACCAGGAAAATCACGTTTGCTGACAAGGTTAAATACAGTTGGACTTACCCTAAACAATGGCAGTAACCAACAATGTGAAATCCCATGAACAAAATTTATTTACAATACCTCCTACCTACCTTCACTGCATTGCATACTGCCTTGGACTGCAAAAGCTGTACCAAGCCGCGCAGACCGTACAGAAATTGTGATTATGGATCTGAACTAAATATGCATTTTGACACACATGCCAATTTGCATATTTGTCAATTTGCATATTTAATTTTGCAAATTGTGCGGGCATTTTTGGAATAACAGAAACTTTAAAAACGACCAATTATATTTTCTTTGAATTTTGCCAATGCGCACGAAACGTCAAAGACACACATTTTACTTCTAGGCATTTTTGTGAGTTTACACTTGGCGCGTTACACATGCCAATTGTAAAGACACAAAAATGCGTGACAATGACAAAATGCATATTTAGGGGTCATTTTGCGTGATTATTAAAATGTGTAATTTGGCAATTAAGCGCCACTTTGCATATTTGGTAAAATATGCATTTTGGCAAGCGCCATTTTGCATGTTTGCTTAAACATGCAATTTGGCAGCGCCATTTTGCATATTTGGGTAAATATGCAATTTGTCATGCGCTATTTTGCATATTTGGTTAAATATGCATTTTGGCAAGTGCCATTTTGCATATTTGGTAAATATGCAATTTGTCATGTGTCATTTTGCATATTTAATTAAATATGCAATTTGTCATGTGTCATTTTGCATATTTGAGTAAATAAGCATTTTGACAGCGCCATTTTGCATATTTAAATAAATATGCAATTTGTCATGTGCCGTTTTGCATATTTGGTTAAATATGCAATTTGACACGTAAAAAAGCGCATTTTTACTGCTTTACATTCGGCGCCCCATAGTGTATTATGCTGCATCGGTTGGCAAAAGGCGCGATCGTTGTTGTTATTTTTTCGTTCAATGAGCAACTGTTTTCATGCAAATGTGGTGATCGTAGATAGCACCAGTTTTTATGTAGATTATTTTAAGCAAAGTTAAGAAAGCCAGGCTGATGCTGTAAAAACGCTGCTTGCAAGTAACACTGATCTTATAAAAAATTTTTTGCCCCCCTCCCCCTGCAAAAATTTCTGCGCACGCCCATGAGTATTTCATATCTACAAGTACAACACAAAGCCTTAATTATTCCCTTTTTCACAAATCGTATGTTTAGCGATTCAACTTGTTGTTAGTGATTTTAGATAAGTTTTGTAGTAATGTTGTAGCCCTATTACTTTTATTCCAATGCGCAGGGCCGGATTAAGCAGTAGTTTTTAAGGCCCTGCATTTTTAAGGCCCTGCGTTTTTTCAAACCATCACTCAGAAAACAGAAAAACTACACTTTTTTATAAGATCCGAAAAAATTCGGCTGAGGCTTGCTGCTCTTGAGTTTTTGCGGATTGTCAGCCTCAATTGTTCGTAAATCATAGGTCCACTTGAAAATATAATATATTTCTGACCGCAAATTAGTAGTGATGGACCTATGCACGGCCTGTTCGTAGCATGAAAAAAAAGTAATCAACTTCCAATCGCGCTTATGATTGCGAACGTTTTTTGGGCGTTTTTGTGTACAGTATACTGAAGGTGGGTAGCAGTGACTGTAAAGTGTACGGTAGAAGTACGGCACAGTAAGAAAGCAAGTGGCAAAGTAACCAACGGTTCCGTGAACAAACATGAAAAAGTTATTTCCTGTTAGTGGCGTATTCGTGTTTGTGGAATTTTGATACAAACGGTATAGAGTCCAGTGGTTCTCCAACCTACTTTTAAATTTTATGTTACGAACCGGCAAAATTTCCAAATAAACTTTGTGGACCGGCGGTCCTCAAAACCAACCAAAAATATCATGTTAAAACCAATTTGCCTAGACCACCAACTTGATTTTTATTAATCAGTGTTTTTTGAAAGAAATGGAAAATACGTGGCTGTTTGTTTGTTTCCATTTTATTATCAATTGTTTTTTTTCGTAAGCTTTCTGTCACCTCCCACGATTTTTTACAAATAAAACAAAACTAAATGAATGGCTGAGTGCATCTGCATGAACTCGTATGTTGGCTGATGAAAACAGTATTGCGCGCGCAGCCAAAAGGGTTAATAAAAATCCCATCTTGAAATTGAGGTGTAATATTGGAATTTATTTAGGCGGGCCGGCAGAAAAGCAGATGCAAACCGCTAGGGGCGTATTTAGGAGGGCGTTGTGCCGTGCCCTCCCATTTTGACTTCGCATTTTAATAAAAAAAGAACAAATGTTGCTACGTGAGTGAAATATATCAGACTTGATGGGCTAAAACTGGCTGACAAATTACGATTCGGGTTCGCGCTTGAAAAATTAAGGTCGGGTCGGGTGGGGCTCAACAATTTCGACCCGTTGACAACTCTGACCATTGTACACTTTTATTATAAAACCTTAAACAAAAAGTTAAGTTTTTTATCTTAAGTTTAACCTCGCTTATCATAACCACTGATCTCCATCAAGTAAACTCCCAAACTCATCATTAATTAAACTCCTTTCAAATTGCAACCTACCCACCATGACTCTTTATTACCCTTGGAATTTTATTTTTTTATATATCGTTAAACAAAACTTACATTTTGCCTCAAATTTATCCCCACGAATCAGAGCCTTTAATCCCCATCAAATAAGCCCCCAAACTCCCTAATGATTTAGCAGCTTTTGGCTTATACCAGCCGCTTGTCATGTCTGGGAATTCCCCTTTAAATCATACTTTGTTGTGAGTCATCAACCAAAATTTCATTTTTGCGTCAAATCTAACCCCACTCATTAAATCTCTAAATTTTCATTTCATAACCCCAAACCCCCGCCCATTAATTAATCCCTTTTCGGCTTATGACCCATTATTCATGACTCTCAAAACCTTTATGAATTATACTTCGCTATAAAACGGTGAGCAAAAATTACATGCTTTGCGTTAAATCTAACCCTTTGCATCAGAGCCATTAACCCCAATGCATACGCCCAAAACTTCTTAAGAAGGCATACCGGACTAGTTATTTCAACTTTGAGCTACCGAGTAACAACGATGATATATTACCGCATTATTGTTTTCTTTCGCTTTGTTTTAGCTGCAGCTCAGGTTTTCTCCTTTTTCTTCAAACACTTAACTCATGCTGAGCTCACTGCTTATGTAATGATACCAAAACTTTGCAACGCGTTTTTCCAGCTTACAGGTAAATAAGCAATTAAATAATAACTTTGTTTGTTAAAATCCTGAAATAGATTTTAATGGTGCAATAATATGCACAGAATTAATTTCTTTACTTTTTCCACATTGAATTATCCCAATACATTTTGAATCAACCCAACTGATGTACAAATGGTCACTGGTCAGACCAAGTAAGTGAATGATAAAGTTTGTCAATATAGATCCAGTTTTCACACTTTCAATGCAGATAACACTTGTTTGTTTCGCAAAATTGAGGTTTAAAAGTATTGACGTAGGAATGATACAATATTATTGAAAACCGTTATGTTAATTCATTGATCAGCTAATCCAGTAGTAATTAGCTCCAGTCATGAATCGAACTCAAGGCGCAGAATAACCACAAACAGTCAATTCGTCGCTTGGCAACATTACAGAAAGCTGACGATGTTTCTCGCACAAACAGAAATGTAGCTTGGCAATGATTGGTAGAAGTAAACATACAATTACAAAAAGTAGCCACTCTGTTTCAAATAAAATAAAAATTCAAAATCTATTCAATTAGCGAGCTATAAACAAAAATGTGGAAGGAGTTGTTTGGGCAACAGCAGCTTCTTCCACACTTCTTGCTTAACCGTTTCTGTCTTTTTTTTTTCAGCTTTTCATTTTTTGGTGTAAAACGTAACGGTATATAATTTTGTTTCAATATGTATAATTATTGTCCACTCATTTATCCAATGTTTATATCTGCCAAGTACTGCCACGCATGAAAACTGATTAGTGTGATGCGAAGGTTTTGATGAGGCTCATTTGAATGCTCTAATCTACCAATATTTTTATAAAAAATATTATTCACACGTATAAAAAATAGCTTTGTTGACGATGTAAATTCCGGTCAGATTAAAGCTTTCATCTCAATCAAGCTGAACAATCTAACAATTCCATTTTTTACATCACTTTGAATATCATGGCGCCATGCTGGAACAGGTTAAAACATGCCACGTGCCGTTGTACGCACCTTCATAATATTTAATCATTTCATTGTGGGCTCGCAACTCTCTAAAACTGCGCATTTTTACACCTGATGCCAAGGGCAGATTACCATCGGCACGCAGATGTGTAGAGGAGCTGCTTGGGTCCGTTTCTACCGCTTGCAAACCGGTATTGAATGCTCCCACTTGTGACTGTGGCGAAGAGGAACAAAGTGCAAACCTGTTATAGTTGGATGTCCATTTTGCCGTGTCCCTAATGGGCAGCGCGACATGCCAATTCTCGGTGACAAAACCTTTACATAGCTGCTCGTAACATGCCAAATATTTAATCCGGCAAATTCGTCAAGACTCGGAGTGGTAAGGAGATTAACCCTGGGTCTCAAAACAATCGGCGAAATAAAGATCTCCTCCACACGATTAAGAAAAAGATTCTGGGTTAAGGCTCGATCTGAATTTCCTCGTGAAAAGCTTTCTCTGTTCTTGTGCCATTTTTCACGTCATAATTACGAGAAACCATTTTTTTGTAGTAGTAGATGGCATTTGCAGTATATGCTGTACATCCAATAACAACCAAAACGAAAGCGCTGATTAATAAAACACCTTGCGAACATAACAAAAAATTGTGTCAGTTTGATGCGCTGTTCAGATCAATCTACAATCGGAATTTTATCCAAGTTTCTGGGACGCAATAAAACCTTGCAGTTGAACCAAGCCATGTTCACGTTGTGGCTGAGCGACAAGCTGTGGGTACTTGCAAACAGATAGAGCTACCAAACATCTAACGCAGCAGTACCAAACATTGCAAGGACGTTTAATAAAAAGTGCGGAGAGTTGCAAGCTTACTGCTCAAGTAAACTGTATTGCAGTGAGTTATTTTGCCAACGAATACTGTACCTTGGAACAATGAATATGATTTTAATTCAGTTTTTTGGTAAAACTTGAAGTTTACGTTTCGCTTCATCAAGGCGCTGCGAGCATTGGTGTGCTTTGGAATTCTATTAAGTTTCATTTTCCATAGTAGACAACCTTTACGCTAGCTAAGCAGCGAAAGACTTAGAGGGTTAGTTGTAACGATTCCGAAGTAAACCGTCTGCTATCGCGGAGTCGATACAGAACTCACTCGATTTAAACGTTTTGAGCGGTTTCTATTAAAGTTATAAACACAAATAAGTAATGACAATAATCGCAACATCAAACTTAAACCTTTAATATATCTTTAATTAAATCAGAAGAAAGTGCATCGCAGTTGCAGAACAGTCAGTCGTTAACATTTGGTTTAAATTTACTCGAGACCGACGATCAGACAAAATATACAAAATATGCTACTCACCAACTATTTCTTGCAGACGGTAATGAAAATATAAATACAACGGATGACAAATACTGTAATGTCGAGCAATGAAAGCTCAAAGTTAAATTCTTGTCGAGCAATAAAGGCTCCAATTAACTAGTAACTCTACACACACATTGATATCGAGCAACAGCTCTGTAATTTCTTAAAACATCTAAAGCTTATTCAAATAGAATCAATTGCATTGCAACTTGCAAATCGACTAAATAGACGCTGCTATCACCAGCTCGTCAAGCTCCATTTGATGAGTTGTACAATCGCAATTGCGGCTAACGGAAGTCAACTTCGTATTGCATGTGAACGAAGCTGTAAAACATTCAAAGAAGAAACAAATTTAATCAATGAGCTAATCGCATATCTTTCAACAAGCATTCGGCAATGACAACTCCCGGAAGTATAACAAAGGTCACTGAGATCTAGAGTGGCAAAACATGAAACTGAGTTCGAAATCGGCTGTAGTCGACCACCGATTGTGACGACGCTACAGTTAGTTGTAAATCGTGTCAAATCAAAATGGTCAAAAATCGGTATTTGCTTGAAGTTTAGCGTTGTACTGTAGATCAGGGTTCGGCAACCCCTGGCACGCGTGCCAAAAGTGGCACGCTGGAAGGTTTTGCTTGGCACGCAAAACGATTCCATGCGCAAGCAAATTTTAAGCTCTTAACATTTAACAAATTTACTTTTGAATTTACGAGCGAATTTCAGTGCTGTGGGCTCAAAAGTCATTTATTTAAGGTATTTCGTGGCAAATAACACATCTACCGACGTAAAAGCGCTTTTTTTTCAGTCTGCACTGATCTTTTGAGAGGGAAAGAGAACATGGGTACATCTACAGAGGTGTGGACTTTTTTTGTTCTTCACTGATAGGCTATCTATATCAAGTAAGCAAATCAAACCATTTGGCACGCGAAGAAATTTCTATTTTGACACTATCAAAAAATGACACGCTGCGCTCAAAAGGTTGCCGACCCCTGCTGTAGGTTGCTTGTGTCGCTTGGAGGCCTAGGATGGATACTTAAGGGCGTAGCAACATCTTTATGTGGTTAACAGATGACTGGCAGCATCTCAACGAGCTAGCGCGTCCGAACACTGCTGCTTGCTTGTTGAAATTTAACCAAGTTATTTATATTATATATTTATATATACATTTTCTCAAAACTTTATTTTCTGGCTGTAACAAGGCTATATTATAGAAATCCACTTTTCGGATTTTTAAATAAGCAGCAATCAATTGAGTCATCATAATGTCAAACTCAAACCCAGCATACCAATTACTTCAACCAATGACATATAATAGACTTTAACTTACTTAGTTTTTCGCTGTTGTATTACAATGCGATAAATCAATCAATCTTATAAAATGAGGAAAAGCAGATTGCGTAATTACAATGTCAAAAGTTTAGCAAACATGTTGCAAATATTGCAAATTCGCATTTTTGCCAAACCCATAAAATAATTTGTGATTCTCGCAAGTCAAAGCCGTATTAAACGTTACATGGAGTGACCCGAGGCTAATGCTTTATAAGGGGCTTTGTCTTTTGCAAACCTGATTTTAGGGGTGCATTTTTCTTAGGGGCAAAATTTTGAGAAATAGCTTTTTGATACAGCTTTGCTTGGCATGTCTTGGGGAAACAAAAGCAAAGTTACTTTTTAAGCGAAACGAAAAAGCCAAATCATTCCTCAACATTGCTCTCATTTTTTTATCGTTTCACAAGTATTGTAACAAGCGCAGAGCGCTATTCTGCTGTACAAAGCAAAAACGCCTTATCTGCGAGATATGCGGTAGTTTTTGTGAAAAACGCGAGAAAACTATTCGATTCTGGGAGAAGGAATTATTATATTGCAAAACTGTCATAAACGACAAGTAATTAACAACAAATATGGGACGAACATTTTTATGGAGGAAAAATAGAATCACAGAAATTCCTAAAACTGGACGTTTCGACAACATAGATTCAGGTGTCATCATCAGCAGTCTAAGCAAGGCAGAACAAAACCGAGAGTAATTTCGCAGATATGACGTGTCACTTTTCATCGTAGAGATAAAACCAATGTTTCGGTATCGTTTGATGGTCACGAAATAATGCATAATTATGAGCATAAACATTCATTCATTCATATACACAAGCACAGATCGTCAAAAGTTCAATGTGGATAAGTATCTACAGGTACTTAGTTGTTTGCTATCTGTTTCTGAGATGGGGCATGGTGGATGGAAAATGGCGCAGTTGTTTAGAACTTGGGAAGCTGTTTGAATTTTGCAACAAGGGCATCGATTATTTCTATGAATCACAGTTTGACCATGTTGCACCAAATCGACCAACCCCAGTTCGCAATCTGTTGAGCTGGACCCATTCTTGTTTTGGTAGGTGAAATCCTGGCGGTTTCTTGGAAAAATTTCCTATATATGGTTTGAGTTGGTTTGGAATGGGTGGGATATCGTTTTCATTTTGGATTAAAGTGTCCACGAAAGGGCGAAGAAGTTTCCTTGATTTGAGTTTCGTGGTTGCAGGGGAACCATGTAAAATCTGATGAAGAGGGTGGTCCGGTTTCTCCGCTTTAGTGTGCAAGTTTACACAGAGCCTGTTTTTTCTGGTATTGGGACGGAGGATTCCAGATAGGTATGGTAGGAGATGGAGTGGTGTGGTCTGAAAGCAACCTGTGATGGTGCGCATCGCCTCATTTAAAGGCACGTCGGGTTTACATGCGTGTGCACTGCGACACCACGCAGGAGCAGAGTATTCAGCTGGGGCATACACAAGGGCAAGTGCAAAAGTTCTGATCGTATTGAAAGAGGCTTCCCATTTCACGTTTACTAGGTGTTTGATTAGTGCTAACCGTGACGAGACTTTGCCTCTGACATGGTTGATATGGGATCTGAAGTTCAGGCTGCGATCAAGGTGAACTCCGAGGTATTTAGGATTAGTTTTGAACCAGAGCAGGTTGTTATTATTTAATGTAATTGGAAGTTGATAATTTGCCATGTGATTTCGCAAGTGAAAAACTGAGGCCACAGATTTGTTGACGGATAGTTTTAGTCTCCAAGCTCGCAAATAGGTTGATATTGTGGTAGGGTGACCATACGTCCTCTTTTTGGAGGACAAGTCCTCCTGTTGGACCAAAAAAAACTTGTCCTCCGAGGACACCAAAAAATGACCAAATGTCCTCCTTTTTGGCATTATGAACAGTGTAAACTCATAACACGACAAATCATTCTACTACAAAAAGTTTTGAAAAGTCACAAAGCAAAATACGGCCTGCAGACGTGATGACCTTTTTTTTGGTCTTCACTTGTTTTTGGGCAGAAAATGTACATCATTCTGCGGACGTGATGACTTTTTTTTTTTTGGTCTTTCCTTGTTTTTTGGGCAGAAAATTGCACATCATTCTGCGGACGTTTTTTTTTTTTTTTGGTCTTCACTTGTTTTGGAGCAGAAAAATTGCACATCTGCGGACATGATGACCCTCAAAGAACCTGTCCTTCTTTTGCATAGTGAAAATATGGTAACCTTATATTGTGGACATGTCTTCTGTCAGAGTTTTTTCAGTTTCCTTGAAGGTGTTAGCAGAAGCAGTTAGAGCAACGTCATCAGCGTACATGTAACGTGTGGCTTTTACTTCTGAGAAGTTCCATGTGTTGTACAAGGTAGGAGCCATTACCGAGCCTTAAGCGACACCATTTTTAGTCTATACGTGAGCATACACAGAAACTGCTAGATTTTACTGCAAGTGAAAAAAATGAATAAACCAAACTATGTCTTTGATCGCGGTGTATTCGACACCAAAAATCGTCGTTGTTACGACGCAAAAATGACGTATTTGCGAAAGTCTTTTGTAATGCTTATTATAGCAGAAGTGAGTAGCATAAATCACAATACATGGTTGATAAACACGTTTCTGCTCAAAACTTGACTGTTGTATTTATGAACAACCTTTTAATTTGCTTTCGCTGAAATGCAGATGCGTCGCAATTATTTTGTATAAAATCCGCGGTTGGTGAAGGTTGGTCGTTTTTAAATTGTATTGTGACGATTTTTCAGAACAATTCCACGATTGTGATCCGTAAGTGAAAATTTGCCGTACAGTAAGTTTGCCGAAGGTTGAAAATAGTTGGAGATGCAGAGTTTTAAAAATATGTAAAATTAGACCGAGTTTTTGGAAATTCAAGCATGTCACGTCACCAAGGAGAGTTTTTCGAGGACTATCAAAAATTCGAGAAAAGTTAGTTGCAAGTACTGCGATTGTATTTTGGAGGCAGTCTCGCGCCGTAAATGAAGCATCGCTATCGTTGCACGAGGTCATGGGTTCAATTACCAGGCCAGTCAAATTGCTGTAGAAAACCTTTCAAATGAGTTGAACATTGCAAGCTAGCAAACTAGTTGCGCAGGGAAAATCGTACATAACGTTTCTCTGTAGTCGAGACTCTACAAGTAGACTTTTTACGTTCGCACATTGAGACACTGCGTTGGTTTAATAACCGTGCTATTATTTTTTCGTTTTGTTTGCAGGTTTTTTGTTTACCGTCTGTGTTTAACTCATACTTGGTTAATGATAGTACACTAATAACTTAATAGTACACAAGAGGTGAGTTTCCGGAGCTCAGTGTACCACCACTCGACCAATTCCACGTACTAACATTGTATTAAATAATCTGCTGATGTATCGTCAAGCCCTTGACTTGCGCCATGTGTTTGTTTCAGTAATGTCGCGACAAGAAGCATGTTAACACAAAAATCCTTGGCTTATCACTTTCGTATTGTATTGTTCTTCGATTTATGAAGCCAACTGTGTCAATTTTACGGCATAGAGCATGATGCATCAGCTCGTCTTTAACTTCTCGATTCAGTTTGATTGTTAGAAAAAAACTCCTGCTGTCCAAATTACTTTGATTCATGCTTCATCACAATTTGCTAAATCTGTTACTATAATAGAGCGAAACATGAAGTCGAGCATATTAAGCTCATTTTACTTCGACTTTTAGTTCTTTAGGATCTGTAAATTAATTAACAAATTAAATTACGTTAATTCCAAAAATATTGTGAAATAGAAATCGATAAATTTACAGCACATTTCATAGTGTTCATCAGCAGAACGAAATTTTTGTACCATGTCTTCTCTCTTTGATGAAACAAACAATGAATCATGCTATTTGTTGTCCCAATTCTTCGATTCATTTGCTACTTCTTTTCATAAACGTCATGAATTTGATGACTTAAACCACAAATCTATATTCCTATTCGCACAAATTGTAGGCCTATGTGTGGCGACTTAACTTGTTGTGAGTGATTTTTGATAAGTTTTGCAGTATGTTGTAGCCCTATTACTTCTATTGCAACGCGCAGGCCTGGATTAACCACATAGCAATAGTAGCATTTGCTACACGCCCTGCGTTTTTTCGAACCATAATTCAGACAACAGAAAAAGTACACTGTGTTATAAGATCCGAAAAAGTTCGGCTGAGGCTTGCTGTTCTTAAGTTTTTGCGGATTGACAGCCTCAATTGTTTGTAACCCAGATAGACCTTCTTAATTTACTTCTGACCGCAAAATTGGTAGTAGCCTACAGCATGGCCACTCAATTGCGCGGTCCAAGTCCGCGGGTCAATATTCCTAAGCGCTAAGTCGCGAAAATTGCTCCCACCATTCGTTATAGTCTACGCTTCGGCGTAATACCCCAGTATAATGAAGATTTGATTTTAATCAACACCTTATTTATGTCAAATAAGCGACTGCAGGCGCTTTTCGTTCAGTGTAGTATTTTAACGAAATAATGGATCGCATTGGAAGGTAGCAAGGAAAGAGATAACGATAAATCCGATGGAGAGCATCGGCATATATCGTGTTTTACGGGTGTGTGAAAATTTAAAAATTCAGCAGGCAAACGAAAATGAGGAAAGCTAAGAGAATGGAAAATGAAGTCAGCAAGCGAAAAGTGGAGAGAGTTTAGCTAAGAGAAGTACTTTTGGTAAATTCTAAATTGTTAAAAAGAAAAAAGTGCAATGTTTCTCAATAAAGACTGGATTGAACCCAGGTCATCACAGCACATTCTGAAAAGCAACTAACAGTGATGAAAAAACAAGAAATCGTTTTATTTTTCAAAATCAAATCTTACTATCCTCATGGTATTAAGCTACGCCGAAGCGTGAAACCAGCGCATGTGGCGGGGCCCATCTCTGCGTCGTAGCGCCTATAGGCAACACACTTTTGAATCTGAAGAAACATTGCAGGGGTGGCAGGCCGTTAGCAACAGTTCCCTGTCCACTTGTCCAGTTTAAGCGGTTCAAAAGCCCACGGATTTTCTGCATCACAATTCAATGTTTGACGTCATAATCATTTGTTTTATTTATGACATCAACAGATTAACTATGAATCAAAAATTGGTATATTTTTAAACTTAACATGTGGATAAGGAAGCTATACCCAATTTAGTTGGCCCGGGAATTGAACCCTAAGCCTCCTGCGCCGATAGCTTTGTCTTTAATAGCTCAGCTTACCGGCTGGTATCGATTTCGTTTTTTTTTTTTTGCCGGAATCAAACCAGCTTTTAATTGTTTTTTCTGGACCTTTGCAAATAATAAAGATTTCTAACTGGACCGACCCTGGTTATAGTTGAGTAGCCCTGTCATACGGTATCAATGGAAGAAACAATGCCGGTAGTTTTATTATCAGCTTAAAGTGCGATCAGAGTAACGGAGACGTTGAGACCTTGTGCAGGTTTGTTTTATCACAGTGATTTTATTATGACTTACCGTAGAGCGAGACAGCGCTGTTTCTGGCTATTAGCCTTCATCAGCCGCCCTCAGGTAAGAAACATTTTTTTTCCAGGACGGAGCATAGCCTCTGACCCAACGAGAGGAAGTCGTCATGACTTCCCGTCCAGTAGGCCAGGAAGGACATTGCTTTTTAGTTGTTTATTATGACTTACGAGTTTTATGACAATAAAGCAAAGTAGCAAATCTGCGCAATGTCCCACAAGTTTCAACGTTTCAGTTAGTGTGATTGCAGCATGATAGAGTCAACCACAGATATTGAAACGAGTAAAAAGCAATCTACTAAGCAGGGCTTCGAACTTTTTAGTGAGTTCGTTGGTCTTCGGAAACTTTAGTGAGTTCGTTGGTCTTCAGAAATAGCTTAAGCTAGCTTGAAAGATCCTCACTCGAGTAAATCCGGGTAAAAAGAGATTTTGTTATTTGCAGTGACAAAGCAAGGCAGCAAAAACTGCAGAACAGAGATTGACTCTGTTTGCTCAGAACCAACCCAGCACTGATCTGTTCTGTAATAATCGCGATCTGTATATTCTGATCAATATTCCTGTGTGCAAGCATATTTAAATGACGGTAAAAAAAAAGGCATTTGCAAGCATGGAAACTAATGCAGACGCAAGAAAAAAAAAGCAACGTGAGGTATGGCCACGTTGAGTTGCCGGAAATCACGCCTTCTATTTCGGACAAACCTGCCTGTTCCAGGACAGAGCAAAAGGTGATAAAAAAATTTAAAATGCGCATTATTCACATGAGAAAAAGGTAAAAAATTACACTATCGATTAAAAAAGCGGAAAAGCAGTCAGATTTCGTCTGGGAAACAGATTGCACAACGTCCAGCAACGACCAGCGAGCACGTAATCGCTGCAACTTGAACTCGAAAGAACTCGATTATTCTGACCGAAAAATTAGTTGTAATGAACCTATATGCAATTATGCACGGCTTGTTCGTAGAATGAAAAAAAAAATAGTCAACTTCCAATCGCGCTTATGATTGCGAACGTTTTTTTGGGGTTTTTGTGTACAGTATACTGTTATAAGGTGAGTAGCAGTGACTGAACGGTAGAAGTACCGCACAGTAAGAAAGCGATTGGCAAAGTAACCAACGGTACCATGTCCATGAGCAAGCATGAAGAAGACATTTCCTGTTAGTGACGTATACACAGGGCTACCACCGGTCCACACCAAAAAAATAAGCACGCTGCTGTTAGGTACAAAAACGAAGACTAAAAAAAAGTTCTTTACGTCCGCAGATTCCTATTGTTTCCACTAGAGTTGCAAAAATAAGTACGAGACTCAAAAATAAGCAGGTTTCCTAGAAATAACCACATTTAAGTTTTTCAAGACAATTATTACCCTTGAAAATAAGCACAAATCTTAGAAATAAACACGAAATGGTAACCCTGCGTATACGTATTTCTATTGTTTCCACTAGAGTTGCAAAAATAAGTACGAGACTCAAAAATAAGCAGGTTTCCTAGAAATAACCACATTTAAGTTTTTCAAGACAATTATTACCCTTGAAAATAAGCACAAATCTTAGAAATAAACACGAAATGGTAACCCTGCGTATACGTATTTCTGAAAATTTGATACGAACGGAATAGAAAGTCTGGTGGTTCTCAGCCTTAAAATTTTAAGTTACGGACCGGCGAAATCTTAAAATAAATTTTGTGGACCGGTGGTCCTCAAAACCAACCATAAATATCAGGATAAAAGCAATTGCCAAAACCACCAACTTGATTTTCATTAATTGGTGGTTTTTGAAAGAAATGCAGCATACTTGTCTGTTTTAATAAATAGATAATAGTATAATTACAATCATTTCACAAATGTTTCTGTAAAAAATTATACCATCATCAGTGTAAAAAACTACAGGGGCACTAAGCTAGAATCCAGACTATCATTCTAGCCTAGTGCTCCGGTAGTTTTTTACACAGATGATGGTATCAGTTTTTTCAGAAACATTTGTGAAATGATTGCAAATGCATTGGCTAATATCGTTTTTTTGAAGTTGATTTCCAAAACCCATCTTAACACTTGGCTATTTTGTTTGTTTCCATTTTATTATCAAATTCTGGTAATCGCACTGATCAATTTCAGTTCAACACGTTTTTAGATTGCACATAAATACTACAACAATTTGTCATAAATGAATTGTTATTCGTGAGCGTTTTGTCACCTTCCACGATTTTTTACAAGTAAGACAAAACTAAATAAATGGCTGGGTGCATCTGCATGAACTCGTATGTTGGCTGATGAAAACAGTATTGCGCGCGCAGCCAAGTGGGTTAATAGAAAGCCCATCTTGAAATTGTGGTGTAATATTGGAATTGATTTAGGCGGGCCGGCGGAAAAGCAGACGCGAACCGCTAGGGGCGTATTTAGGGGGTCCCATGCTCCCTCCCCATTTTTACTATGCATTTTAGTAAAAAAAACAAATGCTGTTACGTGAGTGAAATATGTCAGATTTGGGATGGTTTTTCAGTCTATGCCCCTCCTCCGGGCTCCCCCCTTTTAAAATTTCTCTTTATACCACTGCGGACCGTTGTCGGTCCGCGGAGGGAAACACCGGTATAGACTATTACAGCAAAAAGAGTGTTTTAATTTATTTTTTGCTGTGCCGAGCCTGGCGGTATTCTTACTTTGTTTTTGAATTTTCAGAAAAATTGAGCCACGTGTTTTTTTATAAAATTGTTCTTGTGAAAAAATACGAGTTTTATTTACTGCACGGAAGCTATACCTCATCCATGGTCAATAGTAAAATTTTGACAATGGGATGAGTAACATCTTGAAACGTCAAGTGATTAAAAATGTATTCAATTCTTCTGGCTGCATGTTTTTTATTGAAGCTAATAAGAAGTCAAAGCGTTATGCTCCGAATTTAAGAGTCTATCTGGAAAACAGATTTAAAAAGCACCGAAAACATCTTTTAAATTTAGGTAGTCTTGAAAAAGACTGTTTTTGAACCAAACATTTTCGTCTCGCTCTCTTCAGGGTTCAACGCGAGAGTTAATTGAGAAGGAAAAAGGTGGTCTATATATTATCATCAACTTCATCGAAAAATCTGCAACAAAAAAGGAAAAAAGGGCTGTGATTGGTTGTTAAAAGACAGACGGATTGTGATTGGTCGAATACAGATGAATTTTAGAATCTAACTCAACTATCGGAGAATTTGCAGTGAGCAGACAAATTCCTTTTGACGGCACAGAATAGGTTTCAGCGTTTTGATGAAAGTTGCCTCCAGCGCCCCCAAGTGGAAAATTGCTCTCGCTTTGGCTAAAACCGAAAACTGGGCAATATGATAATGAAAGGCACAATCAGGATGTTGGATTAAGTGCAGACCAATAGCTGAATCACAGTCTAGTTGATTGAGTGGAGTAGTAATTTTGCAGTTACGTTTGGGAAGAACTTTGGTTGGATTTTCTTTATTTCGAATTGATTTTGGAATGTGTTGATTGATTCTATCTTGCAGTCGTAGGGATGTGCGACCCACGTACCGGCAATCACAGCGGCACACGTATTGGTATACGACCATACTTTGATGAGTGATGGGCACAGCATCCTTATAGATTGAAGGCAGAATCGTTCTGGTTTGGAAAATGACACGAGGATCAACGGCTCTAAAACAATTTTGAACGTTAGATTTTACCTGTTTTTCGAATTTACGAGAAATATTGCCAATCCAGGGTAGTTTCAGATACACAGGGCATTTCTTTGGTCCTTCTTTGGGCAGTAATTGAAAACGGGAAATTTTCTTGGAAATGCTGGAGTTGATTATTGTTTCAGGGTAACCATTATTCTTCAGAATGGAGCGAATGCAGTCCAGTTCTTGTTTAACTTTACCAGGTGAACAGATTACGAGGGCTCGATGAACTAACGTTTCGATTAGGTTCGTTTTGCGCTTGGAAAGTGCAAAAGAATCCCAACGCATAAAGCGACCAGTGAATGTAGGTTTTCTGTATATTGAATATTGATGTTTGAAATTGTTTTTCGGATTTGTCAACTTTCACGTCGAGAAAAGAGAGTGCTTCATCGGCTTCTTTTTCCATGGTAAATTTCAAAGCTGGGTGTAATGAATTGAGAGCAAGAAAGAACTGGTCTGCATCCGCTTCTGTTCTAAAAATAGAAAAAGTATCGTCAACATATCAATACTTTTTCTATTTTGACGATACTTTTTCTATTTTTAGATATGTTGACGATACTTTTTATTGTTTGATTGAAGCATTAGTATTGTTAGAATGAGGTTAGAAACCACTGTTCTGTGGTTTCAAAGCGCTTGGACTAATGTACGTGGCTGCGTGCCACACGCACAGTCAATTTAGAATGAAATGGTTGTAACGCTGTTGGTGAAGTTAGATATGCACGAATTTGTAAGAACTTGGGCGATTTTTGTTTTACGATTCTCTCTCATTCTCTTTCGTTCTCGCAAAGGCTGTGACACAAAAATTCTATTATAACCGTGTGGAAGTGAGAAGACGAGCAGAGACAACAGAGAGACAATGGCAGCAAACAAGGGCGGATCCAGAGGGGTATGTGGGGGATGCATCCTCCCACCAGTCATTTTCAACAATGTTTTGGATGACTAAAATAATCTCTCGAGTCGCCTTAAGCACGCATTATTGAAACTGTGCGAACAAATCGCATCATATTTGGTGAAGCAGTCAAAGTTAGGGGCCAAAAACATAAACAAAATTTGCCTGAAAGTTGTTCAAAAAACACTAAAATTGCCATTACAGTATGTCAATTTTGAAAACTTTTCCGGGGGAGCTAGTCCACGGACCCCCCTAGAGTCGTTTTTGTTACTTAAATTGCTTAAATGAACTCTGCCGGAAAAAATACGCTTGAAAAAGTAACGAAATTTGGTGCCCCTTCTCCTGACAAAAAAGTTTTTAAATACGCCCCTGACATTAAAACAATTTAAAAGGGCTTATGTATGTTCGTTTGCGGGTCTAAACGTCTTTGTATTTAGTTAAAACATTCAATCTAATTCAAAATTACATCTCCCCACCAAAAATTTCTGGATCCGCCCCTGGTAGCAAGTTTGGAGCAGCTTGCTTCACGTTTACAGAGACTAGTTCCGTTGTAACAGGGTGTTTCCTAGGAGAGATGAACACCGACGTAACAAAGCTGTTTTCTGTGTTCGTTAGTTACCAAACATTTTTGATGAATATGCCAGCAAAAGATAACCAAGAAACCGCAAAGAATTTTGGCAAGGGAGAAGGCGTGAATTCCCCGCTCTTTTTACACTCTCCACTCATACACTATGTGTACCCGCTTCTTCGGCTCCGCTAGAAAGAAAGTTTAGTGCAAGCGAGCTAATAATGCAACCACAGTGAGCAAGACTCTCTTCAGAAATGCTTGAAATTTGTGTGTATTAAAAATGCAACTTCAATTTTTTGGAAAATAAACGAGTTGCGGCTTAGCGCCTGGGCAACACAGCTCCGAGGAAACGTCGCAACAGTGGCGAGTCGTTGGCGACACTGTGCCGATTTGACCGGTCCGGGAATCGAACCCCAGACCTCCCGCATCGATAGCGTGCGCTTAACAGCAAGCACTTTTTAAAATTGTGCGGTTCGATTGCGATTTTTACAAGCATCAATAATTGCTGTAAATTTGTAGTTTTTCGGCTCGTTATTGGCAATTTATGTTTTGATGTAATTGCACATGCTCCATAAAAATTTTCACCAAGTATTCCTCCAAACCCCAGGCAGGAATTAAGTACCTGTTGATGACTTTACGTTTTTTGTGTGCGTCAATAACGCAGGATTAAGGTTTAACTGACACATTCAGGATCATTACAACTCGCGTAGTTCAAATGAATGCTTTAGTAAACATTTCAAATGAGATGAACATTGCAAGCTCACAATCTGCACGGTGAAAATAACCATGATTCGTCATTGTTACAAACTAAAAATATAAGTCAAATTAAAAAAATATCCAATCTTCATTATACCCGAGGTATTACGCCGAAGCGTGTAACGAGTGGCAATCTCCGCAGCCTGGCGCCTGGGCAACACAGCTCTGAAGAAACGTCGCTGCGGTGGCGAGCCGTTGACGACATTGCCCTGGATTTGAACCCCAGACCTCCCACACCGATAGCGTGCGTTTTGCAACTGAGCTCACGGGCCGGTTTTGATTGTTTATCATTATCACAATTGATGACATTAACCTTGAATTTGTTGCTAGATGCGAGAACTTGACCTTGCACATAACACGTTTGGTGATGATGGAGCGATATGTTTGGCAACCTGTGTACACAAAATCGAAACACTGAATGTCTGGAACTGCGGTATCGGATCAAGAGGCATCGAAGCTCTGGCTCAGAGTATCAGAGAAATGAACCATCAGGTGAAAATATTAAACAATGTGAAATTGATAATATTTTTGCACGATGAATTAAAATCTATAAAAATATGGATTAACGCAGAAAAGTGTGAAGGTGCGTCTACCGATGCGCGACAACGCGACAGGAGACAACTTTTTATTCCATTTCGTTCGTTTATTTTACTGTTTAACGATCACGCAAAAACCTTTTACTTTCACTTACATTATGATTGCTTTCGCGTTGTCGCTTGTCGCGTTTTTGTAAACGCACCGTTCGTGCACAAAGCGACATGAAATTGTGTTTAGATCATTGAGGTGCGTTTTACATGGCTGGCGACAACGCGACGATCGGTTTGCGACTGGACGACAACGAGTATTATGTAACTGTAGCAGAATTTCGTTCACTTTCTGGTGTTGTAAGTGAACGAGAAAACAAACCAACCAAGGAGCGACAGAATTGTCTCGTGCTGCGAGTTGAGTTGCCGCCGGA
This sequence comes from Trididemnum miniatum, assembly GCA_964006365.1. Classification (NCBI taxonomy): domain Eukaryota; kingdom Metazoa; phylum Chordata; class Ascidiacea; order Aplousobranchia; family Didemnidae; genus Trididemnum; species Trididemnum miniatum. The sequence goes on along the minus strand of OZ023242.1, from coordinate 16,385,729 downwards.
CACGTATCGGTAAACGCTCCTCAAAATCCAAAACTATTTTCACGATTAGTAATCGACTTGATTAATTGATGGCGTGAAAGAATTAAACAACCAAAAAGTGCCGAAGTTACATTATACTAATTTGATTATTGCAGAGCCGTTGAGAGCCAAGCCAGGGCCCAGTACCAAAATTACATCCGCGCCCCCCGCAAAGTGACAAAATTATAAAACAGATGATTTGCCAAATAAGGCACTTTGTTATACTGTTGGGATGGCGTGCCTTTTTAAGTGGTGGGTCAAATTTAAGGTCGTAACCCGAAAAAACGTGGGTTACGGATGTAATAATATCAACGAGGGGCTTGAACGAGGAGCGGATTAAGGTACCGCGGGGCCCAAGGCAGTTAACGATTATGGCCAATTTTCCACCCATAATTGGTTGAAGAGCAAAAATAAGTTCCTCACGTTTCCAGATGTCCATTTTTCCGCCCGAAATCGGGGGTAGAGCAAAAAAAGTCATCACGTCCGCAGATGTCCCATTTTGGGCCATTTATCTCCTCATTTCGGGCCGAAATCGGGCTTTTGATTCTTTCATCGGGTTCGAGCAGTGGGTGTCGGGTTCGGGCCAAGAAAATTCGCTTGCGTCCAACTTTGCCCCAAACACCAACGGGTTTTCACGTAAAAAACACTCGTTTCAGCATATTTTCGTATCAAAAAAGGACATTCCGGTCCCTGCTGCGAGTGCAGTCACTATTATAGTGTAAGACAGTACAAAAATATTTTATCATCCTATGTCTACACGCAGAAGCTTGACTAAAATAAATGATAGGAGGCTGTAACCAATACTAACCATTATTGGTTATGGTGCACTTGATGGGATGACGTGTAGGTGTGTTCTATAATCTTCACCAACGCATGCAAAATGTTTTCTAATTTCGAACTGCAGATCAAGAAACTTACTATACTCCTACGTCGAAGCGGTTGATTGAAGTAACAATCAATAAACAAAAAGTCGAATTTATTAGAAAGGGTTAGTACGTATTAGAATTATACAAGAATTGTAGAATATAGCATAAGAATAAAAATATTAGCCTATTATATAGCCTACTATAAGAATTGTCGTGTCAAAAAAAGCGGTTAGGATAAAAACGAAATGGCACTGGCTAATTTTTTATATTTTTTCAATTGTAAAAAGAAAGCAAATCTCGAAAACTTTAGGGGCTCTGGGCCCCAATGGCACGACGCCATTGCTTTGACTATAACTGATTAAATCATAGTGGTACCGGACTACCGGTAGGGACCTATTAGGTTAATTATTCCAATTAAAAGTAAACGAGTGTTTTTGCACCGGCTAGTTTGATAAAAATTATTTCGTTTTCGAAGCTTTTTTTTAGCCCCATTCTGATATTGATATGACCTGTAGAGTACGCAGGGGGGCTCCTATGCGCGTGCCCCCTCAGGACTTGTTTGATGCATATTAGAACAAGTTAAGAGGTGTGGTTAATGGTTATGTTAAGAAAGCAATAACACATGTAAAAGTAATAGCACCGACACTCTAGTATACCACGACGCATTATAAAGTGGGAATACCTTTAAGACTTTTTTGGTTTGTAGGCGCTACATTAGCTGTGGCGCTGATTGGGGGAAGGGGTAGTACTAGTGTGTCCGCCCCGGGTTTCTCCGAACCCGAAAATTCGAGTTTTGGAGTAATATTTGAAACCCAAAACCCGGGTATTTTTTGGTTCGAAACCCGGGTTTCACTATTTGTAATAACGTAACAATATTAATTTACAATGCTAACGTAAAAACAGCGTTTTGAAATATGTGTAATTGTAAGTGACAAAGGGTATTGTTTGAAGAGCCCGGACAGCAAATTGAAGAAAACCAGAGTGTTGGAGCGCAAGTTATTAACAAAGAAATGCAGTTGTTTGAGACTGCGAAATAGAGACCGAAGAACTTACAAACAATTTATCGTTTTCTCCTCACAAATAGATCGATTTTAGAACCAGAGCGGGCATTTTCTGGTATGGGATTTTTGCTCCCAAGATTAGAAACAGACCAAATGATGACACTTCAAACGCCATGATTGTAATGCGCCAATTTTATGAAAAATTAAAAATACCAATACACTTCGTGGTATTATTTTTTTAATGTTGGTATTATTTTTTAATGTGTTTACACCTGTTACGCTAAGTAATAAACTTAGTTTGCATGCGTTTTGTGATAGTTCTTATTGCGTTAAATCAAGGGTTGCCCCAGTGTACTGCTACTGCTTTTTCAATACTGAAAATTAAATTTTTTTTAGTTTTTAATTAAGAAAATTTACCCCGTCAATAGGTAAATTTACCCAAGGTTAAGAACCCGTGCGTTAAACAAAGTAAAAGCACAAACTGCATCTTTTCGCTACGTATTTAAGTGAAAAGCATCAATTTTTTTGAGCAGATGAAACCCGGGAAAACCCGGCTTTTGAAAGTGCAAAACCCGATAAATTTTTGTTTTGTGACATTTTGTGACTTCATCTGTATAATTTTTACCAGCGTCGCCTAGTTGTTGCCGAATAGTTTTTATTGTTATTCGTTTCATGATTTTTCGTATTCCTAATCAATATATGACGTATGCAAGACAGTACGCAGGCACAAAACTTTGCATCAAGCTTCTCGCAACTATTGTGTGTAATTGAACCGAACGGTGTCCAAGCACACAGAGTGTGTTAAAAACTAAACAACGTTTCACAAACATCGAGACGCCAGAAGTTTGATTGATTATTTATTGAAGCCATTTCTAAGCCATGACTCAGTTTCAGATTGCGAGCTATTATCAAACATTATGATCAGTTTTTGCTCTGGAATCCGTTAAATGGTATTAGAAATAAATTTATGACTAATTAAAAAATACGAAGGAAAAAGTACAAAGCAGCAAACTCGTGCTTCCGACTCGGACCAAATTTTAAAAGTAGTGTTTCATGTACCTGAGAAAACAACCGGGGTTTTATTTTGGGTTTGAATGAAAGTAATTTTGCTTAAAAGATTCTTGGAAACCACCACTGCGTTTTGTATTTTGGTTGCTTTTGGTGATCAAAACCTTATTACTAATTTGGTTCTGAAAAGATATTTTAGGCTACTAATAGGACGGAAAAATGTTAAAGTATGCCAAATTAAAAAAACAACATTTGCACCACCAAGCGAAACATGTTTTCGCCATGTTTCGAAACAAAACAAGCGTTTCCGAAGCCCAAATATTCATTCAAAAATCGTTTCGAAAACTTTCCACCAAACTGTTAGCGAAATAAAACAAGATTTTCAGTCTTTCGAAAAAGTGTTTTGAAAAACTTTTCGAAGACGACTTTGCTGAAACTCGGAATCGAACTGAAAACTCGCCCGCTCCAATGTTTAATCGCACTTTTAATTTGAGCGCGCCGCATACGACCAGTAAAGCAATAATTGCAGTGTAGACACGTCGCTTGGATTGATTTCACTGAGTATAAATTACCAAACTGGGCAGGTAATCGCATTGCTTCACATTTTACGAAACTATCACATGCAGTTCAATGCAAAAAACTTAGTGATGAATCTCCCGTTTTGCTTAGTGTCAAACCCGCGACCCACCAATCTGTTTCATGTGGTTTGCGACCCGAATCAAAATTACATCATTACTTTCCTTTTAACAATAGTATACTTGAAGGTAAAACAATCTAAAGTCAATTAGTATTCACTATTCAGGAAGAATCCCATCAGTAAAATAAAAAAATAAAAAATATATCCCAGAGATGACGACTGAGTAACAAAAACAGACGCAAATCAAATTTTGATGACTCAAAGAGTTGGGTGCAAATCGTCTATAAGCAAAAATTAAAAGAAAGAAGTTGTTTCTTATACTTTTTCACAATAATTTGGTACAAAAAATACGCTTTGTTTTGTGTAAGATCTCTATGAAATCAACATACTGTAAGTAATTTAGTGATCCGTTAAAGAGTGTAAAATGTTTGTGGAATTGTGGGAAAACTTCAGAGTAATTTAATAGTTTACAACAAAACTGTGCGATACAATTAGTGTTGATGAGTTGAAGTAAAATCGATGGAACGTTCAATTTGACGACCGACATGCAGTGTTTTCCGCTGAAAAATGTTATAAAAAACATCAATCAGCATCTAGTGATTTAATGATTTGCTGCTTCCTTCCCTGGTCATTTCCATCTTTATGTCTTTCTCACGATGGTCCAGCTGATCGGTCTGATTTCATTGCTTCGAGTATATCGTAAAATGTTTTTACACCAAACGCAGTTCGTTTTTGTATTCGTCACTGAAATCCCCAATTCGCTTAGGTTAAAAATCATTGCAAGTAGAAAGGTCCATATTGATTTGATTTCTTTTTATAAGCCACATGATTGCAGCTTACGTTTTCATATCAACTTTACCCTGGCATCAAATGTATGTTAAAGCTAGTTCTGGGGAGTTCAATTGTGTTTTTCGTATGTCTTGGAGTTTCAACGCGATATGCGGCAGATACTTAGCTTTTCGTTAATAATGTTAGTTTAAGATTTAATCAGGGTATGGCTTTCTAGCTTGATGTGTGACTATGACGTACCAAACGAAAACAAGTCGTGAGGAAGTAATTACCGTAAAACCTCTATTTCACCGCCAGGGCGCTCTATTTTTCAACTCTTCCCTTATGGTGGTGTTCTATTAGAGGTGACGTTCAATTAGAGGTTGGCGCTCTATTTTTCGACTAGCTGGTCAGAATTTTTACTCCCACAATAAAATCCTGAATCTAAAAAGCTAGCTGTCACACGTAAGGTCGTGATGTTGAAATAAAGGCTTTTAAAGTCTATTGTTATGCGTCACGCGGGCGATAGTTCGTTTAAATATACCGGTAAAAGAAAAATTCTTCTGTTTGGTCATAGCCGGTTTAGAAAGCACAAGGGAAACTGTAGTAGTAGTGGTAGTGTTTTATTCAACGACCACTAGGGAAACTGTTATTGTTTTAAGCTTTCCTTTGTTCAATTCAAATTGTGTGCTAACCGCATTACTACTGCTTGTCGTAACGTGATACTGCATTGTTACTACCGGTATGTTGGTTGGTATCTTTTAAATGGCTGCATTAATCTGCTAGATTGTGAAAATTTAATCAATTGTACAATTACCAGTAGATACCTGCTAATACAATTCCGCCGCTACTTATCGAAAGACAATGGCGTCTGAATCTCTTACACGTCTAGCTCAAATTGCAGTATACGATATATAGAGCAATGGTTTATTATTATTACCGTATGTTTTCGCTGTTCTTTTCGAGTGCAGTCATTTTGACTAGCTTAGCGGTAACTTCTGTTTTCTGAACGAAATTAATGTATGAAGATTTTGTTATAGTTGATAATTCATCAAAGTGGCGTTCAATTAGAGGGAGGCGCTCTATTTTTCAACCCTTCCTTAAAAGTGGCGTTCTATTGGAGGTGGCGTTCAAATAGAGGTGGGGCTCAAATAGAGGTTTTGCGGTCGATGGTATTATTGCGCTGTTTCCTTTTTGGCACACTGTAATTTATCTGTGATATGAATTTGGCTTCCAGCTAACAAGTGGCGTTAGGCTGGTTAGAGAATTAGGAACAGTTATATTTTAGATGTTTTATAGGCCTATGCAGTTCATGAGACAAGCAAGGACGCATCATTTTTTCCTTCATATAAAACACGCAGCGAATAGCTAGAGTTGTTAGCGGAAATATTAGTAAAGCTTGGTTGAAAAAAGATTAATTATTGAAGCTTTGATGCTTTTTTGTTGCAACATAAATGAGAAGGGACCAATTTTAACTCAGAAAGGAAGCTTATCCAGTCTCAGTTTTACATTTTGCTCGTCAGGAAGGCGGCGAACCGTACGAAGCTTTGAAAGGTTCAGTCCGGTAGAAGTTGAAGCAAGCACAAAAGCTCGTTTTTCAGAGAAAGTGAACTGACATCACTTTAAATTGGGCCCTCTCCTTTTTTGAATTCCTGGGCAATTCAACTTTTCAGTTCGTTATGATTTGTAAACGAATTGACAAATCAAATTACATGAATTCTAAAAACATAGGCTAAACTTGAAGTGAAAATCGATTAGCTTGGAGCACATTTAACAGCGTTCATCAGCAAAACAAATTTTTATACCACGTTTTCCCTCTTTGATAAAACAAGCATAATGATTTATGCTTCTCGTTGTCACAATTCTTCAATTCATTTACTACATTTTCTCATGAATATCATGAAGTTAGGCCGGTTCATAGATGTACTTTTACGTATAAAGACCGGTTCATAGTTGTACTTCTATACGTTTAAGTATAAGTACTACGAAAATGCCTTAACGTCGTAAGTATTTTTGAATTCACGACGTTAATGCCTTAAAGCCGTAAGTAAAATACTTTTATCACAACGTAATTTACTTAAAGGCAGGGTTCGGTGGCAAAAAATATTTGAAAAATAGTTGAAATGAGTTTCAACTTACCGAGTTGCGTTGGTCCGATCGCGGAATTCGCATTGGTTAAGCAGTTATCTTAAAAAGAATGTCCGAAGAATACTGGCTTGTGATTGGTCAATTTATTTGTGACGTAGTTGAGGGGCAGGTTTGTCCGTTGAGCTATTCAATCAGCCAGCTCTAGTCTAGAAGTGATATAGACACTGCGTGGTATTTGCTGGTAAACGGTGCAAACCCAGTAGAAAATGGTAAACTCTTCTATTTAAGCAGTGGAAAGTACAATTACCTTGTCCACATGTCCAAATTTAGTGGGTTTTAGGCTCACGGTTCTTGGTTCTAGTTTCTGCATCATAATCAACTTGTTGATGTTAATACTCTCTGTGATGTTTATACTCCCTGCGTCATTCAACTTCTCTGTTGTTTTCAAAGTTTTTCACTTCTCTGATGTTTATACTCTCTGCATCATGGAGCTTTTTTATACATACCCAACCCCCTGCAATTGCAGGCTTTGGCATTAAGCGCTCTTTGCTTGCTTCGCTCACAAGATTGTCGTTATGCAGCTTCGTAAGATCATCTCTGCTTGGCGGATTTGTAACAAGCAGCATCCCAGCTTTAGCTTAATTGAAGAAGCAATAAACAAATTTATTGCGGAAAGCTTGGAAAGTACGGCTCTTGGCGAATCTGTGTTCAGACTTTGTGTTGTTGGCCTACGCTGAGCTCTTCGGTCACTTTCTTGTCACAAAGGGGTATAATAAATCATTATGAAAATATATCGTCTATCCTGCTAGAAGTTAGTTCCAGTGATTGTAGTTCTATTACGAATATGGTTTGCGGCAATAAAATTGTTGTTTATACTGTAGTGTTTATTTGATCTTGAAAATGTTTTAATACAAGCTTACATCAGCTCACTCTCTAGTCTCTACAACCGTTCTACTACAAAATTAGTTCGTCCAGAATCAAAGCCGACAACGTTAAATTAAATTATAAATGATTTTTTACCTTTTTCATAATTTTGTTCATAAATTACGATTTATTTAGGTAAAATTGCAGGTAGGTTAGAGTGGGGTAAAAAGCCTACTCGTGGTGAAACGCGTATGGTCCTTATTAGCAAATATACTGGATATTACAACGTGATATTAAAAAAAAAATTGGTAATGTTTTATGATAAATTATTAATTTTCTGCTGATTTGTTATATGCATAGTGGGTTAACTGGCAAGCTATGGTGTCGCTTTTAAGGTATTTTGGCGAATTGTAACAGCTTTGTACTAGAGATTATAGTGATTCCTTTAGGTTTTGCTGGTTATTTTTGATAAATTGCCTGAAGCACCTGATAAATCTAGCTTGATTAAAAATGGCTGCCCTTGGGGTAAAAAGCCTACCATACATAGGGGGCAAAACGCCTGCTGAAGGCGTTTTACCCCACCCGGTATATTTTGTCCTAAAAACAAAAATGGTTTTATTGAAACGTAAAATTTCTTCAAGATGTTGGCTTGGCGCCGGCCATGTTAACCAGGGGGCTTGGAGAATCTTTTTCGAAGAGGAGAGCATTAGCAAGACCATAGTAAACACTAGGACTGCAATGTTAAACCAGTGGCAAAGTCAAGTTCAAATTTTTGTACGTTATGAATAAACAAAAAATATTTATCTCTATCTTGATTGGTTTCTTTATTTTTATCCTACTGTCACGAGAAAGCGACGGAAGCGCTCTGCATAGGACGAATCCGTACTTGCTTACGAGTTGCCTTTGTTTCCGAGATTTCCGTTCGAGTGTCACTTCTGACTTTCAATTTGCAGCTTGTTACATTCCACCAATAAAACATAATTATCGTCACGACGAGATATGGGTGGAGTTGAACCATTAGCTTTCGCTCCAAACCACTGCGCCACGCTGCCGAACAAAGCTTCATTACCAGTTTATTAGTTGCTAAAGCGCGGAAAACTATGCCGTGTGTTTTTTAAGGTTTGATTTTGAAGTTGACTATTTAATTTAGTGTTTGTAATACTATTTACAGTTTTTGCTTGTGTGATCTTCGACACAAAAAACAATTGATTCTCATGCTGTGGGTCCACCTTGACCGCGCTCCACGAAACTGCTTTACCGTATCGATCCCGCAGCAAAGCATTGACGAAAAGCCATACGCAACCACAATCGGGTGAAAGCAAACTTTTTGCCAATTGTACTAAGATCCTTATTTGTAATCCGTGAAAATTTGCTGGCATTTTTAAAGAGGATGACGATCCCTTTTTTTTTTTCAAAAAAAATTAGCATGTAATTGCACAATATTGCATTATAGCAACGTAAACTCATCAGAGTCACCACTTGCCATTTAAATTACACCAAATTATAATTCTATTCGCTTGTTTTGTATTAAATTTATGATTGACTTTGGCCTTGCTTGTTCAATGCTTTGCTGCTGGGTTTGGCTGATTGTACCACGGATCGGTGAAGCAAAATTATTTGAAGCTGATGAAATTGTGCGAATAAGTTGTGAAAACCGTCGGAATTTTGTTCACGTTTTCTGTTCCTGCATAATGGAAAGGCTTTTACACTGGCACCATGCTGGCACACGCTATCAAGCTCTTTGTACCAAATAACATACAGCTGTAGCATTCAATAGTTACTGATGTGTATTATGCTGCACTAATTGGCAAAAGGCGCGATCGTTGTTGTTATTTTTTCGTTCAATGAACAACTGTTTTCATGCAAATGTGGTGATCGTATATAGCACCAGTTTTTAAGTGGATTATTTTATTGCATTATTTTAAACAAAGTTAAGAAAGCCAGGATGGTGCTGTAAAAACGCTGCTTACAGGTAACACTGATGTTGTAAAAAAATTTTTGCCCCCCTCCCCCTGCAAAAATTTCTGCGGACGTCCATGAGTATTTCATATCTATAATTACAATGCAAAGCCTTAATTATTCCCTTTCTCACAAATCGTACGTTTAGCGATTCAACTTGTTGTTAGTGATTTTTGATAAGTTTTGCAGTAATGTTGCAGCCCTATTGCTTTAATTCCAATGCGCAGGGCCGGATTAAGCACGTAGCACAAGTAGTATTAGTTTTGCTGCGGGCCCCGCGTTTTACGGCCCTGCGCGTTTTTTCAACCATAACTCAGAAAACAGAAAAACTACACTGTTTTATAAGATCCGGAAAAGTTCGGCTGAGGCTGGATGTTCTTGAGTTTTTGCGGATTGTCAGCCTCAATTGTTCGTTAATCATAGGTCCTCTTCAAAATATAATTTATTTCTGACCGCAAATTAGTAGTGATGAACCTATGCACGGCCTGTTCGTAGCATGAAAAAAAAGTAGTCAACTTCGAATCGCGCTTATGATTGCGAACGTTTTTTGGGCGTTTTTGTGTACAGTATACTGAAGGTGGGTAGCAGTGACTGTAAAGTGTACGGTAGAAGTACGGCACAGCAAGAAAGCAAGTGGCAAAGTAACCAACAATTCCGTGAACAAACATGAAAAAGTCATTTCCTGTTAGTGGCGTATTCGTGTTTCTGGAATTTTAATACAAACGATATAGAATCCAGTGGTTCTCTAGTTTACTTTTAAATTTTAACTGACGAACCGACAAAATTTCCAAATAAACTTTGTGGACCGGTGGTCCTCAAAACCAACCAAAAATATCATGTTACAACCAATTTGCCTAGACCACCAACTTGATTTTTATTAATTGGTGTTTTTTGAAATAGAATGGAAAATACGTGGCTGTTTGTTTGTTTCCATTTTATTATCAAATTCTGGTAATTGCACTGATGAATTTCAGTTCAACATGTTCTCAGATTGCACATTCTACTACAACAATTTGTCGTAAATAAATTGTTATTCGTGAGCTTTCTGTCACCTCCCACAATTTTTTACAAATAAAACAAAACTAAATGAATGGCTGAGTGCATCTGCATGAACTCGTATGTTGGCTGATGAAAACAGTATTGCGCGCGCAGCCAAGTGGGTTAATAAAAATCCCATCTTCGAATTGAGGTGTAATATTGGAATTTATTTAGGCGGGCCGGCAGAAAAGTAGATGCAAACCGCCAGGGGCGTATTTAGGGGGGCGTTGTGCCATGCTCCCTTCCCCATTTCGACTTCGCATTTTAATAAAAAAAGAACAAATGTTGCTACGTGAGTGAAATATATCAGACTTGATGGGCTAAGACTGGCTGACAAATTACGATTCGGGTTCGCGCTTGAAAAATCAAGGTCGGGTCGGGTTGGGCTCAACAATTTCAACCCGTTGACAACTCTGACCTTTGTACACTTTTATTGTAAAACCTTAAACAAAAATATAAGTTTTTTACCTTAAGTTTAACCGTGCTCATTAAAACCATTAATCTCCATCAAATAAACTCCTAAACTCATCATTAATTAAACCCCTTTCAAATTGCAACCTACCCACCATGACTCTTTAATGCCCTTTGAATTTTGTTTTTTTATAATGTCGTTAAATAAAAATTACGTTTTGCCTCAATTTTATCCCCACGAACCAGAGCCATTAATCCCCATCAAATAAGCCCCCAAACTCCCTAATGATTCAGCAGCTTTTGCACAAACAGAAATGTAGCTTGGCAATGATTGGTAGAAGTAAACATGCAATTACAAAAAGTAGCCACTCTGTTTCAAATAAAATAAAAATTCAAAATCTATTCAATTAGCGAGCTATAAATAAAAATGTGGAAGGAGTTGTTTGGGCAAATGCTGCTTCTTCCACACTTCTTGCTTAACCGTTTCTGTTTTTTTTTTCAGCTTTTCATTTTTTAGTGTAAAACGTAACGGTATCCAATTTTGTTTCAATATGTATAGTTATTGCCCACTCATTTATGGATACCGATCAGATGGCCGAGTGGTATAGAGCGTCTGCTTTTAAATCGGTAGACTTGGGGTTCGATTTCGAATCGGGTCAAACCAATGACTTGAGAATTGGTATTCACAGCTTCCCTGCTTGACGTTCAGCATTTAAAGGACAGTGTGGAGAAAGCCGGCAAGTTTACTGGTTGTGCCCTTGGGAAAGGCTCTTAGCGGGATTCCCCCATCTTAGTGTGGTAGACAGACGGCCGGCAACTCCTAAGCGAGCTCGTACATCGCTTTGTCGCTTTCTCGTGATAGGAGGATGAATATGCCAATAATAATAATAATAATAAAAATAAAAATTTATCCCATGTTTATATCTGCCAAGTACTGCCACGCGTGAAAACTGATTAGTGTGATACGGAGATTTTGATGAGGCTCATTTGAATGCTCTAATTTGGCTATAGGTTGGGTCAAAAGGGTTTTCATGGTGTGGAGTTGCTATTTCCCCGCGGAGTAATTTCATTTTCTAAGTTTGACCATAGGCCATCAGATCAAGCTTATAGTCAGTCCTAGACTTTAGTCCTAAACTTTAGACTTTAGTCCTAGACTTTAGACTCATAGTCAGTCCTAGTCAGTCCTAGCCATCAGATCAAGCTTATAGTCAGTCTTAGACTTGAGAGCAGTCCCATACTTTATAGTCATCACGGGGGTGTAGTGTGTAGTAGCACCTAATACTGTATGTCTTTGCTACCTTCTGTTGTGTGTATGCACACCGTCATTGCCATGCAGAACCATTAACATCATGTCTCCCATTGAAATCGAGAAACAAGAAACGCGAATTAACCTTTATAGGTATTTGGTAGAATAAAGGTTATCTGGAAGAATGCATTGTAGGTTGATGGATGTACTTCATGGATTTGAAGCTCATAGCACCACTGAAGAGACTTAATTTAATAGTCGAAACGTATCCCGTCTGGTGCAAAATAATCTAACAATTTCCTTTCTTTACATCACTTTGAGTATTATCATGGCGCCATGCTGGCACAAGTTAAAAAATGTCACGTGCCGTTGTACGCACCTTCATAATTTAATCATTTCATTGCGGGCTCGCAACTCTCTAACACTGCGCATTTTTACACCTGATGCCAAGGGCAGATTACCATCGGCACGCAGATGTGTAGAGGAGCTACTTGGGTCCGTTTCCAGCGCTTGCAAACCGGTATTGAATGCTCCCACTTGTGACTGTGGCGAAGAGGAACAAAGTGCAAACCTGTTATAGTTGGATGTCCATTTTGCCGTGTCCCTAATGGGCAGCGCGACATGCCAATTCTCGGTGACAAAACCTTTACGTAGCTGCTCGTAACATGCCAAATATTTAATCCGACAAATTCGTCAAGACTCGGAGTGGTAAGGAGATTAACCCTGGGTCTCAAAACGATCGTCGAAATAAAGATCTCCTCCACACGATTAAGAAAAAGATTCTGAGTTAAAGCTCGATCTGAATTTCCTCCTGAAAAGCGTTCTCTATTCTTGTGCCATTTTTCACGTCATAATTACGAGAAACCATTTTTTGTAGTAGTAGAAGGCACTGGCAGTATATGCTGTACACCCAACAACAACCAAAGCAAAAGCGCTGATAATAAAAACATCTTGCGAACCAGCCAAAAAATTGTGCCAGTTTGATGCGCTGTTCAGATCAATCTACAATCGGAATGTTATCGAAGTTTCTGGGGCGCAATAAAACCTTGCAGTTGAACCAAGCTACGTTCACGCTGTGGCTGAACGACAAGCTGTGGGTACTTGCAAACAGATAGAGCTACCAAACATCTAACGCAGCAGTACCAAACATTGCAAGGACGTTTAATAAAAAGTGCGGAGAGTTGCAAGCTTACTGCTCAAGTAAGCTGTATTGCAGTGAGTTATTTTGCCAACGAATACTGTACCTTGGAACAATGAATACGATTTTAATTCAGTTTTTTGGTAAAACTTGAAGTTTACATTTTGGCTTCATCAAGGCGCTGCGAGCATTGGTGTGCTTCGCAATTCTATCAAGTTTGTTTTTCCATAGTAGACAACCTTTACGCTGGCTAAGCAGCGAAAGACTTAGAGGTTTAGTTGTAAATCGTGTCAAATCAAAATGGTCATAAATCGGTATTTGTTTGAAGTTTAGCGTTGTACTGTAGATTGCTTGTGTCGCTTGGAGGCCTAGGAAGGATACTTAACGGCGTAGCAACATCTTAATGTGGTTAACAGATGACTGGCAGCATCTCAGCGAGCTAGCGCGTCCGAACACTGCTGCTTGCTTGTTGAAAATTAACTAAGTTGTTTATTTATATTTATTCATTATTCATATATACATTTTTTCAAAACTTTATTTTCTGGCTGTAACAGGGCTATATTATAGAAATCCACTTTTTGGATTTACAAATAAGCAGCAATCAATTGAGTCATCATAATGTCAAACTCAAACCCAGCAAACCAATTACTTCAACCAATGACATATAATAGGCTTTAACTTACTTAGTTTTTCGCTGTTGTATTACAATGCGATAAATCAATCAATCTCATAAAATGAGGAAAAGCCGCTTGCGTAATTTCAATGTCAAAAGTTTAGCAAACATGTAGCAAATATTGGAAATTCGCATTTTTGCCAAACCCATAAAACTGTGTTGTGGATCTCGCAAGTCAAAGCCGTATTAAACCTTGCATGGAGTGACCCGTGGCTAATGTTTTATATGAGGCTTTGTCTTTTGCAAACCTGATTTGAGGGAAACAACTAAAAAGCAGTGTCCTTCCTGGCCTACCGGACGGGAAGTCATGACGACTTCCGCTTGTTGGGTCAGAGGCTATAACAGCACTCCATCACCAACAGTGCAAAGCACTCCAGTAAATCGTACCGTAGAGCGAGACAGCGCTGTTTCTGGCTATTAGCCTTCATCAGCCGCCCTCAGGTAAGAAACATTCATCTTTCCTGAAAGATGAATGTTTCTTACCTGATTTGAGGGGTGCATTTTTCCTTGGGGCAAAATTTTGAGAAATAGCTTTTTGATACAGTTTCGCTTGGTATGTCTTGGGTAAGCAAAAGCAGAGTTGCTTTTTAAGCGAAACGAAAAAGCCAAATCTTTGCTCAACTTTGCTCTCATTTTTTTGTCGTTTTACAAGTATTGTAACAAGCGCAGAGCGCTATTCTGCTGTACAAAGCAAACACAGCCATATCTGTGAGATATGCGGTAGGTTTTGCGAAAAACACGAGAAAACTATTCGATTCTGGGAGAAGGAATTATTATATTGCAAAGCTGTTTTGGGCAGAAAAATGCACATCGTTCTGTGGACGTGATGACTTTTTTTTGGTCTTTCCTTGCTTTTGGGCAGAAAATTGCACATCATTCTGTGGACGTGATGTTTTCTTTTTTGGTCTTCACTTGTTTTGGAGCAGAAAAATTGCACATCTGCGGACATGATGACCCTCAAAGAACCTGTCCTCCTTTTGCATAGTGAAAATTTGGTTACCTTATATTTTGGACATGTCTTCTGTCAGAGTTTTTTCAGTTTCCTTGAAGGTGTTAGCAGAAGCAGTTAGAGCAACGTCATTAGCGTACATGTAACGTGGGTTTTTACTTCTGAGAAGTTCCATGTATAAATGTTGTATAACAGTGGTTCTCAAACTGGGGTCCGCGAGACAAATTTTCTGGGACCGCGAAGCACCTTCCAAAAAAATTAAAACGACGATCCTGAAGAAAAAATTTTGTGTAAAATTAAGTTTTCAGGCAAGTTTTCTTCCAATCAACTTAACAAATACAATTTGTCATGAAACCTTACAGGCTACATAGGCATTTATGATATCACAACAAGCAATTTGATGTCACATTAGTGCAAAGGCTCCTTTAGCGTGAAGTCTGCGAATGATGGAGAACGTGCAGTAGCAAAAAGGATCAAGTTTTTTTGCGGATGGCTTAGAAGTAAAAACCTGGTGGGTGGCGGCAGCAGTATTGGTTTCAGAGAAGGATACTGCAATGTGTGATTTTAGTCTAACTCTAGTAAATTGTTCATTTTCCTTCAACAAGTTTGCAAAGAAGCAAGTGCCCTCGACACATTGATACAATAAAAAATCAACGTGTTGTTTTGTGTTTATTTGTGTTAATTTTTCAAGGGGACCGTGAGCCATTAAAAAAATTGCTAGGGGACCGTTGCGTAATTTTTTTAAAAAAGTTTGAGAACCACTGTTGTATAAGGTAGGAGCCAATACCGAGCCTTAAGCGACACCATGTTTAGTCTATACGTGAGCATAAACAGAAACTGCTAGATTTAACTGCAAGTGAAAAAAATGAATAAACCACACTATGTCTTTAATCGCGGTGTATTCGACACCAAAAATCGTCGTTGTTACGACGCAAAAATGACGTATTTGCGAAAGTCTTTTGTAATGCTTAATATTGCAGAAGTGAGTAGCATAAATCACAATACATGGTTTAATACCACATTTCAGCGCAAAACTTGACTGTCGTATTTATGAACAACCTTTTAATTTGCTTTTGCTGAAATGCAGATGCGTCGCAATTATTTTGTATAAAAATTCGCGGTTGGTGAAGGTTGGTCGTTTTTAAATTGTTTGTGACGATTTTTCAGAACAATTCCACGATTGTGATCCGTGAGTGAAAATTTGCCGTACAGTAAGTTTGCCGAAGGTTGAAAATAGTTGGAGATGCAGAGTTTTAAAAATATGTAAAATTAGACCGAGTTTTTAGAAATTCAAACATGTCACGTCACCAAAGAAAGTTTTCGAAGACTATCAAAAATTCGAGAAAAGTTAGTTGCAAGTACTGCGATTGTATTTTGGAGGCAGTCTCGCGTCGTAAATGAAGCATCGCTATCGTTGCACGAGATCATGGGTTCGATTACCAGGCCAGTCAAATTGCTGTAGAAAACCTTTCAAATGAGTTGAACGTTGCAAGCTAGCTAACTAGTTGCGCAGGCAAAATCGTACATAACGTTTCTCTGTAGTCGAGACTCTGTAAGTAGATTTTTTCCGTTCGCACATTGAGACACTCGTTGGTTTAATAACTGTGCTATTATTTCTTCGTTTTGTTTGCTGGTTTTTTGTTTGCCATCTGTGTTTAACTCATACTTAGGTTAATGATAGTACACTAATAACTTAATGGTACACAAGAGGTGAGTCTCCGGAGCTCAGTGTACCACCACTCGACCAATTCCATGTACTATCATAGTATTAAATAATCTGTTGATATATCGTCAAGCCCTTGACTTGCTCCATGTGTTCGTTTCAGTAATGTCGCGACAAGAAGCATGTTAACACAAAAACCTTTGGCTCATCACTTTCGTATCTTACTGTTCTTCGATTTATGAAGCCAACTGTGTTAATTTTACGGCATATAGCATGATGCATCAGCTCGTCTTAAACTTCTCGATTCAGTTTGATTGTTAGAAAAAGACTTCTGCTTTCCAAATTACTTTGATTCATGCTTCATCACAATTTGCTATAAATCTGTTACTATAATGGAGCGGAACATGAAGTCGAGCATGTTAAGCTCATTTTACTTCGACTTTTAGTTTTTTAGGATCTGTAAATTCATTAACCAATTAAATTACGTTAATTCCAAAAATATTGTGAAATAGAAATCGATAAATTTACAGCACATTTCATAGCGTTCATCAGCAGAACGAAATTTTTGTACCATGTCTTCTCTCTTTGATGAAACAAACAATGAATCATGCTATTTGTTGTCCCCATTCTCCAATTCATTTGCTACTTCTTTTCATAAACGTCATGAATTTGATGATATAAACCACAAATGTTTATTCCTATTCGCACAAATCGTAGGCCTATGTGTGGCGACATAGCTTGTTGTCAGATTAAACACTGCATAGCAGGAAACGTTTTTTAGGGGATTTTGTTTACCGGGCATAGCAGGCTAGGCTAATTATTTCAGAAACTTTGTTCTTCCGGTAATAGTCAAAGACGGAGGCTAACGCAAAAAACTCCAACTTTTTTATTGACGTTTCGCTCAGCAATTCACGCCGAGCTTCTTCAGAATAACAGGTGACAGGGTGGAAAATCCAGCCCTGGCAGAGAACAGCAAATAGTAGCACTTCTTAAACTGAACTGATTAAGGTAAAGCAAAAAGTATGATAGAATTATTGTGAACTGTTGCGTCATAAGGACAATAACTATTAAATGGAATGAATTAACAAGCGTAGAGGTACAAAGACGGTAAAAAAACAATGTGGCATGGGAATTACTAAAACAATATGTGATAAACTTGTGGAAGCTTATCACCATCAGACCTGTTTATAACATTGGGTCGGGAGTTAATGAACCAAGCTTCAGAAACAAGACGTTTGGAGTAATTGTTTTCCACTTTCAAAATCTTTGCATTTATCCAATCAATATTGTGTTCAAATTCCATTGCGTGAACGCAGAAGGCAGATTGTTCTGGCTTTTGGTTGAGGGTGGCCCGTTTGTGTTCTGCCAAACGTGACTTAAGACCTCGTTTCGTCTGTCCAATATAAACAAAGTTGCAATCCAAACAGGGGATTTCGTAGATAATACAGCCAATATCTTCGGAGGTGTATGGATCTTTGGGTAATGGCAAAACATGGCGAATGGTATGCACAGGTCTCATGGCAACGTTGACCCCTGCCTCGTTTAGAACTCTTCTAATTTTTTCTGATGTGCCTTGAACGTAAGGAATAGAAGTGAAATGTTTGTAAAGGGAATCCTGAGAGCATGCCTTCCTAGGCGAGAGAAAAGTGGTCCTGGTAGGAAACCCGTTCAGTCGTAATGTAGAGCGTATGTGTAGTTGCTCACGGTGCAAAAAAAGTTGGAGTTTTTTGCGTTAGCCTCCGTCTTTGACTATTACCGGAAGAACAAAGTTCCTAAAATAACTTGTTGTCAGTGATTTTTGATAAGTTTTGCAGTTGTAGCCCTATTACTTCTATTGCAACGCACAGGCCTGGATTAACCACATAGCAATAGTAGCATTTGCTACAAGCCCTGCGTTTTTTCGAACCATAATTCAGACAACAGAAAAAGTACACTGTTTTATAAGATCCGAAAAAGTTCGGCTGAGGCTTGCTGTTCTTGAGTTTTTGCGGATTGTCAGCCTCAATTGCTTGTAACCCAGATAGACTTTCTTCAAAACACAATTTACTTCTGACCGCAAAATTGGTAGTAGCCTTCAGCATGGCCACTCAATTACGCGGTCCAAGTCCGCGGGTCAATATTCCCAAGCGCTAAGTCGCGAAAATTGCTCCCACCATTCGTTATAGTCTACGCTTCGGCGTAATACCCCAGTATAATGAAGATTTGATTTTATTCAACACCTTATTTTATAGCGTGTCAAATAAGCGACTGCAGGCACTTTTCAGTCAGTGTAGTATTTCAACGAAATAATGGATCGCATTGGAAGGTAGCAAGGAAAAAGATAACGATAAATCCAATGGAGAGCGTCGGCATTTATCGTGTTTTACGGGAGTGTGACAATTTAAAAATTCAGCACGCAAACGAAAATGAGGAAAGCTAAGAAAATGGAGAATGAAGTCAGCAAGCGAAAAGTGGAGAAAGTTCAGCTAAGAGAAGTGCTTTTGGTAAATTCTAAATTGTTAAAAAGAAAAAAGTGCGATGTTTCTCAGTAAAGACTGGATTGAACCCAGGTCATCACAGCACATTCTGAAAAGCAACTAACTGTGAAAAAAAAAACAAGAAATCGTTTATTTTTCAAAATCAAATTTTACTCTCCTCATGGTATTAGGCTACGCCGAAGCGTGAAACCAGCGCATGTGGCGGGGCCCATCTCTGCGTCGTAGCGCCTATAGGCAACACACCTTTGAATCTGAAGAAACATTGCAGGGGTGGCAGGGCGTTAGCAACAGTTTCCCTGTCCACTTGTCCAGTTTAAGCGGTTCAAAAAGCCCACGGACTTTCTGCATGACAATTCAATGTTTGACGTCATAATCATTTGTTTTATTTGTGACATCACAAATAAACTATGAATCAAAAATTGGTATATTTTTAAACTTAACATGTGGATCAGGTGGCTATATCCGATTTAGTTAGCCCGGGAATCGAACCCTAAACCTCCAGCGCCGATAGCTTTGTCTTTAATAGCTCAGCTTACCGGTTGGTATCGTTTTCGTTTTTTTTTTTTGCCGGAATCAAACCAGCTTTTAATTATTTTTTCTGGACCTTTGCAAATAATAAAGTTTTCTAACTGGACGGACCCTGACTATAGTTGAGTAGCTCTGTCATACGGTATCAATGGAAGAAACAATACCGGCAATTTTATCAGCTTAAAGTGCGATCAGAGTAACGGAGACGTTGAGACCTTGTGCAGGTTTGTTTTATCACAGTGATTTTATTATGACTTATGAGTTCTTTGACAATAAAGCAAAGTAGCAAACCTGCGTAATGTCCCAAAAGTTTTAACGTTTCAGTAGTGTGATTGCAGCATGACAGAATCAAGCACAGATATCGAAACGAGTAAAAAGCAATCTACTAAGCAGGGCTTCGAACTTGAACTCGAAAGAACTCGATGTTTTTTTTTAACTTGAACGCGAGAACAGTCTAAGCTGAGAACTCCAACTCGTAAATATTCCGGGCTGAGAACTTGAATTTCAACTCAAAAATATCTGACTCATTTCTTGCTTGTTTTTACTCAAAACGACTTGCGCCATGCTTAAGATAATCACTTTTTTTCTAAACTCGAAAGAACTTGACAAACTTTCACTGGACTCGAACTTGAACTCGAAAAAATGAAATTGCTGAACTCGAACTTGAACTGGTAAAATAAGCTGAATTCGAACTTAAACTCGTTACAAAAATCGATCGAGTTTGCAGCCCTGCTACTAAAAGAGGTTGTCAGCGTGTTGCGTTTGGTTGCTCGAAAAGGTGGCCTAGTACAAGAAAGAGATCTAGAACCCCTAGCGAAGGAAGCGAAAACGAAGAGTGTTCCAGAAAAAATGTCCCAGATCATTTTATACTGTAAGTGAGAATATCTGAAATATTGTATGGTGTATAGGCCTACAAACAATAGAACCAATACTAATTGAAACATATTTGAACTAGAAACGTTTCTGTTAAAATGCGCTAACTTTTCTCAAGCTTATGAATAATTTTAATAAGATAATAATAATAAGATTGAAAATGGTTGGCGCATTTTAACCGAAACGTCTTTAATTCAAATATTTTCAATTTGTATTGGCCATATTGTTTGTAATAAAGATTTTCCAAAATTTCTATTTACTTCGCTCACAAGATTGTCGTTATGCAGCTTCGTAAGATCATCTCTGATTGGCGATTTTGTAACAAGCAGCAGCCCAGTTTTTTGCTTAATTGAAGAAGCAATAAACAAATTTATTGCGGAAAGCTTGGAAAGTACGGTTCTTGGCGAATCTGTGGTCAGAATTCGTGTTGTTGGCCTACGCTGAGTTCTTCGGTCACTTTCTTCTCTCGAAAGGGTATAATAAATCATTATGAAAATATATCGTCTATCCTGCTAGAAGTTAGTTTCAGTGGTTGTCCTATTACAAATATGGTTTAATTGCGGCAATAAAATTGTTGTTTATACTGTAGTTTCTATTTGATTTTGAAAATGTTTTAATACAAGCTTGCATCAGCTTACTCTCCAGTCTTTACAACCGTGCTAGTACAAAAATAGTTCATCCAGAATCAAAGCCGACAACGCTAAATTAAATTAAATTATGAATAATTTTTTGCCCTTTTTACAATTTTGTTCATAAATTACGATTTATTTAGGCGAAATTGCAGGTATTTAAACTTGTACCACATCTACTTGCGCTACACACTGGTTTACAAATAATGTATTCGCAATTACCAACTAGTAACTATGCGCAGTTTTGCGCAGAGCGGATAATTCCAAGATGACGGATCGAAGGCATCAAATTGTTACACTTTTTCTCGCGCCATGCGCAATCTAATTGTAATACTACATACCTATGATTATAACACAAAGCCTAATTATTCCTATTCTCACAAATCGAATGATTAGCGATTCAACTTGTTGTTAGTGATTTTTGATAAGTTTTGCAGTTGTAGCCCTATTACTTCTATTACTAGACCGACAGATAGACTGTTCTATTGTAGTTGTAGCCTAGTTACTTCTATTAAATTTTAAGTTAGAAACCGGCAAGATTTTAAAATAAATTTTGTGGACCGGTGGTCCTCAAAACCAACCAAAAATATCATGTTAAAACCAATTTGCCCACACCACCAACTTGATTTTCATTAAATGGTGTTTTTTGAAAGAAATGGAAAGTACTTGGTTGTGTGTTCATTTCCATTTTATTATCAAGCTTTAGTAATCGCACTGATGAATTTCAGTTCAACTTATTCTTAGATTTCACATTCTACTACAACAATTTGTAGTAAATGAATTGTTATGCGTAAGCCTTCTGTCACCTCTCGCGAATTTTTACAAATAAAACAAAACTAAATGAATGGCTGAGTGCATTTGCATCAACTGGTATGTTGGTTGATAAAAAAAAGTATTGCGCGCGCGGCCAAGGGGTTAATAAAAAGCCCACCTTCAAATTGAAGAATAATATTGGAATTCATTTAGGCGGACCGGCAGAAAAGTAGACACGAACCGCTAGGGGCGTATTTAGGGGGGTATCGTGTCATGTCCCCCATTTGACTTTGCACTTAAGTAAAAAAAGAAACAAATGTTGCAACGTGAGTGAAATATATCAGACTTGGGATGGATTTGCAGTATATGCTTCCCCCTCCCCCGGGTTCCCCCCTTTTAAAATTTCTCTTTACACCACTGCGGACCGCTGTCGGTACGCGGAGAGAAACACTACGGTTTAGACTGCTACAGCGAAAAATTGTTTTAATTTTTTTTTTTTTTGCTGTGCCGAGCCTGGCCTTGTTCTTACTTGAATTTTCAGAAAAATTGAGCCTCGTGTTTTTGTGAAATTGTTCTTGTGAAAAAATAAAAGTTTTATTTACTGCACAGAGGCTACACCTCGTCCATGGTCAATAGCGAAATTTTGACGATGGGATGAGTGGGCCTAATATCTTGAAACGTCAAGTGATCAAAAATCTTCTCAATTCTTCTGGCTGCATGTTTTTTATTGAAGCTAGTCAGAAGTTCAAAGCGTTATGCTCCGAAATTTAGGGATCTATTTTGATAATAAAGTCTGACGAGAGGAATATACACCGACTATGGTTAAATATAAGGATTATTGCTGGAGGCATCATCAGCAAAATAAGACGCTTTGTGCCTCTGCCTGTGTGGAGGAACGCGTATTTCTCAGGGGCATTCCACTGCCGAGTATATTAACAAAGTTTAAGTTGATCAAAATTATCTTGTTAAGATTATTCAAAACGAAACTCACTCCTCTGCAATAAAAATTAAACGTGCTGAATTTAAACAACATGTATGAATTAGAAATTCTAAAATTTAAGGGTCAATATCGGAACAACTCTCTATCGAATTGTTTTAAGGATTTTTTGCATTGCCTTCTGAATTGCATTTCTATTCAAAGAGATTTGCTGGAGGTGATGATTATTTCATAGCACGAAATAACAAATCAAATTCGCGTCGCTCGATCCGCTATGAAAGACCAGCAATTTGGAAGGAACTACCTGTTAAAATTAAAACTCTGCACGTAATAATGGGAATAATTTTATAAAAGTTGTGAAGGAATTTCTTCATGTAAATCAGAATAAGTCTATACACTGAGTGTACTGTATAATTATGTATACTGTACTGCATATGCAATGCATAGGGCTGCTTAAAATTGTAGCGACGTCATTTCCATTTCACTGTGATCTTGATGCCGATATAAATCTCTTTAATTGTGATAATAATTTACTGTTTATTTAAACTTTTATCTTATATTATAAGAAAACTGTGAAAAGCTGCACACTCGACAATCACGCCAGTTCCTCCTGAATTTGGTACAAGGTCATTTCGCGGCCTCTCACAGGATGGACGACGCTGTATTTGATTGTAAATTCTACTCCTGATAATTATTGTTGTCGTCTTTCCAAACAAAAATAAATTCACTCTCTCTGGATGGATGGGTCCTCCGACCGGACCTCCAAAACTTACGGGCCTTAAAGAAATAGTGCTACGGGTCACGCACCACTTTAATCCAGCTCTGGCTATAAATGTTTCCTTTTGAGATTTTTTGATTTATGTAAAAATTGCTGAGTCAATGCCGTAACAAAAGTTTTTTCATCACATTGAACCTCAATGTTTTTAATAAAATTTAACCAAACATCCAGATTTTAATTTACGTTGTCACGTAAAAAATTGACAAAATGACATGATTTAAAAGTGATGTTTCCGTTATTCACTTTTATTTATAGTACAGGCTAATCGCTAACGTTAATAAAACACTTTTGCTTAACAAGAAAACAATGTTAAACTAAGAAGCACAATTTTTTACACAAACGTGAACCCATTTGACTTGTTGCAAGTTTGTTTCAACATTTTAAAGTTTGACTTTTTAATCACAGATGGAGGAACTTGATCTCAGCTGGAACCACTTCGATGACCAAGGCGCAAAACACTTGGAAAGTTGTTTGCATAACATAAAGAAACTTAACGTGTGAGATTGCAAGATTTCCGATCATGTTAAACGTTCTCTTGCCTCCAACTCAGCAGGATGTAAAGTGATTATTTGAGTAGGCCTACCAGTGGTAAATACTGTACAACACTTCATTATAAAAGTGTGAAGATGAATCTTAGTCATTCCGCTACCTTTTTTTTCTTGTCTTTTTTATTGACGCTATTATAAACATCCTTTTTATTAGCTTTTTGTGTTGATGGTTAATTATGTTATTTTTATTTTTTGTATAAACTACTTGCTCTAATTACAAATCTGTCAAAAAACTGGTAGTCCGTTCCGTCACCTAGTTTTTTTTGTCTTTTCTATCGACGTTTTTACAACCTAAGCATCATTTTTGATAGCTTTTTGTGTTGATGCTTAATTATGTTTTCTCTTTTTTTTGTATGAACTACTTGCTCTATTTACAAGTCTCTCAATAGACTGGGCCACCATGGTGGGAGACTGAATGGACCCACTGAAGATGTTTGTCCATTTTGAGAGAGTCACGGATGTTAAATAACGAGCTCACCTTAGATATGTATTGATTGCCTTCCTTCATCATAAATTTTTGTGTGTTGTGACAATAAAAAGTGTAACCAACTGTCTCGAGTCGTTTAATGACTCAGCACCCATATCTTTTGACAGTCAATATGACGTGGCACATTTGAAAAACCGCTAAGTGGCGCTACAACCCTAAAACCGAATAACGCTTCGTGTTGATGAAGTTGGCCGAAAGGTCGGTGCATTGGACTCCGGAGCTAGTTTCTTGGGTTTGATGCTCAGCAAAGTTATCGTCTCTGATGCATGTGGTCCGCTAATGTTAAAACCAAACCTGAAATTACTGTATATGGCTAAAACAAGAACAATCAAGTGCATAGATAGTTTGTTTGTAGATAAAAAGACTTTGGATAGATAAGAACACCGAACTCGCGAAGTCAGTTTCGGAGACTAATGCGCCTATCGCTAGACCAGAGGTGGGCAAACTTCTCACACGAAATGCCACATTTAAAACCATTTGGAAGCCGAGGGCCGCACTGATTGGAAGAGTAAAAACAAATTCAACGCGTCCTCAGGTGTCCTATTTTTTACTAAAACTTAGTGATAAGCAAAAAAAAAGGTCTTCAGCTTGACTTACGGTAAAAGTTTATATGTCAGAAAGTGTCTGCGGACTGCATGAAAAGGTCTCGCGGGCCGCATGCGCCCCGCGGGCTGCAGTTTGCCCACCCTGCACTAGACCAACTCCATGTGCAAGATTATAACATGTAACTTGGATGAATTGCAACTAAGTTACATGGGATAATCTTGCATAAATAATTTGTTTGTCTGTGGATAGAAAGACTTTGGGTTCGATTCTAGAACGCGTCAATCTTAAGACTCAATATTTTGTGTCAGTAGTTGCAGCTTTCTTTATTATCGTTACACATTAAGGAGACAATGTGCGGAAGAAGTCGAAAAATTGGCTTGTTGTGCATTAGGTAAAGCATGAACTAGGTTTTTCCGCTTTTGAGAGGTAGACAGATGGCCAGCCACTCTCTAGCCAGCTTGTTGCAACTTATCTTGATAAGAATTAACAAACTGTATATAAGCTTCGATTTTTGTTGGTTTAGTTAGAGCTTGTTTTGGCTCTCGTAGCTGTGCACCTGATGAGTCTGGAATGACGAAAAAAATGATATCCGATTACCTTTTTTCGTGCACTAAGCGTTAGTGTTCACCCGGCCCATGTCGTGCTTGCATTGCTCGGTGTCGCATACAATCACTAAGAAAACGTAAATACAATTATATAGATAAAAAGAATTACCACCATTCAGAAATCTAACCAGGAAATGACTGAAACCTTCCATTTAGCTCTGCAGTAATTTTTAAGTAATCAGCAGAATTATGCAAAAACGTTCAAACATTCCGTCAGCTAAATAAAACCCTGGTCTACTGCTCTTCCCAATATAAAAATATGCTAAAATCTCACAGAACTTTGAGCCTAGTTTTATGTTTGACTTGCTCGCAATAACATCTGCTTCCTGGAACTCTGACCTCATTAAAAAGTTTATTCTCGACGTCAATCCGACAGTAGGCCTACTTTGCGCAGTAGACCCTATCCCTATTTAGTTTCTGTTTCTATCCTCCAGCTTTCCAAGCGAGGTTGAAATAAAAATTTTAGGCTTATTCAACAAGAACGAGATCGACATTGTTCAAGAACTGAGCTCGACTCACGGCTCTTACAATCAAGCGACCACAAGGCTTGATCTCGCTGATATTAACTTGCTTTATTTAAGCCTCTGCTAAATTTTATCACTTCTGTCTTCGTCAAAGCTCAAAATATAAATGCCAAGTGGGATTGCGAATCCTCCGCGCACAGCAAATAATATTAACTCGTATTTTCTATTTTAAGCCACACGAAGTTGCAGCTTAGGTTTGTATATTAGTGAATTTCTTGCATCATGGAAGATGTCGTAGTTGAGCATCGAACCCGCGAAGTCAGTTCCGGGGTTTATGCGCCTACCACTAGACCAACTCCCTGTAGTTTCGCTTCCTCCCGTCATTCATATTTCATAAAGGCAGGGGAGGCGACAACTCAAAACGAGTGGGAGGGAACTAATGAATCTTTTGTTGGGAGGCTTAATCAAGGTATAAGTCAGGCCTAGCGTGCAAAGCTTCTAGCTTCCGGAGGCAAGGTAGAGCCGAAGAGCGAAGCGTTTGGAGGCTGGAATTTGTGAAAAAACCCCGGACAGTGGGTGATTTTTGAAATTTTAGCTTAAAATAATTGAATTTTATACATCATAGATGTAGAGGTTTTAGAATCACATCACAAACGCTTAAATTTTTAAAGGTAATGGTGCAATTGAGTTCAGCAGTCAGAAGTACGAAAAAAAAAACGTCATAGGCGAGATTTAAGAAGTCTACTAATCTTCTTGAACCTGAACCGGAGCGATATTTTAAACGGTTCTACTCCCTGATTTTGAACCACTCTTTTAGCCCTAACCTAAACTGGATAGATTAGACTTACTTAATAAAGGTTGGCAATTCGTATTCAACTTTAAAACAAAATAGTTGATTGATGAAAAAATTGCTTGGTTATTCGTAAAACGTTGTGATAGAAGGGCCCATTTTTTTCAGTAGGCCTGGAGCTGAAGCCCCATCAGCCCCCGCTTTAATCCGGCCCAGGCGGGAGATCTGGGGTTCAGTCAAATCGACACAGAGCCGGTCAAATCGATACAGTGTCGCCAATAGTTCACGTTATGTCGCGAGTATAGGCTAATGACGATTTGATTTTTTTCAATGCAAGTGAACTAAAGAAAACTGCCCAAAATACATTCTAAAAAGACTGGTATTAGCGGACGTTAAAGTTTTATTTATTAAATCACAACATTTTGACACAGCACACGCCAAGTCCAACTTAATTAAATAGAAAAACGTGATAAACTGGAGTTTGTAAATGCGCTGGTCGGTAGAGATCATTCCACTACGGGTCTACCACAACTTTAGTTGCCCATGAAAGTCTTTACGAAAGCGGAAACAACGCTCTTCAATTCGGTTTCTGTCGCTTCTGACAGTTTACCCTCAGATCTACAAAGTCACATAGTCATTAGATATGAAACAAAAAGCGGTACCAGCAGGGGTGGGCAAGCTTTTTATACGAAGGGCCAAATTTGGAAAAACTGTAAAAGCCGCGGGCCGCACGCTGATTGGAAAACAAGGTGAAGACTTTTTTTTTGAGATCACGGTCAAAGTACGAATGTGATCTCCAAAATAAAAGGTTTTCACCTCGTTTTTTATTCCAATTTCGCACCGTTGAGGCTTATTTTTTTCAAAATCACCGCCGTCCATGATCTCTAAAAGGAAAAAAAAGGTCTTCCGCTCAATTCACGGCGGCAGTTAAAGTTTGTTAAAGTGCCAGCGGGCTAGAATAAAAGGACCGGCGGGTCGGATTCGGCCCGCGGGCCGTAGTTTGCCCATGTCTTGGTTAGAGGATCAAAACGCTTGCGAGTCCAGTTACAGCAATATTAAACCAATTGAAAGTCGTAAATTGGCGTTTTCTTCAGTAATAAAGTACCAGTGATACATACAGCAAGTACAACATAGCCCATTCATTTCTATTATATTATTATAACAAATAATTGAGGAACCCCCATGCAAAAGATCGAGCAACGAGCATTGTAGACACCGAAGGGTGCAGATGCAGAGCCTTTGGGCGGCGTAACGAAAAATTTAGATGACCCCTCTAAAAAAAACACGAGCCAAAACGCATATTTTGCTGAGTCACTCAGAATTTGACTTACCTTATTGTGTCGATTAATTTGGAGTGATTTGAGCGCATATGAGCGACGAATGCATCTTCGAAATCATTGATCTTAGTTGGTTCAATTTTATCCAAGTATCCACGCACCCCGCAAAAGATGACAACAATCTGTTCAGCAATGTCCATCGGAGCTATGAAAAAAATTAAGAAATTACAAATTTTTCTGTGGCGTATAATTATTTATCCTATTGCGAAAATACGGCAAGAACGCTATGACGGCCGGCCACCTGTAGGAATGGGTCTTGGAAACTAACTAGGGGGCCCAAAAATGCTTATGTTGCAGCTTCCCACGTTCAGGAGTATCGAAGCACTAGGATGAGAGCTATTGGCCAAAAGGTCAGGGTTCCATTAGATGCTTCTTCTAAACAAAGTTGGGGGTAAAAATTTTAAGAGGTGTGATTAAGCTTAAGAGTGCATTGCGACTCTGTGATAACAAAATCTAATACAGTGTAAATTCAACAACTGAGTAGTGAATATGTTTGCGTTCCTGGGGTTAGTGCATGAAAAGTGTGAGCCCTTTGTTTTGGTAAAGTCCAATATCATCTTTTTATCTGTTGTTTTTTTAAATTTTTACGGAATTTGCTTTCGCAATACTTTGACAACCGCAGAAGTGAACATAAAAGATTCTTGCATCTGAATAGCGACGCACTAGATCAAAAAAATTAACGTAAAACTTTTGGGGGATGCAGAATCGCGCGACATGGTGGTACTTACAATATTGAACTTGCTTGAGCAATTCAGTCAAACGTACACCACGGTTAAGCAGTTGCTGTGTAGCGGCGTCCATGTCGCTACCAAACTGAGCGAAAGCAGCCACTTCACGATATTGAGCCAAATCCAACTTCATGGTACCAGATACCTTAAAACACAAAATTCAATTTCAAAACTAGATGCTCAACAATGCAGAAATTGTTACATTTGACAAGTAATACAGCTGAAAGAACTTCTTAGCCACATGAAAATTTTGATCTAAGACTACAGAGATTTTGCAAGGTTAAAGCTTCCTTTATTGAAAGTCTAAAAATTGAAACCGGATTTGACAAAAGGCCAGTAGAAGCATACAAAAAAAATTATGCAGAAACTTAAAATCACTCGTTTTCAGGCTACAACAGACATGCCAAACTAGAATTATATAATACTCAGTAACATTGAAACATTCAAGTCAGAAAACTTAGCTTGCAAAACGTTTGGTAGCACAAGATCGAAAGGGGTTCCACAATCTTATATGACGCGCAGCATTAGCACTTACAGATTACTGTTCAGTGATTCCATACCTGTTTCATGCCTTCGATCTGAGCAGCAGACCCGACACGACTGACAGACAAACCAACGTTGATAGCAGGTCTAACACCTTTGTGAAAGAGCTCGGTTTCCAAAAAGATCTAAAAAACGAAAAGACTAGTTGGCATTTGAACAACTCACTGCCACTAACACACCGTCTAGCGTGATTCAAATAAACCAACATTAGAACACCGAATTACAAAACAACCAAAAATGGTCTAACAGGAATTGAGTTCAAAAACTGGTAAATTAAGACAGAGATCTTGTGCCCAAGCATTACAATCAAAACTAGACAAGGAAAAAACTTCGGGTCAAAACCT
Source organism: Trididemnum miniatum (assembly GCA_964006365.1). Classification (NCBI taxonomy): domain Eukaryota; kingdom Metazoa; phylum Chordata; class Ascidiacea; order Aplousobranchia; family Didemnidae; genus Trididemnum; species Trididemnum miniatum. The sequence goes on along the minus strand of OZ023242.1, from coordinate 16,356,035 downwards.
GAAAGTTATGAGACAATTGACGATAATAAAAAATAAATCTAGAAAGGTTTAAAAATTTCTCAAACCTGGCCATCAGTGATAGAAATAACGTTAGTAGGAATGTAAGCAGATACATCGCCGGCCTGTGTTTCAATGACTGGTAAAGCAGTTAGAGATCCGCCACCAAAAGCATCGCTCATCTTCGCTGCTCGCTCCAACAAACGGGAATGGAGGTAGAAAACGTCACCGGGAAAAGCCTCACGACCTGGGGGACGACGAAGCAAGAGCGACATCTGACGGTAAGCCACAGCCTAAAAAAAGTCAACAATCGTTAAAATTCTGCAAAAGCATACTTACTACTACCGACCATGTCCACATCATCTATAAGCTAACCCGCTGAATTGAATTGTAAAAAAGCAACTTTTCCGTACCATATTTGCCTAATTTTGAAAAAAAAAGCTGATTGGAAAATTGAAAACACTAAATCTCCAAAGACCGCACATTTGAAACACGCCACAGCAGTGAACCGAGTTGACAGATTGAAATTTTGCATATGTTTTACTAAGGGCGTGAAATATTGAGCCTGGGGCAATATAACAATTGAACGATGAACAATTGTTGTTAACGTTAAGAATAAATACAATGGTTGTCACATTTTTGCATATATTTTCTGAAAATTAGTGTCTTTTTTTACTTCAAACATTACTTGGCAAACCACATTAGGTGGGAAATAACTGTTACGTACTCTCGTAACATGGCTTACTTGATTTAAAAAGATTATACCCACATTAATTACGAAAAATCGGTCAGAACTTCAGCTCAACTTAGCGAGCCAACTACATAAAATGTAAGGCAAAATTATCAAGTAAATTTCAACTAAGCCTAATCTGTATTATTCGAAAATATAACGCAGGCCGCGAGGCAACACCAACGCTAGATTGCTGAATGAGTAAGATAGGCCTAGCTAGCACTGTAAATTGGCGCAAGTAATAAACGAAGATATGGTCAAACAATAAAACCTAGTTTAGGAGGCCGTTGGCTATTTTGACGCCGGACAAACTGTTACTACTGTAAAGCAAGAATTAAACAGAGCAAGAAGTACTATAGAAACCAAAGCCTATTTCTTTAGCCTAGGAAAATCTTTTTTAATATGAATAGTTTTAGTTAAAATCGAATTTTTTACCTGTTTGGACAAATCGTCGTAAATAATAAGAGCGTGTTTTCCATTATCGCGGAAGTATTCACCCATTGATGTAGCAGAGTATGGGGCCAAGTATTGCAAGGGAGTAGCATAAGCCGCAGAAGCGACCACAACGATTCAATATTTCATCGAATCTGTAACAGTGGACATAAACAAACAGGGCCAACGATAGCCTTTTATTTTAAAGGCTTTGAGCTGTGACGCCGACCCATTGGATCGCCAATTTAAAACTACTAATGGAGAACCATTAGTTGCAATGGCTTTCAAATAGTGATGAATAGGGCAAGTTTTTGTAGCACTAAAATTCTGAAAAAGTTGCATTTATTTTTAAGAAAAGGTGCATTTATTTTTGAAGAAAGTTGCAGTAAAAAGTTGGATTTAGGACTATGCACAACGAGGTTATACATAACGATCACTGTTGTTCTGACACAATGGTAGCCTACTAGAACTCCCAGGATTGTAGCTGAACGACTATTGCATCATAGATAACATTGTGACATTGCCCATCCGTCACAAAGCTCGTTGCTATACAATTCAAACAAAGTACTACAATTAAACTAAAATTTTCTACTAATTTCAAATCATATTTTTCAAATCGCATTTTCACTTTTACATTTTGTGCAAAAATTTAATGAAGTTGCAATAAAAAGTTGCAGATAAAATCGAAAAAAGTAGCAAAAAATTGCAAAATAAGATTTAAGGAAACAGCTTAGAACACTACACTACGTAGTCGAAAGCTGTAAAAAAAAGTTGCAAAAACTTGCCCTAGTGATGAGGCTACCTTAAAAGGGATTTAAATTGGTCTTTCCCGACCACGTAAGTAAAGGAGGTTGCTTGCCTAGATCCTCAGTTTACTGACTTTCTATCGATTTTTTTAACATAAATTTCAACCACTTTGGTAAAACTTACTAAACATACTTGAAATTATTACGCTTTCGTTTGCAAAATCCAAAACTATTCGCTGCAAATTTTTCATTTTCGTAATTGACTTGTGATGACTAAACCCTACCGCTTATCTTTTAGCATCGCCAATAAAAGATCAAACAAGTGACATCGGACTACTACTACAATCAATTTTTGACTAACAAATTTATTGGGATCGTCAATCACAATTCAAGAAAATGTCTTGGTTACAGAAATGACAAATATCCCCCTCCGAAATTTTCAAAACAATTACAGCTCAGATGACCAAGTAATAAGAGCGTCCGCCTCTAGGTTCGGGGTTCGATTCCGAGTCGGGTCAAACTAATGACTTAAAAGTTGGTATTAACACCCTCCTTGCTTAACTTTCAACTTTCAAAGGGACAGTGAGGGGAACAAGCCGGCCAATTTACTTGTGACATTGGAAAAGACACTAGGCGGGATTCCTCCATCTTGGAGTGATAGAGAGATGGCCGGCAACTCCTACGCGAGCTCGTTATAGCGCTATGGTCGCTTTCTCGTGATAGAAGGATAAACAAAAAAACATGCAACTAAATACAAATAATACTATTTTATCAACCAGAATTCTGCTTCACCTGTGCTTTCAAGCCTTGAAATAAGTTGAGTGATAGTGGATTGTTTTTGCCCAACAGCAACATAGATGCAGTAAAGCTTCTTCTTTTCATCATCGCCATCATTGAACCGCTTCTGGTTGATAATCGTGTCAATCGCAACAGCGGTTTTACTGCAATTAAAAATAAATCTGAGAATATGCAATACTAATACTAACACAAATGCGAAAGTAACAAGTAACAAATGTAATAAATTTTCTACGACAAAACCGTTTCTAGTCCAGAAATTTACGCGTAGGTTTTCTTTATTTCCACAAAAGTGCGTTTTATCTACGCCGACAAAAAGTACACGTTGGTGAAGTGGAAAATAATAAATGCACAAATAATAAATGTAGTAGTACACGTCGGTGAAGTGGAAAATAATAAATGTTAAAGCATACTCAGTAATCATGAGAAAGCCCTTTATCGTGCACTCTAGGTCGTAGTGTACTTGGGATAGGTAGCGGGGTTGCACTTTTTCTCATGATTGCTGAGTATGCTACTTACAGATACTTGCGATGTGTTGTGAATGTAATGCTTTTGCTTAGTCAACTGTCCGTTTTATTCAATAAATGTTAAATGAAAACTAAACGCGCTATTAGTTATGAATAATTGAACATACTCCTTATAATATCAATACTTAAAAAAATAGCATAAACTTTCAATCCTAATAAAAGGACAATCTTAGCAAAAAAACATGAAATAAGAAACATCTAGTTTATTTGATGAAAATGCAACAAAATTTCAGTAACTTCTAAAACTGATGTACCATCAATTTCCAGCGAACGACTGCAAAAAAACATGGATAGAAATGTCGGGTCGGCAGCCTCTCGATCAAACATAATCTAAACTACATAATGATGACTGTAGCGCATAGATTAACCTACCCAGTTTGCCTATCACCAATGATCAATTCTCTCTGACCTCGACCAATAGGTACAAGAGAATCAATGGCTTTCAATCCAGTCTGCATGGGTTCACTGACGCTAACACGAGCGATAATACCAGGGGCTTTAATATCAACTCGTCTTCGCTGAGTGGTCTCAATCGGGCCCTGCAATAAACAACAATATTTCCAAGCAAGTGCACTTTAAACCGCAATTAAGCAAAAACTGGTTGTATTTATGTAGCAAACGAGTGGATTTTTGAACAGGATGGTTCGGCGAGACCAACTCATTGTTAAAACAGGGTTTTGAAGTCCAGCCTTTTGAGGGCTCGGGTTAGGTATAAAATAAGAGCTCGGTATAGGCGTCTTCACTGCACAGTTGTCCCGCGCCGAATATTCGCGCACTCTGCAGCCAACATCCTTAAAAGATTAGGGAAGCTGTGCTCGAAATTGCACTCCTTGTACCAATGCTTTTGCAGTATTAATGCACTTCTTTCAAGAAGTAATTTTCATACGCAATCTGGCATAGGCTATGCATAAAAAAGGTTTTTTCAAAATGTTAGGGATCAAAAATACACCTCTATCGATCCAAAATAAAAAGCTACATTTTAAATATTTTCTGACTTAACGGAGCCCGATTTTCAAGTTTAGAAATCCCAATCTGGTTACTGAAATTCTTTCAAAAAACTTGAGTAAGCCTTACCTTTCCATCGAGAGGGTTGCCAAGACCATCCACTACTCGTCCTAGAAGTTGTTCACCGACTGGAACGTCCACAATTGCGCCAGTTCGTTTCACAACATCACCTTCTTTGATGTTTCTATCGTTACCAAATACGACAATACCGACATTGTCAGGCTCCAAGTATGATACGTCGTATTCTTAAACCCAGTGAAAAACTGTCTGAGAAGGAGGGGTCGAATCTTTTTTCGAATGTTCCAGAACTGGCAAAGATAGAATGTCAAGAGCAAATAACCTATGATGGTATTATTTTGCTAAGCTTCAAGACAAAATTACCGCAGTTGCTTAAACGACGGTTCCAACTTCTTCCAAATCTTTAAAAAGAAGCAGTCACCGATTGTAAAAAAAATCTTACATGCGTCTGCAAGCCAAAAGAAACACATTCAAAAATTTATCACCAACCAATTCATAGGCGTCGATCCGGCGGGGGCAGCGCTTCTCGGGTCTAACACCGAAGGGGGCGACATATGTCTAGCCCCCACGGTGTTTTGATACCTACGGTATGTTACAAGTTAAATGCATGAGCAGAAGCTAAAACAGTTCCAAAGTACAAAAACACTAAGTCGTAGTAATGTTTTCTTGCAATGTTACGCTCACGTTATTTAAATGACGATAAGAAAACTATCAGCGTGTGTTCAGCGACGATACTACTGGTACCTTGAGAAGCCGTTTTAAACCCTGTTCCGCCTGAGCTTTGTTCAGAGCGTCAGAAGACTGGGAGTAGACCCGTTGTGTCCGCAAGTTTTGAACACAAACAACTTCGCACACATTCACTTTAAGACGACGGTGAAAGTTTAGGAAAGCAGATAATTATATTGTTATTTCGCCAGTATATTTTTTATGACACGATCAATTTATTCTTGCGATAACTGCGCCTTATTATATCGGGTGTCCCGAAAAAATGAACCAATCTTTGTTGGCTAAGTATTTTCTCGGTGATTATAAACTCAAAATTATTGAAATTTTGTAACAGTAATCCAAGTATATATATTCTTTACACTTTTACGCAACATTTAAAAACTTGGTTGCAAGTTATGCTAGTATTGCGAAATTAAAAATGATGTTTCAAAAAATTTAGTACCAGAGAAAATTTCTGCGAGCAAAGGCCTAATAAGGGCTTCGTTGCAAGCGGTTTGTGACGTCATAAGTCTGTAGATATTCGAAATAAACATAATAGAAGATGCAAGAGCATTTCTTTTTAAAAGAAACACCTTCGTTTAGTTGTGGGAGTATATGGAGGTCATATTAAGCATAGACTGAAATAAACCACTCTGTGCTTGTGATGCTGAATTTTTTGAATCATCATTTTTAATTTGGCAATACTCGCATAATTTCCGACCAATTTTTTTGATATGTAAAAGTGTAAATAATATACCACTACTCGGATTACTGTGTATAGCAAGTGCGGCTCGCGCAACCATTTTATGCGGCCCGTGGGCACTAACAGAAATATGAACTCTTATCGTGAATCAACCGAAAACCTTTTTTTCTTTTTGTTTAGCTACGCGCTGAATGCCAGTGAAAAAGGACATCTGCAAGCTGCGGACGCGTAGATCTTTTTTTTTGTTCTTCACATATCTTCGGTGGTGCAACAGGATGTCTGCGGACGAGTAGACCTTTTTTTTTTGCTCTTTCAATCAGTGCGGCCCTCGGCTTCAACAATTTTTCAAATGCGGCCCTTTGTATGAAGAGTATTGCCCACTCCTGGTGTATAGAATTTCAATAATTTTGAGTTTATAATCACCAAAAAAATACTTCACAAAAAGTGGTTAATTTTTTCTGGGACAATCGATACACAGAAAACAAAGTAGGTATAAAAATTTTCGCCTACTATTGTTGCCTTTTTCAAGAACTATTGCCTTTTTCAAGAAGAAATCGACGGCTATGCCAGCCATAATCGAACACGGACAACTGACCGTCGCGAGAACTGACCGCGAAAAACAGCTCCGTGCGCTGTATTGTAGCGAAAATGCGCTTCGTGCCCTGAATAATTTGACAAGGCTCGAAAACAGACTCAGGTGGGGAGTAGGTTCGGTTAGGGTTAGGTTAGTTAGAGTTAGGTTCGGTTAATCAGAGTAAGGTTCGGTAAGGGTTAGGTTCGGTAGGTTAGAGTTCGGTTCGGTTGGGATTAAATGTGGTCAGGGTTAGAATTGGTTGGGGTTAGGTTCGGCTACCGATTGTCCGTTCGGCTTCAATCGGTTCGGTTTAGGCTTAGGTCCAGTTAGGGACGGGTTAGTATACGGTATATTGGTTCAGAAGTTGTTGTAGTTTCACGCAGCAAATTAACGGTTTTTGGAGGTCAGTTGTCGCGGCGGTCAGTTGATTTGCGGTCAGTTGTCGTGTACCGGCCATAATTGGCTAACAAGCAACCCTCACGTCAACGTTGGGCTAGTTGACACAATAACATCAACAGCAGTATGAATAAGCAGTTGACACCAGATAAGTCGCGGTAGCTACTTGCTGGTACAATAAGAGCTGTTTGTATTAGTAAGCAACCCAAAACTACTATTATAATAAAAACTCACACACCTTCAAACCACTGCTGAATTCCACCATCTCTTCAGCTTGGATATTCCGTAAGCCATGAACGCGAGCAATACCATCACCAATGGTCAGTACACGTCCAGTTTCGGCCAAATCTTCAGATGGTGCAGTTCCCATGATGCGCTGCTCAAGAATGGAAGACACTTCAGCAGCTCCTAAACGCATGAACAATTGTCTTTCCCAAAAGAAGCATAGCATCTCTATGCAGGGCAACCAAAAGCTGCATTAAGCTGTAGCTATAATTGGCCAGTAAAAAGGTTACTTTTGTATGTAGTCAGCACCTTTGATTTAATTTTGCAAAGGAAATCAACAACAACATAAACAGCAGTTCATTGTCATTCGCTTGTCCTGCAAGACTGTAAATTGACTAAAATTTGACACCTGCTCATCTAAAGCAAGTTCACTTTGAAGCTCAGCAAAAGAAATACACCGGTAAACAGCAGAAGGAGGCACAATAAATATACAGTCGTGCGCAAAAGTTTAAGACCACATAGATAAAAGTTACCTATCAGTTCATCTACCAGTTTAAACAAGAAAATTGAGTTGATGTTGTTGCTCAAAGGTACAGGTGCTACAAGGTCGACCCAATTTTCTTGTTCAAACTGGTAGGTGAACGCACTACCATCCATTTTATCAGGTGGTCATTTCTCTGGGAGGTAACCTTGGGTCTTCCAAAATTTCGAAACTTCACATTTGCCTGATGGATCGCTGTTTTGCTAAATTTTAGTTTTTTTGAAATTTATCTTTCTGAGTGCCCCTCTTCATTCAAAGCAACACTTTTTGCCCTTTCTGCAACTGATAATCCCCTTATTTTGCTCTTTTTTCCAGCACTAAAATTTGAGTGAAACTGAATATATTTTGCTTTTAAAACCAGAAATGCGCAAAAAAAAATTATCATTTAGGCTTCAGAAGTATCATTTAATGTTCATGGAATATAAAAGGCTAATGCGATATAACATTAGCGCGAGTTTTATTTTTTTCCAACAAAACTTCAACTTTTATCAATGTGGTCTTAAACTTTTGCACACGACTGTAACTGAAAGGTGATACCATTATCCATAACCACTGACAACAAAAATTTGAGTACCATACCGGTACTGTCATCACATCATCATTTTGCCAAAACCCAATCAAATCAAGTTTTTTATTAATTGTATTGTAGCACAATCACTTTTTATAATCACTTAAAAACTGAACACTTACGTGATTATGCTTAAGTGTTCAGTTTTTAAGTGATAATGCTTTATTAATTGTATTGTAGCATAATCACTTTTTAAGATAGCATACAAGATTGCGGGGTTGGAGCCAGAACTGGCCAAGTCCAAAATCATGGTTTTCGTTAAAATGCATTTAAAGTTTCGAAGCTCATTGTAAAAATGGACATAGCCAAAAATGCATGGTCAGTCTAACATGCTTACAGTGCGTGTAGGACTAAGTCAATTAGAAAAGCAGAAGCGAACCCACGAAGAGAGTAATTTTTTAAACTTAACTTATTTTCGACAAAAATGGACATGACAGTTCTGGGCTCCAAGCCCTCGGTATAATATCACACAATTTAAAAGTCCATATTAAAAGATGCTAACTGTTATAGCAAAATACTAATCAACAAGAATCTGGCAACACAACTGTGACAAAAGTTATTGAATTGTTTTTGAAAAAGATCAAAGATCAGGATATGTCACCAAAGACATTGGAAGATAGTTCTTTTTTCCTGCCAATGTCAAGCTTGTCTACGCAACAGTTGGTAACATAACTGCAGAACCGGGTATGATCTATACCAATATTCCTAATTAGCAGTAAGTTAAAATTAACCCCAGAAATTCCACTGGATCAAAAAAAAAAAAACTAAATGCTGGCTGTATTTCAAATGTCTTATTTCATCTGTAAATCACTGCTTTAAAAAAAATAAAGACATCATTAAACAGGATTAAGCAGCAGTAAAAAGATAAGTTGGCATCAACACAACAACTAACATTGGCGAAAAAATAGTGTGAAAAGACATCAAAGCAAAAAATAGGGATAGTCCTAATGTAATACAGCGATATATTGTTAACCAAAGCAGCACATACTTAAAACAGAATAACTAGATAATAACAACCAATGGTAACTAGTACATATTTTATTTTAGATTGTCAAGGCCAACAATACATATTTAAGCAGCATACTCAATTTACACTTACCTTGCTTAGCTGCATTATTGACTAGGGAGGTTGAAAACTTTTGAGCGGCAATAACACTGGCACAGTTCCATGTTTTTGGAACCTAAATAAAAGAACTTTCACTAAATTGATAATACACTTTTACAGTAATCACTTTATATATTATGTTGAGTACAATGAAATAAGTCATGCATTGCACAGCTTAGCATTAATTACAAAATGCACCAAATATGTACCGTTATGACCAAGCAACTGAGCTAAAAAAACCTGACAACTGCGACTAAAGGTATAGATTGACTGAACCAACATGCACTGACGCGTACCAATGATATTGACATTTCAGTAGCTACACAATATTCTCAATTTGACTAAAAAAATAAATCACACATGAACTTTACCAAAAAAGTCTACAAAGTTTGAACAGGATTTGCAACCAAATTAACTCTTCCCATTTATTATATACCAGTTAAATATCACCATTGATATTTGCTATTGTGGTTGATGCAGTGTCAGAACATGCAAGAGAAAGACTATTGAATGAAATTTTGTACGCGGATGATCTTGTGCTGATGAGCGAAAATTTGGAGGATCTAAGGGAGAGGTTCCAAAGGCGGAGAGATGCATTGGAAAGCAAGGGATTGAGAATAAATTTTAGAAAGACTAAGATGATGGTGAGTGGTGCAGAAGGGGAGGTTGTGCGTAGCAGGGTGGATCCGTGTGGAATATGTGGAAAAAGAGTTATGTCTAACGCGGTGTGGTGCACGCTCTGTAAGAAGTGGATTCATGCGAGATGCACTAAAATGAAAAAAATATCTTGCAGTTTCGCACAACAGCTTGTATGTAGAAGATGTGAAGATATCGGAGAGGAAAGGAAGAACCAGTGGAGGTGTTATGTGATGAAGTGGAGACTGTGAAGGGTTTTTGTTATCTTGGAGATAGGCTGAATGCTAGTGGTGGGTGTGAAACTGCAGTGACTGCAAGAGTAAGGATCGGATGGATGAAATTTAGAGAATGTGGAGAGTTGTTACTTGGGAGAAGGTTTTCTTTGAAAATGAAAGGGATGGTGTATCGTAGTTGCGTAAGATCAGCAATGTTACATGGAAGTGAGACATGGTGTTTGAGGGAAAATGAGATGGTAATTTTGAGAAGAACTGAAAGAGCTATGGTGAGATCAATGTGTGGAGTAAAACTAGTGGATAGAAAGAATACTGAGGAGCTGATGAAAATGCTGGGTCTGAAGGAAACTTTAGATAAAATGGCTAAAGCGAATGGAGTAAGATGATACGGACATGTGGTTAGGAGAGATGATGATAGCATTTTGAAGAAGACAATGATGTTTGAAGTGAATGGACCACGAAAGCGAGGACGGCCGAAGCAAACATGGAAGAAACAAGTCGAGGAGGATATAAAGAAGATTGGGTTAAGGGTGGAGGAAGCTACAGATCGCGCAAGATGGAGAGAGGGAGTGGGAGCGATTGCTGAAGGAATGAGGTGCATCCGGCCACCTTCGGACACGAGGAAAAACCGGATTAAAACTGGACGATGATGATGATGAGTTAAACTAGTGTAACATGACAATAAATTACACTGGGCTAACATACAAAGCAGCAAATATCAGATTATTGGTCATTTATAACTTACAAAGTGGCTATTCTTATGGAACCGTACAAATAAGGACTTTGTTTATTTTAAGTACTCATCTGCAGCTATAATCGTTTAAAGGTGGCCTATAATGATGCATAAGAATAATATTCTCATTTCTTAAATAGGCCAAAACTTTTTGGACACCCTGCATTTACGAACGCCAAACTAACTTTAATTTTTCAAATTTTGCATAAAAATACCCATATTTACGTCACAAATTGATCAAACCATCGTGGCAAATTGTTTTTTGCTTCAAAATTAAAGGCGACTTGGTGGTTTTTATTTGTAAGAAATAATTTAATGCAGTTGCAGTCTTTTTAACAAATCTTTGAGACGAGCCACATTAAAAACTTAAGTGAGCCGCAAGTTCCCCACCCCTGTACACTTAAATTGTACAGTATCAGCATCACTATCTTGAGTTTTAACACAATAAAAGTACATCTAGTAAGGCAAAGGCGTGGTCTCGCCATCAACCACAAATTACAGATTTTGGACCATAGGCTTTAAAGTTAGTTCATTTTTTCAAAAGATTGACTGTTTTTGTCAAAAAACCTTGATAATCGAGTTATGACAACTCTTGGTTTGCCAACACTAGTTGGCGGTTGCATCACTTTGTTTCGCCATTTTGCTTCCACATTTGCAGCCGCATGATGGCGCTTACTGTCACTTTTAGGATTTAAAAATTCTGCGTTTGAAAAACTGTGCAAACTGTCCATATCATCATCGATGAAACCAGGAAGGTTCCTAAAAAAATAATTTAAGATTCGTAATTTATCTCAATCAAGTAACCTCCTGTTCAGTAATACGATATTTAGAACTAGATCCAAGGGGTATTTTCACTTGATATAGAGTTAGCCTTCTTCCAAATACAAAATTTAATGACTTTTTGAACAAGTGGATCATTACCATTGAAGTGAACAGGCACGTTTCAAGTCTAGAAGTATTTTTATCTTTTTTGTCAATTATTTGCAATTGTTAAAAAGTGAGTTGAAAATGCTTATTTTGGGCAGTTCACCCAATATAGTTGGTTTACGGACAACTGGGCACCCAGTTGTCCTGATGCTTAGTTGTCCTAGAGCTCAGTTGTCCTGGGGCCCAATTGTCCGGTGCCCAGTTGTCCTAGTGCCCAATTGTTCTGGTGCCCAATTGTCCTGGGGCCCAATTGTCCTGGTGCCCAGTTGTCCTGGTGCCCAATAGTCCTACATTCATAAACAGTAGTTTCTTCTTTTGGTAATTTTCCCTTTATTGCCTGTAGCTGCGTTTGATCAGAAGATTCTCCCCGAACCTCTAGTTTTACAAACTGGAGTCCTGTTTGTCACTGAACAATTTTGCTGTTAGTAACATAATATGTCGGTGGTTCTCAAACATTTTTGGTGCTCGTACCCTTTGTATGCCTTCGCACTATGGTCTGCTATGACTGATTCCTTGTCCATAATAACGACAAAAAGCAATAGCAATATAGTAAGAATAAAAACCCGTATAAGCAAGCTTTAATATGACAAATTGCCTCTTAGCCCGTGATTGGTGAACTGTATCTTAAGGGGGCTCACGTACCCCGGTTAAAAACTTTATATAGGTGGTATTCCAAAAACTGGAGATCTAACACTGACATAGTACATCTATTGTATCTATCACAAACTTTACAAACGTCTCAGTTAACCTGTCCACGTGTTCTGTTGAAGTGACCAAATGAAACGCGCTTTCTGCATCACAACTAATTTTTGGTAATACAATCGAGAAGATTGATGATGACATCAAATTTAATTATGACGCAAAAAGCGCGAGGATTTTGGCCTCTTAAGCTGAACATGTGGACAAAGTATATTAGCAAATGTTACCTTGGAAGGTCATCACAGTCTTCTGGAATGGCTCCCAATTCATTGCTTGATGAGAAAAGAGAACTTTCTCCAGACGCCTGAGACAAAGTGTTATGCTCCAGGTATTTTCAAGCATCTGCACTTGAGTAACCAACCTTTTCAATTGAAAATACTTCTTTAAGTTCCCCGGATGTATTAAGCAACGACGATTCCGATTCAAGAACAGGAAGATCTCTCACATCAATAAAAATGGTCTCAGATCGTCTCAAAGTTCCAACTAAACATACCAAAAAGTAATCATTCTCTTCGCATGATTCAGCATTTTTGCAATCGTAGCAGGTTCGATCGTAGCAGGTTCGATTCAATTTCTCGTAGCAGGTTCGATTCACGGCAGGAGACGATTGCATTTAACACGAGGATGGCTGCTGATTGGAAGAGCGCCATTCGCAGTTTCCTAACTACCGTTGAATTTTCTGTTTAATAACTTGAAAATGACTTCGCAAAAACTTAATCAGAGAACTCGGAAACAAAGGCAACTCCTAAGCGATTTTGGATTCGCCCTATGAATAGCAACTTCGCAGCTTTCTCGTTACAAGAGGATACAATGAAAAAATCAATCAATCAATCTTACGCCTTGCGGGAGCTGGTTTTGCTTTTTTTCTCGTTGCTTTTTTACGGATTCCCAACAGCGATCTCCAAATACCGCTTCCAGATTGGCTGCTCCTTCTCCCATTTGTTTCCTTTTACGTAAACGCAGTTTTAGCAACCAAGACGATTGAAAATAGTTTATGCAGAATGCGATTTTACAACACAATAAATACCGATTTTAAGAGTCATTACTCAAAAAGACTGAGCCCAAGTTTACCGTTCTAGAACCAAAAGCTCCACCCACTCTATCATCGGAATAAAGAAGCGTTTTGTGAAATTGCTGCAGCTTCACATACTGCACCAACTTAAGTAACGAACCCAAGTTTTCAGTTTCAATGGGCCAGATGTAATCCGTGCACTGTGATGTTCTGCGCAACAGTAATTAACTGCAGTGCTTGCGAAAAAACGTGAAGTTTTCTGAATGTTGAGCGCTTCAACATACACACAGTTTTTCAGTCGAATGCATCTAGATGTAGCTGTTTAGGTTGTTCTGTTGTATTTCATTTTTCTTTATCCCAAGTTATAACATATGCAATATAAGTTAAGTGCGTAGCCCTATAATTATGTTAGGCCTACTTGACCTTGATAACCAAAACAAGAAGCAAGGCGGAAAAAGAAAAGAAATGTATTATTATTTCTTCCGATCCGATTGAAATTGAGTTAACCTCATTTAAGCGCTTCTGTTTAGGATACGTCGCGTTAATTACAAAAAAATTGCGTCGTATTTTGTTCAAATCCACTTCTACATTGCAGTAAAAAGAAAATGAGGTCTATCTGCCGCCACAAATTTATCATACCTCTAAACTTTTTCCAGATAAAGTAGATGTCAGGGTCGAGGAAGCAGTGCGTCTTTTCGAAGAAGAAGATTGTCTAGATGAAAGAGTCCTCTTCTTTTGATGTTCATGATTGTGTCTTGCAATGTTGGATGTGGTTAAGGTAGAAAAAGATGAACTTTCCTCAATGAAAGAAGATTTTGAAGACGGATCGCTACTAGAAAAGCTGGGGTTGTTTTTGCTCCAAGATTTCGTGCTGTCCGTAGGAACAACGTTAATGTTTTGATCCGTTTTGCCTATTTTGCAATCCAAAGCCACACTTCTGGCATCCTCGTTAAAATCTGCATCTTCATAATGGACACATGGACCTTTATCTTCACTTGTGTCTTCCATCCTAAGAAAAGTAATCTTAATTTTTAAAAATTGTATAAACTGTAAAAACAATAGTCTACCACAATCAAACCGAGTTAGAAGTTGAAACCCATGTATTTTTTAAAGATTTTCTTGTTTCCGTTTAAACAAACTGGACAAGCGTTTGTGCAGAGGAATTACTTCGCTTTCGTCGGGAAAACGAGATGTTTTTTCAATGAAACAACAATACAGTAAGTCCTCGGTTTACGACGGTCTCTACTTACGATGTTTCAAGGTTACGAACACACTTTAAATGCAGTGCTTTGGGCTCATTTGTTTTCGTCATTTGCATCGTGCATGACGTGAACAATTGCGGAGAGACCTGAACCCCTTACATCAGCTGCCTCTATTACTACAGAGCCTCAACCATCTACACTGCAAATCTTTTTGGGTAGTAGAAGTCCGTAAAAGTGGGTAATAGTACCCAATACCCAATTATTTATGATGCAGTACCCAAAAATATTGGGCAAAAACGTTTTTACCTAAAAGCGTGAAAAAAATATTGATTCAAAAGCTAAACCCAAAAATTTTACTTAGGTAAGCGAAACATGATTGGGTTAAAATCGACCACACCCAAAAACCTTCAAAAACGTAATTGGGTTGTTTTAATTTTTGCCCAACTCTCAACTCTGTGTATCTAAGTAAATTAGTATATCGCCGGAGATTATTGTACTTAGCTAACTATAACGCAACAAGTTAAAAATTCAAATTCATTCTAGGGTAAGAACCTAAAATGGAGATGCTATAAGCAGTGGAGGGATTCAAATTTTCTGTCAGCCGGTTCTATAATTACAAAAGTTATACTTTTGGCCGGTTCTGTTTTAACTAATGGTACAATTAGGGATATCAATATTGAGATATGAAGCAGCTTCTACTCTACTCCCAGCAGTGCAAATATCATTCAAAATTATCCAGTTCAGATGTCCAATTTTTGCGAGCCGCACGCCTGTTGGATTTCTGCATTCATGCATAATTCTTGTTCACACATAAGCTCTTATAAAACGGTTGATGACTGTATAAAATAATTTTTAGGCGGCTGGTAACGATGTTTTCCGAAGTTAAATGCTTGCCATCTCAACCAAAAATCTCAAACAGAAGTTTGATTTGCCACGTGGTGTACTATCGCATTGTTACATATAAGCATTTATAAAAAAAACAAATTTATAAATTGAAAAACTATTGGGTATTAAACTCCCAAAATGACGTATTTGCGTAAATGCCACTAAAAAAAAAACTATTCATCATTTGTTGTTTTATATACGAATCAAGAAGTAATACATATGAATCTGCTGAGGTAAGAAATGCGCATAGGGAACAATCCAGGACAGTCGTAATAGGCGCAAGAAAAGAGTTAATGTAGATCTCAATTTCCCGAGACTCACAGTTGGGTCTCAATAATGAGTCAATTCACTTTCGATTTTTTGGGTTGTTGTTGGCAGTTTGTTGTGTACATGAATTGGGTAAGATGTACCCAATTAAATAAGTTGGGTGTCTCAACGAGTCTACCCAATTTATTACCAAAGTTTTTTGGGTTGTCACTACCCATTTTGGTTTGCAGTGTACCTCAGTGCTCCGCAACCTTTTCTTACTCACGGCACACTAAAACCATGTCCAAATTTTTGCGGCACACCTCAGCAAAAAAGCGCAGAAAATTTACACATCAAATCGCTGTAACTACAGTTCAATGGGATCAGCAGTTCAATGGGATGCTTGGGTTTGTCGTAACGAGCTCAATCGCTGCATGTTGGGCTCTATATTTGAAATGGCAACTCGAAGTTCCCGATCAATTTCTTTCAAGCATGATCGTTTGTCATTTTTGATTAACACCAACGTCGAAAAACTTTGTTCACACAAATATGTGGTGCAGAACTGGAGAAGAATTTCGAGAGCTTTTTCCGAAATTTGCCTATTTTCTTTTCCAACAGCTATCCAAAATTCATCGAGAGTAATATCACGGAATTTCAATCGCAGTGTTCTGTCATTTCGCAGTTCAAGAAAGTTTTCTTGAATAGGCAATGATAATTTTTGCGTTGAAATTTCAGCATCAACAGAAAAAGGATTTCGGATCCAATCATATTTTTACGAGTTAATTGCAAAAAAATAATGGTCATACTTTTGATGTAACAAAGCCAAATGCTTTGTTACATCAAATCCGTAAGAAAATTGCAGCAGTGGGCAACTGGGCGTTGGCAGTCGCAGGACTTGACGCAAACGTGATCGCATTGGTCGTGGCGTATCGTAACGAGCTCAGTGTGCAGCCGCCTTAACGTTGTTCAAGGTTGCTCGCACTTCAAAATTAAGCAAAGTTAGTTGTAATATCAGCTTCCAGCTTGCGTGAGAAGAAAAATCAAACAAAAGCGGTTTCCTGAGGTTAGTCAAAGGTTAGCACAACGGGATCGACGCGTCGAGTGAAAGCTGGAATTTTTTATGTTTATACTTCCAAGACTAAGTGAATAATTCGTAATTGGCAATAAAACGCTCCTTATCATCAAGAATGCGGGAAAATCTAGATACATTTAAGAAAAAGGTTCGGTTGCTAACAACAATAATCTGTTGTACAACGTGCGGGTCTCTTGGTAGTTATGCAATACGAGAAAAATGTGGAGATTAATTAAAGTGATGATAATCCTTACTCTACTAAGCGAAACTTCAAAAAGATCTTTTGAGATAGATCGGTGCAATTCTGAAATAAATCGGGAACCCATATACACTCTTTTCATATTTTTTTTCAGTTTAGTGGTTCAAAATATAATTATTCCGCGGCACACCTAGGATCGCCTCGCGGCACACCGGTTGCGGAGCACTGATCTACCTCAGCTGCCTCTACTACCCCAACTTCTCCACCATCTTATTACTACAGTACTGTATTGTGTTTGCTTTTATTCCTGTGATAAGGAATTGTTTTCTGTCTTTCCAATAAAGTACTGTTTTGCATTATTTGTACATTTTATTACAGTACCATACTTTACAGTACAGTACGATATGTACATTATGGAGTAATTTATGTATAATGCTCCGACTTACACTAAATTCGGGTTACACCGCGTCCCAAGAACGGATCACCGTCGTAAGTCGAGGACTCCCTGTAACCAGTGATGGGATTCAGGGGGTTCGCACGGGTTCGCGCGAACCCATTCTTGGAATGTCAGGATAATCAGCGAACCCGTTCTTGCTTTTTTTTTTACAGACATTGGACGTTTATGAGGGAACTTGTTGTTAGTAAGTACGATACAAAGGAGAACCTGTTCTTAAAATTTTGAATCCCATCGCTGCCTGTAACTATAACGAGCATCCAACCACGATTTAATAACCACATGGGGATACACTTTGATGCATTTACCAAGCAAGTTCTAGATCACTAGAACAACCAGCTCAGAAAGCCGAAATTTGGCATAGCATGCAGTAAATAATTCAGGTCTTTTTTGAAGGAAAAAGTCAAGTGTCTCAAATAGACCTTCAGGGATACAAAATAAGAAAAAGCTTTTTCTCCACGATTTTTCCTGGTTCGGTGGACCAGAATTTTTTTTAATCTGGGTTTTCAAAACTCTTAAAAAAACTGGCCTAAGCATTATTGTTGCGTTTCTTTTGTGAAATAGAAAATTATCACAAGCAAAAATAAATATTTACTTTTGTTTCGAATCGGATGAATCTTTTCTCTTTATGCTTTCTTTTAGTTTCACCAATTTTGGACCGTCAAACGAAGATCTAGGAGACGACCACGTTAATGACGTCAATGATGACCCGTTTGTAATGACGCCATCGTCGGATTTGCAAAGACTTCGACGTGTCAGCATGAGCCGATCAATAATTAGTTTAATGACGATGGATAGAACTTGGTTATCTTGATCACCAATGCTAAAAATAACAAATAGAAAAGAAAAATATTGTCAATACCTTATTTTGCACGTTAGAGAAAACTACAAACAGAAAGTTTGCGAAAAAATAAACTCATAAAAGAAAATCACCGCTAAAGAATTACTATCATAAAACTAGTAACTACTTTTATTCCCCGCCAAATAAGTCTTTGGTGGAATATGGCATTGCAAATTTATAGGAAAAACATTACAGTGGAATCTGTGATAATCTTTCCTGAAGATCTTTCCCGATGACTTCCAATTGTGATCTTTCCCGATGATTTCGTCAACGACATGGCCTAGCGGTACCGCGCGCAGGTGACAGATCCTACGTGACGGGTTCGATTCGCGGCTGGAGCCGATCGCACATGACATATTTAACGGGTGGCTGCTGACTCGAAGAGCGCAAGCTCACTTCGCAGTCTCCCTTAATTACTGTTAAATTTTCGGTTCAACATAATTTGAAAATAACCTGAGTTATTTATTTATTTCTTTAGAAATCCAACGTAAGCAGATTTACAAGGAAGTGTGCGTAGGCTGTTCCTCAACGAGTAACTGCTGTAGTGATAGTGTAAGAATCACACAACGTTTATCTTGCCATTCTGTGCGTCTAGAAGCACCGGCGTAGCGAGAAGTTTTGAAGGGGAGCATAAACCGCAAAATCCATCAAAAAAGTCTGGTATATCTCAGTCACTTGGCAACATCTGACTTTTGTTACTTAGAAGCAAAGTCAAAGGGGGGGAGGTACAAGGCCCCCCTAAATACATTAAGTATCGAAGTACTATTGCATCAATATGTACAACTAAAATTTAGGGGGCAAGATAGGCTTGAGCTCTCTAAGGACCCTCTTGGATCCGCCAGTGGTATCTCTAGCCAGAATGGATGTTTTCGAAGTTATAGTTCATTTTTAAACGAGTCAAAGGAAGGTAATGCAAAGACTTCGACAAATGAAAACAGGTTTAACTACGAGTCTTCTTCAGAAATTACCTCAAACCTTCTTTTTTGCTTGCTTGCATGAAGATAGCAGTTTCTTCATTGAACAATAATGAAGCTTTTGAAGTCAGTTCGTCAACTTAAAGTTCAAACTAAAAAAAAGTTTACTATTCAAACTAAAAAAGAGGCTTACTTTTCATGCAATTTTTGTTTTTATTATATTCAATTTTGATTTTCTACAGAATATTTCTTAATTTGTAAAGTAACTAAAGTTGACATAAACGTCTTTACAGAATTTAATCTCATACAACTTGCTTTATATTCGACTGCTTGTAGTCCAACTCATTTTACTCAAAATTACGTCGAGTTTTGTGCAAACACACCTTAAACACTAAACAAAACTGTTTGGCGTGACCGATTTGGTGATAAGACCTGCTCCCTTAGGGAGCAACGACGGTATCGCGATGCGACTATTATATATTTAGCAGTACTGTATGTCAACAGCAAATCAAAACATGGTGCGAAAAAGTTGTCGTTTGCCGCGAGTCGCATGCTAATAAAAACAGCATTGCGGTGCTTATAAAACGCAAATGGCTAGAATACTAAATTTACCTCCGAGAAAGCACTCTCTGTTGGAAACTTATAAATTTGATTGCACTTGATGTTCGCTGCACTGCTATAATCCATATTTTTCGACTTATGTCCGATTGGAATGGAATCAAAATTTCCGCACACATCGCTCATAAAATAATCTTCATCTAGCTTCGTCTTATCGTATGCACACTCCTTGAATATGTCCTTTTCCGGGTTACTCGAATTTTGAGTTGAGTCAGTGTCATTTGTGTCTAGGTATGCATCTGGTAATAGTTTTATGCATTGCCATATGCTATGACATGAGCAGCCACATAATCGAGAACTCAAGTATATGAAAGACGAACAACAAACGCTGAACAATTGCTTCATAATGCTCAAGACTTCTGCAAACATATCCTTGAAAGTCACGTGTTTATAAAAAGCACGATGTGATTGGCCAATTTGAAATGATTTCTGGCCCCAAGTTTTATTATTGGTCCTTTTTCTCTTTTTCAACATTTCTTCCAGTTTTGGAAAGTTTCCCTTTCTCCTCTTCTTTCTCAGCAATTCAGAAAGTGAAAAGCAAGTTTGGCCTTTGATTTTACGCAGGTACCACTGGTACGTAGCAACCAAAAACCCTTTCAAAATCAAACGCGTAAAAATAAAAATCATAACCAGGTAAAATAGAGTTATTTTCGAATTTAAAAACGGTAAAACTTCGTTCAAACTTCTTGTAGATTTTCCAGAGAGGATAAGCCAGAACGCAAAAAAAGATTTAGGAAAAACATTGGATGCTACAGACCAGCTGTAGCGGGCCAAACTGGTCATAGTAACTAAGAGAGAAATTATGAGAGAAATGATGAAAAAAGGAGCAAGAACAGGGGAAATTCCTTGTTTCAACGACATTAAGACTGCAGTAATACTCCTCACAGTTCTACTTCGAACTCCATGGTGAGAAACGGCTATATTGATAAACTTAATAGCCAATAATACAGACCAAACACCCAAAATCCATCTAAGTTTATTTTCACATTCAATCACGGAGTCAATAACGGATTCTGGATCTTGTAGTAAATGCCTTGATTTCTCCAAAATTTTAGCAGATTTGGAAACATTATGGCGAAGAAGCGAAGATACGAACAAATAAGCCAACACCATAAACCAGAGACAGAAATCAACCAATCTCAAGCATCCAGATTTAAACGGTTTTTCTAAAACACCGTTGCGTCCCCGAAACTTGCTCCATAACCGGTATTCCAACAGCAGCAAAACACCCGACAAACATTGATAAATTGCCGAAATCAAAAGTGGTAAATATATTGGAAGTAGCCAACAAGAAGGCATAATGCTGTTTCCTTCAAGGAATACTGACTGGATTGTGACTTTCCGCTTTAGATATGCGTTTGAGAACGATGAAGAAGTGGTTACAAGGGAATAAACACCACTTGCTTTGTTGTAGATCACAAAATCTACTTATACTATTTCCAAAGATTTATCAGAATCAAAAATCAAACCAGTATTTTTGTCGGAAACTGTTGTTAAGTCTATATAGCTAACTTCTGGCACTCCAGCGTGATTATTTCCAGTTTTTTCTCTCTGAACTCTGTTGTTGCAGTATTTTGTGTCAGCCAACAGTTTCTGCATCGACAGAGGCAAATTTTTACACCGTTCTTCGAAATCCCGAGTAAATTTTGTTAGTCGTATTGAGTTTAAGATAATGTTGCTGCAGCTAAAGTCGAGTGCATCGAATTTACCAGAAATTGAATTTTGTGGATAAACACTAGAATGCAACCAGAGCTTCCAAGTGGAAAAATCAGATGCGTTAACAAAAGCGGTGGTTTCTTTAGTTTTATCTATAGTTCTTCCACAAATAAACAATTTTTCATTCACTCCAAATCCATTTTTCAGCATCTTATTCAAAAAATCGGTTTGGGAATATTTTGCTCCGTTTTTAACTAAAAACAATCCGGCCGTGACAAAAAAGAAAACGAGTAAAAAGAAGAAACTAAGCCAGGAGGAGCATGCGCGCCTTGCAGCGCAAGATTTTCTCATCTTCTTCCTCTTCGTTTTACCATTTTTATCTTTACATCTTCCGTTAGCATCGTAAGGAGGAGATATATTTCGAAGATACCGACATCTTTGTCTTTCAGACACCCGGATGTCAATTTCTTTTGGATCCAACTCAACGGAACTGAGGTCATCAAGCATATAGCTGTCTTGCAGCTCTGCAACAAATTTGATAATTTTTCATTCGTAAAAATTGTATAATCCAAACGTATTAAAAGCAAAATACTTCGCGACTTGCAGCTGACTTTATCAATTCTATCGCAATGTAAGGTTTGGGAATCCGGGTTTTTGCGTAAGGAATACGTGTTTTACAACTTTTTTAGGATTTACAGTAGTAGTAGTTAAGTAGTAGTTTTCATTTTTTAGCCACAAAGTGGTAGATCACAGGTACACGTAAAATAGAAAGGCTAAAAAAGGAAACAGCGACAAAACGATATACGTTGAAACGCGCGAAACGACAGTAGAAAAGATAGCATGTTTAAAAATTAGCCAGGTCGCTGCACCTAAAACGGTAAATAAAGGTGGTGTAGCAGGGGAGAGGGGGTATCATGCTACCCTCCTCCCTTTTTTATGAAGCCTAATCAAAAATGCTTAGTGTACACACAACGTTCTGACTCCAATAGGTCTTATTTTAAAAGTGTTTAGCCTATTGCTATTTGCCTCTCCAGGAAATTTTCGCCTGCTATGCTCCTGGCTCGGATGGGCAGATTGCTCACCTGTTTCACTCTTATAAACAAAGTCATCTACGATTGCTGCATCTACTGTTGGAAACAAACGGTGAAGAGATCCTACGAGACTTTTGTTCTGGATAACATCTTTCAGAGTACTAACAAAAGAGCAGAGACCAATGAAGAGAATTTCTACAACTAGAAGACTCCAAAAAGCAGAAAACAAAGCAGTTTCGACCCAAATTTCATCATCAACAAATTCAGAAACGTAACTAGGCATCATGTAGATGGCTACGCAGGAAGCAATTATGACAAGGAAATAGTACACCATGGCGAAATAGGCACAGGGACGAGGAAGCGGTCCACCCCCTCAGTCAGGAATTGGTTCAAGTTTCTCGCACGGAACCAATTCTGGTCCGTCCATAGCAAGATGGACTTTGGTGATTTCTTCATCTTCATCAACGGATCTGAAATAAAAAATGCTTTGATTGTTTGACTAACATTTTCGGTAGTGTAGCCTTAAAAATTAAATTTGTCATAAAAAATTCAAATTATAAACCAAAAAGTAAATTAATTTTGCAATAAAAAACTTAATCAATTCAACTATAACCAAAGTCTCGTCAGCCTTGCTACGCACAGCCAATCCAGGCTAAACTCATTCCAGACTGTAAAGACTCTGTTTTTGCATTGCTTTACTTGTACATCTCGACTTCATCTCTTTTCTAGGTTGTGCCCTATTTTTGGCAGGCGACTGTCCCCAAACAACGATACCCAATGAAAGAACCTATAACCACTAACCCACAACCAAGTTACCGTTAGCCTAACTAGCCCACATCACTAGAAGCCCCCATGGTAACCCACTCATTTGCAGCTGCAGACGCGTTTCGACCTTATTATGGTCTCATCAGTGCAGCATAGCAACCTCCCACCTTCCTGAAAAAAAAAAAAAAAAAAAAAACTCTAACCTTCAAAAGAACTGCACACTCCAAATCTAAACCTCTCCTCGTTCTGCTCAAGGTAGAACATTTGAAATAAAACCTTCAAGAAAATAATACAGGCTGGATTATGATGTCACAGATTCCCTGTAAACAATCGATAAGAATAGAAAAGTCCGGTTGGTTTAAACAGCAAGATGGACTCTGACTTTGGGGGTGCCTATCGGAGAAGTGTAGGAAAGATGAATTCTATTTGACTTACATATCCTTCTTTGTATCATCTTGCTGGATCCTGTAACTGCACATGCAGTTCGACAAACGTACCGGGATATTGATGTTTAAACCACCGATAAGCGCTGACGTTCACTGTGTTTTCTGGGCTGCATGCGCAGACACAGTGCCTGCCTTGTCCCCCGCTTTTTCATGGGCGAACGGGTTGGGCAGAGAGTTTTTTTGTAGGTTTTGGTAACTGGTATAGTTACAAACCTTAAACAAAATATTCCTTCTCAGATTACCGGGAAAATAATGTTTAAACCAACCGGTAATTTTTATTCTTATCGATTGTTTACAGGGAATCTGTGACATCATAATCCAGCCTGTATTATTTTCTTGAAGGTTTAATTTCAAATGTTCTACCTTGAGCAGAACGAGGAGAGGTTTAGATTTGGAGTGTGCAGTTCTTTTGAAGGTTAGAATTTTTTTTTTTTTTTTTTTTTTCAGGAAGGTGGGAGGTTGCTATGCTGCACTGATGAGACCATAATAAGGTCGAAACGCGTCTGCAGCTGCAAATGAGTGGGTTGCCATGGGGGCTTCTAGTGATGTGGGCTAGTTAGGCTAACGGTAACTTGGTTGTGGGTTAGTGGTTATAGGTTCTTTCATTGGGTATCGTTGTTTGGGGCCAGTCGCCTGCCAAAAATAGGGCACAACCTAGAAAAGAGATGAAGTCGAGATGTACAGGTAAAGCAATGCAAAAACAGAGTCTTTACAGTCTGGAATGAGTTTAGCCTGGATTGGCTGTGCGTAGCAAGGCTGACGAGACTTTGGTTATAGTCGAAACATTAATTTGTCCCTTTTTTTAATCAATTTAATTGAGCTGAAAATGACATTAAGTGTGTGCCAGGGTACTACAAGACCCCAGTAGACTACATATATGCGTAGTCAATTACCATATCCGCATGTCCAGCTTTAGAGGTACAAAAGTTCCACGGACTGTCTACAGCGTCATAATCAATTTTTTGATGTCATAATTAAAAAAAGTGATTGTGGCATCAAGATTTATTTATAATGTAGAAAGCTCGTGGGCTTTTTGAAACCACTTCAACCGAACATGTAGACAGGAGAGTAAGTCAGTTTTGTGAGAAAAAGTGAAGTCTATGAGCTTTTACATCGCAGTAAAACTTTCAACAACCTAATCAAAACAAAAAGTAATAACGAGAACCCAAACTCTCCGTCACAAGAAGTTGGATGCCGACCACGAAAAATGAACACGCAGACAGAGTTTACAGGCCCCCAGATCAACTGCGCATTACATTGTAAATTTCGTTGTTCTCAAATCCCCGACAATTTTTCCGGAAGAGCTTCGAACAAAGACTTCGAAAATAATTAAATCAGTCTATTTTATTGAAATCTGTTGTCATTATTAGCTCGAACTTACTCGAATCCATAATTGCAATGCTTTGTATGAAAAACATCCGCTCCATTTATATTGGTGTGAACCTGCCAGGCAGTCGTCTCTCTTGGGTGGGTATGGCGGTAAGAAAGATAATCACCTAATATTACAACGGAAATTTAGGTTACTTTAAATGGAAAAATAAATCTACAGTAGTCTATTTAACTGGACATTTCGACGACAGCTCATCAGCTGTCATCATCAACAATAATTACATTGCAGTTTTACAATTAAGATGTTATGGATTAGAATTAGAACTACTTACGCTAATTTCGTCCCATATTTACTTTGTTCCGAAGTATGTTAATATGATTTTGAACTTACTTGCATACGACGTTGGTGATGACGCCATACATCGTGCTATTTCGTCATCAGTAGAGCAGAAGCTATGACGCAAAGGAAAGCTACGTACACTTTCATATCCATTTTCTAGTCGCTCAAAATCTGTTGAAATTTAGACTTTTAAATTTTGTTGACAAATCAAAATAGAAAATATATGAAGTAGCAAGTAAACTTATACCGTGCTTTTACAATTGCGATCGAAGTTTTTACAGCGAAAGTTTGTAACTAACTACAGGCCTATATCTAAAAATAATTTCTTACCGCAACCAAGTTTTTTGCTGTCTCTTAGAAGCAAAAATTACCTTTCGCACTCTCTGAACTGTTACTACGTATTTCCGTTCTCAGCCAATCAGAGACAACTTCATTTCGATAAGGTATTGTGTAATCGATTACGTCATCCACCGGCAGGTCATGAGTGGCAGCAAATGTTTTGTGTAAGCCTCCATCAATAACTACACAAAAAAATTATTCAAAACGAAGTTACTACACCACACACACTACTACTACTAGACACACACCAATGCGAGATAAGCATTTTTTCGATTACAAGACCCCTAAAAATTTCTAGACTTGCCGCTCAATAACATTGTTTGGGGGTGGGTAGAGGGACTTGAGCCACATAACTTCTAGAGCTACGTAATTGCAAGAGAAGCAATCTTAGATTTCAAGACCCGTCTGGAATCGCTACTAAAACAACATTGTGTGATGTGCAAAAACCTAAAATGTAAAAGCAAAATAGAGTAACATCAATCGGCACCTTTGTCGGTTGAATCGTGAAAATCCAATCTTGAAAAACTAGTTAAGCTTGATTTTTCGTACGTGATATCTTCCATCGTCACTGATATTCTCTCATCTTTCTTCGTGTTTCTGTTGAAATATGAATCGAGTTGCAAGGTTACCTCAACGAATTTAAATAGAAAAAAGTCCCACTGAAACTGAAGAGTTTAATCCCTTTTTTGTTGTTTGCCCAGTGGTTGAGGCTGAACCGCCTACGAACTAGCGTTGAACGATTTCGCTCGTTCAAGTAGAGACAAGGTCGCGCTTCTTCACCAAATTGCGAATGTGGTGCAATTGAGAAAACGGTAGTTTAAGTTATCTTCACCTGCCGGTACATCGCGGACCAAAGAAAGCACACGAGATCTGTTTCTGTTGGATGACGATACAAGAAGCTGGCTAAACAACATTACTACCAGCTTCTGAACCGAACTGGCTAAGCCCGGAAGGTGGGGATGCACACTGGGCCTCAGAGTTGTTTGCGTTTGATCCGAAGTGGATTCTCGGCCAGGCGACAACAAATTCCGTTTAAAAATTTGTTCTTTCACCTATGCGATTTAATTGGCCACTTTTTAAAAATTCAATTTATTCATGAGTGAATTTTAATGGCGTGGCTTTAACCTTTTGTGAGTAATGCAGCCTACAACAAAAATATATGAACTGTGTAGTAACTGCGTGTTATAAAAAGAATTTAATAGTGTTAGTTACCTTAGTATTAGTTGGGCAGGTGCCAGGAATACGTTGGCAATTACTGCAATTATCAGTCCCCAAAGCACGCTTTCATAAGACGGAAAAGTCTCATCTAAAAAACAAATAATTTCGCGCTTAAACTGCACACCATGAGACTTCAAAACTAGCTTGCTATCTTTCGAGAAGCTAAGACCTACATCGGCCTTACCAAGCTATATCGCTCTGAGTTCAATACACGCTTGAAAAAAGACAAGCTCGCCAAAATAACAATTTAAATTAAGCCAAGACAACTCAGACTAGACACCAGTGTTGGGAATCAGCCGGTTCGCACGCACCAGTTCTATAAAACTGTCTCGCGGAATTTTCTTAGGCAAGCATTACTGTCTAGTATCTATACTTGAACCACTAACTTGAATAGAACCAAATGAAAATATAGCTTTTGTGATAGAACCGGTTGACAAAAAATTGAATCTCACCATTGCTAAACATAAGTATACCGGTATATCTGCAATTTGTGTTGCAAGGGACGTAGGTTTGTCTTATCAATCACACGTTACTTACGTAAACATTTAGCAAGGGTGATAACGATTCAAGTTCAAAGCAAAACGTCAAAAAAAAATTCATATATTCACTTTTTTGACTTTTGTTTTGTATGTACACCAGTGGTTTTCCAAACTTTTTTGTGCCATTGCCCTCTTACGGTACTCTGCTTATCACCATCGCTCCCTCGCCCTGAAAAGGTCTTCACGGCCGCAGGCGTCCATTTTTCCGCCCAAAACCAAGTGAAGATAAAAAAAAAAGTTTTACATGTTTCATGAGTTATCGCCCCCTTTCGCCACTTTTGCCCCTCTTTCGCTTTTCGCCCCCAAAGGAGCAATATCGCCCTTTTTGAGGACCACTGATGTATACAATACTTTACAAACATAGAACATATCATACTAATAATAGCTACAAACAATATTCATAAAAAAAGCATCAGAATTAAAATCAAACCAAAGAAGAATGACATGGGAGTGAATTAATGCTGCAATCATTGTCCTAGTAGCTTAATACGGTACCTTCATTTGTGTGAAAGGTCAAGAACAGCCAATACTTGATTGAAGATAGAGCTAATATAAGTGTCCATAACGTGAAACAGTGTGTTATTCGTTGCGTTCGACTCAAGTGCCCCCACCGCGCACATACAAATATGGATAAAGCACTGCAACAGCAACAAAAAAAAAAAACTGAAAACAAAAAGCGAAGTAAAAGGCAGAATTGAAAAACCAGCAACGATGCACAACTAATCCAGGCTAGACCCATTCCAGATTTTAAAGACTCTTTGTTACATTGCTCATCCTATTTATTTCGATCGCTTCCTTTTCTAGATTGTACCATCCCTTTAGCAAGCGAGCAGTCACAAACTACAATGCCCAGTGAAAAAGCCTTTAACTATTAACCCACAACCAAGTTATCGGCAGCTTAACTGCATCACTTCAGGCCTCCGAGCAACCCTCTTATTTGCAGCTGCGAGCGCGTTTCTGTCTTATTATGGTCTCATCATAAGGTCTTCTTGCCATCTGCTAATAGAATGAAGTCAAGATAAGTGGGATGAGCAATGTAACAAAGAGCCTTTACGGTCTGGAGTGAGTCAAGCCTGGATTGGCTGTGTGTAGCAAGGTTAACCAGATTTTTCTTATAGTCAAAACATAAAGTTGTTCCCTGCAACTTTTTCATCAACGACGGTTTTACTGCTATATGGCATTGCCCACCATTGGGGGTGCACGTACCCTGATGGGTGGGAGTAGCTGTTGTACTCATAAGGATACAAAAACACATAAAAACCGAGTGCAGGAGTGCAAAAATATGCCAAAACATGGGGGGTGCAAGATTATTTTCGTAACTAATAGAAAAGCACAGCTGTAAGGTTGCTTCGTTTTAAGAAATTAACACGAGTGCATTAATTTTCATGTTGAAAGTTAAGTTTCATGCCTGCAAATATTGTTTTTAGTTTACCGATTCTACAAAGAACAGACTCGAAATGCTGCGCCAAGTCGCAGTTTACTGTGAAACAGCAAAAAAGAGAGGATCTTGTAAAACAAAACGATGCTTTATCTCGCGTGCCTAGAACCAACCCAATTTACCTGTGTAAGTCTAGCAAGTAATTCTGGGTTCTTATGGCCAATTGGGTCACAAACTTTGGCTTCTTTTCCAATGGCAACAAATGAACTGATATTCTTCCCAAGCCATTGTCGAAAGCAAGCCAAGATCGATATGAAAAGTAAGTTTTTTCCCCAGTCATGACATCACTGATGATGACGTAATCCAGAAACCAACGTGGTCGCAGGCCAGAATGATTGTGCCAAATGCTTATGCCTGTTAACGGGCCCAAACATTTGTCAAATGTTGTTATGAATGTCTTTGTGGAACCTTTAACAGAAAGAAAGCATAAAAAGCTAATATACTGTAATCTATCTAGGGTTACATGTTCCAATAAAAACATAAATCTTCAGATGGTCTGTAATTTAACACGAGAGTCAAGCTAGGGATTAGGCATAAACATGTTTTAGAAGAAGAAGCGCAACTAATATAGAGCTCAATTTCACGCATAAAATGCATAATTATATGTTGCGGTAAGTGTATTTCCAAAGAGGGAAGGGTGGATAACGCGTTCAAAAGCCATAGTACGAGAGAAAGTTTACTACCACCTGTACGTTTCTTGTAACAAACTGCGAACCTGTGGAGCAGACAGGGAACACCGATGCAGTGCCCATCTTTTTTTGGCGTATGAAGACTTTTTTTTAGAGATCGGTCACTAAGGGAGAGTAAAAACGGGCCTGTGGTAGTCTAAATCCGGCCCTCGAACCCTCAACGTTTTCGCTGGCTATGATACTGCTACGAACCTCGAACAGTCCAAACAATATTTTTACCCCAGATAAACTACCTTAACAAATAATATAATTAGTGCTCTTAATGAATAATACATTTTCAGTATGAAAAAAACAAAAAAATTGGTGAATTTGTACTACCCTGGCTTCAAGTAACAGTAACCAAAAATAAATACGCTCTTACCAGTTTCAAACAAACATTCTTTCACATATTTTTCACTCCCAGAAAAGTTTAGGTCAGGCGATGACAACTCCCGAGCTTCATATTTTCCATTTTGCCCATGGAGGATGACATACACGGAAGATGTAGTGCCACTTCCAGGCCAGCTTCCAGTTTGTACTTTTATTTCAAATACCTACACATTAAATTGAAAAAAAAACACATAAAGATTGTAAGCATCTTCAACATCTCAGCGAAACAACGGGTGGCCAAATTGAGTTTTGCTTCGAAGAAATGTGGCGGTGGCGAGCCTTCCGCAACTCTATGTCCAATTTGACCGGCCCGGGAATCGAACCCCAGACCTCCCGCACCAACAGCGATGTGCTAACAACTGAGCTACCAGTCAGTTTACATTGGTTGAAAACAAAAAACAAGGTAGACCCAAAAATATAACGAAGATTTAAGGCAAAAACGTGATGAAGATTGGAGTGCAAGATATTTCAGTAAAAATTTTCAAAGACAAAAAATGTGTACCGCGAATACAAAAAAATCTAGTTTTATTATTTGTTCAACAGCAATTTATTTTAGAAAGTAATAGAGATTTCAGACCACCTGGTTTTACTTTTACAGCAGCCTTAAAATGCTTTGACCTACATGACGACGCAAAATTGAAAAAGCTAGACCGGAGGACTCATTTAAAAGTGATGTTGTTCTCTTCAGCGTCCATTGCATGTACGCATTACCTGTTTGTGTTCTGCTTTATTGTCTCTCAAAATCACTGGCACTCTTCCATCCTCTCCTCTATCATCCGTTCCAAACCAACATCGCATCCAATCCGTAATTCTTGGAGGAAAATCCGCATAATCATATCCGTTTGAATCTATTCGCTTTCCCAAAACATATTTGTTAATTACAAAAAAACTGAAGAATACAAATGCTAACAATCCAAAAAGTACCTGCAAAATAACGATTTTAAATCAAATACAGCTCTCCAAGGAAAAAACTATTACTGGTTAGCGCTGCGAGAACAGTTGATAAAATAGCAAATTCAGCGTGCCTATGAAATCTTCATCGATTCTATGGGTAAGTACACCTTTATTGTCGGCCAAAAAGTAAGCCCACGGTACAAGAATGCTCATAAAACAAAAAAGCACGAGGAGGAAAAGCGAAAGACCATGAGAGTCGTTGAAATAAGACGACGCGGTCGCCGAGTGTGCTTCTCATTATGAAATCTGCTCCTCCTTAGATGTCCACAGAGTTTTTCTAAAGTTATGAAAAATTCTGAGGACATCCCCATTTGTAAAGCAATTCGGGCGGATTTCAAATCATGATAAAAATTCAACCAGGTTGCTGCAGCATGCTTATGAAGTTCGCTAAGTTTACAGAACATTGGATTTCGGACCGAACGATGTATCAAATGCCCACAACCAAACCAAACATTAGAGCAATTTCAATGAGGTAAACCCGGCCAACTCTACTAACTAGGGACACCGTTAAGCCGGATGGTGAATTCATCATCATTATGAATGTTTAACTAGGTCTTCTTCTACACTACATGTACATTGTGCAATGTAGATAGTTGCGCAGTGCGCTCTCCAGCTTAGAATGACACAAACTATGCTGATTTGAGGAAGCAGAATTGTGAGAAGCTTTGAAAAAGTCAATGCAACAAAAAGCGCTTCTTACCCCTGTTTTCGTATTCAAGTTGGTTGCAGGTGCACTGGCTGCTAATTTCTGCTTTTGTAAACTTGCTTTAACTTTTTTAAACGAACTTGTAAAAGTGGAAAGCAAAGTCGAAGAACATCGTGTTTGTTCTATAGTAGAATCATCCAAAGTCTGAAAAATTTTGAAAGTGAAACATCAACCAAAATCTTTAAAACAAACAAGTCCTTTTTAGAACCTAATGTACTTCTTTACGGCCACCGTTATAGCCGTGTTTTATCTTTAGACGTTCATCCTTCCCACGCAGCAATATATAGGAAAGCAACTTTACTAATGATCGTATTGTCAGCAAAACTGAAAAATAAGGCAAACGTAAAGCGTGTGTGTTCTGTAGACAAGTCCATGTTCTTAAAACAGAACATGCTCTAACATGTGCGTGTACTCCAAGCAATGTACCAAAGTCACAAATTCGTCCTTCTATGTTCTTTAATTTGGATTTTGTATTTAGCCGCATATTTATCCTCCTATCACGAAAAAGCGATCAAAGTGCTATAACGAGCTCGCTTAGAAGCTACCGGTTATCTGACTATCACACCAAGATGGGGAAATCCCGTTAAGTGTCTTTCCCAACGCACAACAAGTAAACTTGACGGCTTGTCCTCCACGCTAACCCTTTAAATCATGTTTTAAGCAGGTAAGCTGTGAATACCAATTTTAAAATCATTGGTTTGACCCGACTCGGAATCAAACCCGAGTCTGCAGCTCCAGAGGTAGGCGCTTTTACCACTCGGCAATTTGAGATGTCTAATTCACTCATAGATCCGAATTAAACTCTGTCAACACAGGCAGAAGACAAATAAAACATCTACCTTGCACTTATTACTGTCCCAAGACTTTTCTTCTGCGTTCCAGGAACGACAATCCGACCACCAAATGTTGAATTTATATCCAACTTTTTGTTGGGAGAGTCGTTTTCTCTGAACCAAGGTCAAGGGATTGGTGCTCCACAAAGACAAATAATAAGTCCCACCATGAGGAAGCGATTGAGGGTGAAACGTAAATTTCAATCTGGTTTCATCCTCTAAATTTCAAAGTATTTCCAATAAGCAATATTTCCATGTTATTTAATTTTAATCGCATGATTTTATTAAAATCTTAAAGTTGTTCCTGCGCAAAAACAAACTGTGCTATATTCCTTTAAATGCTGAAGACACTGTTGAAACGCACAGGCTAGCCTAAACCAGGAGTAGTGAATTAGGGGTCCATGATACCTTAATGGCTGGGAATCCCCCTTAGCTTCTCCTCACCTACATCCAGAGCCGTATTTACCAATTGGCTAAGCAGGATGAAGCCGAGGGCCTTGTCACGAACAAAAGGGCTCGACACGTATACGAAAAAACCTTTTTGCTTTGGAAATTGGTCAAGGCGACCTTTATTTACTTCGAGATGAGTCTTATCACCGATCTATGATCATAAGCGGCGTATCTGAAATCAACATAACCTCGGGCCTCTCATTGTCTAAATCCGGCTCTGCCTAGATCTGCAAACGGATAAAAATCAAACTTTCAAAACTTTGCATCCTCAAACAATCGATTTCATTCTAATTGACTCTAGGTTTTTGCTAAATGTAGGTTTAGCTGATCAGCATTCCAACCTTACCTTTTCGTTTAACTAAAGCAAAGCTTAGTTGCTGGAGTAACAAAACTATTGTAACGCTTTGGCATTACTGCATACATGTAATTTTGTGTGAGCTACAAGTTTTTTCAACTTTTCCGCTTTAGCTTTGTGCAGTTTTTTGCTAGGACTGCCAACTCAAACTTGAAAGCTCGTTCTTTTTTGCTAAACTCGAAAAATAAAATCCCTGAACTTGACTCGATCTCGAAAAAAGTTGCTTGAAATGTAACCTTAGCTTAGACTTCATAAAAACTACTTGAACTTAGCATAAACTCAGAAAAATTACTAAACTTGACCTCGGAAAAGTGAAAATGAAAAACTCGAACTTGTAAACTTTCAGTAAACTTGCACACGATTGAACGCCTCTAGTTCGTAGCCGTGTTTTCTACGCCTACCTACAGAGTATTTCAAAACTTATAAGTACAGTCTCTGAGTACAATGCAATCGCTAAGTCTGCCTTCGCGTATCTGCTGCTGCTGTTTGTACTAACAACAAGTGTCCAGTCGCAGCTTTTTGTTTTCCGGTTTTTACGTCGTGGTTTGAATTTAACTTTGCGTTTAAGAATATAAAAGCACAAAGGTTGATTTGCCATCAAAAATTCCCTACTATAACCTTTAAAAAAAATCGATATATCACTCGAAGGTGGTATGCCGGCAGAAGCACGAGGTATGCACAATATGTAATTAGAAAATGTTAGGAGAGAGACTATTTATTTTCATTCACTTATAAAACTTTGTCTCTTCAAAATAACTTCCTCACACATCTACAAACTTCTTCATGCGTCGCTTCCAGTCCTGAAAGACCTTCTTAAAGCCTTTCTTCAGTAACCGTTTTAAGTATTTTTTGATGCTTGCTTTACTTCCTCTGCTGAGTGAAACCTGACTCTCCTGAGGCTGTCTTTCATGCGTGGAAACAAGAAGTCGCAGGGGGCTAAATCAGGACTGTATGGTGGGTGCCACACTGTTTTCATTCCCCTGTCGGTCTTCCAGTTGGTCACCAGCATTGACCTGTGGCATGGGGCATTGTCTTGGTGAAACCACCCCTCACCACTGCTGAGGCCTCTTCTTTCTCTCTAAATTGTTTCAAAACGGCAAGATAGTAATCCTTATTGACGGTTTGGCCTCGTGAAACCCATTTAATATGCATGAGCCCCTGTGAGTCAAAGACAGGAATGAGTGATGACCATGGCCTTTTCTTGTGATCTGCTCATCCTCGCCCTCTTGGGCCGGGGGGGAATCCCGTGCTTCCACTAAGCACTCTAACGTTTCTCTCAGGGTCGTAGGTGAACACCCAACTCTCATCATAAGTTACTACGTTATTCAAGAAACTTGAATTGGTCTCTATCATTCCGAGCAAGTCAATGCAGCATTCCACACGGAACTATCCCTGGTCCTTCGAGAAGATCTTTGGCACAATCTTGGTCCAAATTTTATGGAGCTTTAAATCAACCGTCAAAATTGTATCAACAGAACCAACACTTACACCAACATCTTGGGATATCATTCTCACTGACAATCGACGATTTTGCATCACTAATTTTTCCACTTTCTGAATATTTTTCTCTTTGCAAGCAGTTTTTGGTACTCCAGATCTATGTTCATCTTCAACTTGTTCATTTCAATCTGAAAATCTGTCAAACCACCGATAGAAACTTGCTTGGCTCATCTGCTCATTCCAATAGACCTTCTTTACATTTTATAAGCTTCTTGTTTGCTTTTTTAAGTTTAACACAAAATTTGATTGCGTATCACTGCTACGATTTCTCTGTATCTTGTCACGTCTTCACAAATCGACAAATCTAATCAAATTGGTTCCACTACGCTCAAAGCTACACTAAAACCTGTTAACATAGAAAGTTATTAGTTGGTTTGTTCATAGAGTATACCAATACATAGTTCACCATGGAATAGCATTCGTATCGAATGTTTAATGCTTCTCCTGATATTTCTCGTTACTGATAGTACGCACCTCGTACGCAAAATACCCAATACTAAAAATGAAGAGCAAGCTCAGTTCAAGAATTGTCAAGTTTATCTCTTACGTTTTCCAGATTTCCTTCTTGATGAGAGCGTAGCGAGTTTAATGATCGTCTTGTCATTGAGGAGATCTTTTGCTGATAGCGGAGCCGAGCTTACTGCTATTGCAATTATGAAATCTCTGCAGAAAGACCAATATTTCAGTTTCTTGAAAACTTCACAATGTGAGGTAATATTTAGCAAGTTTCATATTGGACAAATGACCGGCAACTCCTACGTAAGATCGTTACACAACATCAGTAGCTCCCTCGTAAAAAAGAGGTGAAGTTTTCAGTAGGGCCATGCAGTTTACCTGCAGTGGTGGCCCAATTCCAGAAAAACTTGCAAAGAGAGCGTGTAGCTCAAAAGAAAGACAAAAACGAGCTACATAACATACTCTAAACAACTCACCGTTTCGAAGCTTCTTGGGTATTAACTTCGATGTGCAATGTACTATTCCCATAGTGCGTAGCGTTAAACACGTGACTAATCACGTGCTCTCTATCCACAAAATGGCGAAATCCATCCAGTAATTTCATCTGAAACATCAAAGCAGAAAAGGTTGCAAAAAAGCAACGTCGCTTCACAGCAACGTCGGCAAAATTAAATTTTTTAGGTAACCTCAAGAGGGAGGCAGCCATCTCAACTCAGGGAACTTGGCACAAGGCAGTTTTGAATTCAGTTTTGGTTCAACAGTTTTAAACAGAAACTTTATTGTGTTTAAAGCATAAAAAATCATAAAAAATTCAAATTTTTGTTACAGTCGCGGCATGGTGGCGAACCGTGTAAAGAGCGGCGGGGCCCATTTAAGCCGCTTAGCGCTTTGGAACACAGCTACAGCCGGTAGCGAAAACGTGATCGATTTTATCGGTTTCGGTTCCCCACCGTTAGCGGTGCCTTTAATTACTAGGCCAACCCAGAATAAACACCACTCCGTGATGTCACAACAACTTACCTGTACATTCTTCCTCACCGGAAGTGAAATTATATATGTAGAATTAACTTCCTTTAAAAAGGTGTTGTTCTCATAAAGAGCAGAAACTGATAGACCCGTTGCATCAAGCTGTAAATATATTCTAATTAACAGTAATTAGTAATCGCAGACCAAAAAAATCTTGCACATGAAAAACCGTGATAAAAAAACAATTTTACTATATAGCGACAAAAATTTGCATTGGGTTTTCAACAAGATTTTTCAAATATCACAGACATGATACAAAATGCACAGGGTCACATCTTTTGCAATCAGCCAAAACTGTATACAAAAAAGTAACTTGCTATAAATACAACTCAGTCACCTTTGGTGTGTATCGTCTTGTTGATAAATATGGACTACTATTCAGATAAGCGATCGCCACATACGAATACAAGCTGTACAGTTTGTCAGCATGATTTAAAAATTGGGCTCCAACTGACACGTTTTCAATATTTGTTATGATATTCCTTCTATGTTTTCCGGTAAAAATATGAATATTTGAACTTGAAATAGTAGAAAATTTGGAGGAAGAGAAGTTGACATCATAAAACTCTGAAAAATGTACACAGAAATTTGAGAATTTTTGGATAGTTTAAGAGTTATGTCTCTTTGACTCAATCACATCATCAAAATCAAAGGATGTTAGTATGGTGCATGGGTTGGATAAGCGAGTTAAACGCGTGACTTCACCAATCAAAATTACAAAGCGATAGATAACTTACGTACCGGCCGCTCAGCTCAGTTGTTAAGCATTCGCCATCAGTGCATGAGGTCTGGGGTTTGATTCCTGGGCCGGTCAAACTGACACAGTCGTACCAACGGCTCACCATCGTTGCGACCTTCGAAGCTGTGTAGCCCAGGAGCTAAGCAGCGGAGATGGGCCCCGCTACTCGTTACACGCTTCGGCGTAATACCATGAGTATAATGAAGATTTGACTTTTTTAGATAACGCAATAACACTGAAGCGCCACCGAAATCGATTCGCAACATATCTATAATCAAACTGCGAATTAAAATATGAAATTCTCTCCTGTTGCAATGCTCTTTACATGATCTGCAGAGCCGGATGAAGAGGGGGCTGTAGTCTGGGACCCTCGTGATAGGTTCTCCTGGTTAGAAGAGCAAAAGGATCTGCTGCAATTAAGCATCACAATCAGATCGGCAAAAAGCATGGGGTTACTCAAAAAATCAGCTCCAAGGCTTCCTCAAAGTCTTGACATGGGCCCGATAATCTATCATTTCTGCGGTTGAAAAAAGTTACGATTCGTGCATGGTTTCTCACACAAGTTTCTAGAGCATTATCAGTGCACTCACATTAAGAAAAGGCTTGCCAAAAGTTTCAAAAGCGGACTGAAAAAATACAAGCCTTTCAGTCCGCTTCTCAAGCTCGCAATGATTCAAACACTCATTAAACGCCATGAAAAATATCAAGACAAGTAAGAAGTATTTACCCAAAAAAAACTGCGTTAGGCTTTTTTCCACTGAAGATAGAGCTTTAACAGCTTGTATCCATGTGACCTGTTCATAAGCTTCCTTTCTTTTTGCTCTCAACACACAAACAAAGCTTTCAAGACATAGCATCGCTTCATGGATCATTTTTTCATAAAATAGCTCATTTTTAAAATTTTTTGCTGCAGAAAAAAAAATTCAGCTAATACTAACGGCCGGTAGACGTAGAGCTTAAAGAAACAATTAACGGCACTGGACGTCTTGAGTTCGATTCTTGGGCCGGTCAAATAGGAACTAGCGTCGCCAACGGTTCGCCACCGCTGCGATGTTTCTTCGGAGCTGTGTTGCCCTGACGCTAAGCCGCGGAGATGAGCCCCGCCACTCGCGAGTATAATGAAAATTTGATTTTGATTTGAATGCAGTACTTCCACCAACTCTTTTTCGTTATTTTAGAACATAACAAAATAAACTTAGCTTAAAAATTATTGCGTTAATCAAACTATGTAATGGATTAGTTAATAAGCTATCCACAATGCGTCTCAATCAAAATAAAACTTGATTTTTGCTAAAAAAGTTTAAAGCATTAAGCAACACAATTGCTTTAAAGTTATATTTCGCATATAAGCAGACAAAACTGAAGAGGCACAATGCTTTTATAGCACTGCCTTGGTTACACGGCTGATGATGAGAGCTGAATCTATCTTTTACGAATCACTGAAGCTTTATTTTTCCATCTTAAGCTATTTTCGCACCATATGTATTGTATTCCAAAGTATATTAATTTCCAATACTTCAATAGAAACAAAACGTTGTGATCAAGCCAATTTGCTACAATGCCATTCTTAGTCCAGCCTTGAATGTTGCTTAAGCGAGAAAAATAAAAGCATGCAGTACATTTTTGAAAACGTTTCATTTTCTACAACAGCAACTGAAAACGTATTTACAGCTTAATCAATTGAACTTTAAATTAAGGAAGATGGGTTATGTTAAGCCCACTGATTTACATGTAGTATTGATTAAACTAAAGCTGGAGTATATGGCCTTTTACTGTACTCACCTAGTTTTTTAATTTGGCTTTTGCTTTTCATTGTTTTTTCCATCAGTGTTACATCAGCAAATACATTTTCAATAATTTTGCTGGAAACGCTGACAGTTTTAATTCCGAAAAAGTCTTTGTATCTTAAAAGTCTTCTGAGAGAGGACATGATATTGACTCCTCCAGCCAAACGCAACGTCCGAAGTGTTCCGAATGCATCCGAAAAATGAAATGTTATGTTGTGCAGTTTTTCGTCAATGTTGGAATCATTGGTCGCCAAATTTATCAAATTTTTAACCTGTGATTATTACAAATGCGTAACAGTGTAGGTAAATAAACAATTAAAACGTAGAATTAGTTCTTTACGTATCGAATCATCAGAACCCTATTTAAGGGGTGAAAAGATGGAAAAGGGATGAAGACCTAGAATGTTTATTAGAATTTTTTGAAGTTAAGAACCAAAAAAAATCAAATATTTACAATGTACTTGCGTTATTGCGCCGAAGCGTGTAATGAGTGACGGGCCCATTTCCGCGGTATAGCGCCTGGGCAACACAGTATTGTAGAAGCGTCGCAGCGGTGGCGAGCCGTCGGCGATACTTCCTCCGCTTTGACTGACCTGGGATTTCAACCTCAATCCTACCGCACCGATAGCAACTGAGCTAACTGGCGGATAGTTGAAAACTATTTATACTTAACTTCAAAAATCAGAGTGTGGACTGCCCAATGACCACTTTGGTAGGCTAACTTCGGTTACCCTTGTATTAATTATAAAGAACAAATTAAGGAGCGCCCAGGTTCCCAAGTTTGGTAGGCTTTTGGTCAAGATAGACTCTTCTGCATCGATTCCGTGATAATGATACGTCACTTAAATCCTCGAAGCGTGAATATCTTGCTTTCCCACGATGCACAATTAGAGTTATAGTCAGTGCATGAAGCAACGCAGTTTCGAAAGTAACGGGATATAAGACTTAAAGATTAGGAGAGGGTAGATGACAAGAAAGCATCGCAAAAAATAGCAATGCACGGAACAGAGTAGCAATCCACGACCGGTTTCGCTCTTATTTCATTTTCATTTTCCAGCTATATTCACCTGATGAGCTCAAAATAAGAGCGAAACATGTCGTGGATTGCTACTCCATTCCCTGCATTGCTATTTTTTGCGATGCTTTCTTGTCATCTACCCTCTCCTAATCTTTGAGTATTACGTCCCGTAACTTTCGAAACTGCGTTGCTTCATGCACTAACTGTAACTCCAATTGTGCATCGTGGGAAGGCAAGATATTCACCCTTCGAGGATTTAAGTGACGAATCATTATCACGGAATCGATGCAGAAGAGTCTATCTTGACCAAAAACCTACCAACTTTGGGAACCTGGGCGCTCCCTAATTTATTCTTCATAACTTTAAACAGTCATCAATAAATCACGTCAACGATAATTTTAATTTTTTCAACATTTCTTTACTCACGGGTGGAAGCGCATCTATGAGAGTATTTCCAAATCCAAGAATCCCATTTTGATCTCTTTTCATGATCAGTAACTTTAAAGCTGAACTTTTTTGAACACATTTCGAATACCTAACAACAAAAGTATGTCAATACGATGAATTCGATATTTCGACAACCAGTGTTTCGAACATGCTGGTCTCATCAAAAAAGCTATGTCACACAGTACTGCACGATCATTTTTATTTTGGGTTGATTTATTGGTATGCTTTAAATTGCATTGCATATTTATCCTCCTACCACAAGATAGCGATCAATGCATTATACGAGCTCGCTTTGGAGTTGCCAGCCTTCTGTCTACTACACGAAGATGGGGAAATCCCGCTAAGTGCCTTTCCCAACGGCACAACAAGTAAACTTGCCGGCTTGTTCTCCACACTGTCCATTTAATACTGAGCGTCAAACAGGGAAACTGTGAATAACAATTTTTAGTCATTGGTTTGACCCGATTCGGAATCAAACCCAAGTCCACAGCTCCCGAGGCATACGCTCTATACCACTCGGCCATCTGAGCTGTCAAAAGATTAGCTCAATTGCTAAACATGCCACTATCGGTGGGGAAGGTCCAGGGTTCGATTCCCGGACCAGTCAAATTGGACATAGAGTCGCAACTCGCAAACGGCTCGACACCGCTGCGGCGTTTTTTCGGAGCTGTGTTGCCAGGCGCTAACCTGCGGAGACGAGCCCCGCCACTCGTTACACGCTTCGGTGAAATACAGTACTGCGTTGATTTGAAATGTTTTCGTAGATCAAACAATGAAACGACAGTAGAAACTGTGCTGTCTATTGATTTTCTAGACAAATTATTCACAAAAACTGAATCTAAGGTTTTCTCTATCCCGTGATATCGAATTAGTGACAAAATAAAAATAGTGATTCCACAACCAAGTTGTTTTAGGTGGGATTTAAAAGCACCTAGTACCAGAGCCGGATTAAACTGGGGACTCTGGAGCCCCTCCGTCGGGGACCTACCAGGTGGTTAAATGGTATCCTCCAAAAAAGGGTTAGTCGCTATCGTCAAAAGCAGACTTGCAAAAAGCTAGAAACCCGTAGAAGAATTAGCATCGAGATCCCTATAATCTCGATGCGGTCCTGGCCAGTACAAGTCCCGACTTTGACATTTTTAAAATTTTACGTTGGGCTTGTTAGCGTTATTTGACCTCTGAACTTACACGTAATTGACGTCATCCTTTGTGGTTGCATTTCTACCTCGTTCCGGTCTAGTGGAGTTGACGGGAAATGTGCAAATTTCAGTTTTAGCTCTTTGGCTGTTGTACAGTGTGACTCGAATATAAACTAAAAAATAACAAATATCCCATAATTATACATCAAATACCTCAATATCTTGACACCCACTGCTTCGATCTTGTTAGACCTCATCATAGCTCTGAATTTAGGGGTATTCTGGAGTGAAGATCCAAAAATTAAAATTTAACAATCTCCAAAGATCCTTTGCTTGTGGTATCTATCAACTTTGAAGCAAAAAAATCTTCGCCCTTGCCAGAGAATTTAAATAGCAGAGCGATGAATTTCGCGTAATGCAAGGTATATTATCTGGCTGTATTTTTATCCTGTAGTGACAAAAAAGAAGATGCTTTACAATAATCTTGTTTAGGAGTTGCCAACCACTTGTCCATGTTCATTTAATAGTGGGGAAATCCCGTCAAGTGCCATTCCCAAGGGAACAGCAAGTAAACTTGGAGGCTTTTTTTTTAAAGTGGAAGTTACTCTTAATCCTAAACGTTAAGGCAGGAAAGCTGTTAATATCCTAGTTTATGCTTCTTGGTTTGACGACTCAAAATCAAACCCAGATTCACACTCAACTAATTTACTAGTACCATCTTATCAGCTATGAATGTGTACAGGCTCACGGCCGAGTATAGACAACGAGAGGCCCTAAGCCTCGGGTG
This sequence comes from Trididemnum miniatum, assembly GCA_964006365.1. Classification (NCBI taxonomy): domain Eukaryota; kingdom Metazoa; phylum Chordata; class Ascidiacea; order Aplousobranchia; family Didemnidae; genus Trididemnum; species Trididemnum miniatum. The sequence continues at coordinate 16,313,941 of OZ023242.1, read as the reverse complement.
GGCAAAAAACGGCCCGCGAGACCATTTTACAGTATGCGGCTCGCGGGCACTTACGGAAATATAAACTACTAACGTGAATCAAGCCGAAGACGATTTTTTTTCTACAGCTCCCCGCTGAATGTCAGTGAAGAAAAGGACATATGCGAGTGATGACCTTTTTTTGCTCTTCACTTGAATTTGAGTGGAGAATTGGACATCTGCGGACGTACGGCCTTTGGCTTCAAAATTATTTCAAAAGCGGCTCTTCGTGTGAAATAATTGCCCACCCTTGCCTAATTCTATTTGATTTCAAGTTTGCCGCAAGTGATTGATGTGATCGTGCCCACCTCTACATAAATAAAGGTCTTCATGGCAGTTCTTAACAATAAAAAAGATCTTTCGTAATCGTGTAAAGCCTTTTCGTTTGTGACAAGGCCCCTTATTTCTTCGAGACGCATGGGCTAGAGCAGGGGTTCCCAACCTTTTGCTTTCTGCGTAACACTTCTGGACTTTTTCTGTAACTGCGTATCACCTATTTCTGATGAACACTTTTTGACTATAACAACGTACAGGAGCTGCGCTGAAAGGTTTACTTTACATAACAAAGAAACGAATACGTTATTACAGGGTTTCCCAAACTTTTTTATGAACGTACCACTAAAACAATTTCAAAAACTCACCGCACCACTTCAACATAAAATATAAAGATGATTACGAAAAACCCTCAAATACAATAACACTCGCACAATGTATTTATGACATATTTGTTTAATGAAAGAAAAAAAGGAAATTTATTGAATTATCATTTCCATTTCGTACTCAATGAGATGGGTGCACTTGCTTCTGCGCAACAAGCTCGTCAATGTTAATGTGAATTTTTGTCAGATTGAGACGAAGATTTGGCTCCAGTTCCAAACGGCTTCTGTATTTAGATTTAATGGCAAGCATTGCTGAGAAACCACATTCACACAAATAAGACGTGCAGAAAGGCAAAAGAAACTTCGTGGCTCGAGTGAAAATTTTTGGGAAGTCACTTTGACAGTGAAGCCAGAAACTGGACAGGGTTGATGTTTCAAATTTATTTTTCAATCTGCCATCTCAAGAAAGATCAGAAAAAGAATCCTTTTCGTGAGTTGAAAAATCATCAGGAAGATCGACATTAGTTGAAAATGGAAAACGAATCTAATCAAATTTTTCACAATTTTTTGGAAAATAGAAATAAAATTTTTCTATTAACCGTCGACAATGCTGAGCAATATCCGACTTCAGTTGATTGTCGATATGCAAATCATTTTCTGAAATAAATTCGCACAGAAGTGGAAATGCAGCCAGATTATTTTTTTCAATATCCACGAGTCTTAGCTGCAGTTTTCTAACAGCGCTATTAATTTTGTCACTGACTTGAAATATATCAACTGTTGCTCCTTGAAGGCTTATATTCAGCTCATTGAGAAATCTGAACACATCTGCCAGATAAGCTAGTTTTGATAGCCACACATCGTCACAGAACAAGTTTTGAAAAGGAGAATTGATATCAATCAAGAAAAGACGAACTTCAGCACGGAGCTCAAACAACCGTAAAAGCACTTTCCCCCTCGATAACCAACGCACTTCGGTGTGTAGAAGAAGTTTATCATGCTCAGCGCCCATATCGTTGCACATAATTGTGAACATGCGGGAGTTTAATGCTCTTGCTTCAGTCAAATTCACTACTTAGATGGCGTTATCTAACACGTCTTTAAATGAAGATTGTAGCGTTCTTGCAGCTAAAGCTTCTCTGTGGATGCTGCAGTGTGTAAAGACTGCATTTGGAGCAACAGATTGTATTCGCGTAACTACACCGCTGTGTCTCCCTGTCATCGCGCGAGCACCATCTGAACAAACCCCAACACATTTTTCCCACGAAATTCCATTTTGTTCAATGAAATCGTTCAATACTTTGAATATTTCAACACTCGTAGTTCGCCCTTCAAGAGGTTTGCAAAACAAGAAGTCCTCAATCATTTCAAAATCATATATATATCGAACATATACTAGTAATTGAGGAAAATTTGTCACGTCTGTGCTTTCATCGAGCTGAATTGCAAAAAACGGACTTTCTGCCATTCGTCTCACAAGCTGCGATTTCGAATAATCTGCCATGTCCTGAATACGCCGGCAAACTGTGTTGTTAGAAACTGGAACTTGATCTAACTTTCGAGCTTGTGCCTCTCCAATAAGATTCTCAACTAAGTCCTTGGCCGCGGGAAGAATTAATCTTTCTGCAATTGTGTGAGGTTGAGCAGTTTTGCTATTCGTAAACTAACAAGATATGAGGCTTTTAAAGATTTTTCATTCGAAGTTGGTAATTTTCTGATGAGCTTTCGAGCTTTCGTGAAGAATTTCTTCAAAGTAAGTTACAGGTTTGTTTTTCAGAGCTGTGCTTACCTAAAAAATGGCGCTTCAACAAAGAAGGTTTCATCAAATGGTTTGTCAGAACCTCATTGCAAACTAAACATTGTGGCTTAGCCTCTGCATTTTCGTCCATAGTAAACGTAAACCCATATTGAAGGTACTCCGTACTATATTTTCGAATGGGCTGTGACTTTCGCTTTTTGCTAATTTCCAGTTCACCTGAACTGGAGCTTGCAGCTGATGAAGAAGATAGTCCCAACCACTTATCCATACTTAATCACAAACAAAACTGAATTTTAAAGTCTACTGTAGGTATCAAACACCCACGCTGCGTGGGCGCAAAGAGCATTGAGTCGTAACAGTATAAAAACAAACATAATAAATTAAAATTGTTACGCAAAATTTTTATTTCTATGGAAAATTAAAGGGAAATGAGAAATTTGCAAGGGACAAATTAATGTTTCGACTATAACCAAAGTCTCGTCAGCCTTGCTACGCACAGCCAATCCAGGCTAAACTCATTCCAGACTGTGAAGACTCTTTTTTTGCATTGCTTTACCTGGACATCTCGACTTCACCTCTTTTCTAGGTTGTGCCCTATTTTTGGCAGGCGACTGGCCCTAAACAACGACACCCAATGAAAGAACCCATAACCACTAACCCACAACTAAGTTACCGGTAGCCTAACTAGCCCACATCACTAGAAGCCCCCATGGCAACCCACTCATTTGCAGCTGCAGACGCGTTTCGACCTTATTATGGTCTCATCAGTGCAGCATAGCAATCTCCCACCTTCCTGAAAAAAAAAAAAAAAAAAACTCTAACCTTCAAAAGAACTACACACCCCAAATCTAAGCCTCTACTCGTTCTGCTCAAGGTAGAACATTTGAAATAAAACCTTCAAGAAAATAATACAGGCTGGATTATCATGTCACAGATTCCCTGTAAACAATCGATAAGAATAAAAATGACCGGTTGGTTTAAACATTATTTTCCCGGTAATCTGAGAAGGAATTTTTTGTTTAAGGTTTGTACATAGATTACTTAATCTATGGTTTGTAACTATACCAGTTACCAAAACCTGCAAAAAACCTCTCTGCCCAACCCGTTCGCCCGTGGAAAAGCGGGGGACAAGGCAGGCACTGTGTCTGCGCATGCAGCCCAGAAAACACAGTGAACGTCAGCGCTTATCGGTGGTTTAAACATCAATATTCCGGTACGTTTGTCGAACCGCATGTACAGTTACAGGATCCAGCAAGATGATACAAAGAAGGATATGTAAGTCAAATAGAATTCTTCTTTCCTACACTTCTCCGATAGGCACCCCCAAAGTCAGCCAACAACAAAGCTCAAAGTGTCAGGGTAAGAATAGGTCCAACAATTAGAGTAGAGTCTTTTAGTGGAATGGAAAATGGTACTCCCCCATACAGGTGGGAATTGAACCATCCATTTCTGTCATCAATTATGAGTTAGATGAGAAATTTGCAAGGGACAAATTAATGTTTCGACTATAACCAAAGTCTCGTCAGCCTTGCTACGCACAGTCAATCCAGGCTAAACTCATTCCAGACTGTGAAGACTCTTTTTTTGCATTGCTTTAACTCATAATTGATGACAGAAATGGATG